>CM070682.1:23096273-24296273 GCA_036346265.1 Melocanna baccifera | reverse complement strand
GCGGAGAGGAACCCATGCTGGCATTGGGCGATGGAGGAGGAGTTGCAGGCGATTGAGGAGAACCGCACTTGGACACTCACTGAGCTCCCACCTGGCCGGCGAGCCATTAGACTCAAGTGGGTGTACAAGGTTAAGAAGGACGACACAACGCACAGTGGTGAGGCACAAGGCACGGCTCGTCGTAAAAGGCTATGCGCAACGCCAAGGCATCGACTACGACGAGGTGTTTGCCCTAGTAGCTCGCATGGAGGCGGTACGGCTGCTATTGGCGCTGACAGCACATGAAGGGTGGGAAGTCCACCACATGGACGTCAAGACGGCGTTTTTGAATGGCGATCTCCAAGAGGAAGTATTCGTGGAGCAGCCACCGGGATTTGCTCAACCCGGTCATGAACATAAGGTATTTAAGCTTCACAAAGCTCTATATGGTTTGCATCAAGCTCCTCGCGCCTGGAATCAAAAATTGGATGAAAAACTGGGTGTTCTGGGATTCAAGAGAAGTCCATCTGAACATGCAATCTACTGCAGAGGTACTGGAACTGAGAGACTTGTGGTGGGCGTCTATGTAGATGATTTAGTAATCACAGGAACCACCAGCAGTAGCATCAAGAAGTTCAAGATACAAATGGCAGAGATTTTCAAGATGAGTGACCTTGGGTTACTTTTTATTATCTGGGTATAGAGGTGCAGCAAAATATAGAGGGGACTACCTTGTCTCAAGGGAGCTATGCAAGGAAGATCCTTGAGAAAGCTGGATTGATGGACTGCAATTCTTGCTAGGTGCCTATGCAGCCAAAATTGAAGCTAAGCAAGGAGAGCTGCTGATGCGGATATGCACGTGTCTTGTACTTTTCTGTTAAATATCTTATTCAACTGGAAAGAATTATTGAGCCGCATGAAATATGACCAGGTGAACTCATTTCAAACTATACTTAATGTTGTCATTCATAAAGATGAAATACTACATCATGTTATTACTTGGTGTATTCTTAGGTTTGTCAATAGCAAAACAATAGAGATGCAAAAAGAAGCGGATAACCACATTATGTGCCAAAGACATGAAGGAACAAAGCCCACGCGGATGGAGCCAACAAGAACGAAGCACATGTGGCTAGTTGGAGCCCACGTGGAAGGGGGAAAAAAAGCCCATGTGGCGGGAGAGTATAAGGACGGAGCCCAAGAACTTAAAGCACAAGTTTTGGACACTATTTTGAAGCCCAACTCAGACCTCCCACGTGCTCAATCCAATTCCAACTCGGATTCAACTCAGAATTCAATTCGGACTCGGTTCGGGACAACTTGTCAGGCAGTTACTAAAAAGGTCATAACTTTCACAAACGGAGTCCGATTCAGGCGTTCTTGTACTTGTTGGAAAGATATTTTCAAGAGCTACGCAATGGATCTGGCCCCAGCATCAAATTCGTCACGGATCAAAAGTTATAACCGAAATAATATGACGGCTGTAAAATCTAGTTTCCTTTTTTAAGAGTTCGGATCTAAAACCATATAGGGTTGAGTTGTACTAGTTTTGGGGGACTCTATGCACATCCCAAGAGGCTATATAAGCCCTGTATTGGCATCATTAGAGGGGGACCAAGTTTTATGCATCAAATTGAAACATAGATATTGCTTGTTCTTTCAACACCAGAGTTTATGCGAGGACTTTGAGAGAGAATTAGGCGATCCATTGTTCGTTCTGCAATTCAAGGTCAAGCCGTCGTTCCATTAGGAATTGGGGACTTGGCGTTCGTCGTTTGTGGTCGTGCGACGACAACTATCCGGTGTGTTTTGGGCGTATTCCGAAGAGTTGAGGGTTCGTGCATGGGCACGAGTGTTCAACTAGTGACATCGTCTACTTCACATCAACTATCCACGGTTCGTCACTGAGAAGATCGGGACCCATCCCCGTATCATATGGTATCAGATTCTAGGTTTACTCGGTGAGAACTTCTTTACCCGTAGTTAGATTTGTTTTTCTGTCCTATCTTCCATTAAACCGCAAATTGAAATACCAAAACCGTAGTTTAATCTGTTTATTTCTTGTGCGTTTGGTTAAGTTTTCGTCCATTAGAGTTTTGTTTTCGTGCTGATCCGTGTGTTTCCTTTTGCGTTGCTTAATCTTTGTGTCCACATAAACCCTACAAAATTGTTGATTGAATCCCTCAATTAGCAACTAAAAAGAGTAAATTGCATTTACTTTTGAATCCAAAATTTCTTGCTATCCAATTTGCTCTCAAGAGTTCCATCCGAATTCTCTTTGAGGGAGAGCTTGAGATAGTATCCACTTCCTTCAAAACCGAGAGTTTGCTACGGTTTGACTTCAAAGAAACAAATCACTACTTATGCCAAACCCTAGCTGACCGAAAAGAAAGAATTGCTACAGTTGAGCTTCACTTATATCTTTTCATCAATTGAGACTAGCTTTTGATATTGCTATTAGGGCTGTTCTTGAGTATTATTTACACTTGCTGAATTCTTGAATTTGTGCAAAGGGAAGAAAACAGTAGTTTGGCCAAAAAAAAGAGTAAGCTACAAAAAAAAAAGAAGAAAGCTTGAAAGTTTCCTGCGATTTGATCAAGAAACAGTGAAAATAGAAAGTGTTGGCCAAAACTCTGTGAAAAAAAACTCTAGTTCATATTTTCAGCTTGTGCACTTATTCTCATAGAGCAATCTTGTGCCCTTACATTCATAATTATTGCAATTGGCTAGCGTCTCTCCTTGTACTTAGTGCAAAATGAGCTAGTTATTCATCTCAATTTCAGATTGCCTCTTTCTAGCTCATTTCCTTTGTTTGCATTAAGTCTCATTTATCGTTGCGTGTGCGTTCTTACTTTTCGCTTTAACCAATTGGATCAGCACATAGGCAAATACTCTAGCTTGGATCATTACTTAGCTTTACAATACCTTGAATATCAGATTGCATAGGTTATACACATACCTGTCCAAGCTCCACCTACACCTGTTTGTGTACTCCCTTGCTCTTGGTTACGCTCATACATTACCAGGTTGAGGTCGTTCGCTGTCCTAAGTGTCGATTTGACGTCCTTGATTCACTTTGGAACGGTAAGCTTGCCTTGTTTTCAGGACAGTAAGTTGCAAGCATAGAGAGAGCTTTTGTTTTACTAACTCAGATGTAACCTCGCTTCTTGTTTGAGAGTTGTTTCCATGTCAGGTCACGAGGAAGATCCACCTAATCCGGAGGCGCCGGTTACGTGGACCGAGTACACTCGATTGCGCGAGATGCTACAACAACAACTTCTTGATGGTAACACTAGCGTGCGCAATGAGCTCAGGAAAGTTCACACAGGACTGAACCACCTCGGGAAGGAGGTTCAACAATTGCATACGACCATCAATAATGACTTTCTGGAGCTGCGTGCCTTGTTCACACACCACAATCTACGTGGGGGAGCACCTGCTAATGACACAAGTGTGCACGGTCCTCCAAAACTACATATAGCTCCCGAGATACACCACAACCCATGTGAGGAAGAGAGCCACATAGCCAAATTGAGTGAGAGTGATAAAAAGAGTGAGTTGTGTGATTCCACCATATGTGAGGTTGAGAGCATCCAAATTGAGAGTGTTAGAGGGACACCAAAAGAAAAGCGAGAAGAAGAAGATAGACAAAGGGAGGATGAATCTGAAACTAACATATTAATATCTACTACTAGTGTTGTTTCTCATATTGTGTAGGTTGACATTAAAGATGAAGAATTGAACATTCAACAACCGACACCTTTGGAGGCAAATGAGGAGGAGATAACCACAAGACGGGATGAAGTACCTGCTGTCCCATGGGTGCATCCTTATAATTTTAAACCCCCAACACCTACATCATCTAAGGAGGACGATAAAGGTAACAATAGTGGTGCTGAATTTAATTATGCAAAGGTGAGTAATTGTGAGAACTCATATGATCAACCGAACACTCCATGTTCCGAAATTTCAATGCTTAATTTACATAATGTGGAATTGAATACTTACAAAGAAGTTCTTACTAGAATATCTCCTAATGATTATTTATGCTATATCATGTTTAACACTCCTAGAGAGCTATCTAGTGTGATTAATAAGGTTGCTGAAATTTCATGTTTAAAAATCACTAGTTAGTACCCATGCCTACACGTATAAGTTCAATTTGATTGGAGATTATGGTGTAGATGACAAATTTTATGTTCATAGAATTTGCATTACATGTGATAAGCTTACTGACTTGAAATTACATATTGTGGATAAACAATCTTTTGCACCATGTTATGATCATGATGAGATAAATTTATACAATAGTACGTACTGTTTAGAAAGATTTCATAAATCTAGTTGTTCGATTCTTGGTGTACAATCATGTAAAAATAATCAGAGTAGCGCAGCTGAAGCATGGAAAACACTCAACATTTTCTTTCCCATATCTACACATTTAAATCTGATTTTGCTCATTAAGGATCTGTCCATGTCCTTGGAAAAGTCGAGGACGTCTTTCTTTTATGGGAGGGAGAATGATGTGAAAAACAATAATGCAATGCATACATTTTTTAGTCGCTGCTATATTCAACGGTTCGTGCAAAATAGTGAGAATGTCACAACAATTGACTCTTATATATACCAGGCATATGTGTTATGCTTTTCATTTACTACACCTCCAAAAGTTTATGATGATATAAGCCGAAGAAATATTGACGACGAATATATATACCATGCATACACGTTGTATCCTTTGTATATCACAATTTCAGGTTATCAAAAGCCGAGGACGGCTTTTCTTGAAGAAGGGGAGGATGATGCAGATATGCACGTGTCTTGTACTTTTCCGTTAAATATCTTATTCAACTGGAAAGAATTATTGAGCCGCATGAAATATGCCAGGTGAACTCATTTCAAACTATACTTAATGTTGTCATTCATAAAGATGAAATACTACATCATGTTATTACTTGGTGTATTCTTAGGTTTGTCAATGGCAAAACAATAGAGATGCAAAAGGAAGCGGATAACCACATTATGTGCCAAAGACATGAAGGAACAAAGCCCACGCGGATGGAGCCAACAAGAACGAAGCACATGTGGCTGGTTGGAGCCCATGTGGAAGGGGGAAAGAAAGCCCATGTGGCGGGAGAGTATAAGGACGGAGCCCAAGAACTTAGAGCACAAGTTTTGGACACTATTTTGAAGCCCAACTCAGACCTCCCACGTGCTCAATCCAATTCCAACTCAGATTCAACTCAGAATTCAATTCGGACTCGGTTCGGGACAGCCTGTTAGGCAGTTACTAAAAAGGTCATAACTTTCACAAACGGAGTTCGATTCAGGCGTTCTTGTACTTGTTGGAAAGATATTTTAAAGAGCTACGCAATGGATCTGGCCCCAGCATCAAATTCTTCACGGATCAAAAGTTATGACCAAAACAATATGACGGCTGTAAAATCTAGTTTCCTTTTTTAAGAGTTCGTATCTAAAACCATATAGGGTTGGGTTGTACTAGTTTTGGGGGACTCTATGCACGTCCCAAGAGGCTATATAAGCCCTGTATTGGCATCCTTAGAGGGGGACCAAGTTTTATGCATCAGATTGAAACATAGCTATTGCTTGTTCTTTCAACACCAGAGTTCATGCGAGGACTTTGAGAGAGAATTAGGCGATCCATTGTTCGTTCTGCAACTCAAGGTCAAGCCGTCGTTCCATTGGGAATTGGGGACTTGGCGTTCGTCGCTTGTGGTCGTGCGACGACAACTATCCGGTGTGTTTTGGGCGTATTCCGAAGAGTTGAGGGTTCGTGCATGGGCACGAGTGTTCAACTAGTGACATCGTCTACTTCACATCAACTATCCACGGTTCGTCACTGAGAAGATCGGGACCCATCCCCGTATCAGCTGCAATCCATGTGTGGATGCTACTGAGTACAGAAGTTTGGTAGGGAGCTTGAGATATTTGGTGAATACCCGACCGGATTTGGCTTTCTCAATTGGATATGCAAGTAGATTCGTGGAAGAACCTCATGAAGAGCATCTTGCAGCTGTAAAATAGATTTTGAGGTACGTAGCTGGCACAAGTGATTGGGGTCTCTTCTATCCAAGGAAGAAAGGTCTGAAGGCAAACTTGCTAGGTTTCAGTGACAGTGATTTAGCTGGAGATTTGGACAGCAGGAAGAGCACTTCTGGAATTATATTCTTTCTTGGAGATAGTCCGATCAGTTAGCAGTCCACAAAGCAGAAGGTCGTAGCATTATCAAGTTGTGAAGCTGAGTATATTGCTGCGGCTACTGCTGCCTGTCAGGCTGTTTGGCTAGCCCGTTTGCTAGCTGAAATCATGGATTCAGCTGTGAGCAAGCCGGTACTGAGAGTTGACAACAAGTCCACCATTTCATTGATCAAGAACCCTGTACATCATGACCGGAGTAAACATATAGACACAAGGTTTCATCTTATCCGGGAGTATGTACACAATGGGCAGGTTGAGGTGAAGTTCATTAGAACAGATGAGCAACTTGGGGATGTTCTCACAAAACCACTCTGTAAAAGCAAGTTCCAGGAGCTCTGTGCCAAGATCGGAGGAGATTTGTTGAATAATTCTTGTCCCTTCAGTTTTCTTGTTTTGGTTGATTAGCCTCTTGGTTGTTTTTTCTTTGGTAGACTAGCTGATTTTTCGCCAGACGTTTTGGAAACAAACGTTGCGTGCATGTCAGCTGTCAAATTGTAATCTTTTCTATATAAGTTAATAAGATCAGAGAAAACGCTGCTTGCTAGTTTTTCTGCAGCACAAACGAGACCGAGGCTCTGAGTTTATCTTTTGAGTTTCTTGTGAGTTTGTGTGTGTGTGTAGAATTCTGGGTTCACCGGCGATGTGGGCGACGTTGTTACTCTGGTGAACTCTAATAGAGCCGTCCGAGCCGAGCTCGAGCCCGGCTTGAAGCTCGACGGTAATTTCAAGCTCGCTCGAGCTCGGCTCGTGTTTCTACCGAGCCCGAGCCGAGCCAAGGCAAGCTCGCTCGAGCTCAGCCCTAATGATCTGGCTTAACAATACTGAAAAGCTCCACAAGTTACAGAAAATTTTACCGATTCTGGAAGGGACCAGCATGGTTTGAGGACCGTCCATGCATGACGACACGCGGGTCACAGTGGCTCGAGATTTTATTTGTCAAATTAGTTCGTAGTTAATTAAGCTTCTAGTCATCATCATCGGTTATTCATCTGCTGGGAATGTTCCTTTTTTATTTAAACAAATGTATACTATTTGGTCAGCCTACACCTTAATTTGTTCTGAGTCTTGAAATTTCCAGGAAGCTCGCTCAGATTACTTTGGTGCATGCAAAAACATATTGATCATGCGGTCAGTGTAGAATCGAAAAACGCATGCATGTCTAATTAATTGTCTACCCACCAAATAAACAGAAAGTAAGATGAAACAATATGCAAAAACAAATTCGAAGCTAAGAAGTGTAGGCGATGTAGGTCGCTAATAGTGATCGAGCGTTTAGCGTTACCCTATCGGCATGTGACTTAGTCAAAAGAGGCTGACGGAACAACATATGCAGCCAGAGGACAGAGTCAGTGCAGCGATATCCGGTCATTGTTTCGTCATTCATGCTACTTCCAATTTCACACCCGGCCCTAGCGTTAAGCTTCGTTTGCATGGACTGAGAGATGCCGCCCAATCTTTGCTTGAAAACCATCCGATCTAAAACATGGACATCCGATATAGAGGATTTTTTTTATCGTCCTTGAAAAAGTCTGTGAGCCGTCCACGTTTACACAAATACAAGCATTGCCCATGCGGCTAGTCAGATAGATCTTGATATCATTTCGCTATCCATCGGTTCACTTTGCAGGGGATATCATTTGAAACGCAGCAAGGAAAAGAATGGAAAAGATTGGTGTTCCGTCAGTCTATCTGCTCCTTATCCTTGCAGAACGAGAGATGGATGGATATGGATGTGACAGGGAACGATTCGGCCTGTCTAGAGCAGAGCCAAACCGGTGGTGGATTCGGATGGACATACATGCCCGCGCGCAATTGCATGCCTTGCACGCCATAGAGCTCTATGAAGCTAGCTACATGGCTAAACGCGCGGAAGCATTTCCAAAGTATTATTCGACGTCAGTGTCCAACGAATTTAGAATTTAAAAGTACACATATGTGGATATTCGGTAGAAAAGTGTGTATTCATATTCCATAAGATTTTAGATGTTTTTGATAAATTTTTAACGTATGTAAAGAAAAACACACACACACACACACACACATATATATATATATATATATATATATATATATATATATATGTATATATGGATAATACAAATATGATTATCATATGTTAAATGTGTGCGTTCCTCCTGCTACATACAATTTTTGCTTTTTAACCCAGAATTTAAAAGTTTTTTATAAATAGATCCCTGAGAAAAAGATTTTCAAAAATAGACCCCCGACACAACGCCAAAACATATGGCGCCGTGGGTACATAGCACGGCGTCATGAGCTTTGGCGCCGTACTATACCACGTAGGAGCTACAGTGTGACTGTATTTAAAACATGTACCCCGGCGCCATGTGCTTAGGCGCCGTGCTATGTACCCACGGCGCCATGTGTTTTGGCGTCGTGTTGAGGGGTTCATTTTTAAAAATCTTTTTCTCAGGAGTCTATTTATAAAAAACTTTCAAATTTTGAGCTAAAAAGCAAAAAATTTTCTCCTGCTACTGCTAGAAGAAGACCTGTCATGAATCCCTTGCTTACGGTTACAATCGATTAGACGCGGACTGCCCCCACGCGCGCGGGATGCGGTGAGACTGATCCCGATGTGTCATAACAGTGCGCCATTGCATCTTCCCGCCATCACTTATGAATCTTGAGGCAGCCGTATGGCATGAAAAATTGTATGTAAAGTGCATAAGAACGAATGATAGGTATTATAGGAGTGTTGTATATTTTTATAGTAAAATATGGATTTGAATTAAAATAAAAAAGGATTAGATAGATACCAATACATGAGTATGCCGAGGTGTGAAAACAGGGTGATAATTTCCGCCCCATTCGATGTTGTATTTGGAAAAAAAATAGTTCCAGTCAGCATCCAATATTATCTGTATGCATATCCGTAAATTTTCATGGGATACGAGTTAAGATATAGGAAGAGTAATATCCGCTCCGATCCGAATCCATATTTGGTAGGATATCGGAAAAATATATGATAAATCAATAAATTGGATATTCAATAAAACATCAAAATGAATACACAAACATTGATATCCTTTAATATCCTCTATGGTTTTATAGTCATTGACTAATATATAATATGAACTATGAAGTATGATAATGCAATTATGTTTGGGTTGTTAAGTAGGATAATAATTCTCTAATTTGTTGTATAATTGACACTTCATTGGTGAAGTTACATTGTTTATATGTGTACTATCCATCAAGTTATCCATGGTTGACTCGAATCCATCTAAATAATCCATATTTGCATTCGTATCCAGGATACCAGTGTCTGATTTTGAATCTAGGATAAAAATATTGGTAGGATATGGGAAGAGCAATATCTACCCATATACAACCCGTTTTCACCGTAAGTACACTGCTGAAGTTTTCAAAAAAAATTATGTAAAATAAACCTAAACTATTTCAATTAAAATTGTTGAAGTAGGCAAACATCTATGGCACATGTCATTCACAAAGCTCCAAAACCAAAAGCGTATGCACGAGTCTTCTTTGAACAGAAAAGAATATATCAATCACAAAGCTCCAAAACCAAAAGCGTATGCACGAGTCTTCTTTGAACGGAAAAGCATACAATCAAAGTCGTAGATGACAATAATTAACCCCCCAAATGTGATTCAATCTTTGTCCAAATTGACCAGAAGATAAGATAACAATACCCTAGCAATCGCTCATTCGCCCTACATGAGATCACTAGTCAGCGTCGCCTAGCCTAATCGCCTCAATGAACATGTCCCCACAAGATAAGAGGAGCTAGCCTGATTACTCGCAACTAGAGGTGGCCAAATGGGTTGTGTTTACCGAGCTGGCCCAAAACCCGTTACTGTAGGCACGGCTAGCAATTGAATCGTGCTGGACCAGCTTGGCATGAAGAGCTAGGCCGTGCCTAGGCCGCCTCCCCAGCCCAGCATGGCCCGGCACAGGCACAACATGACCAATTAGGTACGAAAATCTGACAGTTAGGCACATTTAGTCTAGCCTGGCATGGCTCGTTCGGCACAAATTTCGACCCATTTAACCTGATAATGATTGGATTTTTGATTTTTTTTACCCATTTTATAGCTATTTGGGAGTGGTTTAAAAGTACAAAAAATTCAAAACAATCTTAATTTGTTTAAAAAATGGGCAACAACCCCCTCATTCAGCCATACTCAAACCTGCAATATCTTCTCTGAATTCTCTTGTGCAAATTTTGAAACACTTTATGATAATTTAGCAAAATTCAAAATATTTTTGCTAAAAATCTGAAATCCGGCTACAGTCAAGAAAAGAGATAATAACAATACTAATTTTTGTATATTTTGTTTTTCTTACTTTTCTTTGTTGTGATGTAAAATAAGTAATAGTATAATTTTCTATTACATTTTGCAGTTTTCCACATTTCTCCATAAAACAAATTTGACAACTTTCCTAAGAGTGAATACGGAATTTCTCCGGAAGATTTTTTACCCTTTGGGAATGAAATGTGCCTACCTCCACCTCCACCTCAAACGGGAGAATAAACTCTAGCTATACCATCTTCAAGCTCTACGAGTGCCGTGGCGTCTATAAGCACTGGAGGAAAGAGATCCAGACCAAATACATCAGAGGTGTGGCAAGATTTTGACAAGATAGTGAAGCAAGATGAGGCATCTTACCTCAATGGTACAATAACTAGGATGTCTTATCTAAGTACATTAGCTAGGACATGCCCAAAGATGTAAAAACAAGGCATAGCCATGAGGTAAATGCAACTACAGTTCAACCCCGATGGTACGGTACGTAACTGGGATTATAATCCTTAGGTAGCTCGAGAATCTCTAGTTTATTTAATTGCCACACAGGATCTACCTTTAAATTTTCATGAGTTTAATTATAGGCTTTAAATAAATTGACGCATAACATACGGGTGAGAATATTGTAGAATGTATTATCAAAGTTGTGAAAAACTTTGGCTTACAAATAATTTTTCTGCAATTACCTTGGACAATACTGTAACAAACTCTAGGGCAATAGATATTCTCACTCTGTTGTTTAGTACATCAGTGATGCACTTGCCATATTATTAATCTTATAGTTAAATATGATTTAAAGAGATTGGATCCATATGTTCAAGTTATTTGTGATGTAATATCTTCTATAAATCATTCTAAACAATGAATTATAGCATATAAGAACTTCTACATTGCGACGGGTGTACATCCAAGAAAATTCAGTTTGGACATGTCGATAAGGTGGAATTCAACTTATCTCATGCTACAAAATATTTTACCCTATTAGAGCATATTTTCTATTTTTATCCACATACACTATCACAGCTATGGTAGCAACAAACTATTAACTGAGCAGCACTGTATGTTGCTGAGAAGCTACTAGCATTTTTAGAACTCTTTTACGAAACTACTGTTGCATTATCCAGAGTGTACTATCTAACATCTTCTTTAATTGTGTATCATATTCTTGTGATTATGGGTCACTTGAAAGATAATGAAAATAACATAGTATTATGAGAGGTTGTGTGTTCTTTGAAAACTAAATATTAAAATATTAGAAAGAGATTCCATATTTATACACATTTGCATTTATTTTAGATTCAAGAGTTAAAATTGAAGGATTCACTAATAATCTTCTGAGTGATGCTACAGTGTTATTCTAACTATTTTTCAGTTGTTTGTACTAAATTATTTAATGTTTATTAGAAGTACAAAAAAAGGTTTTAGGGAGTTCGCTTGCAATGATCTCCATGAGCATCCACCACCGTGGTCGCCTAGGGGCTAGATCACCCCAGGTCGTCCAAGGGCAAGACTCCATGCCCGACCTTATGGCGGACCTCCCCCACCCCTAGCCTCAAGTGGCTTCCGCCCACGGGGTTGCCGATCTCGCCGACCACTCTAATCAATTGAGCCCGGGCTTGCAAACTATTCTGTGGCTGGCACGTTTTCGAATGTCAGAAGTCATGAAGTACTCAGGAGGCTCTGACCCATGGAGTTCGTCCGTGTTTATAAGACCACAATAGCAGCGGTAGGATGGGATGAAGCCATCGTGGAAAGATCTTGCCCTAGGCCCTTTTAGGGGTCGCTTAGTCTTAGTACCTTACCCTCCCGTCGTGCTTGGTGTACTTGTGGGGGCTACTTGGAAGAAGTTAAGCGAGGATTTCCAAGGGAGCCAGAACAAGCTAGTGATATCCTCCAATCTGCATGCACTCATTGATGCTAGGCGAGTCCATCAGAGAATTCATGTGCCACTTCGTCTATATCCACTACCAAGTTTAGGACATTGATGAGTCGATGGGGTCCCGATCTTCCGATAGGATGATAAATTCGATTTGGAGAAGAATGACTTTGACGATGCAGGCTTCTAACCGGTCATGACCAGAACACCAAGTAATCGCTAAAGCACACTCCGAGTCGTTATCAACCGTACCAAGAATGCGGTTAATTTGACCACAAAGGTCTATTTCTGCACGCAACCAAAGAACACACAAGAATAAGATAACAAGCAATCTCAAATTGCAAATAGGATTGAAATACTCAATATGGTGGAATTTCGTATAAGGATCTTGACTGGGTGGTCTAGTCGACACACGTAGAAGATATAAGTTACAATAAAGACAAACTAAACGTAAACGAAATCTAAAAAATACTAGAGGGGTACGACCTCCTTAAATAAGGGAGTGAAAACTACACAAAACTAAGAAACAAGAGGGTGGTACTATTCACAACTGTTCACATGAACAGTAGTATGGCTGTGAATAGTAGGGGGTAGCACCTTCCTCTTGGGCCCAAGCATTACAAGGCCCAATTTGGCCCAAATAGGTAGTATAGCAACTTCTTTTGATGATTGCAAAGCGTGTAGAAGGAATTTGCAAGTGAGGTTAGATCCGTTGGAAAGAGGACGAGATAAGCTTTCCATCAAGTACTCATGGACCTCAAACGAACTCCGTATGTGAAAGTTATGCTTGTTTGAAGTTTGACCTGTCAAGCTGAATCCGAATTGATCTAGAGGCCGAAATAAATTCCAAAACGTGTCCCACTTGAAATCTTTCTTGAATTGGTCCAAAAGTGATGTGGTGACCATAAAAAAGAGTTGGGGAAGACGTCGACATGGTCTTGTTATGCTGGTTAGCTTTCCTTTTGATAGACCTCAACCACGAGCTCGTAGTGTTTATGCAATTCTTGTTGTATAGCTGCGTAAATATGTATTTTCATCATTAGGTAATATCATATAGTTCATATAGTATAAAGACATTCCTAAAAACAAGCTCACATGATAATCTAATCGGGGGTTCTAAATCCTAATCCCCACCAAAATCTTGGGCTAAGAACCCTAAAATAGCAGAAATCAGAGGGATCGGGATGAGGAAGAATTACCTAGGGATTTGGGATCACCCCTCTTCTTCCTCTTCTTCTCCTTCCCTTCTTCTCCTCCTAATCCTCTCCTTCTTCTCCTTCCACTTCTCCTTCTTCTCCTTGCACAAGAGCAGCACCATAGGGGAGGGAGAGGGCGCAAGGAGGGTGGGGGTGGCGGCTTGGGGTGGGAAAAGGGGGAGGGAGGGCTCCCTAAGGGGTTTATAAAGGGGGTGCTAGGGTTTGGGAGGGGTACGGGCCCCCGTTTGGGCTGGCTGGCCCGCCCCTCCGGATAGCCCAAAACCTTTTAATTAATTATTATAATTCTCTTTTTATTATTTTAGACTATTTTGAAGAATTTATTTTCACCTCCCGTGATTTTTCAAAAATCTGGGTGACTCCACGATTAATTTAAAAACTGACGCCGAAACGACGTTCAGGATATTACATTCTCCCCACCTAAAAAGGATTCATCCTCGAATCTAACTCCTCAACCCACGAGGTAAAAGAACAATCAAGGAAAGAACAACCAAAGGATAGAGCATCCAAAGGATAGAATATCCCAAGGGAACAACAATTACGGGTACTCTTCCGCCTCGAAGAGCTCGGGCTCTTCTTAAGCATCTGGTTTTCAAGCTTCCACGTCGCCTCCCACTCGGACTGGTTCGTCCAGAGGGTCTTCACATGCTTGATGGCCCTCTTCCTCACGGCCAGTTCCGGCGAGTCCATGATTCATGCTGATCGGCGCCGAGCACCCGCAACCCTTCGGTTGGCTCTGAGCGGCCAACAGGTCCTGCCGCTCTCACTAGAATACCCCGTCGCAACTATTAAACCTCTTATTAAATATAATCGGGATAATACATTTTACCTTTTCAAAAGAATTTGACTGTAAATTCCACTCACATCATTCTACTCGAAGCACAAATATTATCTTTTACAAATAGAACCCAACAAAAGAAGAATAAAGAATTCTCAAAGAACACACTAGCAACTAACTTTCCTTTCAATGACCACAATCCAAATCAAAGGATTCACCATAATTTCGTGCGAATGGAGTATATGTCCGAACCCGTTATGGTAAAAAGTTTAACACCGACTCGGACGGATTTTAAAATCATGTCAAAATGAGTTAGGGTGCATAAGAAGTCCATTCGGAGTGTTTGTGACTTAATTTCATTTGATGCCTTGATTCGTGTGAATGGAGTTTTACAGTACCTATTGAACCAGTTATGGTGGAAAGTTTAACACCGACTCGGACGGATTTGAAATTCACATCGAAATGTCTTATGGTGCATATGAAGTCCATTTGGGGGTGTTTGGTACAGAGTTTCATTTGTTGCCTCGATTTCGTGAGAATGGAGTATAGATTACCTGTCCGAACCTGTTATGGTGGAAAGTTTAACACCGAATCGGAAGGATTCAAAAATTGTGTTGAAATGACTTAGGGTGCATGTGAAGTCCATTCAGGGTGTTTGGGACTCAGTTTCATTTGCTACCTTGATTTCGTACGAATAGAGTTTAGAGTATCCGTCCGAACCCATTATGGAGGAAAGTTTAACGCCGACTCGGATGCATTTGAAATTCGTGTCAAAATGACTTAGGGCACATATGATGTCCATTCGGGGTATTTGGGACACAGTTTCATTTGATGCCTTAATTTCGTGCGAATGGAGGATAGAGTATCCGTTCGAACCCGTTGAGGCGGAAACTTTAACACCGACTCGGACGGATTCAAAATTGATGTGAAAAAGAGTTATGACACATATGAAGTCCATTTAGGGTGTTTGGGACACAGTTTCATTTGATGCCTCAATTTTGTACGCGTGGAGTTTACAGTATCTTTCCGAACCTGTTATGATGGAAAGTTTAACACCGACTCGGACGAATTCAAAAATCAAGTCGAAATGAGTTAGGGTGCATACGAAGTCCATTCGTGGTGTTTAGAACTTAGTTTCATTTGATACCTCGATTTTGTGCGAATGGAGTTTAGATTATTCGTCCGAACCCGTTACGGTGGAAAGTTTAACACCGGCTCGGACAGATTTAAAATTTATGTCGAAATATCTTAGGGCGCATATGAAGTCCATTCGTAGAATCATATGGGGTCGCCCGATCTTCTTGACGTAGGATGGATACTCACGGGAGTCTTAATGAATCGCAATCATCCTCTATTGCCAGTGTAAGGGACGTACACTCTTTAATCCGCCAAAACACGTTCACGTTGATTTCATCGACCACCAAGTGAAAATCTACCATACACCCAATTTACAGCGGAAAGACTGAACGATCTTGATAGAAGAACACTCCTTATTCTCTATCGAATTTCGGCAACAATGATGAACTCAACCAGATTTTAGTAGATTAATTTTTCTCAAAGATGGTCTAAACCCTAAAGGCTATCAATACAAGACTTATATAGCCCCTTGGGATGTCCATATGGTCTCCAAACTGAGTACAACTCAATCCTATATTGTTTTTGTCTCAAACTCTCACAAAAAGGAAACTAGATTTTACATCCGTCATATTGTTTTAGTCATAGCATATGATTCATGATGTATTTCAAGATGAGGCCTTATCCATTGTGTAGCCTTTGAAATAAGCTTTTCAACGAGTACAAGAACACCTGAATCGGACTTCGTTTGTGAAAGTTATGTCCCTTTTAGTAACTACTTGTCAGGCTGTCCCGAACCGAATCCAAATTGAGTTCTAAGTTGAATCGGAGTTTGAATTTGTTTGGGATTATGGGAGGTCCGAATTAAGCTTAAAAATCTTATCTAAAACATATACTTTAAGTTCTTGGGCTCCCCCTTTTACTCTCCCACCACATGTGCTTTCTTTCCCTCTTCCACATGGCCTTTCTCTTGTGTGCTCCATCCAGCTATATGGTCTTTGTTCTTGTTGGCTCCATCCGCATGCACATTGTTCCGTCATCTCTTTGGCTACTAATATGGTTATCCTCTTCCATGTGCCTATCCATTGCTTTGGCCTCGGCCTCCAGCTTCTCTTTCTCAATTCCAATATTTTCCATTTGACAATCCTAAAATTGCACCATTTGATAACATGTGATAGTATTTCCATCTTTATGAATAAAAACATTAAGTATAGTTTGGAATGAGTTCATTTGGCTATATTTTATGTGGCTCAGTAATTCTTTCCTGTTGAATAATATGTTTAACTAAAAAGTACAAGACACGTGCGTATCCTCATCATCCTCCCCTTTTTCAAGAAAAGCCATCATCGGCTTTTGATAGCCTGAAATTGTACTAAAGAAAGAATACAACGTGTATAGATGGTATATATAATTATCATCAACACTTCTTCTATTTGGCACATCATGAATAGTATTGGTGCAGTAAACGAAAAGAACAACACTTATGTATGGTATATGTATGTATCAATTGTTGTGTCATTCCCATTATCTTACATAAACTGATGAATATAGCAGCGACCAAAAGATGTATGCATTGCAATATTTTTTCTCACATCATTTTCCCTCCTATAAAAAAAACTCGTCCCTAATTTTTCTAAGGACATCGACAGATCATTAATGGGCAAAATCTAATCTAGTTGTTCAGATATGGGGAAGAAAATTTTGGGTGCTTTTCATGCTTCAACTATATTACTCTGATTATTTTTTACATGATTGTATATCAAAAATCGAAGAAATAGACTTATGGAATCTTTCTAAACAGTACGTGCTATTGTTGGAATTCATCTCATTGTGATCATGACAAGGCACAAATGATTGTTTATCCACAATATGCAATTTCAATTCAGCAAGCTTATCACATGTAATGCAAATTCTATGAATATAAAATTTGTCATCTATACCATAATATAAAATCAAATTGAACTTGTAGGCATAGATACTAACTAGTGGTTTTGAACATGAAATGTTAACACCGTTATGGTGGAAAGTTTAATACCGACTCGGAGGTATTTGAAAATCATGTTGAAATGAGTTAGGGCGCTTATAAAGTCCATTTGGGGGTGTTTGGGACTCAGTTTCATTTTATGTCTCGATTTCGTGCTGTAATATCTTGAATGTCGTTTTGGCGTCGGTTTCTAAATTAATCGTGGAGTCGTCCGGATTTTCGGTAAATCACGGGAGGTGAAAATAAATTATTCGAAATAGTCTAAAATAATAAAAAGAGAATTAAAATAATTAATTAAGAGGTTTTAGGCTATCCGGAGGGGTGGGCCAGCCAGCCCAAACGGGGCCCGTACCCCCTCCCAAACCCTAATACCCCCTTTATAAACCCCATCCATTGGCCCCTCCCCCCTTTTTCCACCCCGAAGCCGCCACCCCCCTCCTTCCCTACACCTCCCCTCTGCCCAAGTGCTGCTGCAAGGAGAAGAAGGAAGAAGGAAGAAGGGAAGGGGAAGGAGAGGAAGAGAGGGAAGGAGAAGAAGGGAAGGAGAAGGAGAAGAGGGTGATCCCAATCCCCTAGGTAACTTCCCCTCACTCCAATCCCTCTATTTGTTTTTGCTGAATTTAGGGTTCTTGGTCCAAGTTTTGTGGGGATTAGCATTTTAGAAACCCCCGATTAGAGAATCTTGGTTGACTGCTTGTAGATCCAATCAAGCGGTGTTATAGTTCGCGCGGTTTAGACTCTTAAGACGATTTTTCCCGAGGGTCTCCCCAAAAGGAAAAACGTAGAGAACGAAAATACGCATCTACTGTATTTTTTTTCAGTTTTTTTGGCCTCGTAATTTAGATGTATCGTCAGGGTGCAGACAGGGACAGACCGCTGTTCAGATGGGAATTAGAGATAGTAGATGAATTTTATATTTTGGGCCACCATTGAGAAAGTTGTAGGGAATTTAGTAAGCTAGCTGCTGTATAAAAAGCAAAATTTGTAGAGCCCTACTCTGTTGTTGGGAAGCATTTAAACCTGACTGTCTTGACTGACAGAACAGAGGATGTTCTCTGTTTTGAGTATTTAGTTACGCCATGCTAAGAACAAAATTAAAATATGTGATCTACATGAAAAGTGAAGGAAAATAAGTAAGGAAACCAGAAATATTCCCCTCTGCAAAAGGTTTTGTAATCTTAAAGATACAAAAAAAAATAAGTAGCGTTGCTGCAGTGGGCAGAGTATAGAACCATTAAGCGGAGAAGGTTGTTGTGGGGTTTTGGGGATTAGCGTTGCCTTTACTTCTTAAGACGCGATTTCCTTGCTGTTGTATTGTGCTAATAGGTACTTTTGAACAGGTGGTGTTGCTTCTGAATGCACGTAATTGCTTCGCTTCAATGGTAGAGGCAAGTAAACGTAGTGGTTGTGCTACATGTTTAACTTGTTAATCATTCTACCTTCATATTAATTAATTCTCTTAATTTAAGGTGCTATGTCATTGTTACATGTTTCCTCAATATGGTCCATGTGGTAGTATTTTTAAGAATTCAACTGTTTATGATCTTGATGGTTTAATTGTGGGTATGTGGAATTGTTCTTGATGAAATGAATATAGTTGTGGGGTAGTATTCTTTATGAATATATGGTGGTATAGATGGTAATATTCTTTGTAAATATTTGTGGTTGTGGTGATAGTATTCTTGATAAATATATTGTGGTCTATGTGGTAGTAATCTTATGAAACAGTGGCATTGTGCTTAATAAGACACATATGGATGATTATTAATGAGACAAATATGGATTATGAGGAAATATTCATGATCATTATGTTGTTGATCTTCGTGATTAAATTCTTGTGGTTTATGATTATCATAACATTCATATCATGTCATGATATTTGCATTGTGGATGTCAACGCTTATAGCCGCGACCGTACCGGTACAACATCGTATATTGCTATAGTACGATGCACGCTCTTATCTTGTTGGGTAAGGGTGCAGTGGAGTATACGCATTCATATGCATTGCATTATGGAAAGATTATTTGCATACTTATGCAATGTATTGTGGTAAAGTTATTTTGCAAGCAAATGCAAGTTCATAGTTGTAATGTGGAATTGGCTCATGAAAGTCACTTGTGGTATGAGGAATATGGCTGTGGTTGTGGAATGGAGATCATCCCTTGTGGTATGGTAGGGGTTGTGATTGTGGCATGAGATTATTTTCTCTTGTGGTAATTTTTGACAGCAATTGTGGATGCGAGAAATAATAAAGATAGTGAGATGAAACATGTTAATGTTTTACTATGATTGGTTATGGTAGTGGTTGATGATGTGAAGTAGTCAATCAAGATTTATTTGCTAATGTTTTATTATTGATGGTAGTAAATATGGTTAAGACTATAATTATGGTCATTGTGAAAAATGAATAATGATGCTTAACAATATTGTAGTTTAATTAGCTTGTTAAACAGTTTGCTTGCTGAGATTTTTATCTCACTCTTGCTTTTTCCCCTCTCCAGGTGATTCTCGAGTATGCATGGGAAGGGTAGAGCAGCACATCACTGTCACACATCATATCATGATTAATGTTGTAATAGTTATGTAGTCTTAATTATAGATTTATTTCCCTTATTGATGTTTGTTTCAAAGTAATAATGCTAGATAGTAGTTCGTTTTAATTGGTTAAACTTTTTAGCAGTTGTTCTTTAATTGATAGTGTTCCAATACCTTGCTTTAGTATGCTTTCGCTTAGCTTATCATGATTTAGAAATTGTTGCCAGTTTATGTTATCTTGTAAATTGGCTAGCTGTAGAGTGGTTTGGTGGCATCTCAGGGTAATGTGGGTCCTAGGGTGTTATAGTTGGTATCAGAGCGGGCTTTAGGTCCGTGGTAATTAAAATATTAAATTGAGACACTGGTGCACAGTAGGATGGGATGGGTCAAGCATTGCATTTGCTGAGGACATCACTCCTTCGGATGCAACCGCTGATCCTCCAATCGTTATGCAAGGTCCAATGACCCGAGCTCGCATGCGACAATTAAATCTAGAGGTGAGCTCGTTCTTAAGCGATCCTTTTTATAGTTTTGAGAATAGATTGCTACCTAATAATGTTATCTTGCTTAGGAACATTGGAGAGGGTCATGAAGTACATGGAGAGAGGTGTGGAGGCGGAGAAGACCAGCAAGGACGTCCAAGTCAAGCCGGAGGCCTAGTCCAACTCGAGTTCGAGTCTGCCTTGGCCTTCAGGACCAGCTTGCAGTAAAACGGACGCCCAGGACGCATATGGACTCCGTTTTGGACGTTCCACATATGTATGGAAATTTGAGAAGGAGACCTTTCCAATGGCTCTGGTCCCATATCAAAATTCCTTCTGAGTCAACAGGAATCATCGAAACAAGTGGGCGTTCAGAATCTGTCAGGGTGCTGCGCCACCGTCTTTTGGGCCGTTCGGCTTTGTATCGTGTTGGAGCCCATTAGGGTGCGTCCAGGGGTTTTGCATGCCCGTCACTCCTTTATATACAGCCGCCACCCCCACCTTTAGGGTTGTGTTTGCTTAGATTAATTCTGTCTTGAACAGTTTCACCGTTCATCGGTTTGTGAGACCCCAACTTCGAGTGCTAAACCAATACATCTGCAATTTCGTTGTGTTCTTCCTTGTTCTTGCTTGTGTTCTTCGATTCGCAGGTGAGGATTAGCCTTCTTGGCGAGGTCAACCGGGCAGCGCACGGTTGATAACCTGAGGAGACGTGGTGCTGCGTTTGCGGGGTTCGGAACGTGTTGTTCGGAAGCCGAATCGATTTGTGTCGCGCCTCCACCAAATCGAACATATCCAGACCCTGTTGGAAGATTGGGACCCCATTTCCATCAAGTGGTAATCAGAGCTTCGGGTGTTCCTTCAGGTTTGAGTTTACCCTACCTTTGTTGTTTTCGGTTTCATCCTAGAGTCCAAGAAAAAGCCCTACAAAAAATTGTAGTCATAGGTTGTTCCCTATACCAGATCTCGTTTAGCCTTTTGCACAATTTGATTTTAGAGTCCGTAGTGTTGAGTTTGTGTCCTTAGTTGAGTTGTGTTGCTGGTTTAGATCGTGTTTTGTTTCGGGTTGTCATGCTTCCGCTACCTCTCATACAAACCCTAGCCATCTTTTGTTTTTCCCACCCATATCCCACCCTCTGTTTTGATATCCCACCCTCTATTTTGAGTCATCCATTGTGTCTCATGATCACCCAGCACCATCCCCCGCCTTTTCCCGAGCTTCCGCCCCCAATTTCCACCAATTTCCTCCACCCGATTTTGTTTCGGCCTCCACAGAAACCTTAACTCGGAGGCCCAACTTCAAACGGTCGTAACTTTCGCATACGGACTCGAAATTAGGCGATTTTTTTTTGAAATTGGGTGAAATTAAATTTTGCATCCAAAACTGCCCAGCTATGCGGGGTTTGGCGAATTTATTTTGCCCAAATTCGGCCTGGAAAGTGCAGTACTCAAGCTCCGAACTTTCATCCCCGAATTTACAGCACATTCATCATTTTCTGTAGGCCATACCTTACATCAGATTGAGGTGAAAATAAAAGAAAAAAGAAACAAAATAAAAAATTTTGGCACCTTATAGTCGAGAAGAGAGTGCTCTCCGTGGCAAAAAAGAAAAAAAAAAGAAAAAAAGAGAGAGAGCACAGTTTTAGGTGACAGAGGTTCATTTGTTTTGGTGCTGTCTTTGCCTGGCCATCTTTGTTGCTGTCTTTGCTTTACTATTCTGGTCGTTTCCTTGTTCATCATATCATACCTGCTATAGGACACATTTAGGCCAGCAACTAGGACCAGTGCTTTGGACATTTATTCAGCATTACTATCTGTTATTGATTTGTGTTCCACTAACATATTTCGCCTTCCAAGCTCGATATACCTACTTCCGGACAGCACAGTTTTTGACCCTTGCAATCGCCGGATCACACTCTCCAGGTATCACGAACCAGCCACCGGTTGTACCACCTACTGTTTGCGATGGTAAGAACACTTGTAAGAGCTTGGTAAGCCACTTCCTTTGCGGGTTCCCACTGTCCTTCCTCTGTAGTCGATAGGGATAATCCTTTTGTTTTCCCTGTGTTTTCACTAACCATGGCAGGTGAGTCGTCTGACGCGCAAAAGTGTGTTGCAAAGGGAGAGCTCATGACGCTCTTGGGTGAACAACGTACTTCCATTAATAAGGACATCGATAGGAAGCTTCAAGCTACGACGGATATATTGCAGCGATCCATCAATGAGAGTATTGCAGCACTCACCACACGCCTTGAAAGAATGATGAATCGGCCACCAAACAACGGACGCGAGAATGCACATGAAGCACCCCAAGACCTTGAGGAGGGAGATGATAATGAGAGGCAAAATCGTGATGCTCAAGATGTACGTTTACGACCCCGCCTACAACGCAACCGTCATGGTATGGGAGGTAATGACTTTCAGCACCACAATGCTCGTGCTAATGATAACCTATTTGCTAAAGTTAAATTTACCATACCATCTTTTGCGGGTGTTTATGATGCTGAAGTTTATCTAGATTGGGAGATGACAGTTGAACAAAAATTTAATTCCCATCTAGTTCCTGAAGTGCATAGAGTCAGACAAGCTACTAGTGAGTTTAAAGATTTTGCTATCCTTTGGTGGAGTCAAGTAGTTAATTCTGGCTTAGCACCTGATACATGGGATAGATTGAAGGTAGCTATGCGTGCTAGATTTATTCCTCCTGCTTTTAAACGTGATATGCGTAAGAAATTACAGTGCTTAGATCAAGGTAATAAATCTGTTGAGGAGTATTATCAAGCACTACAAATAGGCATGCTGCATTGTAATGTTGTAGAGGATGAGGAGGATAAGATGGCTCGTTTTTATGGGGGCTTAAGGAGTGAAATTCAGGATATAATTGATTACAAGGAATATAATGATATCAATAGGTTGTTCCAGCTTGCTAAGCTTGTAGAAAAAGAATTGCAGGGACGCAAGGAATCAGCGAGGGGAAGCACCGGACGACCCTCCTACACGCCGCGTACGACTACATCGACGGGACTGCCCAAGTCTTCTTCGAGTTTTCGTTCTCCTCCACCACCTGTGAACAAGATTGCTACAGTGCCACCGAAGCCACCTTCCACGACACACCCTGCAGATTTTACAAAAAATTCTTTGCAGGTTCCAACCAAGAGTTCTTCTTCCGTAGCTTCCACGGGCCGCTCCGCCAATATTCAGTGCCACCGCTATCATGGACTTGGTCATGTGCAGAGGAATTTCCCTAGCCAACAGGCATACATTGCCACAGAAGATGGAGGCTACATCAGCACTTCGGATGTCGAGGAGGATGATGATGTTGCTGCTGCCTTGGACGACAATGGCGGTGGTGATGATGACCTGGTCCTTAGTGGGGCGTCCACAGCGATGCTACGGAGCATCATTGTGCAGCTAGTCCTCAGCACACAGGTACAACAATCCGATAAGCTTCAATGCCATAATTTGTTTTAGACTTTCTTCGCAATCAAGAACCGGCACGCACGTGTCATCATTGATGGAGGAAGCTGCAACAACTTGGTGAGTTCTGATTTGGTCAAGAAGCTTGGCTTGACCACGCGACCGCATCCACATCCATACCATATTCAGTGGTTAAATGACTCTGAAAAAGCTAAGGTAACACAAACATGCCGAGTCCATTTTTCCATTGGTGGTTATGCTGATCATGTTGATTGTGATGTGGTTCCCATGCAAGCATGCTCTCTTTTATTGGGTCGACCTTGGGAATTTGATAATGATACTTTACACCATGGTAGTAGTAACAAATACACTTTTATGCATAAGGGAAAGAAAGTTACTTTCTTGCTGTCCCAGTGAGATTATAGAGGCCGATAGGGAGAGAGCTGCTGCTGCTAATGATCCAAAGGAACATGTTAAATCTGAAAAACAGCAAGTAATCCATTTGAAAAATTCTGTTATGCTTGCCACAAAATTAGACCTTGCTGAAATTGATGATGTTAATGATACATGCTATGCTTTTGTGTGCAAAGATGCTTTATTTTCTCTTGATAATATGACTTGCACTTTGCCTACTCCTGTCACTAACCTTTTGCAGGAGTTTAGCGATGTTTTTCCTGATGAGATACCTCTAGGACTTCCACCCATTCGATGGATTGAGCACCAGATTGACTTGATCTCTGGAGCGAGTTTGCCAAACCGTGCGGCATACATGACCAATCCTGAAGAGACTAAGGAGATTCAGCGACAAGTCCAAGACCTTTTGGACCGTGGGTATGTACGTGAGAGCCTTAGTCCTTGTGCTATTCCTGTTCTTTTGGTTCCCAAAAAAGATGGTTCTTGGCGTATGTGTGTAGATTGTAGAGCTATTAACAACATTACTATAAGGTATCGTCATCCTATTCTCAGGCTAGACGACATGCTTGATG
Organism: Melocanna baccifera; assembly: GCA_036346265.1. Lineage (NCBI taxonomy): Eukaryota > Viridiplantae > Streptophyta > Magnoliopsida > Poales > Poaceae > Melocanna > Melocanna baccifera. The sequence goes on along the minus strand of CM070682.1, from coordinate 24,271,439 downwards.
AGTTGTGTGGTGCTATAATTTTCACAAAGATTGACTTGCGTAGTGGATACCACCAAATAAGAATGAAACTTGGCGATGAATGGAAAACTGCTTTTAAAACTAAGTTCGGCTTGTATGAGTGGTTAGTCATGCCTTTTGGTTTAACTAATGCACCTAGTACTTTCATGAGATTAATGAACGAGGTTTTACGTCCTTTCATTGGCAAATTTGTGGTCGTTTACTGTGATGATATCTTGATTTATAACAAGTCTATGGATGAACATTTGAATCACTTACGTGCTGTTTTTAATGCTTTGAGAGATGCACGTTTGTTTGGTAACCTTGAGAAGTGCACCTTTTGCACGGATCGAGTCTCTTTTCTTGGCTATGTTGTGACTCCACAAGGAATTGAGGTTGATAGAGCCAAGGTGGAGGCGATATGGAGTTGGCCCACGCCCACGACGGTCTCCCAAGTGCGGAGTTTTCTTGGCCTTGCAGGATTTTATCGCCGCTTTGTCAAGGAATTCAGCACCATTGCGACACCGTTGATTGAGTTGACAAAGAAGAGAGTCGTGTTCCATTGGGGGCCATCACAAGAGGAGTCCTTTAATCTTTTGAAGGACAAGCTTACACACGCACCATTGCTCCAACTTCCGGATTTTGGTAAGACTTTTGAGCTGGAATGTGATGCTAGCGGAATTGGTATTGGTGGTGTTTTGATGCAAGAAGGCAAATCTGTTGCCTACTTTAGTGAAAAATTGAATGGTTCTGCTCTTAATTATTCCACGTATGATAAAGAATTGTATGCTCTTGTTCGTTCTTTAGAGACGTGGCAACATTATTTATGGTCTAAAGAATTTGTCATTCATTCTGATCATGAATCACTTAAGCATATTCGTAGTCAAACCAATTTGAATCGTAGACATGCTAAGTGGGTTGAATTTATTGAATCTTTTCCTTATGTCATTAAACACAAGAAAGAGAAGGATAATGTGATCGTTGATGCTTTGTCTCGACGCTATACCATGTTGTCTCAACTTGATTGTCGCATTTTTGGTCTTGCAACCATTAAAGGACAATATGCTTTTGATGCGGATTTTAAGGGTGTGCTGTTGCATTGTAAAGAGGGACAAGCATGGAATAAATTCGTGATCAAGGATGGGTTCTTGTTTAGAGCTAACCGCCTATACATTCCAGTTGGATCCGTTCGTCTTTTGTTGTTGCAGGAGGCGCATGGAGGCGGTTTGATGGGACATTTTGGTGCTAAGAAGACGGAGGATGTTCTGGCCACACACTTCTTTTGGCCAAAAATGAGGCGAGATGTTGAGCAGTTTGTGGCTTGCTGCACTACATGTCAAAAAGCTAAGTCTCGCTTGAATCCACATGGTTTATATATGCCTCTTCCTGTTCCTTCTATTTCGTGGGAAGATATTTCTATGGACTTTGTTTTAGGATTGCCCAGGACTAAGAGGGGGAGGGATAGCATTTTTGTTGTTGTGGATCGTTTTTGTAAGATGGCTCACTTTATACCATGTCATAAAACCGATGATGCCGTTTATATTGCTGACCTCTTTTTCAAAGAGATAGTTCGTTTGCATGGTATGCTTTCTACTATTGTTTCAGATCGTGACGCCAAGTTCTTGAGTCATTTTTGGCGTACTCTATGGAACAAGTTGGGTACAAAGTTGTTGTTCTCTACAACATGTCACCCACAAACCGATGGCCAAACCGAGGTGGTGAACCGCACATTGTCTACCATGTTGAGAGCTGTTTTGAAGAACAATTTGAAGCTGTAGGAAGAGTGTTTGCCGCATGTTGAGTTCGCATATAATCGAGCGGAACACTCCACCACCAAGATAAGTCCTTTTCAGGTAGTGTATGGATTCAATCCCCGTGCCCCTATTGATATTTTACCTTTGCCTACTAAGGCATGAGACTACTAAGGTAAACATTGAAAAGTTGAATAAAAAATATAGGATTGTTGGTAGTAAAGGTAGAAAGGAAGTTAAACTTGAACCGGATGATTTTGTTTGGTTGCACTTGCGAAAGGATAGATTTCCTAAGTTAAGAAAGTCAAAATTGATGCCTAGAGCTGCTGGTCCTTGTAAGATAATTGAGAAAATAAATGATAATGCATATAAACTTGAGTTGCCACCCGAGTTCGGGGTTAGTCCCACCTTTAACATTGCAGATTTGAAGCCATACTTGGGAGAATAAGATGAGCTTGAGTCGAGGACGACTCCACTTCAAGAGGGGGAGGATGATGAGGACATCACTCCTTCGGATGCAACCGCTGATCCTCCAACCGTTATGTAAGGTCCAATGACCCGAGCTCGCATGCGACAATTAAATCTAGAGGTGAGCTCGTTCTTAAGCGATCCTTTTTATAGTTTTGAGAATAGATTGCTACCTAATGATGTTATCTTGCTTAGGAACATTGGAGAGGGTCATGAAGTACATGGAGAGAGGTGTGGAGGCGGAGAAGACTAGCAAGGACGTCCAAGTCAAGCCGGAGGCCCAGTCCAACTCGAGTTCGGGTCTGCCTCGGCCTTCAGGACCAGCCTGCAGTAAAACGGACGCCCAGGACGCATACGGACTCCGTTTGGATGTACCACATATGTATGGAAAGCTGAGAAGGAGACCTTTCCAATGGCTCTAGTCCCATATCAAAATTCCTTCTGAGTCAACGGGAATCATCGAAACAAGTGGGCGTTCAGAATCTATCAGGGTGCTGCGCCACTGTCTTTTGGGCCGTTCGGCTTTGTATCGTGTTGGAGCCCATTAGGGCGCGTCTAGGGGTTTTGCACGCCCCTCACTCCTTTATATACAGCCGCCACCCCCACCATTAGGGTTGGGTTTTGCTTAGATTAATTCTGTCTTAAACAGTTTTGCCGTTCATCGGTTTGTGAGACCCCAACTTCGAGTGCTAAACCAATACATCTGCAATTCCGTTGTGTTCTCCCTTGTTCTTGCTTGTGTTCTTCGATTCGTAGGCGAGGATTAGCCTTCTTGGCGAGGTCAACCGGGCAGCGCACGGTTGATAACCTGAGGAGACGTGGTGCTGCGATTGCGGGGTTCGGAACGTGTTGTTCGGAAGCCAAATCGATTTGTGTCGCGCCTCCACCAAATCGAACATATCCAGACCCTGTTGGAAGATCGGGACCCCATTCCCATCAGCATTTATGCTTTTGACATGTTGTATTGATGATTTATATTATTAGATGATCTCGTGTGATTATGATTTGATTCTATGACTGTTATGAGTGAGGATAGTCAATGAAAAGATGTAGAGGTTGTAGTTGTTGTCTTGGGTATTGCCAGTTTATACCACCATTTGTGGTATAGGGATAGTGATGCAGTTACCTCGGGCAACTTAGTTACAGATGACATGTGTGAGTTTCTTAGAATGGTGGTTATCTTCCTCGAGTTGATTTTGGCCAATTCTTAGCCTTTTGCGGTTGATGAATTTCTCTTGAGTTAGTGGTTTATTGCAGTTGTTGGGTGTCAAAAGGCCTCTAATCGTTTTGAGATAATTGTTATTTTCTTTTGATTGATGAGTTGCTTTTGCTGCTCGTGAGCACTGTTAATGAGTGAGATTGGTTTTTCATATTGTTTCATCTTTCTTACTGGAAAACATGACTCATTAATTCGTTTGATATTTTGAAAAGGAATCAAAGCTTTATGCTGGAAGTTCGTTAACTTGTGGAAGTCTTGGCGCTATGCATTACTTTTGAGTTATTCCAACTATCGGAGTTTGATTCCCCTCTTCTCTAAAAGGAAGTGTTAAAACCCTTTGTGATGTTTTGTTGTATCTATGTAGAAGTTGGCAATTATGTAAATCACTGATAAGTTGTGAATTATCAAGTTGAAATATTGGCGTGGTACATAATTCATTTCTACTAACATCCTTAGAAGTGAGGTTGATGGATATGATGCTGTCCTGTTGTAGTTTCTTGAAGAATTGTGGACAAGAATTTGTCGATACATGTTTAGAACTCATGTAGTTATTAAGGAATTTTGATTATTGTAGTTGTTTAATTTTTCCAACTTGTTGGATAGATTGGATTAATCGATCTTAAGTAATTAATCTAACCATTCGGGATGGTTAAGTAAGGAGTTATTGGAATATTACCTTAGTTATATTAATCTTTTAATATGTCTTCTTTTTTCATACTTGATGAGTATGTACAACTGCTAAATTCATTAACTTTTGCCATGCTAAATTATTGGAACATGCATAAAGAAATAGATGAAGGCTGATGTATTGACTTATGGAATCTTATCTTATTAAGCTGGTATTATTGATGTTTAAATTTATTTTGTTTTAATTTCTGAATATAAGGTGGAATATTAAATCTGTGCTCATAATTTTTTTGCGATTGCAAAACAGAGATAGGATCATTAATGCTACGATGATGAAGAATGATAATTAATTATTGACATTAATAGCTAGAGTGCACCTAATTTTTGCTAAATTAAAGTTGAGCATCAGAAAGAAGTTAAATGTATGAAATCTAATAAGAGATTTATACTAGTATGTTTGCGAGGATGTCATGTTCTAATATCACCTTGTTAAAGAGCTTTCTTTTAATATGGTGGTTTATGCACTAGATTTTTTCTAGATTAAGTAGTTGGAATCTTATTTAGATAATAAGACCATAATGAACTGATTTATGGTGTTCCTTTTGGAAAATATGAAGGAGTAAGAGGATATGATTATTCTTGCAACGAATTGTCGAGACCCAAATATGCAAATCCGGACTCCCTGTGTATTCTGCACTAGTCCCAGGATCATGCTAGTGCACACAGTCAAACATAGATGTCATCACAACCATATACACGATAAAATAAAGGAAAAGCTCAAATATCAATAAGTCTCAAAAGGTACGACCTTATGGTCAAGCTTACAATAGACTGGCCCGAAGGCTTAACAAGAGTAGTAGCGGAAATCCAAAATAAAGCGTAGTGGCCAATCTACAAGCCCACAGGCTATCGAGTGGAGAACGAAGCCTAATTCGTGAAGTCGTCGTAGTACTCTCCTTCTGGAACCTCCTGCTGATGGTACTCCTCTCCCTCAACTGAGCAATATAGGCGTAAAACCGTGAGTACATTGGTACTCAGCAAGTTGTTTGTAACAAATGAATGCAATATAGTATACAAAGGCTTACCAAAGGAAGGCTGAAAGGTTAATTTGCATAAATGACAGTTGAAAGTAAATGCAGTAGATAGATTGAAAGCGAATTTTTAAGGAACACAATAATAAATAAATAATCTGTAACATCCCAAAATTTTGTTCCTTTATTGAAAATTTAATCTGGAGTTTATTGGATTTTCTGGAGTTATGTTAAAGTCCTGATTTGAGAAAAATTATAAACTTTAATTTATAAAAGGCAAAAATGAATTTATTGCATTACTGAATGTTAAAACAAATGTATTTCAGCTTCCTTAAGTCAAATATGAGATTATATTAATTTTTTTAGATTTTAGAAGGAATTAAAACCTTCCCTTTAAAATCAAATTGTACCTTTGCAAATTATACTTGTTAAAATGAGTGGGAAATATTTTTATTAAGTCTAGAATAGCTCCAGATAGTTCTCTGAATTTTTCTGGATTTTTCAAAATTTATTTGGTATTTTTCTGAGTTTTCTAAAGCTTAATAGCATTTCTGGAAAATCAAAAAGAAAGAAAATCCCAAAAACCCTCCCGGCCGCCAGGTGTCAAGCATCGGCGTCCCCTCCGCCCGCCGGATTCCCCCTCAGCCGTCCGATCTAACTTAAACCCTCTCCCCGCCTTCCCTCCCTCCGCGTGCGACGCGTGTCGCGCATCGGACCGTCCACTCCCGCGCCGGATTTAATCCTCGCCGCCCGCACCAACTTACCGCTTCACCGCTCCCCTCTCCGCTCCTGCCGCCACGTGGTTTTATCCGAGCCGTCCCCTATTGCCGTACCTCATCGTGGCCGCCCCTTCCCACTTAAGCACCGACCGGCCCCGATCTGATCTTCGTTGTCGGATCGAATCTCAGCCGTCCCCCTTCACTTACCCTTTCGCAACGCGCCAGCGGTCCCGATCTCTCCCCCGTGCCACCCGTCAAGCATCCGACCGTCCCCCTCGCTCCTTCCTTTCTTTCTCTCTCGCTGACGTGCGGGCCCCACTCGTCAGTTCCGTCTCCCCCGCCCCCTTTCCTTCTTCCTCGCGCGATCTCCGCCCGCTGCCGCCATTGCTGCCGCAAACCGAAGCTTTTAAAGCTTCGGTTTCCTTCCGAATTGATGCCCCGCGCCAACTGCCGATCGCAATTGATCCTCCACCGCGTCCGTTACAGGCATTAATTCCCGATTCGCCCTCCTTCACCGTCGCGTTAATTCCCAAATCCGGCGAGTTGCGCGACGGTTACCGCCTCTCCCCGCCTATATAAGGACCTCCCCGAGGTTCCTCCACCCACACCGCCACCCCCCGAGCCTCCAGAGCGCATAATCCAGCCCCGAGGGTCCCCCTGCGCCGATTTCCCTCCGCCGGCTCCAGCTACTCCGGCGAGCGATTCCGGCCGGCTCAAGCCCCCTCGCCCCTCGCCGAAGCCTCCCCGACCTTGCTGGTGCCCAGGCGAACACCGGCGACCACCTCCCCGGGCACGTGCACCACCGGAGCTACTCCGCCGCCGTGAAGTCTTCTCCGACCGCCGCCCCTCTCCGCCGATTTCCCTCTCCGGTCATCCTCGGCCTCCGCGCAAGGTACCGATGCACTCCCCGCGTTCTCCTCGTCATTTTGGTACCCTCGGCCGGCGCCGCCGCTCACCGGAGCTCCGGCGACCATCGGGCCCCGAGCGCCGCCGCCGCCGGCCAGGCCACGTCAACCGTCGGGCCGAGTTGGCAGTGGCGTGGCAGCCAGGTGGCGGCCAGATCGGCGCCACGCCAGTGCCACCCGCACGCCACCTCGCCACCTCGCGCGCGTGCCATGCGTCGGCATAAAGCCGTGACGTGGCAGCCACGTGGCGACCACGCGGCAGCCCCGTGGCGCCACGTCAGCGCCATCCCGTTCCCCCGCGCGCCCGCCTGCCACCTCACCCTTCCCTCGGGTCCATGGACTCGGTCCATGACACCCGGGCCCCACCTGTCAGCCTCTGCCCGAATATATTAATCCTAGAGCTGACGTCATAATCTATAATTTCCTTCAGAAAAATAATTCGTGCTGACGTCATAAATCTTTTTCGGTATAAAAATAAATCCAGAAAATACCCTTTTTCTTTTATTTTGAATTCAAACTTTGGAAGGCTATAACTTTTGCATTTTAACTCCAAATTGACCCATTCAAATTTCTAAATTTTTCTAAAATCATGATCTATCCATTTCTGGAATAATTTTGAATTTTTGAAATTTATTTAAATTTGATTTAAATATATTTTGTAATTTCAAGGTTTAAATTTAAATTAAAACTTCCAACTTCTTTTAAAAGCCTCAATTCCTTTTAAAAGTTGTTGACCCACATCCAAAATTCAAAATTCTGTCTCCCAAGTTTAATTTATAATTTTTGGGAAGTTATTTGGGTTTCATGTGAATTTTTGTTTTGAAATTGCTTTGATTTGACTTTTCGTTAGATATTGACGATTCCGGAGAGTTCGAATTCGACGAATCACAGCAGGACTACGATCAAGGCAAGTTACACCTTTGACCATGTTGAACCTAATATTTTAAATTATTTATATTGTTTTACTGTATATGCATGCGTATCTTTATTCAAATGTAATTCAAATTTGATTTGAATTTTAGATATACCCATGATCCTTTGTATATGGCCAATATGAATCTTGAATTCATATACCTTGTCACCCTAGCTGAAAACTAGTTAGTACTATAGTATTAGCTAGAAATTTTTGTAGCAATGCTTAGCCTGACTTAGTATAATTTTAGGTGGGATCAATCTTTCACATGAAATGACGGACTTTGAAAATCGATATCTTGACTTCGGTGAGTCAAGGGTGGTTTTACGGAAATTATTTTTTTAAAAAAATGAAAATAGAAAACATATTTTGGACTTAGGCTAATGGTTAGGTGGTGGGTGCCGGTATGCCTCGTGTTTGGTGACACCTGGTTGATTATCGTGCACGGGGGTATGTGGTTGAGCCTAAATCAAATTAAGGACCGTTTCTGTGAATTATTTTACGAAGTCACTTCGTACTACCACAAGTCCGGTATGGGACGGACCTGGCTAAGTAATTTGTGAAGTTCCAACTATAGTCTCGCTATAGGCTGAATGTGAGCGCGACGTAGGCTGTGGGAAGTCTCACATGGCACCAGAGGGGGCTCCAACTCGTGGATTCGAGTTGTGGTGAAACCTTAGTGGCGGCGTGATTATGTTGGCTATGAATCATCGAACGACCTTGTCATGAACTCTCCGCCGCACACCTAAGGCGGTGTGTTGATCGCGTGGCTCAAGTGAGAGGAATGTCTTGTGGGTAAAGTTGTACACCTCTGCAGAGTAACAAACTATACGGATAGCCGTGTCCACGGTCATGGACATCTTGAGTAGAGTCTTCACAGATTAGACTTGAATTTTCATAAAACTTGGTTTTGGCAAACAAACGTTGGTTTTGGTAATGGTCCGGGTGGATTCCCGTGGATAGGTTAGTGTGGGTTGGAGCCTACACTAACGATATTACTTGTTAAAAACAATGTTTCATATATTGTATTTAAATTCAGCTTTTTGCACTTACGTTATTGTATTTAAATTCAAGTATTGCTTTCCGCACATTACCCTATTAAGCTTCCTTTGAAATCCCGTATGCATGCATCAACTCTGTTATATTTCCTGGTGTAACTTGCGTAAGCATTTACTTGCTTACCTTGGGAGTATACGTACTCACCTTGCTAAATCTGTTGCCGGACTTCGAGGGCGACTACGACGGTGAGGACTACTTCAGCGAGTAGGATGCGTCTTACAGTCATTCGCCTGTGGGAGGCTGGATGGGCTGTTGTAACATCCTGTTTTTCTGAGATTTTTAAAGCCTGGATTTCAAAAATGAATTTTCTGGAATTTTCTGAAATTAATTGAAGCTTCAAATGATCTTTTAAAGTTTTAAATGATTTAATGTGATTAAAATAAACATTAACATAAGTGGAAAATATTTTATTTGTGTTCCTCAGGTCTCAAGGAATTTTCTGGTATTTTTTGGTGAATTTTTGGGAGTTATTTGCTATTTTCTAGAGCTTTTAGAAGTTTATTTGGATTTCTGAAAAAAGAAAAGAAAAAGAATTAACCTCAGCCGCCCGATCACCCTCTCTCCTCCACGCGTCGCCCGATCCCGCGCCCGCGCCGCCGCCCTTTCCGCGCGCCGCGCTCTCCGCCGCCCGATCCGCCCGAGCCACGCGTCGCGCATCAGATTCGCTGGCGGCGCGCGCCACCAGCGCCCTCGCCCCGCGCGCCCTCGGCGCCACGATCGCGCCCGCGCGATCACGGCCGTCGCTCCCGCGCGCGCGCGAACCCTAACCTAACCCTAATCAATCCCCGCCGTCCGATCTTGCCGCGTGGCGCTTGCGCGTGGCGCATCCTAGCCGTCTAACCCGTTCGCGTCCGCGCCGTCGCCGCTGCGATCGGATCGAACTCCTCGGTTCGCGTGTTAAAACCAGCGCGCCGTCCGCGCGCCGCCGATCCGCCGTCGCCGCGCGCGCGCCGCGCAATCCCGCCGTCGCTCGGATTCGGACCGAAGGCTGATCGCCACGCGCTCGCGTCGCCGCCGCCGGATCCCCCGCGCCGCCGCGCCGAGCCGCCGCGCGATTCAGCCTAGCCACGTGGCAGCACCAGTAGCGTGCCACGTCAGCCCTAGGCCACGTGGCATGACACGTGGCATGCCACGTCGGCGCCACGCCGGCCCTAGCCGCCCCGAGCCACGTGGCGGCCACGTCACCGCCACGTCAAGATGTGCCACGTGGCGGCATATATGCCGCCGCCACGCCAAGACGCCCGCCGCGTCGGCCGCCGCCCCGTGCATTATTACGTGGACGCGTCCACGGTGGACTCGGAATCTCGTGGACCGGGTTCAAGACAAGATATTTTTCCGATTTTCCCGAATTAATTTTAGAATTTTTCCGGAGCCCGTTCTCCTCCGTCCTAGCTCCGATTGACCCCGTTCTTTTTTCTAAATTCATCTAAAATAGAGCTCTAGCTGTTGGTTCTGGTTTTGTGATTTTTTGAGTTCTTTTGCTTGTCATTTTATGTGTTTCTTTGTTTCCAATCGTTTTCTCTCTCGTTAGATTCGGATTCCGGAGGAGCAGGTTTCGCGCCAGAAGACCAGGAGTACCCCGCTGAGCATAACGAAGGCAAGTCGTGTCCCTTGATCATGTTGAACCCAATTTTGCAAACTATTATTTAATTATTTTGCTTTAAATTACATTGCATTGCTATTTTTATTCAAACCTTTGCACAGGTAGCTATTGTCCCAATTGCAGTTATACCTCCTTGACACTTTGAAATACCATGATGCCATTGTCACCATAGGTTGGGAAATTTATTAGTGATGCTAGTTTATTTATCACATGGGTTGATACGATTAGATTGCTTAGCCGGTTTATAGTCACGTTTGATCTCATCGCACATGTTAAATTATTAATTTGACTTAATGATATATGGAACTGTGGTTGGTGCCACGTGTATTAAAAATTTGTGCCACGTCATTGGTGTGACGTTGGCTTGGTTATACAAATTGGTTTTGCACTCGGGCGAGTGATCGTGCGATAAGGGGGAAATACGGTTGTACTTTGGGGGATGTGGTAGTCTCGCCCGGGTAATGTTAAGGACTTAACTTTGTGCGCCATTGATCTGAGCTTAATCGTGCAAACCACATGTCTATTATGGGATGGACCTGGCTGATTAATTTGTAATATTTCAATTCAATTCTGCCATTGTGATGGACATGGTTGCTGATTTCCATGTGGCGCAAGGGGGTGTGATGCGAAACCCTAGCGGGCAGGATTGGGTTGAGGTAGAGCATTGTAAAGGCCTTGTTGTGATTTCCTTAGGCCTAGGCTAATCACATCGTGTGGGTACAGTTGTGCAACCTCTGCAGAGTGTAAAACTATTCGAATAGCCGCGTCCTCGGTCATGGACAGTGCTCGGGGATTTCATACGAGGGTTAGTGTTTCATTTATAACTTGGTGGTTTATGTTGGGAGTGGACAGGTAGTTCACTGTTGGTTTAACTTGTGAATTGGTGTTCACAAGTGGTTCATGTTTATTCCTTTGATTATCTATTGTTACCGTTTTCAGTTAACTTTCGCTTTCAAGTTATTTAATATATTTCATCAATAAATGCCTTTATGCAAATTAACCTTTCAGCCTTCCTTTGGTAAGCCTTGCATATTATACTGCATTTATTGTTACAAACGACTTGCTGAGTACCAATGTACTCACGGCTTTACGCCTATGTTGCTCAGTTGAGGGAGAGGAGTACTATCGGCAGGAGGTGCGGAAGGAGAGTACTACGACGACTTCACGGATTAGGCCGTTCTCCACTCGATAGCTTTGTGGCTTGTCGATTGGTCGCTACGCTTTATTTTGGATTTCATTGCTATTTTGTTAAGCCCTTCCGGCTAGAGATATTGTAAGCTTGGCCATGAGGTCGTACCCTTGATATTTTATCGATATTCGAGTTTTCCTTTATTATTATCGTGTGTATGACTATGATGACATCTATGTTTGACTGTGTGCACTAGCGTGATCCTGGACTAGTGCAGTTTACACAGAGAGACCGAATTTGCATATTCGGGTCTCGACAGCTGTGCTGCCACCTTTACTTTCTTTCCGCTGTTTTGTTTACTTTGTTGGCCTGGTGCCTTATTGTAAGACTTGGCCTTAAGGCCGTATTTTCGTTTAATAATATCTCGCGGTTATTTTTGCATGATATACATTGCTGTTAAACCTGTGTGCACTAGCTTTTCCTGGGATAGTGCGATTTACACAGAGGGGCTCGGAATTGTTGTTCCGGGTCCCGACAGAAATGGTATCAGAGCAACAATGACTCTAAGACATGACCTTAGCAAGAGACCAGCTTTAAGGATATATTTTAATAAGAAATGCCCCTTTTAAATTATCTCTCCCTTTTCTCAAATCTCTTTACCAAAACCGATTACTAACTCCTCTCCCCTTCCAAATTTTAGATGGAGCAACCCACCGCGTCTCCCATGGAACCCTTGGACTCTTCGCCGACGATCTGTACAACCTCATGCAAGAGCTCAACTTCCGCCCGTACCCCCTCTACCAGGGATATGTTGGCATGTATGGAGACGAGGAACGCTGGAGGGTGGAAGTGAAGATCTTCAAGGATTTCGGAGCACACGGAGCCATTTACGTGTTCGACGCACCCCTACCTCGAGCCACCTTCTTCGATGGAGTACAGGATGCAGCCCGAGAGGCCATTCGCCAGCTGCGGAACATCTACGCTCGAGACTTGCTGCGCACCGACTTCCGCTACTTCCCCATGAAGACTCCCTTGTGGGCTGCCAGCGACTTCTCGTCTACAGAGTATGAGAGCAACCCCCGCCTCATACGACTGGTGGAGTACACCAAGTCCATGGATCACATGTACCAGACCACCCTGGACGAGCTGCACACCGCACAGCAGAAGCTCCGCGCACGCGAAGAGGAACTTGCCGAGCTCCGTGCAGAAGATGCAGGTTCCACTGATTCCGGGCCTTTTCCGAGGAGACTCGAGCGCAGCGCTAGTGTGTAGACAACCCCGAGTCTTAGAACGCTATCCGTGAGCTGTAGACCTTTGTAAACAGCCACGAGACTATTATAATAAAATAAAAAGTTTTATTTGGCTCTTATCTGTGTTTTCCTTGCTCTTGTGTGTTGTTTTGGTGGGATTGTTACTAGAACCTTTCCTTTAGTTCTCTCTCTAAATCTGAAAGTCTCAATAGATGGTGAACACAAGAAGAAACTCCAACATGGACAACGCCAACCCCGGGGCACAAGGAAGCCAGTCAGCTCCGATTCCACCACCCGCCGTGTGAGGACCAGATTAGGCACGATTGATGGCCAATCAAACCCAGTTGATCCAGCTTTTAGCCCAGACGATCAACAACCCTCAGGCTCATCATCAACCTGCCCAAGTGCCTCCCAATCGTCTCTCTGAGTTCCTGAGGATCAAGCCACCCACCTTCGCCGGCAGTGCTGAACCGATGGACGCCGACGACTGGCTCAGGTCGATTGGCAAGAAGCTGGACATTGCGGTGCATCGATCGGGAGCGAGTCTGTTCGCCTCCCATCGGTGAATGGGCCCGCATCTCAATGGTGGGACACTTTCACCGCCGCACGCCGACCGCAGACGGTGGCGTGGATCGAGTTCGAGCAAAGCTTTCGCAAAGCTCATATCCCCACCGGCACCATGGCATTGAAGAAGAAGGAGTTCAGATCTCTGCGCCAAGGAAGTCGTACTGTCAATGAGTACGTACAGAAGTTTAACCAACTAGCCCGCTATGCGCCAGAGGATGTGGCTTCCGATGAAGCCAAGCAAGAAAGGTTCATGGAGGGCCTGAATGACAACATATCAGTACAACTGATATCGGGTGACTATACTGACTTCCACCAGCTAGTCAGTAAGGCCATCCGCCAGGAGGGCAAACATATGGAAATGGAGACCCGGAAGAAAAGGATGGCGGACCAGAGGAACAACTCTGGAAGTTCTTTCAAGAATCGCAGTACCCCTCCTCACTTAAACAAGTTCAGACCCCAGGGCAGCAACTTCAAGAACCAGTCCAGCAGGTTCAAGTTCTCAACCAGCCGCCCGCCGTTTTAGGCCAACCGCCAGCAGTTCCCAAGCAACGCACTTCAAAGAACCGGTGGCGGACACGTAAGAGCGATCCGCCGTCTGACGGATTGACCTGCTACTACTGCAAGGAACCGGGGTACTTTGCCAAGGCGTGCCCTAAGAAGATTCAAGCGGCAGCAACTTCAGGAGCCTCTGGGAGTCAGAACCAGGGCCAGCAGAAGCCGCAGACCTTCATCAAAGGGCGAGTGAACCACGTGGCAATGGAAGAGGCCCAGCTGCACGGATGTCGTCTTGGGTATGTTCCTTGTCAATTCGATACAAAGCATCGAGTTCTTTTCGATTCCGGAGCATCGCATTCCTTTGTGTCAAAAACTTTTATGGATAAGTATGGGTTGGGCAGGGTAACCCTTAGCAACCCTATGATAGTTCACTCCCCTGGAGCAGAAATGAGAGCAGGGACCTTGTGCCCCAAAGTGGAATTGCTCATAGATGGGACCCGATTCCTCGCCGATCTTTTGGTTTTGGAATCGCAAGGATTAGATGTCATTCTCGGGATGAACTGGTTAGCCAAGAATCGAGGTCGGATCGATTGTGCTACCAGATCCATCACCCTCACCAATGACCAAGGCGTGGAAGTAATCTTCTCTCCCCAGATTCCGAAGGCAGAAGAATGTGCCCTCTTCCACCTCCAAGTCTTGGAGGAAGTGCCGATCGTACGGGAATACCCAGATGTTTTTCCCGAGGAACTGCCAGGGATGCCACCGGATAGGGAGATCGAATTTGTGATTGACCTAGTCCCAGGCACCGCCCCGATTTCCAAGAGACCATATCGGATGCCTGCTAACGAGTTAGCAGAATTGAAGAATCAACTCAAGGAGTTAGAAGACAAAGGGTACATCCGACCCAGTTCGTCGCCTTGGGGAGCACCCGTCCTGTTCGTCAAGAAGAAGGATGAGAGTCTGAGGCTATGTGTGGACTACAGAGCACTCAATGACGTCACCATCAAGAATAAATACCCCTCCCGGGATCGATGACTGTTCGATCGGTTGAAAGGAGCGGTATCTTCTCCAAGATTGATCTGCGATCGAGGATACCATCGGTGAAGATTCGTGAAGAGGACATTCCTAAGACTGCCTTCTCCACCAGATATGGGCATTATGAGTTCACGGTCATGTCATTTGGACTGACCAATGCACCAGCCTACTTCATGAGCATGATGAACAGTGTGTTCATGAAATACTTGGACAAGTTCGTAGTAATCTTCATCGACGACATCCTCATCTACTCCAAGAATGAAGAAGAGCACGAGCAGCACCTCAGGATCACTCTGGAAAAGCTTAGAGAGCATCAGCTTTTCGCCAAATTCAGTAAGTGTGAATTCTGGCTAAAAGAGGTTGCCTTCCTCGGACATATCGTAACAGCCGAAGGGATTGCTGTAGATCCTTCCAAGGTAGAAGCAGTAATGGAGTGGAAGCCACCAAAGTCCGTAACAGAAGTCAGGAGCTTTCTTGGACTTGCGGGTTATTACCGTCGGTTCATAGCAGGATTCTCCGAGACAGCCAAGCCAATGACCCAATTGCTGAAAAAGGAAAAGAAGTTCGAATGGACGAAGGCTTGTGAGCAGAGTTTCCAAACCCTTAAGAAGAGACTAGTCTCGGCACCGTGCTTGTCTTGCGGGCGTGCATAAAGGCTTCGAGGTTTCGTGGCGCCTCGCCTAGGCTTAGGCTGTGTTCTGATGCAAGAAGGCAAAGTGGTAACCTATGCATCGCGTCAACTCAAGCCTCATGAGTACAATTATCCTACTCATGACTTGGAGTTAGCCGCAGTAGTGCACGCCTTAAAAATCTGGCGCCACTATCTTATTGGTAACCATTGTGAAGTATACACGGACCATAAGAGTTTGAAGTATATCTTCACCCAGGCAGAACTCAACCTGAGGCAGCGAAGATGGTTGGAGTTGATAAAGGACTACGACATCGGTATACATTACCACCCCGGAAAGGCAAATGTGGTAGCCGATGCCTTAAGCAGGAAGTCTTATGCAAACATGGTGATATCGGAAGAAGACCAGACCCGACTTCAGGAGGGAGTCGCCCGTCTAAGTCTAAACCCAATAGGACCAAGCACCCTCACCACACTTTGGAAGTGCGACACGCTTGCCGATCAAATTAAGGAAGCTCAGATTGTGGGCGAGGATATTCAAGAAATCAAGAAGAATATGAGAAGAGGCAAAGCACGAGATTCAGCGAAGATGAACATGGCACGGTTTGGTTCGAGAACCGCATCTGTGTGCGAATAATCGGAAATCAAAACCCGATTACGAAAGAGGCTCATGATACCCCATACTCAATCCACCTGTGTCGTACCAAGATGTACCAGGATCGAGGGAAAGATATTGGTGGGTTAGTATGAAAAGGAAATCGCAGAGTTCATTGAAGCTGCGACACACAACGAGTCAAAGCTGAACATCGAGGCGGCGGGACTCTTGCAACCATTGCCGATTCCGAATGGAAGTGAGAAGAAATCGGTATGGATTTCATAACCAGACTCCCAAGGACGCAATCGGGTTATGATTCAATTTGGGTAATCATAGACCGATTGACTAAAGTGGCTCACTTCATACAGTCAAGACCACTTATTCAGGAAGCAAGTTGGTGAGTGTACATGTCTCGAATTGTGTGCCTGTATGGCGTACCCAAGAGGATAGTGTCGGATCGAGGTAGTCAGTTTACTTCTCGATTTTGGCAAAGGCTGCACGAAGAATTGGGTAGTAAGCTCAGTTTCAGTACCGCTTACCATCCCCAGACAGACGGTCAAACAGAAAGAGTTAATCGATACTCGAGGATATGCTAAGGGCTTGTACGCTGGATTTCGGGAACAGTTGGGACCGTTCAACGCCTATGCGGAATTCTCGTACAATAACAACTACCAAGCCGATCCGCAGATGGCACCCTTGAAGCCTTGTATGGTCGAAAGTGCGAACCCCTTGCTTTGGGATCGCAAGGTGAACCCCAAGAAGCGGGACCAAACTGCTTTGCAAGGCGTAGAAGATCAAGTGAAGAAGATCGAGAGAGGACTAAAGATAGCCCGGTCTCGGCGGAAGAGCTACGCGGATAACCGTCATCGAGACGACCTTTGAGGTCGGGGACTACGTCTATCTTAGAGTATCCCCACTCAGAGGTGTGAAAAGGTTTCAAGTTAGAGGGAAGCTAGCACCACGATATGTGGGCCCTTTCAAGATTCTGGACCGAAGAGGTGCAGTCGCATATCAGTTAGACTTGCCGCCAAGCATGTCAGGGGTGCACAATGTCTTTCATGTCTCACAGTTAAAGAAGTGCCTCCGAGTACCCACAGAGCAAGCCGCACTGGAAACCTTGGATCTCCAGGATGACCTCACCTATCAGGAGCAGCCAATTAAGATTCTCGAGACAATGAGCGTCGGACGAGAAGGAAGACCATCAGATTCTGCAAAGTTCAGTGGAGCAACCACACCGAGGACGAAGCCACCTGGGAGCGAGAAGAAGATTTAAAGACCAGCCATCCCCATCTCTTTTGCTAGCCAGTGCAAATCTCGAGGGCGAGATTTCCTTTAAGGGGGGTAGGTTTGTAACATCCCAAAATTTTGTTCCTTTATTGAAAATTTAATCTGGAGTTTATTGGATTTTCTGGAGTTATGTTAAAGTCCTGATTTGAGAAAAATTATAAACTTTAATTTATAAAAGGCAAAAATGAATTTATTGCATTCTTGAATGTTAAAACAAATGTATTTCACTTCCTTAAGTCAAATATGAGATTATATTAATTTTTTTAGATTTTAGAAGGAATTAAAACCTTCCCTTTAAAATCAAATTGTACCTTTGCAAATTATACTTGTTAAAATGAGTGGGAAATATTTTTATTAAGTCTAGAATAGCTCCAGATAGTTTTCTGAATTTTTCTGGATTTTTTAAAATTTATTTGGTATTTTTCGAGTTTTCTAAAGCTTAATAGCATTTCGGAAAATCAAAAGAAAGAAAATCCCAAAAACCCTCCCGCCGCCGGTGTCAAGCATCGGCGTCCTCCGCCCGCCGGATTCCCCTCAGCCGTCCGATCTAACTTAAACCCTCTCCCGCTTCCCTCCTCGCGTGCGACGCGTGTCGCGCATCGGACCGTCCACTCCGCGCGCGGAGTTAATCCTCGCCGCCCGCACCAACTTACCGCTTCACCGCTCTCTCTCGCTCCTGCCGCCACGTGGTTTTATCCGAGCCGTCCCCTATTGTCGTACCTCATCGTGGCCACCCCTTCCCACTTAAGCACCGACCGGCCCCGATCTGATCTTCGTTGTCGGATCGAATCTCAGCCGTCCCCCTTCACTTACCCCTTCGCAACGCGCCAGCGGTCCCGATCTCTCCCCCGTGCCACCCGTCAAGCATCCGACCGTTCCCCTCGCTCCTTCCTTTCTTTCTCTCTCGCTGACGTGCGGGCCCCACTCGTCAGTTCCGTCTCCCCCGCCTCCTTTCCTTCTTCCTCGCGCGATCTCCGCCCGCTGCCGCCATTGCTGCCGCAAACCGAAGCTTTTAAAGCTTCGGTTTCCTTCCGAATTGATGCCCCGCGCCAACTACCGATCGCAATTGATCCTCCACCGCGTCCGTTACAGGCATTAATTCCCCCGATTACGCCCTCCTTCACCGTCGCGTTAATTCCCCAAATCCGGCGAGTTGCGCGCGACGGTTACCGCCTCTCCCCGCCTATATAAGGACCTCCCCGAGGTTCCTCCACCCACACCGCCACCCCCCCGAGCCTCCAGAGCGCATAATCCAGCCCCGAGGGTCCTCCTGCGCCGATTTCCCTCCGCCGGCTCTAGCTACTCCGGCGAGCAATTCCGGCCGGCTCAAGCCCCCTCGCCCCTTGCCGAAGCCTCCCCGACCTTGCTGGTGCCCAGGCGAACACCGGCGACCACCTCCCCGGGCACGTGCACCACCGGAGCTACTCCGCCGCCGTGAAGTCTTCTCCGACCGCCGCCCCTCTCCGCCGATTTCCCTCTCCGGTCATCCTCGGCCTCCGCGCAAGGTACCGATGCACTCCCCGCGTTCTCCTCGTCATTTTGGTACCCTCGGCGGCGCGCCGCCACCGAACTCGGCGACCATCGAACTCCGGCGCCGCCGCCGCCGCCAGCCACGTCAGCCGTCGGGCCGAGTTGGCAGTGGCGTGGCAGCCAGGTGGCGGCCAGGTCGGCGCCACGCCAGTGCCACCCGCACGCCACCTCGCCACCTCGCGCGCGTGCCGCCACGTCGGCATAAAGCCGTGACGTGGCAGCCACGTGGCGACCACGCGGCAGCCCCGTGGCGCCACGTCAGCGCCATCCCGTTCCCCCGCGCGCCCGCCTGCCACCTCACCCTTCCCTCGGGTCCATGGACTCGGTCCATGACACCCGGGCCCCACCTATCAGCCTCTGCCCGAATATATTAATCCTAGGGCTGACGTCATAATCTATAATTTCCTTTAGAAAAATAATTCGTGCTGACGTCATAAATCTTTTTCGGTATAAAAATAAATCCAGAAAATACCCTTTTTCTTTTATTTTGAATTCAAACTTTGGAAGGCTATAACTTTTGCATTTTAACTCCAAATTGACCCATTCAAATTTCTAAATTTTTCTAAAATCATGATCTATCCATTTCTGGAATAATTTTGAATTTTTGAAATTTATTTAAATTTGATTTGAATATATTTTGTAATTTCAAGGTTTAAATTTAAATTAAAACTTCCAACTTCTTTTAAAAGCCTCAATTCCTTTTAAAAGTTGTTGACCCACATCCAAAATTCAAAATTCTGTCTCCCAAGTTTAATTTATAATTTTTGGGAAGTTATTTGGGTTTCATGTGAATTTTTGTTTTGAAATTGCTTTGATTTGACTTTTCGTTAGATATTGACGATTCCGGAGAGTTCGAATTCGACGAATCACAGCAGGACTACGATCAAGGCAAGTTACACCTTTGACCATGTTGAACCTAATATTTTAAATTATTTATATTGTTTTACTGTATATGCATGCGTATCTTTATTCAAATGTAATTCAAATTTGATTTGAATTTTAGATATACCCATGATCCTTTGTATATGGCCAATATGAATCTTGAATTCATATACCTTGTCACCCTAGCTGAAAACTAGTTAGTACTATAGTATTAGCTAGAAATTTTTGTAGCAATGCTTAGCCTGGCTTAGTATAATTTTAGGTGGGATCAATCTTTCACATGAAATGACGGACTTTGAAAATCGATATCTTGACTTCGGTGAGTCAAGGGTGGTTTTACGGAAATTATTTTTTTAAAAAAATAAAAATAGAAAACATGTTTTGGACTTAGGCTAATGGTTAGGTGGTGGGTGCCGGTATGCCTCGTGTTTGGTGACACCTGGTTGATTATCGTGCACGGGGGTATGTGGTTGAGCCTAAATCAAATTAAGAACCGTTTCTGTGAATTATTTTACGAAGTCACTTCGTACTACCACAAGTCCGGTATGGGACGGACCTGGCTAAGTAATCTGTGAAGTTCCAACTATAGTCTCGCTATAGGCTGAATGTGAGCGCGACGTAGGCTGTGGGAAGTCTCACATGGCACCAGAGGGGGCTCCAACTCGTGGATTCGAGTTGTGGTGAAACCTTAGTGGCGGCGTGATTATGTTGGCTATGAATCATCGGAACAGCCTTGTCATGAACTCTCCGCCGCACACCTAAGGTAGTGTGTTGATCGCGTGGCTCAAGTGAGAGGGAATGTCTTGTGGGTAAAGTTGTACACCTCTGCAGAGTAACAAACTATCTGGATAGCCGTGTCCACGGTCATGGACATGCTGAGTAGAGTCTTCACAGATTAGACTTGAATTTTCATAAAACTTGGTTTTGGCAAACAAACGTTGGTTTTGGTAATGGTCCGGGTGGATTCCCGTGGATAGGTTAGTGTGGGTTAGAGCCTACACTAACGATATTACTTGTTAAAAACAATGTTTCATATACTGTATTTAAATTCAGCTTTTCGCACTTACGTTATTGTATTTAAATTCAAGTATTGCTTTCTGCACATTACCCTATTAAGCTTCCTTTGAAATCCCGTATGCATGCATCAACTCTGTTATATTTCCTGGTGTAACTTGCGTAAGCATTTACTTGCTTACCTTGGGAGTACTTCTGTACTCACCTTGCTAAATCTGTTGCCAGACTTCGAGGGCGACTACGACGGTGAGGACTACTTCAGCGAGTAGGATACGTCTTACAGTCATTCGCCTGTGGGAGGCTGGATGGGCTGTACTGCCACCTTTACTTTCTTTCCGCTGTTTTGTTTACTTTGTTGGCCTGGTGCCTTATTGTAAGACTTGGCCTTAAGGCCGTATTTTCGTTTAATAATATCTCGCGGTTATTTTTGCATGATATACATTGCTGTTAAACCTGTGTGCACTAGCTTTTCCTGGGATAATGCGATTTACACAGAGGGGCTCGGAGTTGTTGTTCCGGGTCCCGACATAATCCAAGGAAATGATATAACCACTTGCAGACCTCCCATCTACAAGCTAACACCAACCGCTTATGGACCTCCCATCCATAGGCTAAACCAACAGCGAATTAACCATTCACTGTCTAACCACAATTCACAAGTTTTCAGAAATAACTACCCCTCGTGTGAAATCACCGAGCATTGTCCATGACCGAGGACGTGGCTATTCGAATAGTTTTACACTCTGCAGAGGTTGCACAACTGCACCCACACGATGTAATTAGCCTCAGCTTAAGGTAATCACAACAAGGCCTTTACAAAGTTCAGTTACAACTTAATCCGCCCGCTAGGGTTTCGCATCACACCCCCTTTGCGCCACATGGAAATCAGCAACCATGTTCATCTCAATGGCAAGATTAAAGTTGAAACCTCCCAAATTAGTCAGCCAGGTCCGTCCCATACCAGACATGTGGTTTGCACGGTAAAGCTCAGATCAATGGCGCACAAAGTTAAGTCCTTAACAATACCGGGCGAGACTACCACATCCCTCAAAGTGCTCCAACACTCCCTCCTTTACTGCACGATCACTCGCCCGAGTGCCAAAACCAAGTTTTGTACAACCACCGCCGATGACGCACCAACGTCATGGCACAAATTTTAATATACGTGGCACCAACCACAGTTCCATATCTCATTAAGTCAAATTTATATTTCACATGTGATGATAAACCTGATCGTAACTTTAAGCAAGACTAAGCATCTAATCGTACCAACCCATGTGACAAATATCATAACATCACTAGTATATTTCCCAACCTATGGTGACAATGGCATCATGGCATTCCAAAATATCAAGGAGGGATAAACTCAATTGGGACGATAACTACCAGTACAAGTGTTTGAATAAAAATAGCGATGCAAGGTAATTTAAAACACATTAATTAAATAATAGATTGCAAACTGGGTTCAACATGATCAAAGGATATGACTTGCCTTGGTTATGCTCAGTGAGGTACTCCTGGTCTTCGGGCGCGAAACCTGCTCCTCCGGAATCCGAATCTAACGAGAGAGAAAGCGACCGAAACAAAGAAAACATATAAAATGATAAGCAAATAAACTCCAAAATTCATGAAACCAGAACCAAAAGCTAGAGCTCGATTTTAGATGAATTTAGAAAAAAGAACGGGGTCAATCGGAGCTAGGACGGAGGAGAACGGGCTCTCGGAAAATAAACCCTAAAAGAAATCAGAGAAAATCGGAAATTCTACTGTTCCGTGGACCCGGCGCACGAAATTCCGAGTCCACCGTGAACCTGGCTCACGGAACAGTGCACGCGGGGCGGCGGGGTGCTGACGCGGCACGCTAGGGCTGATGTGGCAGCAGCTGGTGCTGCCACGTGGCACGGGGTGACGTGGCAGCTGACGTGGCAGCCACGTGGCTCGGGGCGGCGGGTTTTTGCTGGCGTGGCATGCCACGTGGATAAGGGCTGACGTGGCATGCGCTGGTGCTGCCACGTGGCAATGCTGAGCTGGCGGCTCGGGGCGGCGACGGCGCGGATCGGACGGCTCGCAGACATCCATGCGGCAATATCCAAGCCTTCGGCTCAGATCCGGATGGACGGCGACGATGCGGCGGCGCGGAGGCGGGAAGGCGGGGATTGCCGACGCGTGGCCGGCACGTCGCGTGAAGCGTCGCGCGTCGCGCGGGCGCGGGCGGGAGCGAGGGTGCGGCTGACGCGTGGCCGACGCGGGGAGCGGATCGGCGACGCGTGCCTTGCGCGCGCGCGCGGCGCGCCGCGCGGCGCGCGACGCGAGCGGGTGCGTGGCGCGGCGACGCGGCGGTCGAGGCGCGCGCGCGGGGTGTCCGGAGCGGGAGCGGTGACGAGGAGGCGACACGAGAGAGGGGTCGGCGCGAGGTCTCACCGGCGGCAGCGGGGATGGCGGCGACGGGGATGGCTCCGCAACGCGCGGCGGCGGCGGGACTCCGGTGACAGCGGCGGTACGGCTCCGGGCGGCGGCGCGAGGCGAGGAAGCGGCGGCGAGGGCGGCGGCGACGGGTGCACACGAACCGATGGGTTACGACACGGAGCGAAACGCGGCTCGGTTTGGACGGTCGGGATGCGGCCGCGTAGCACGAGCGCGAATCCGACAGCTGGGGGCACGGGCGAGATTAGGGTTAGGGTTCACGCGGGCGCGGGCGGCGGACGACCGAGATTGAGCCACGGCGCGGGCGGCGATCGGACGGGCGAGCAGGGCGCGGGCACAGGCGCGCTGGTGCCGCCACGTGGCGGGTGGCGCGATCGGCTGGCGGAGGCGAGGCGCGGGAGCGGTCGCGCGGGCGGGTAGCGGATCCTTGCTGCGTGGCGGATCCGACAGTGCGGGGCAGGCGGCGCTAGGGTTAGGCGCAGGCGCGAGCGGCGCGGCGCGGATGTGTGATGCGTGGAGGTGGGGCGGGGGATCCGGCGGCCGAGAGGGAGGCGGGGCGCGGGAGAGGGCCGGGCCGGCGCGATTCCGACGCGTGGCCGGGAGAAGGATCGGACGGCTGAGGCTTTTCCCCATTTTTATTTCTTTCCAGAAATTCAAATAAACTTCTAGGAGTTCTAGAAAATAGCAAATAAATCCAAAAAATTCACCAAAATTACCAGAAAATTCCTTGAGACCTAAACAATCCAAATAAAATATTTTCAACTTATGTTGATGTTTATTTTACTCAGATTAAATCATTTTAAAATTCAGAAATTCATTTGAAGCTTAATTCAATTTCAGAAAATTCCAGAAAATTTCTTGTGACACAAGAAACTTAATTAAAATATTTTCAGCTAATGTTGAGGTTTAATTTAATCATATTAAATTCTTTTAAATTCTTGAAAATTCATTTAAGCCTGGTTTTAAATTCAGGAAAATTTCAGAAATTTATTTTTAAATTCAAGGTTTTAAAAATCCTAAAAAATCAGGATGTTACACGAATATTTTATCTTATTGTTAATACAATTGATGGTACGTAGTCGTGATTGTGTTGAATGTTTTATAAATAAAAGAATTTGTTAGTTCCATGACATTAATTAAAGTAAAGGATTTGAGATTTACGGTTGGGATCTTTTTGGACTTTATGACTTGTGTGGTAGCCGTTATTGACTTGACTAAAGCGGTCGGATGCTGTAATCAAAGAAAATTGTTTCTTGTTAAAAGAAAGAGTTGTACTAGAAGTATTTGAGGTACAAGTGATCTCATCTTGTGTTTTTCAACCTCATTGCTATTTATTTTCTCTTGGTCTTTTGGCTACTGTGAATGATAGCGATTTTCTGTGTGCTAGAATTTATTTCTTCTTACCTCTTCTTCTAAGAAAAGGGTAACCGATTTGAGTTGTGAAGTTTTTTTTGTTGCGTGATGGCAACTGGATAGTGGTGGTCTAGTAAATATTTTTGTGGAAGTCTTAAATATCACGATGTTTATGGTATATTGGATGATATATTATTCTCGTGGAATAATCCTTGGGAAGGATATGATTTAAATGGAATGATTGTCTTAGAACCAAATAATTTGTCGATGTTAAGAATTGAGTGTAGGTTAATTGTGGAATAGTAGAGTTTTCACCCGAGGATCTCCCTATCTCATATGGTAAGTTTGTTGTAGGATCTTGAAAGCTGAGTCAGGGCTTCACCTTTTGTTATGCTAGAACCTTAGAGGCCCAGTGTCTCTGTGTGGGAATAGTGGATCAGAGTGGTATTCCAATAGTGTAAGGATCGTGGATAGCATCTTTGAGGTGCAGTAAAGGAGTATGTGTGGGTGTTATATGAATTTCAAGTTGTTATCCTTAAGTGATTGAGGTGCATTAAGAGTTATCTGTTGAAACAATTCTGTTGGTCGGTCTTGGCTAGAGTTTGATTTATGGGAACAGTAGAGTCTCTCTACAAGGGTGTAGAAGATCTACACAGTTTGAGCTTATTGTTGAGGTTGCCAACTTAAGATAAAGGAGTTGGTGTGTTTGGGTGATGATTTGGAAACCCTTGGTTCAAGAAAGTTCGATTATTAAAAGAAATGAATTGGAAAAAATTTGTTATCTCGAGTAGTGAAATGCTCGTTTGATTCTTGTTTATGCTGTGTGTTTTGGCAGAGGTCATCTGCAAATTGAATTGTTTGATATTGAGGCGTATTCTTTTCCAGTTAGGAAAAGACAATGATTGTTTTGGTCTGTCGAGTAATTTTCACTCTTGGCTTATGTGGTGTGGTTTCTCCAATTGTCTACTTGGAGAATGGAAAATATTTGATGGTGAATCATTTGATTTGGATTGTGGTCCTTGAAAGGAAAGTTAGTTGCTAGTGTGTTACTTGAGAATCTTTTATTCTTCTTTTATTGGATTTTATTTGTAAAAAATATTGATTGTGCTTTTAGTGGAATGATGTGAGTGGAATTTGTGGTCAAATTCTTTAAAATGGGTATATTGTATTATCCCAAGTATACTTAATAAGAGGAAAGTGTTCTAAGAAGGAGGATGGTATTAGATAGGGGTTTAATAGTTGTTGCGGGAAATTTTGCCAAAATGGCAGGACCTGTTGGCCGCTCAGAGCTGGTCTAAGAGTTATGCGAACGTTCGGCTTAGACCAACGTGAATCGTAGACTCGCCGGAACTGGCCGTGAGGAAGCTGGCCATCAAGTATGTGAAGGCCCTCTGGAAGAATTAGTCCGAGCGGGAGGCGACGTGGAAGTTTGAAGACCGGATGCATAAGAAGAGCCCGAGCTCCTAGAGGCAGAAGAATACTCGTAGTTGTTGTTCCCTTGGGATGTTCTATCCTTGGGATGCTCTATCCTTTGGTTGTTCTTTTCTTGATTGTTCTTTTGTCTCGTGGGTTGAGGAGTTAGATTCGAGGACGAATCCTTTTTAGGTGGGGAGAATGTAATATCCTGAACGTCGTTTCGGCGTCGGTTTCTAAATTAATCGCAGAGTCGCCCGGATTTTCGGTAAATCGCGGGAGGTGAAAATAAATTTTTTGAAATAGTCTAAAATAATAAAAAGAGAATTAAAATAATTAATTAAGAGATTTTGAGCCGTCCGGAGGGGTAAGCCAGCCACTTTGGGCCAGCCAGCTCAAACAGGGGCCCGTACCCCCTCCCAAACCCTAGCACCACCTTTATAAACCCCCTCCCTTGGCCCCTCCACACTTTTCCCACCCCCAAGCTGCCACCCCCCTCCTTCCCTACGCCTTCCCTCTGCCCAAGTGCTGTTGCAAGGAGAAGAAGGAAGAAGGGAAGGGGAAGGAGAGGAAGAGAGGGAAGGAGAAGAAGGGAAGGAGAAGGAAAAGGAGAAGAGGGTGATCCCAATCCCCTAGGTAACTCTCCTCACCCCAATCCCTCTGTTTTCTGCTGAATTTAGGGTTCTTGATCCAAGTTTTATGGGGATTAGCACCGATTAGAGAATCCTGGTTGACTGTCTATAGATCCAATCGAGTGGTGTCACTGTTCGTGCGGTTTAGACCCCTAAGACGATATTTCCCGAGGATCTCCCCAAAAGGAAAAACGTAGAGGACGACGATACGCATCTAACGTATTTTTTTTTAGTTTTTTTGGCCTCGTAATTTAGATGTACCAGGGTCTGGAATCTCGCTGTTCGTCAGGGTTGCAGACAGGGATAGACCGCTGTTCAGATGGGAATTAGAGATAGTAGATGAAATTTGTAGTGAATTTAGTAAGCTAGCTTCTATATAAAAATCAAAATTTGTAGAGCCCTACTCTGTTGTTGGGAAGTATTTGAACCTGACTGTCCAGACTGACAGAACAAAGGATGTTCTCTGTTTTGAGCATTTAGTTACGCCATGCTAAGAACAAAACTAAAATATGTGATCTACATGAAAAGTGAAGGAAAATGAGTAAGGAAACCATAAATATATTCCCCTCTGCAAAAGGTTTAATAATCTTAAAGATACAAAAAAAGTAGCGTTGCTGCAGCGGGTAGAGTATAGAACAGTTAAGCGGAGAGGGTTGTTGTGGGGTTTTGGGGATTAGCGTCGCCTTTACTTCTTAAGACGCGATTTCCTTGCTGTTGTATTGTGCTAATAGGTACTTTTGAATAGGTGGTGTTGCTCCTGAATGCACGTGATTGCTTCGCTTCAATGGTAGAGGCAAGTAAACATAGTGGTTGTGCTACATGTTTAACTTGTTAATCATTCTACCTTCATATTAATTAATTCTCTTAATTTGAGGTGCTATGTCATTGTTACATGTTTCCTCAATATGGTCCATGTGGTAGTATTTTTAAGAATTCAACTGTTTATGATCTTGATGGTTTAATTATGGGTATGTGGAATTATTTTTCATGAAATCAATATAGTTGTGGAGTAGTATTCTTTATGAACATATGGTGGTATAGGTGGTAATATTCTTAGTAAATATTTGTGGTTGTGGTGGTAGCATTCTTGATGAATATATTGTGGTCTATGTGGTAATGATCTTATGAAACAGTGGCATTGTGCTTAATGAGACACATGTGGATTATGATTAATGAGAGACATGTGGATTATGAGGAAATATTCATGATCATTATGTTGTTGATCTTCGTGATTAAATTCTTGTGGTTTATGATTATCATAACATTTATATCATGTCATGACATTTGCATTGTGGATGTCGCCACTTATAGCCGCGACCATACCGGTACAACATCGTACATTGCCATAGTACGATACACAATCTTACCTTATTGGGTAAGGGTGCAGTGGAGCATACGCATTCATATGCATTGTATTATGGAAAGATCATTTGTATACTTATGTAATGTATTATGGTGAAGTTATTTTGCAAGCAAAAACAACTTCATAGTTGTAATGTAGAATTGGCTCATGAGAGTCACTTGTGGTATGAGGAATATGGCTGTGGTTGTGGAATAGGGATCTTCCCTTGTGGTATGGTAGGGGTTGTGATTGTGGCATGAGATTATTTTCTCTTGTGGTTATTTTTGACAGCAGTTGTGGATGTGAGAAATAATAAAGATAGTGGGGTAAAATATGTTAATGCTTTACTTTGATTGGTTATGGTAGTGGTTGAGGATGTGAAGTAGTCAATCAAGATTTATTTGCTAATGTTTTATTATTGATGGTAATAAATATGATTAAGGCTATGATACGGGGTCGCCCGATCTTCTCGACGTAGGATTGGATACTCGCGGGAATCTTGATGAATCGTAGCTATCCTCCAATGCCAATGCAAGGGACGAACACTCTTTAATCCGCCAAAACACACTCGCGTCGATTTCGCCGACCACCAAGCGAAGATCTATCGTGCACCCAATTCCCAGCGGAAAGGCTGAACGATCTCGATCGAAGAACACTCCTAATTCCCTCACGGAATTTCAGCAACAACGATAAACTCGAACAAAGTTCAATAGATTGATTATTCTCAAAGGTGGTCTGAGCCTTTAGGCTGCCAATACATGGCTTATATAGGACCTTGGGACGTCCATAGAGTCCACAAACCTAGTACAACTCAACCCTATATGGTTTTAGATACGAACTCTCACAAAAAGGAAACTAGATTTTACAGCCATCACATTGTTTCGGTCATAACTTTTGATCCGTGACGAATTTGATGTTGGGACTAGATCCATTGCGTAGCCCTTGAAAATATCTTTCCATGGAGTACAAGAACACCCAAATCGGACTCCGTTTGTGAAAGTTATGACCTTTTTAGTAAGTGCCTGTCAGGCTGTCCCGAACCGAATCCGAATTGAATTCTGAGTTGAATCCGAGTTTGAATCCAATTGGGCTTGTGGGAGGTACGAATTTGGCTGAATAATCTTATCCAAAACTTGTAGTTTAAGTCCTTGGGCTCCTCCCTTTTGCTCTCCCACTGAATGGCCTTTCCTCCTTCATGTCTTTGACACCTAATGTGGTTATCCTCTTCCTTTTGCGTCTCCATTGCTTTGCCATCGACAAACCTAAGAATGCACCGTTTGGTAACCTGAGGTAGTATTCCATTCTTATGAATAACAACATTATATTTAATTTGGAAAGAGTTCACCTGGCAATGTTTCATGCGGCTCAATAATTCTTTCCAGTTGAAAAATATATTTAACTGAAAAGTACAAGACACGTGCGTATCCGCATCATCCTCCTCTTCTTCAAGAAAAGCCGTCCTCGGCTTTTGATAGCCTGAAATTGTACTAAACAAAGAATACAACGTGTACGCATGGTATATATATTTATCATCAACACTTCTTTGGCTTATCTCGTCATTAATTTCAGAAGGTGTTATAAACGAAAAGAACAACACATATGCATGGTATATGTAAGAGTCAATTATTGTGGTATTCTTATTATTTTGCACAAACCGATCAATATAGTAGTGACCAAATGGTGTATGCATCATAATATTATTTGTCACATCATTCTCCCTCCCATAAAAGAAAGTCGTCCTCGACTTTTCTAAGGACATCGACAAATCATTATTGGGCAAAATCAGATTTATTTGTTCATACATAGGAAAGAAAATTTTGAGCGGTTTCCATGCTTCAACTGCGCTACTCTGATTATTTTTACATGATTGTACATTAAAGATCGAACAAGTAGACTTATGAAATCTTTCTAAACAGTACGTGATATTGTTGAAATCCATCTCATTGTGATCATAACATGGCATATAAGATTGTTTATCCATAATATTCGATTTTAATTCAGCAAGCTTATCACATGTAATGGAAATTCTGTGAACATAAAATTTGTCATCTACACCATAATCTCCAATCAAATTGAACTTATATGTGTAGGCATAGGTACTAACTAGTGAGTTTGAACTTGAAATTTCAGCAACATTATCAATCACACTAGATAGCTCTCTAGGATCATCAAACATGATATAGTACAAAGAATCATTAGGAGATATTCTAGTAAGAACTTCCTTATGGGTAATCAATTCTACATTATGTAAATTGAGTAAAGAAATTTCAGAACATGGAATTGTTGGTTGATGATATGAGTTCTCACAATTACTCACCTTTGCACAATTAAATTCAGCACCAATAGTGTTACCTTTATCGTCCTTCTCAGATGATGTAGGTGCTGGGGGTTTAAAATTGTTAGGATGTACCCTCGGGGCAGCAAACACTTTATCCTTTCCCGTGGTTATCTCCTCATTTAGCTTCAAAGGTGCCGGTTGTTGAATGTTCAATTCTTCATCTTTAATATCAACCTGCACAATGTGAGAAACAACACTAGAAGTAGATATTAATGTGTTAGTTTCAGATGCATCCTCACTTTGTCTATCTTGTACTTCTCTCTTTTCTTTTGGTGTCTCTCTCACACTCTCAATTTGGATGCTCTCAACCTCACATATGGTGGAATCACACAGCTCACTCTTTTTATCACTCTCACTCAATTTGGCTATGTGGCTCTCATCCTCACATGGGTTGTGGTGTATCTTAGGAGCTATATGTAGTTTTGGAATACTATATATCTCCTTGACCGAAGGGAAAGTCCTATGCTCGGTCATCTTCTCATGTGTCACACTAGTAGAGGCAGCAGAATTGAAGTATGGACTGGGAGAATACTGTGGTGTACGTCTCTCCATAAGTCTCTTCTCCTCTTGAATAGCACAATTCACAAGATCTTGCACACTACCAAAATATTTATGTTGAAGTGTAGCGGCAATCTTAGAATTCAATCCTCTTTTGAAGTATGTCTTCTTTTGTAGTTCACTAATGACACCGGCTCGACGTAATGCATCTTGTAGCTCAAAATAATATTCTTGCACTGAATTACTCCCTTGTGTGATACTCTCCAAATAGCGAAGCAATCCTTGTGCATAATAGGGTGGCACAAATTCTCTCCTCATGAGTGCCTTCAAATCTGACCAAGATTTAATGAATTCGTTTCCAGATTGTTGATGCCACCAACTATAAGCATAATCTTCAAATTCTCTAGTGGCACACATCAACTCTTGGTCTTTGGGAAGCTTTTGAAATCTAAATACTTTCTCCATTCGCCATTCCCACTCAAGATACTCCTCTGGATCTTCACTGCCATAGAAAGAATTAAAGCTATCTTCGACTTGTTGTGGATGAAGTGCCCGCATAACATCATTCACGATGTTCGAGCGTAACACTTTCATTTGATGATTGAATTCAATGCGCATATCTTGTGCGAAATTGTTCATCTTGGTCTTGAGTTGCGCTTTCAAGGTGGAAGAAGTGGTGATGAACTCATTGCGTAAAGTTCCCCTCAAAGTGTGGAACTGAAAACGATCCACCGGGGTATGCTTCTCTTTCATATTATCGTCTCCATCTGTCATGATTAGTGGTACAAAGAACGCACAAATACCACAGCATATATTCGATATGTAGAGTTCACACTATCTCACTTTTTCCTCACCAAGTAAAGTTCTTACCTTTCCGAAGTGAATTGAGGCCCAAAAGAAACTTACACTTGGTGGTGGCTACAACAGCAAGTGATGATCAAGCGGATTTAAAAGTGACCCACAAGCACGGCAAAGGATATTTAGGGGAGCTTGGTATGAAAGTGTTTATCCTACACAATCTGAATTTCACGATGTTGTTGAATTAAGTAATAATCCAAGCTAGAAAACTCTTGTCTATGTGCTGATCCAAAAGATATAAGTGAAGTATATGAACGCACACGCAATGATCAATGTGACTCAATGCAAACAAAAGGAATGAGCTAAAGGAAACAATCGGGAATATTAGCTCGTTTTGCACCAAGTACTAGGAGAGACGCTAGCCAATTGCAATAATATGAATTTGAGGGCACAAGATTGTCCAAAGAAATTAAATACACAATCTAAATTTATGGACTAAGATTAACTCACCTAAATTCGGCCAATGCTTTCTTTTCTTTCTTTCTTTCTTTGTTTTTTTTGCTCAAGCCGTGGTTTTTTTTTTTCAATCGGCTGCCTTCTCTCTTTTTTTTTTGCTCTTTTTTTTTATGCTCAAGGCCGAACTAGGTTTAATTGTTCGTAGATTCTACGCAAGTCCAAAGTTGTTCAGCAATGTGTAGATAATTCTAGAACAGCCCTAAAGCAATTATCAAAGACTAGTCTCAAGGTTCAAAGGATTTAAGTGAAGATCTGAATATGTGCAACTAAGATTCTTGTGGCCAAATGAATCAAGAAAAAGGAAACCCAGATATATTCGGATGCGATATTCTTTCAAGATTCACAAAGATCTTATGTGGACAGCAAGAACAAGGTTTCAAAAAGTAAATTGAATCTACTTTTTTTTGGATGCTAATTGAAAGATCAACTAGCAGATTTTCAAGGAATAAAAAAAAACAACGAACAAGCAACGCAAAAGGTCACTAAGATCAGCACGTAAACAAAATTTCTAATGGATCAAAACTTAATAAAACTCACGAAAATAACAGATGCGAAACTAGGGTTTGGATTTTTTTGTTGCAATTTTCGGTTTAATAGACTATAGGACAGAAATAAATCAATCTAAAAGTAAAGGGATAAGATCCTACCGAGTAAACCGCGCTCTGATACCAGATGATACGGGGTCGCCCGATCTTCTCGACGTAGGATTGGATACTCGCGGGAATCTTGATGAATCGTAGCTATCCTCCAATGCCAATGCAAGGGACGAACACTCTTTAATCCGCCAAAACACACTCGCGTCGATTTCACGACCACCAGCGAAGATCTATCGTGCACCCAATTCCCAGCGGAAAGGCTGAACGATCTCGATCGAAGAACACTCCTAATTCCCTCACGGAATTTCAGCAACAACGATAAACTCGAACAAAGTTCAATAGATTGATTATTCTCAAAGGTGGTCTGAGCCTTTAGGCTGCCAATACATGGCTTATATAGGACCTTGGGACGTCCATAGAGTCCACAAACCTAGTACAACTCAACCCTATATGGTTTTAGATACGAACTCTCACAAAAAGGAAACTAGATTTTACAGCCGTCACATTGTTTCGGTCATAACTTTTGATCCGTGACGAATTTGATGTTGGGACCAGATCCATTGCGTAGCCCTTGAAAATATCTTTCCATGGAGTACAAGAACACCCAAATCGGACTCCGTTTGTGAAAATTATGACCTTTTTAGTAAGTGCCTGTCAGGCTGTCCCGAACCGAATCCGAATTGAATTCTGAGTTGAATCCGAGTTTGAATCCAATTGGGCTTGTGGGAGGTACGAATTTGGCTGAATAATCTTATCCAAAACTTGTAGTTTAAGTCCTTGGGCTCCTCCCTTTTGCTCTCCCACTGAATGGCCTTTCCTCCTTCATGTCTTTGACACCTAATGTGGTTATCCTCTTCCTTTTGCGTCTCCATTGCTTTGCCATCGACAAACCTAAGAATGCACCGTTTGGTAACCTGAGGTAGTATTCCATTCTTATGAATAACAACATTATATTTAATTTGGAAAGAGTTCACCTGGCAATGTTTCATGCGGCTCAATAATTCTTTCCAGTTGAAAAATATATTTAACTGAAAAGTACAAGACACGTGCGTATCCGCATCAGGCTATAATTGTGGTCATTGTGAAAAATGAATAATGATGCTTAACAACATTGTAGTTTAATTAGCTTGTTAAACAGTTTGCTTGCTAAGATTTTTATCTCACTCTTGCTTTTTCTCCTTTCCAAGTGATTCTCGAGTATGCATGGGAAGGGTAGAGCGGCACATCACTATCACAAATTATATCATGATTAATGTTGTAATAGTTATGTAGTCTTAATTATGGATTTATTTCCCTTATTGATGTTTGTTTCAAAGTAATAATGCTAGATAGTAGTTCGTTTTAATTGGTTAAACTTTTTAGCAGTTGTTCTTTAATTGATAGTGTTCGAATACCTTGCTTTAGTATGCTTCCGCTTAGCTTATCATGATTTAGAAATTGTTGCCAGTTTATGTTATCTTGTAAATTGGCTAGCTGTAGAGTGGTTTGATGGCATCTCAGGGTAATATGGGTCCTGGGGTGTTACACGTGCGAATGGAGTTTAGAGTATCCGTCCAAACGCGTTATGGTGGAAAGTTTAATGCCGACTCAAACGAATTCAAATTTCATGTCAAAACAACTTAGGGCACATACAAAGTCTATTCGGAGTGTTTGGGACTCAGTTTCATTTGTTGCCTCGATTTCGTGCGAATGGAGTTTAGATTACGCGTCCGAACCCATTTTGGTGGAGAGTTTAACACCGGCTCGGATGGATTCGAAATCTTGTCGAAATGAGTTGGGCGCATATGAAGTCCATTCATGTTGTTTGGGACTCAGTATGATTTGATGTCTTGATTTCGTGAGAATGGTATTTAGAGTAACCTCCGTACCCGTTATGGTAGAAAGTTTAACACCGACTCTGATTGATTTGAAATTCATGTCAAAATGAGTTATGGCACATAAGATGTACATTCGGGGTGTTTGGGAGTTAGTTTCATTTGATACCTCGATTTCATGCGAATGGATTTTAGATTAACCGTCCGAACTCGTTATGGTGAAAATCTAACATCGACTCAGACGGATTCGACAATCATGTCGAAATGAGTTAGGGCACACATGATGTCCATTCGGGGTATTTGGGACTCAGTTTCATTTGATGCCTGGATTGTGTGCAAATGCAGTTTACAGTATCCGTCCGAACCCGTTATGGTGAATAGTTTCACATCGACTCGGACCGATTTAAAATTCATGTTGAAATAACTTAGGGCGTATGTGAAG
This sequence comes from Melocanna baccifera, assembly GCA_036346265.1. Taxonomy (NCBI): domain Eukaryota; kingdom Viridiplantae; phylum Streptophyta; class Magnoliopsida; order Poales; family Poaceae; genus Melocanna; species Melocanna baccifera. The sequence goes on along the minus strand of CM070682.1, from coordinate 24,236,569 downwards.
TCTATTCGAGGTGTTTAGGACACAGATTCATTTGATGCCTCGATTTCGTGCGAATGGAGTTCAAAGTACCCGTCCGAACCCGTTGTGGGTGAAGTTTAACACTGACTCAGACGGATTTGAAATTCATATCGAAATGAGTTATGGAGCATATGAAGTCCATCAGTTTGTTTGGGACTAAGATTCATTTGATGACTCGATTTCATGCGAATGGAGTTTAGATTACTCGTCCAAACCCGTTATGATGGAAAGTTTAACGCCGACTTGGACGGATTCAAAAATCATGTCGAAATGAGTTAGGGCGCATATGAAGTCCATTTGGGGTGTTTGGGACTCGGTTTCATTTCATACCTCGATTTCGTACGAATGAAGTTTAGATTACCTGTTCGCACATGTTATGATAGAAATTTTAACACAGAATTGGCCAGATTCCAAATTCATGTCGAAATGAGTTGTGGCACATATGAAGTCCATTCGGGGTGTTTGGAACCCAGTTTGATTTGATACCTCGATTTGGTGGGAATGGTATTTAGAGTAACCGTTTGTATCCGTTATAGTAGAAAGCTTAACACCGACTCCGACGGATTCGAAAATCATGTCAAAATGAGTTAGGGCGCATATGAAGTCCATTTGGGGTGTTTGGGATTCGGTTTCAATTGATGCCACGATTTCGGGCGAATGAAGTTTAGATTACCAGCCCGAACCCGTTATAGTGGAAAGTTTAACACTAACTTGGATGGATTCGAAATTCATATCAAAATGAGTTATGTCGCATAGGATGTCCATTCGGTGTGTTTAGGACTCTGTTTCATCTGATGCCTCGATTTTGTGCAAATGAAGTTTAGATTACCCGTCCAAACCCGTTATGGTGGAAAGTTTATCGTCGACCCGGACGGATTGTGAGAGACCATGTGGAGGTGTCCCCATGTTTGTGATGAGTAATTGACGGTTGGTTTAGTGAGTTTGAGTTTGTTTTGGGTATTCGAGGGTTGAGTACTTCTACTTGTGCTATTGTTGAATATACTGTTTCATGCGGTGCTATGTGATGGTTTGCTTGTCTGTGTGACTGCAAGACTTCAGAGCTAGGTCATTGGAGGCGAGGAGGACCGGGACTAGACACAGGAGGTGTCGAGGTCCAGACGGTCAAAGATGCCGAAGATGATCGAGGCTACTGTGGTGATTGCGAGTCGGGAGACGAGGAACCAGAACTACCCGTGACGAGCACGACGGGCGATGACGAGCGGACCGGGACTAGACTCAGGGAGGAGTCGAGGTCCAGACGGTCAGGATGCCGGGTGCGGTCGTGCGTCGACATGAAGCTTCCAGGAAAGTGTGGCAGGGGCATTTTGGTAAAATGCGCAAGGTGGCAAAATGGAAGCGAGATGTTAGGGTTTGGAGTGGAATTGAGGTTTCCCTCCAATTTGTCCTGATGGCTTTGACCTTGCTTCATTTGGATAGAAGGCATGGAGTGGATAGCAACTGACACTTCTTGAATTCCCTCTTGAGGAGAGGGGCAGTGGGTTGGTGTCTCCTGCGTGTGAACAAAAAGTTGTGGCCTGGAGATGCATGTGGTAGTCTTCTGGAGGTAGAAGGGTGTGTGTAGTGTGCTGGAGCTATGGCTTCTGTGCGTGTGTGTGCTTGATAGCCAGGAAATGTGAGCAGTAGCATTTTAGTGGGATGGGATAGTTGAAAAAAAATCCTTCTAATAATTCCTATGTAAGCATTCATCGTTATGAATCAATTTGAGAAGGGTTGAATTTGAGTCTTTCTTTTGTGGCTGTCTGTTCTTCATTTATTCTTTTTGTTCTTATGTTTGAGAGATGAGGCTTTGATTGATTCGTGCAAAATGGGCTAACTCTGTGATGGGAAATCCTCAAGGCCATGTGGGCATAATGTTTCCTAGAGCAAAAGGATAAATCAATCAATTTCTTTCTTGTTCTTCTCTGCATTTGAATTCCTCTGCTTGTTCAAAAACTAGGGTTTATTGCTTTGGAGGGCAGAGGATGTGTGATGTTCCTGAATTCCCTTCATAAGTTGGCTTGAGATTTTGATATGCAAGTCCTAAGATCTCTCCTAATCTGTGTGCAAAACCTTATGAGCAAAGTATTAGGAAATGGGAAGGAATTATGAAGTTTGTCCTCTCTCTGCTCAAGTTTCAGTTTTTTGTCTAAATCTTCAATTTCTCCCTCACTTGATGATTTCTTTTGTTCTCTAAGGTCCTGATGCTATTAAGGTTTCATTCCAGGTCTTTTGACTCGAAATCAACAACCATTCACTTGTTAATTTCTCAGATTTTGGGTTGTTGAAGTACTCCTGTACTTGGCTATTTTCAGGGACAGCAGTCTGAAAATTCAGCTCGGTACTGTGGGTTATTCTTCTTTGTTTGGTCATCTTTGTGCTGCAGATAATTCTTGTGTTGACAAGGTTCAACTGCAGTTCATGGCAGATGGTTTGAATTGCAGGTTTTGGCCACTGGCTACAGTTTTCATTCGGCAGGCAGGTTTCTGCTTTGCAACCTTTGCTTTCTTAGTTTACAGTCCACAACTTCAGATTTTGGGACAGCAGCAAATGATTTATTTTCTTGTCTGTTCGGTTTCAGCAGTACAGCTACAGTATATGCTGTTTCGGTCTGCTCTTTTGCTGCAGTTTTAGTTTTTCAGTCTGCCGTCACTTTTGCTGCTTTTGGGTGGCTATTTTCAGCACTTGCAAACAGCAGTTTTCAGTAGTATTTTCAGCATGTTCCACCTCTAAACTGCAGCTGAACTTCTCTGAATTTATTGCTCTAACTTTCGGCTTTTCAGTAGCGCTTCTTGCTTTGAATACTCAGCAGATTGTGCGCCTCTTTAGTGCAGTTTTTAGTGGTCAAAAATCAGAGTTGCAGCTGCTTTTGTTTGGCCTTTTCAGTCTGTTTAGCTACAGTTTTTCCTGCTATTTTTGTCATGTTGTAGGCTGTTTTTGGGTGCATTTATCCGCTGTTGTCTACTTAATCTTTGGCTGATCTGCATCATCAGGTTGTCTGATCATTTTCAGAGATCAGTGGTTCCTCCTTGTTATTGCTCTTCGCTGAATATGTGTGGTTAAAAATCAGAGGTCTTGCAATGATCTATGTGATGACTATTCTTTTGTCTTAAGAGAAGTTGTGTGCTATTTTGTCCAGTTGATTCCTTGAGATATCTCTGTTAAAACCAAAATAGGTTTGGTAGCTAGTAGCCTTGTTTAAGGGCCTGTTTGTTTCAGCTGTAGATTCTGAGAAGCAGCTGGTGAGTATCTAGCTAGTCAGAATCTGGAGAAGCTAGATAACTTGACACGGCTACTAGTTTATTTTTCGGATTTCGTAGCAACCGGCTACTTAGAATCTGGATGAAAATCTGGACTGTTTGGAGAGCTACAGATTCTAGAAGTAGCTGCAACTGCCAGAAGCTAAAACAAACAGGCCCTAAGAAAAGTTGAATTTATCTTCCTTTAGGCTTCTAGTTGGATACTGTCTTTTTACATCATAGCTTCCATAGCTATCGGAGACAAAGACAAGTGTGTGGATTACTCGGGGTGATTTTTGAAGACACCATTCACCCCCCCTCTGTTGCCACTTCCGATCATACAATTGGTATCAAAGCCGGTTAGCTCTTCTCGATAGATCTTTAACCGGTCTGTGAGCCATGGCAACGGATAAGTTTTCCACCAAGCCCCTGATCTTCGATGGGATCGACTATCCCTTCTGGAAGAGTCGAATGGAGTCCTACATTCAGGCTCAGGGTTATGCGGTTTGGCGAAAGGTCAAAACTCACTTTGCTGTTCCTGCCGATGAAAACATCAATGCGACAAACATGCCCGTTGTTGAGGCAAATGCTAAGGCAAGGAACATCATCATCCAAGGACTGATTTGAAACGAGTTTAATCGCATTTCACATCTTTCGTCGGCCTTCGATATTTGGACGACCCTCAATGCTTACCATGAGGGCACCCCCAAATTAAGACGGTACGACAGGACCAGTAGAAGCAAGATTACAACAAGTTTGAAATGCTCGCTGGAGAGTCCCTGGATGAGTGCTTTGGGAGATTTCATAAGATTTTGAGCAACCTCCGAGCGGTCGGTCTCACATACCCCAACTCGGATAACGCTCGTTAAATGCTCTTGGCTTTGGATTTGCGTGTTTGGGAGATGAAAGTGACTACCATCAAGGACACGACAGATCTTTCGACTTTGACTCTTGATGCGTTGTACTCACGCCTCAAGACTCACAAGATTGACGTAGTCTCTCGTAGGTTGAAGTCGCAGTCGATGGCCTTAGTCACCGATCCCAGTCCAGCTTCTGGTTCTTCTGCTGACACTCTCTCCGGTTTTTCACTTGCTACTGTTTGTGAGATGAGTGATGACCTACTAGAACAACTACCAGAAGACTAGTTAGCCCTCCTAGCCAGAAAATTCTCCCATGCGTACAAGAGAGTGAGGGACAGAAAGAGAGGAGGACCCGTGATTTGGTTCGAGTGTGGTGGCCCCAACCACATTCGGGCAAACTGCCCCAAGCTAGAGAAGGGCAAGGGCGACTATGGCGGTGTGAGCAAGAATGACTACATCAACAAGAACCGCAACAAGAAGCCCACAGCTCATGCCCAAGGCAAGAAGAAGTTCCGCAACCATGGCAAAGCCAAGAAGCTCTTCCACCGCGTCCTCACCGCCTTTGACGACCTCGACCTCAGCGAGGTGGAGGGGTGGAGTGGTGACGATGAGAATGACGATCAAGAACCCAAGGATGGCGACGACTTCACCGGCATGTGCTTCATGGTCCTTGAGGGCGACGTGAGCGACAGCGAGCTCTACTCCGACTCCGATGAGGTATAGCCCTCCTACGACCAGCTTAATGATGCTTTTTCTTAAGCTAGAAAAATTTCATGCTAGATCTAGAGCTAGGTGTAGTGAGTTGGAGAAGGAAGTAGATAGATTGTCACGGGAGCTTACTTCACTTATATCTTCTCCCTCCCGTGACGAATGTGATACATGTTCTGCTTTGCTTGGTGACATGGAGAAGCTAAGGACATTGAATGATAGTGTGACCTCTGAGCTAGATTTGCTTGAGGTGGAGAATGTTAGTCTACTTGCTGAATTAGAAATAAGTAGAGTAGCCGCTCTTTCATCTACTGTTGTTTAGACTACATCTTGCACCTCATGTGAGGATAAGGACAATGCATTTAGAGGTCTTTACACTATGCTTCTTGATCTGCCAGAAACATGTGAAAACTGCAATAACCTAAAATTGAACCTAAAAAGAGTAGATCATAAAATTGCTGAATTGCAATCTTCTTTGCTAGAGCCCATTGTTTCTTGCACCAACTGTCCTAAATTAACTTCTGAACTTGAATCTGTCTCAAAACAGTTTCAAGAAATGATTGACCATAACAACAAGTTGGCTAAGTATGCGACTAAGGACCCTGTTAGCTCACCATGCAATAGTTGTGAAAAACTAAAACTTGAATTCGTTGTATTGGATGAAAAATGTGTGAAGCTAACTAAGAACCTTCTAGAGAAGCAACCATCTGCTTGTGATGTGTGTGCTGGTGTGGGGAGAAGTCCAAGGGTAAGGTAGAGACGCCTAGCGACGTGAACCAAATTGCTAACAGTAGGGATGTCCCTTCTGAGTCGGTTGTGCATGCACATGCCATTCGTTCCTCTGCTGTTGGTTCTTCTTCTACTCCCTTACCTTCTGCTGTCTCTCCTTCCCCCTGCTCTTCTTGCACCTCTCTCTTTCGGGAGTGTCAGTATCTTATGAACACTCTCGAAAGGTTTGTAGGAGGCAAGAAGAAGCTAAATCTTATTCTAGACCAATCAAATATTTGCAAATTTAATCAAGGACTAGGATATGATTTTCTTGAGGATGTTACGAAGCATCCACCTGCTGTTCTCAGACCCATAGCAGCAGGTGTGATCGAGGTCAAGCCCAGAACTGAGAAGTTCAATTTAAATCAGCGGGCTTTGTCCAAGGGATTTCTGACAGTAAGGTGGTAACACCTGGTGCTTCGACCACTCAGAAGGCGAAGTTTCACTGTACCTTCTATCAAAAGGATGGACACATGATCGAGAGATGCTTCAGGCGCGTCAAGATCGCGCGAAGAGATCATGTTCGTGATCTTAGACGTATTCAGGGTCAACCCCAGATCTTGAGTGCACCTAAGACCAACACGACGCTTAGGGTTGATCACTCTGAGGTGTTTGGGCAGCATCGAGGACTTGGTTTTTTCGGTGTTTCTGATTTTCGTCCTCGATATGCCTCTGGTCGTGACTTCCGCCGTTCTGATGGTAGATCTCATTTCCCCTGTCGAGATGGCTACCCGCGGCGTGATCAGCATGTTATTGGTACTCTGACTCACTCTCCCATAGCAGTCGGACCCAATAACAGCTTCAGGTCTACTAGTAGACCTTCTGGCTCTTTGAGCGACAGAGAGCGCAGGGTAGCTAGAGGTCAGTCGTGTGTGGCTACTTCTTCTGCTCGGCGTGTGACTCAGTATTGGGTGCCAAAATCTCTTTTGATTTATCCCAGTACTGAGCCTTTACTCTCTGTTTGACTCAGGTTCGCCGGGCTGGGAAGGGAGAGGTTTGGCTTGTGGATTCCGGTTGTTCTCGCCATATGACCGGAGACTCTTGTTGGTTCTCTTCCCTAGCCCATGCTCCAGGTGATGAGACGATCACCTTTGGAGACGCTTCGTCTGGCGCGTCATCGCTAAAGGTACTGTGCATATTAATGATTCATTTATTTTAAAAGATGTTGCCTTAGTGAGTAAGCTGCAGTATAATTTACTTTCGGTTTTTCAGCTTACCGATGACGGTTTCGAGGTAAGTTTTAAGAAAAATGCTTGTAAGAATCTTGATTATTCGGGTAGTCTGGTTTGCGGGATTTCTCGTTATGGGAGGATCTTTCGTGCTGATTTTGTTGAGTCTTCTGGTGATCCTCTCAGGTGTTTAGTTGCTTCTGAGTCCCGTGACCTTACTTTTTGGCATAGGAGACTTGGTCATATTGGATTTGACCACTTGACTCGAGTTAGCGGCCACGATCTCATTCGTGGTTTGCCAAAACTCAAGATGGTCAAAGATCTTGTTTGCACTCCTTGCTGACACGGCAAGATGATTGCCGCTTCTCATCCTCCGGTCACAGTGACTATGACCGAAGCACCAAGACAGCTGCTCCACATGGACACAGTTGGACCAGCTCGAGTGCAGTCAGCAGGAGGGAAGTGGTATGTTCTTGTCGTGGTCGATGACTTCTCGAGGTACTCTTGGGTGTTTTTTTTAGCCTCGAAGGATGAGACATTTACACACTTTCGAGGTCTTTTTCGTAGGCTTTCTGTTGAGCTCCCAAGTGCCTTACGAGCAATCCGCAGTGACAATGGCACAGAGTTCAAGAATTCCTACTTTAAGAGTTTCTGTGATGAGACCGGTGTAGAGCACCAGTTCTCTTCTCCATACGTTCCTCAGCAAAATGGCATTGTGGAGAGGAAGAACCGTACCTTGGTCGAGATGGCCAGGACGATGCTCGATGAGTACTCTACCCCGAGGAAGTTTTGGGCTGAGGCGATAGCCATCGCGTGCCATGTTTTAAATCGAGTTTTTCTCAGGGCACACTTGCATCGCACCTCTTATGAGTTGAGATACGGGCGAAAACCCAGTATCTCTCATTTTCGTGTATTTGGTTGCAAGTGTTTTATTCTGAAGTCTGAAAACCTAGATAAGTTCGAGTCACGATCTTGTGATGGGATCTTTCTAGGTTACTCGACTTCTTCACAGGCTTATAGGGTCTGGAACTGCGAGTCTAGTAAATTGGTAGAGACCTGTGAGGTGACCTTCGATGAGGCCAGTCCGGGGATTAGGCCCGATCTCTCAGGTTCTGTAGAGCAGTCCGAGACCATCTTTATGGATGATCAGGAGGATGGAGATGGGGGTTGTCTACCTGATCCAGTTCCTCCTTCCCTTGAGGTGCCTGCTTCTTCCACCGCACCTCGAGGAGATCAGCCCATGCCTTCCGCTTCTTCTGGAGCTGGTGGCTCTATTCCTACCTCATCAGCTCATGAGGTAGAGGCCATTTCTCCTTCTTCTCATCAAGGACCTCCCCGTAAAGTCCAAGAACATCATCCTTCAGAGCAGATAATTGGAGATCTTTTTGAGCGTGTCACACGCTCAAAATCTGGCACATCTCACTTCTGTCTCCATTCTGCCATCGTTGCCTCTTTCGAGCCCAAGGATGTTGATCATGCTCTTTTTGATGAGTCTTGGGTCAATGCCATGCATGAGGAGTTGGAAAAATTTGAGAGAAATAAGGTCTGGTCACTTGTTGAGCCCCCTCGAGGTCACAATGTTATTGGGACTAAGTGGGTGTTCAAAAACAAGCAGAGTGAGGATGAGGTAGTCATTCAAAATAAGGCTAGACTGGTAGCTCAGGGTTTCTCCCAGGTTGAGGGTCTAGATTTTGAAGAGACTTTTGCCCCTGTAGCTAGGCTAGAAGCCATTCGAATCTTACTTGCATTTGCAGTGTCTAAGGGCTTCAAGCTTTATCAAATGGATGTCAAGAGTGCCTTCCTCAATGGGTTTATTGAGGAAGAGGTCTATGTTAGACAGCCTCCAGGTTTCGAAAACCCCAAATACCCAAACCATGTCTACAAGCTTTTCAAAGCCTTGTATAGACTTAAGTAGGCCCCTAGAGCTTGGTATGAGAGGCTTAAGTCCTATTTGTTGAGTCATGGGTTTGAGATGGGTAAGGTAGACAAGACCTTGTTCATTCGTAGGCATGGTAATGACCTTCTACTCGTCCAGATTTATGTGGATGATATCATCTTTGGTGGCTCATCTCATACTCTTGTTTCTCAGTTCTCCGATGTTATGAGCTCAGAGTTTGAGATGAGCATGATGGGCGAGTTCAGTTTCTTCCTTGGCTTCCAGATCAAGCAGACTCGGGAGGGTACTTTCTTGCATCAGGGTAAGTACACTCGTGACCTCCTGAGACGCTTTGACATGAGTGATGGCAAGCTAGTGTCAACTCCTATGGCTTCATCAGCTTCACTCGACCCAGATGAGGACAGCGAGCCAGTTGATCAGAAGGAGTATCGTAGCATGATTGGTTCTCTCTTGTACCTCACTGCCTCGAGACCAGACATACACTTCTCTGTGTGTCTATGTGCTCGATTTCAGGCTTCTCCTCGCGTATCTCACCGCCAGGCGGTGAAGCGCATTCTTCGGTACCTTCGAGCTACCATTGACTATGGTATCTGGTACTCTTCCGCATCATGTCTTTCCCTCAGAGCCTACTCGGACGCAGACTTTGCTGGCTGTAGGATAGATAGGAAGAGCACTTCTGGCACCTGCCAATTCATTGGCACTTCTCTTGTTTCTTGGTCTTCTAGGAAGCAATCCGGTGTTGCACAGTCCACTGCAGAGGCTGAGTATGTTGCTGCCGCCAGTTGCTGCAGCCAGATACTTTGGATGGCTTCGACCCTACGGGACTTTGGGCTAGTTATAGAGAGTGTTCCACTCTTTTGTGATAACACTTCTGCTATTAATATCACTAAGAACCCAGTGCAACACTCTCGGACCAAGCATATTGATATCCGATATCACTTCCTTAGAGACCATGTGGAGAAGGGTGATATAGTGCTCCAGTTTGTGGAGAGTGACCACCAGTTGGCGGATATCTTTACCAAGCCCTTGGATAGCTCTAGATTTTCAGCCTTGCGGGGAGAGCTTGGGGTGGTTTCTCCTTATGGACTGTAGTGAGGGGGAGCTTTGTGCTTTACTGTTTTATCTTGTATATTATGCTCTTGCTCCTTCCTTTTGCATTGCATTTGGGTGCATTCGGGTTAGTCTTTCTAGCATAGATTAGAGTGGTTCTCTTGTCTAGATGGTCAAACTTCTTCCTCTCATCTTGTGGTTCTAGAATGCTGTTTATTAGTTGTCTCTCTTCTCACTAGATTGAGCTCACTCACTTCTTATAGGTTCTAGCAAGGGTTGGGCTACCCTTGGGTAGAGTGTGTTAGTTGGGCAGCTGATAGTCCTAGTGTCATATGGGGTAATGAGAGTCTGTCTGAGCTATAGTATCCTCTATATCTTGTCTATGCTTTAAGGACTGCATTTTCTGATTACTTTGCCAGCTTCTCGTTTTATAGCTTTAGTTCAGGGGGAGTTCATTTGGGAGCTTCTAGAGCTTAATATTGACATAACTCAACTTGAACCAAAAAGTACTTCACATGTTGAGGGGGAGCTCGATTTCCTGCATTTCATTGTAATATAACTGCTGGAGCCTTGACTATTATCCTTATATGACATATTTACAATGCATTACATCTTGCCATGATTATGCTTAATTGCTAGATTTATCATTGCTTCATATGTGTCGTCAAGCCTTTGCCATTGATAAGTTAATTAAAATTGCACAACTTGAATTAAGACATGTCATGTTAACTCTTGAGACTAGTCTGTCTTTAGTTATCCTCTTATGATTCGTGCCATGTCAAATAGGCTGAGTTGAGTCTTGAATCTTTGATTGAGCTTTAGATTGAGCTATGTTAGTTTTTTTTATGAAGCATGAGTTAGTACAATTATTTAAGAAAGCAAAAAGATCTCTTTTATGTGTGAAAAAATTGATCTCACCAATTCTTTCTCATGAGACTGCTTGCCATTGTACTAGGCATGAACTCAGGGGGTGTTTTGGATGACCAAGATCATCTCCTTAAGCTTCTCGCTTGGAATGGTCGCATAAGGCTTGAGATCTAGCACATCACCAAAATCATGAGTTTCAAATGCAAACATGTGAATTTTTCCTCGCAGATTTTAGCATCCCATGCAACTCGGACCAGGTCTTGTCAAGATTGTTCATGTGAAAGTTCATTATGAATGGCTCAAAGCTCTGGGAGCGGCGAGAATCACATCGTTAGCTAACTCTTGGCTAAGGGAAAACCAAGCTTTTCGGACTCTCAATGTAACCAATCATCTTAATCACATGAGGGTGTGGGATTCCTTCTCGCAAGCCTCGCACGCAAATAAGGACTTTGAAGTATTGAACCTCTCACCCTTGCTTGGTTCTCAAACATACCACGAGCCCCACAATGATATTGTAGGCATCCGTGTTCTCATATTGCTTCAAGCTCGAGAGGACATTGTGGCAAGCATGAGACAGCTCACATCAAGGCAATCATTCGTGTGCTTCTCATAAGCTCTCCGTGCAGCCATAGTAGCATTATCGAGGCAAGTCTTCGGGTAAGGAGACTCAAGGACATACTCCTTGCGCTCTTGCTTGAGAACAATTCTCAAGTTGCGATACCAATCCAAAAAGTTTGTTCCATTGAGTTTTTCTTTCTCAAGAACAGATCGCAAATTAAAAGTCTTTGGATCACGGCAAGCAATGACATGATCTACAACACAAGAATATGCAAAGTTTAGCACTATGTTTATGTTCATCTTTTGTTAAACTATTTAGCAAAAGACTCCCACTATGAGTTTTGCAACAAAAACTCCTCTAAGTTACATAGTGGGTAAAGATCCTCATTTCACTAATTCCTAGTGAGCTTTGGCATCACGGCTAGAAAACTAGTGACATGGGTAAGCAACACTTTGCTAATCACATCCCTATGTGACTCTACTTTGGGTGACATTAGTATGCCTCGCCCCAATCTATGCCCCAAGGTCCAAAACTATTTTGATAACCTTGTTAAGTAAACCAAATGCTTCCGCATGTAGATGTCCGACATCTACCCCAAATGATGATGATAACCGATGGCACTCTACTTTGGTAGACCTACCATGCGGTGATCATTATCTTTGGTGCAACATATGGAAGGGCATTAACACCTAATTTTAAGAGGATTCTATCCTACCAAAGCAACATATCACATATATCATTGCATAAGAATAAGATAGATAACATCATAGATAAACACATTTAATCGTGAAGTAGTATGGCCCAAAATGGTGATATCCATCTCCAAGTAGGTGTAGACGATCTCCATCCTCCACATCACTCCTTTAGGCCACCATGCTTAAAAGCTTGTAATCTCAAAACTAGGCTACTACCTATAATAGCTAGAAATTGAAGATTACAAAGATAGATTCAAGCATTAAGGTTTACACGCATGAGTCGTTAAATACAACATATACAGCTAACAATAGCTGAAATAATCATGACACGCAGGCCATGAAGCAATGTTACATGCATCACATACATCTCATACACTCAAATAAGCAGAGGCCATACTATTCACATCATTCTCTCAAAAACAAGTTAGACGAGAACCGCATTCTACCTAACGATGTGAACCCAAGACGCTATACATCTCATACACTCAATTTTCATTAGATCAATCATATTGATCATCGCGATCGGTATACTTGAGGAGACCACAACACAAGACCTCGATCCGTTGGCTCGATCTATCGATTGTGCGCGCGATTAGCCCGATGGTGATTCCGGCCGGTGGGGCAAGTCGCGCAGACATCAAAGAAGGAGCACGAACTAATCTTTTGGCCTTATGATGCTATCAACTCATACCTATTTCAACCCCTTATGACCGATTGATCTCATCAACGTGCTACCGACTTAGGCGTAATAGATCCACCTACTACTATCGCATATCAACATATGCGCCGATCCGATTGCAAACTAAGCAAGATGGCTCGATACCACTAAAGGAATACGCCAGAGGCTACGGAAGCGAAAACAAAATTTTTCTACCGCGCACCCAAGAACATCATGCTAAGAAGGATCATGGATCGTTACCACTTAGACGCGCAGCGTAGCAATGAAGATGAATTGGAAACCGATCGTGCTAAATTTGCTAATTACTAAAAGAATCAAGTATTTGGACATCTGATTCATTCTTGAACTTGTAGCATTCTAAAATGACTCAATTCTAGCTTCTTGGTTCCACTTAGATTATTGATATGGCTTGTACCATTCTTGGATTCTTTTAGCTAGACTTTACTCTTGAATGACTTGATATGCTAAGAAATTCATCTAATATTTAGATTGTTACTTGTGTGGCTTGGCTTGATTATGCATATCTTATCATGATATTGATAGCCTTCCTACGTTATGGCTTGGTGTAATACTCAAATAGTCATTTTGGATAATCTTCATGGCTCTCATTGCTTAACATTGAATAAAATACTATATTCTCTCTTTTGCATCTTGATGACTCTATTGCAAAAAGGGGGAGAATATTGGGGGAAAAAGCCACTTTTTGAGAGCTTTGGGAGCGTTTGAGGAAAACTTGCTCTTCCTTTGCTCCTTGTGTCTACATGGTCATTAGCATCCTTTTCCTTATCTTGGACCATGTACGACTTTCAAACAAACTCAACTTATGCTTTTTCTGTGTTTGTCAATATACTCATCAAGGGGGAGATTGAGAGACCATGTGGAGGTGTCCCTATGTTTGTGATGAGTAATTGATGGTTGGTTTAGTGAGTTTGAGTTTGTTTTGGGTATTTGAGGGTTGACTATTTCTACTTGTGCTATTGTTGAATATACTGTTTCGTGCGGTGCTATGTGATGGTTTGCTTGTCTGTGTGACTGCAGGACTTCAGAGCTAGGTCATTGTGAGGCGAGGAGGACTGGGACAAGACACAGGAGGTGTCGAGGTCCAGACGGTCAAAGATGCCGAAGATGATCGAGGCTACTGAGGTGATTGCGAGGCGGGAGATGAGGAACCAGAACTACCCGTGACGAGCAAGGCAGGCGATGACGAGCGGACCGGGACTAGACTCAGGGAGGAGTCGAGGTCCAGACGGTCAGGATGTCGGGTGCGGTCGTGCGTCGACATGAAGCTTCCAGGAAAGTGTGGTAGGGGCATTTCGGTAAAATACGCAAGGTGGCAAAATGGAAGCGAGATGTTAGGGTTTGGAGTGGAATTGAGGTTCCCCTCCAATTTGTCCTGATGGCTTTGACCTTGCTTCATTTGGATAGAAGGCATGGAGTGGATAGCAACTGACACTTCTTGAATTCCCTCTTGAGGAGAGGGGCAATGGGTTGGTGTCTCCTGCGTGTGAACAAAAAGTTGTGGCCTGGAGATGCATGTGGTAGTCTTTTGGAGGTAGAAGGGTGTGTGTAGTGTGCTGGAGCTTTGGCTCCTGTGCGTGTGTGTGCTTGATAGCCAGGAAATGTGAGCAGTAGTAGTAGGTTTGGTAGCTAGTAGCCTTGTTTAACAAAAGTTGAATTTATCTTCCTTTCGGCTCCTAGTTGGATACTGTCTTTTTACATCATAGCTTCCATAGCTATCGGAGACAAAGACAAGTGTGTGGATTACTCGGGGCGATTTTTGAAGGCACCATTCACCCCTCTCTGTTGCCATTTCCGATCCTACAGATTGGAAAATAATATCGAAATGAGTTAGGACGCATACGAAGTCTATTCGGGGTGCTTGAGACACAGTTTCATGTGAGGCCTTAATTTTGTGCGAATGGAGTTTAGAGTATCCGTCTGAACCCGCTATAGTGGAAAGTTTAACACTGACTCGGACAGATTAGAAATTTATGTTGAAACGAGTTATAGCACATATGAAGTCCAGTCGGGGTGTTTGGGACACAGTTACATTTGATGCCTTAATTTCGTGCGAATGGAGTTTAGAGTAACCATCCGAACTTGTTATGGTGGAAATTTTAACACCGAGTTGAACGGATTCAAAAAATATGTCAAAATGAATTAGGGCGCCTATGAAATCCATTCGGGGTGTTTGTTTCTCAGTTTCATTTGTTGCCTCGATTTCGTGCGAGTGGAGTTTAGATTACCCGTCCGAACCCGTTATGGTGGAAAGTTTAACACTGATTCGGATGGATTCAAAATTCATGTCGAAATGTCTTAGGGTGCATATGAAGTCCATTCGGTGTGTTTAGTTCTTAGTTTTATTTGTTGCCTCGATTTCGTGCGAATGGAGTTTAGATTACCCGTCTGAAACCGTTATGGTGGAAAGTTTAACACCGACTCGGATGGATTTGAAAATCATATTGAAATGACTTAGGGCGCATATAAAGTCTATTCGTGGTGTTTGGGACTCAGATTCATTTGATACCTCGATTTGGTGCGTATGGAGTTTATATCACCCGTTCGAACCCGTTATGGTGAAAAGTGTAACACCGACTTAGACGGAATCAAAATTCATGTCGAAACGACTTAGGGCGCATACAAAGTCCATTAAGGGTCTTAGGACTCAGTTTCATTTCATGTCTTGATTTCGTACACATGGAGTTTGCAGTACCCGTCCGAACCTGTTATGATGGAAAGTTTTGCACTGACTCGGACGGATTCAAAATTGATGTCGAAATTAGTTATGGCGTATATGAAGTCCATTTGGGATGTTTGGGACTTAGTTTGATTCGATGCCTCGATTTTGTGCGAATGGAGTTTAGAGTATCTGTCCGAACCCGTTATTGCGGAAAGTTTAATACCGACCCGGACGGAATTTAAATTCATGTCAAAGTGAGTTAGGGCGCATATGAAGTCCATTCGAGGTGTTTGGAACTTAGTTTCATTTGTTGCTTCGATTTCGTACGCGTGGAATTTACAACACCAATCTTAACCTGTTATGGTGGAAAGTTTAATATCGATTCGGACGGATTCAAAAATCATGTAGAAATGACATAGGGCACATATGAAGTCCATTCAGGCTGTTTTGTTCTCAGTTTCATTTGTTGCCTCGATTTCTTGCGAATGGAGTTTAGATTACCCGTCCGAACCTGTTATGGTGGAAGGTTTAACACCGACTCGGACGGATTCGAAAATAATGTTGAAATGACTTAGGGTGCATATGAAGTCTATTTAGGGTGTTTGGGACTTCGATTCATTTGATGTCTCGATTTGGTGCGAATGGAGTTTAAAGTACCTGTCTGTACCCGTTATAGGGGAAAATTTAATACCGACTTAGACGGATTCGAAAATAATGTTGAAATGACTTAGGGTGCATATGAAGTCTATTCAGGGTGTTTGGGACTCTGATTCATTTGATGTCTCGATTTGGAGCGAATGGAGTTTAAAGTACCTGTTTGTACCCGTTATAGTGGAAAGTTTAACATCGACTCGGACGGATTTGAAATTCATGTCGAAATGAGTGCCAAAGACATGACAGAACAAAGCACATGCGGATGGAGCCAACAAGAACAAAGCCCATGTGGCTGAATGGAGCACACAAGAGAAAGACCCATGTGGAAGGGGGAAAGAAAGCCCACGTGGTGGAAGAGCAAAAGGGGGGAGCCCAAGAATTTAAAATACAAGTTTTGGACAAGATTTCAAGCCCAATTCAGACTTCCTATGTGCTCAACCCAATTCAAACTCGGATTCAACTCAGAACTCAATTTGGATTCGGTTCGGGACAGCCTGATAGGCAATTAGTAAAAAGGTTATAACTTTAAAAAATGGAGTCCAGTTCAGGCATTCTTGCACTCGTTGGAAAGATTATTTGAAGGGATACACAATAGATCTGGCCCCAACTTCAAATTCATTACGAATCATCTGATATGACCAAAATAATGTGATGGGTGTAAAATCTAGTTTCATTTTTGTGAGAGATCGTATCTAAAACCATATAGGGTTGAGTTGTACTTAGTTTGGGGACCATATAGATGTCCCAAGGGGCCATATAGGCCTTGTATTGATAGCCTTTAGGGCTCAGACCACCTTTGAGAAAAATCAATCTACTAAAGTTTGTTCGAGTTCATCATTGCCGACGAAATTCCATACAAAATTAGGAGTGTTCTTCAATCAAGATCGTTCAGCCTTGCCGCTGGGAATTAGGTGCACGATAGATCTTCGCTTGGTAGTCAACGAAATCAACACGAGCGTGTTTTGGCAAATTAAAGAGTGTTTGTCCTTTGCACTAGCATTGGAGGATCATTACGATTTATCAAGACTCCCGCGAGTATCCATCCTACATCGAGAAGATCAGATGACCCCGTATTATCTTGGTTTAGAGTGTAGTTTATTCGGTAGGATCTTATTTTTTTACTTTTCAGTTTATTACTTCTTGTCCTATAGTCCATATTGCTGAAAATTGCCTCACAAAAAAAGTCCAAACCTAATTTCGCATCTGTTTTTTTTGTGAGTTTTATTAAGTTTTGGTCCATTAGAAATTTTGTTTACGTGCTGATTATCATGTCTTTTGCGTAACTTAATCGTTGCAAACCAATTTTCTTGAAAATCCGCTAGTTGATCTTTCAATTAGCATCCAAAAAAAAGTAGATTCAATTTAGTTTTTGAATTCTTGTTCTTACTGTCCACATGAGATCTTTGCGCATCTTGAAAGGATATCATATCCGAACATATATGGGTTTCCTTTTCTTGATTGATTTCACCACAAGAAACTCTAACTGTCACAAGTTTGCGCCGCAAAGAATCCTAGTCGGACACATTCGGACTGTCCGAAGTTTGTTGCAGTTTGAATTCCGATGCATCTATTGAGGTTTTCACTTAAATCTTTTGACCCTTGAGACTAGTTATTGATATTGCATCGTGGGCTATTCTTGAATAATTTACTCTATACTGAACATTATACTTACATACTCACTCGGCCGATAAAAAAATCAAAGTTTAGAAAAAGTTTGTGACTCATATATCTCATTAGACTTAGAACGAGATTTTGAGTCTATTTGAGTCAGTTGGGTGAGTATTTACATCATAAATTCAGATTGTGTATTTAATTTCTTTGAGCAATCTTGTACCCTTAAATTCATATTACTGTAGTTGGCTAGCGTCTCTCCTAGTACTTGATGCAAAATGAGCTAATATATGCCGATTGTTTCTTTTAGCTCATTCCGTTGTTTGCATTGAGTCACATTAATTATTGCGTGTGCGTTCATATACTTCACTTATATCTTTTGAATTAGCACATACATAAGAGTTTTCTAACTTGGATTATTACTTAAATTCAACAATATCGTGAAATTCAGATTGTATAGGACAAACATTTTCATACTAAGCTCCACTAAATATCCTTTGTCGTGCAATTGTGAGTCACTTTTAAATCCGCTTGATCATCACATGCTATTGTAGTTACCACCAAGTGTAAGTTTCTTTTGACCTCAATTCACTTCGAAAAGGTAAGAACTTTATTTGGAAGAGAAAAAAGTAAGATAGAGTGAATTCCCCATATTGTATATATGTTGTGGTATTTGTGCGTTCTTTGTACAACTAACCATGATAGGTGAGGATGATAATATAGGAAGGGAGCATACCCCAGCAAGTCATTTTCAATTCCAAGAGTTGAGGGGTACTTTGCGTAATGAGTTCACCACCACTTCTTCCACCTTGAAAGCGCAACTCAGGGTGGAGATCAACAATTTCGCGCAAGATATATGCATTCAATTCAATCATCAAATAAAAGTGTTACGCTCGAACATCGTGAATGATATTGTGCGGGCTCTTTATCCACAAGAAGAAGAAGATAGTTTTGTTCCTTTCTATGGAAGTAATAATCCAGAAGAGTATCTTGAGTGGGAATGGTGTAATGCCTTGAATGTCTTTACGACGTCCCTGGGAGTATTTAGCGGAATCGCAGAGTTTCTCGGTTTTTCGGTGAATCGTAGGAGACGGTAATTATCTAAAGAGAAAATATTATTATTATTAAAAATAAAAAAATTGTGGGCTATTTTAGAGAGAGGGAGGTCTCCTACTTTTGGGCCCAGAGCAGCCCACAAGGCCCAGCAGCCCTCTTCCCCTTATATTCCCCATCCCACCCCCTCAAACCCTAGCTGCCACCCTCCTCCACCCCTTGGCTGCCCCCACCCCTTGTGGTGCCCCTCCTTGCACTCTCTCTCCCTCCATGACTGCCATGGCTGAAAAGAAAGGAAGAAAAGGAAGAAGGCAAGGGGAGGAAGAGAAGGGAAAGGAGGGAAGTAAAGAGGAAGAAGAAGAGAGAAGACGGGTGATCTTGAGGGATCATCAAGGTAATTTTTCTCACCTCAATTCTCTCTATTCTAGGTGTTTTTAGGGTTCTTGGCACGGGATTAGTAGAGTTCTAATGGAGGAATTAACCGATTAGGGTTTTCTGTTGTCTGCACATAGGCTGATTTGTGCAGTGCGGTTGTTTGCATAGATTAGGGCATTGAAATGATTTTTTCTGCAGGTTTGGCCAAATGAAAAGTTGTAGAGGACAACGAGACCTATCTACTGTAATTGTTTTAGATTTTGTGGCTGCGGGGTTTGGGCGCAGAAGAGTCGGTAACTTTGCTATTTGGCAGAGGTGTAGTCCGAGACAATTGCTGTTCGGGTGTAGTTTTAGAGTAATAGATGATTTTTATGATTTTTCTCAAAATAAAAAAAGTTGTACGAAATCTTGTGATCTAGTTTCTTAAAAAACAATCATGAATTTTAGAGTTTTGTATAGAAGGTATTGTCCGTTAGAAGTTGACTGGCCTGATTGCTGAAACAGAGTATGCCCTCTATCTTGCGTGTTAAATTACACCATGTTAGCAACAAAATAAAAATAAGTGGTCTACTTGAAAATTGAAGGTATTTTAGTGTAGTTTCTAGAAATATCTCATTTGTTGTGATAGGCCTAATAGTTTTAATGATACAAAAAATAAGCAAGGTTGCTGCAGTGGGCTGGGCATAGGATCGTCGAGCGGAGTGGGGATTGTCAGGTTTGGGGTATAGCAGCGTCTTTATTTTCTTAAGTTACGAATACCTTGCTGTAGTTTTGTGCTGAGAGGTAATTTTGGACAGGTGGCGTCGCTCCTGACCGGGCGTGAGCGCTTCGCTTCAACAGTAGAGGCAAGTAAACGTAGTGGATGTGCTACTGTTTAACTCGTTAATTATTCTATATTCACACTAGTTAATTCTATTAATTTGAGATGTTATGCCTTGGTTACATGCTTCCTTAATGTGGTCTATGTGGTAGCAATTTAGCAATCAATTGGTTATGCCTTGATGAAATATTTATGGTTATGTGGTATAGTTTTTAATAAAACAAAAATAGTTGTGGGGTAGTATTCCTTACGAGAATATTGCGATCTAGGTGGTAGTACTCTTAATGATCATATTGTGGACTAGTTGGCGGTATTATTAATAAATCAATTGTGGCCTATGTGGTAGTACTACCTTTAGAAATATTGATTTTGATCTTGGTGAACCGAATGTGGATTATGTGGTAATGTTCTTATTGAATCATATGTGGATTATGAGGTGGTATTCATGTTGAATATGTTGTTGTCCTTTGTGGTTAAATTCATGATGAATATGATGTTGTTCTTTGAGGTTAAATGTAACAGCCCAGCAGTTTATTTCAAAATATTTGATTTAATTTAAAATAAAACAATTACTTTTGGTTTCTTAAGTTTCTTTCTCAAAAAAAAATTATTAATTGCCTGATTTTCGGCAAAAAAAAAGGTTATGAAAAGGTGATTTAAGAAAAAAATAAAAATAAATAAATAAATAAATAAATAAATAAGGTATTAAATAAGTTAGTTTAAAACAAAAATCAAAGTTATTTGGTTTCTTAAAATTTTAAAATTTTTAGCTAACTTAATTTTCTGCTAAAAAGAAAAGAGAAAAAAAGAGCCTTTCTGTTAAACAAAAAAATATTTTATAAAGAAAAATATGAAAATTTTAGTTGGAATTTTATTTATAAGTTCCAAATAGCCTTAGAAACTTCCATGAATGTTTCGAAGATTTTTAAACTTTATTTGTTATTTATTGTATTATTTAAAGCTAGAAAAAGGAAAACATTTTTAAAAATTAAAATAAACGTCAAAAAAATTCCGAAAATATTTTTTTTATTCTTTTCAGGTTCCAAGGATTCTAAAAATATTTTTTCTGGAATTTTTCTAAATTTTCTTTTTCTTTTTCTTTTTCTTCTTTTTCTTTTTTTCTTTTCTCTTTCTCTCTCCTACCTTTCTTCTCCATGAATCCAACGTCCAGAGCACGCGCAGGCAGCCATGAAAAACATCGTGAAGCTTCTTTAAACCTCCATAACTCGTGATTTACTCAACGGTTTTTAGCGAAATAAATTGCATTGAATTCCCCTCATCAAGCTCTTTCATTCCCCCACCGTTTCCCCCTCATTCATGAGCTATTTTCGCGGGATTTAAACCATGCCATTCAAAGACATGCCCCATTGATCTCCCTCCTCGGTCCACCTCCACCTCTATAAAAAGGAGCCCCGTGAGCCTCTCCTCATCCTCACTCAACCCCGAAAATCTCAAGTCCCCACTCCCTCTCGTTTGGTCGCAATCAGAGTTTTATTTTTGTGTACCAAGCGTCGTTCTCCGGCCTTTTGTGCCTCGTCCGGTGGAGCGCCGCCGCGTTTGACCACACCGTTGGCTTCGCCTCGCCGCGTTCTACGCGGTGCTCACCTCGCCGCGGAACTTCGCCGAGCACCGCCGCCACCGTGGGCCAAATCGGGTCCGCGTTCGTCGCGTCGCCACCGGCCGACCGTGCATGCCCAACCAAAACCAAGGTGAGCATCACGATCCCCACGCTCTACTCTTCGATTCGCCGTAAGTCTCGCATGTTAATTCCTCTCCGTTTGCCCGGAACGCCGATGTCAGCCTGTAGGCTGTTTAACGTCTTGTCCACCGTGTTTCACTAGTCCGTTGGCCGAGCCGTCTGCGGCGTTGGGTTCGTCTCGACACGTTCTACGCCGTGCTCCCCTCCGTTCGTCCAAAAACCTTTCCTAACTTTTTGCGCCCGACACCTTGCCATGGCCGTAAATGGCACTTCGCGTCCCCGCCTGTTTGGGAATGCTCTCAAAAATCCGTTCGCGTCAAAACGTGCCAAACCATCCCAGGAGGCTACGTTTCAGATGGTTTTGGATTCGCCTGACCGAGCACAAAGATATTGAATTTTTCATGTTTCGGTACCGTCGTCGTTCAAACGACGATTGCATCGCCTCCGGTGAGTTTCGGCTTAGCCGATATTTTTTTCTAGACTCGCCTTACCGCGTTCTACGCCTTGGTTACCTTACTTCAACATATTCTTTATCCAAAAATTATTCTTCTCTGCACACCCTATGTCGTTGTCACCGTAGACGTCGTCATCGTGCTCCGTTTGACGTGTCACCAATTCCTACATGTGCCTCGGGTCCTTAGCAACCCATTAGCTTCACCTTCCGTGCCTTTCCTCGCCAACGACACGGTCAAAAACAGTGAACAGGGCTGCTGCCTGTTACTGTTCACGCGGGAATATTCCGATATTCCTGATTTTTCTTTTTCTAGAATTTTCTGATCCGACAATCTTCCAATCGCTCGTTCTCCTCCGTCCGAACTCCGAATC
Organism: Melocanna baccifera; assembly: GCA_036346265.1. NCBI lineage: Eukaryota > Viridiplantae > Streptophyta > Magnoliopsida > Poales > Poaceae > Melocanna > Melocanna baccifera. Next base: position 24,214,346 of record CM070682.1, on the reverse strand, counting down.
AGGTGATTCAAGTTTCTAAATTCATAATCTATTTTTCAGTATATATTTCATAATTTTTGGATTTTCTCGACCGCCCTTGGTTGAGTCTCCTCACCACCGGAATACTGCCGCCACCGCCGCCGCCCGAGTTACGCCATTGCTTCTATGACTGATACATGTGAGGCTAGTCATTGATGAGAGGTAGAGGTTGTAGTTGTTGCCTTGGGCATTAACAGTTTATACCACCGTTTGTGGTATGGGGATAGTGATGCTGTTACCTCAGGTAACCTAGTTTCAAATGTTGTGGATGAGTTTCTTAGAAGGGTTGTTACCTTCCTTGAGTTAATTTTGGCCAATTCTTGGCCTATTGCGGTAATAAATTTCTCTTAGGTTAGCGGTTCTTTGCAGTTGTTGGGTGCCAATAGGTATCTAATTGTTCATGAGACAGTTGTTGTTTCTTTTTGATTGTTAAGATGCTTTTGCTGCTCGTGAGCGTTGTTAATTGGCGAGTTCCATCTTTCTTACTGGAAAACATAACTCCTTTATTCGTTTGATATTTTGAAAAAATCAAATCTTTTTGTTGCAAGTTCGTTAACTTGTGGAAGCCTTGGCTCTATACATTTCTCTTGAGTTATTTCGACTGTTGAAGTTTGATTCCTCTCTTTTCTAAAAGGAAGTGTTAAAACCTTTTGTGATGTTTTGTGGTGTCTAAGTAGGAAGTGGCAATTATATAAATAATTGATAAGTTGTGAATTATTAAGTTGAGATGTTAGTGTGGTGCATAATTAATTTCTACTAACATACTTGCAAGTGTAGTTGATTAATATGATATTGTCCTATTGTAATTTTGAGAATTGTGGTTAAAAATTTATTGATACATGTTCGGAACTCATGCAGTTATTAAGGAATATGAAAAAAATTGTTTTGATTATTGTGGTTATTTAAATTTTTTGACTGGTTGGATAGATTGATTTGATTGATCTCAAGTAATTAATCTAACCATTCAGATTGGTAAGTAAGGAGATGTTGTAATATTGCCCTAGTAATATTAACCTTTAATATATCCTCTCTTTACATACTTGATGAGTATGTACAACTGCTAAATTCATGTAACTTTTGTCATGCTAAATTGTTGACACATGTATAAAGAAATAGATGAAGGTTGATATATTGACTTGTGGAATCTTGTCTTATAAAGCTGATATTATTGAAGTTTAAAATTATTTTGTTCTAATTTCTGAACGTAAGGTGGAATATTGCATCTCTACTCGTAATTGTTTTTGTGATTGCAAAACAGAGATAGGATCATGAATGCTACGATGACAAAAAATAAAAATTAATTATTGGTAGTAATGGCTAGAGTGCAATTAATTTCTTGCTAAATTAAAGTTGAGCATCATGAAGAGTTAAATGTATAAAATCTAATAAGAGATTTATAGTAGCATGTTTTGTGAGGTTGTCTTGTTCTAGTATTATCTTGTTAAAACGGTTTTGTTTCAATATTGTGGTCTGTGCCCTAGGCTTTTTCAAGGATAAGTAGTTGCAATCTTATTTAGATAATAAGAACATGATGAAGTGATTTTACTATGTTCCTTTTGGAAAAATATGAAGGGGTAAGTGGATATGATGATTCATGTTAAAAGTGTTATGTCTTGCTATTAGCATAATTGGCAATTTGTGTTTGTGACGATAATGTTGAAGGTTTTTTAAATAAAGGAATTTGATGGTTCGGTGACACTAATTGAATTAAAGGAATTTGATGTTGTAATAAAAAAATTTCTTGTTAAAAGAAAGAGTGTACTATAAGTATTTGAGGTACATGTGATCTCATCTTGTGTTTTTTCAACCTCATTGCTATTTGTTTTCTCCTGGTCTTATGACCACTGTGAATGATAGCGATTTTCTGAGTGCTGGAATTTATTTGTTCTTACCTCTTCTTCTAAGAAAGGGTAACCGATTTGTGTTGCGAAGTTTTTTTTGTTGTGTGATGGCTACTGGATAATGGGGGTCTAGTAGATGATTTTGTGGAACCTTATATGTCACGATGTTTAAGGTACATTAGATGATATATTGTTTTCGTGGAATAATCCTTGGGAAGGGTTTGATTTAAATAGAATGTTTGTCTTGGAGCCGAATGATTTGTTGATGTTAAGAATTGAGTGTATTTGAATTGTGGAAATTTTAGGGATTTCATCTGAGGATTTTCCATCTTCATATGAGAAGTTTGTTGTTAGAGTCTTGAAGAATGAGTCTGGGCTTCACTTTTGTTATGCTAGAATCTTGGAGTGCCAGTATTCTATGTAGGAATAGTAGGTCAGAGTGGATTTTGAGTATTATTATGTAACATCCTGTTTTTCTAAAGAATTTAAAGTCCTGTTTTCAAAAATAAATTTTTGAAATTTTCTGGAATTAAAACAAGCTTAAAATAAAATTTTAGAATATAAAATGATTAAAATAAACTTGAACATAAGTTGAAAATATTTTATTTGAGTTACTCAAGTCTCAAAGAATTTTCTGGTATTTTTGGTGACTTTTTGGGATTTATTTGCTATTTTCTGGAACTCCTGGTATTTTATTTGAATTTCCTAAAAAGAAAAATCCTAAAAACTCTCTGCCACGCGTTGGCCCCTCACCACGCCGCACGTCTGCACACCCCACCTTTCCTCGGCCGCCTTCGCACGCCATGCGTCGCCCCGGCCCGACCCGCGCCCGCGTACTGCGCCGCATTGCCCGCTCTGTGCCGGACACTATCCCGTTGCCACGCGGCGCCCATCCATCTGCGCCCGCAGCCGTGCCCATGCGTGCCCAAGCGTCCGCTCGCCCACGCCTCACCCATTGCCCGATCGGTCGCCAACGCCACGTGGTGTCCATTCGCAGTCGGTACCCACGTCCGCAGTCACCTTGTTTGGACACTGTAACCGATCGGGAGTCCTCAGTTCGCGTGATTTAAAATGCACTACCCCCTCGGTTCACATGTATCCACCCTATCATAGCCTCAGTTCGTGCACCCTGCCCTCGCCGCTGTCGTGGCCATCCCTCTCCACGCTTTCTCGACCTCGCCCTCGCCGCTATCACTGTCGGACTCCGCCGTCCCGCCTCTTCCCGACGACCGCCATCGCTGGTAAGCCGCCTTCCCGTGCGCCACCGAACTCGCTGAACCCCCTCACCCGCATCGCCTTCCCCGTCGCCGCTTTCGCCCGTTCAGTCGCCGGACGCAGCCGCCCGCCAGCGCCTCGGTCCACGCACCGAGCCCGCGCCCACGTCCGCGCCGCGACGCTTCGCAAATTGCACCGTCCGCGTCGTCCATCCAATGGCCCGAGCCTTGCATCCCCGCCGTTGCTTCAGATCGGGATCTACGACCCAGATGCAGCCATGCGTCACCACCTCGGCCATCCGATCTTGCCGCCGCCGCCGAGCTGACCGAGCCACATCAGCCTTAACACGTGTCGTGCCACGTCAGCCCTAGGCCACGTGTCATGCCATATCAGCCCCACATCAGCAAGATCAAGCCCTGGGTGCCACGTCAGCCTACCACGTGTCAGCACCAGCGCGTGCCACGACATCCCTAGTGCATTGTTCCGTGGACCCGGTCCACTGTGAACTCTTCCTTCCCGTGCAGCCGGTCCACGGCACAGTAACTTTTCTGATTTTTCCAATATTTTCTTTAGGATTAATTTTTCGAGAGCCTATTTTCCTCTATCCTAGCTCCGATTGACCCCTTCTTTATTCTAAATTCATCTAAAATCGAGCTATAGCTTTTTGTTCTAGTTTCAAGGTTTTTGGGATTCATTTGCTTATTATTTTATGTGTTTTCGTTATTTTGGTCGTTTTCTCTCTCGTGTGTCATTAAAATTTGTGCCATGACATTGGTGTGTCATTGGCGTGGTTATACAAACTTGGTTTTTCACTCGGACGAGTGATCGTGCAGTACAGGGGAAATGCAGGTTCACTTCGTGGGATGTGGTAGTCTCGCCCAGGTAGACTTAAGGTCTTAACTTTGTCCGCCATTGATCTAAGCTTTATCGTGCAATCCATATGTCTAGTACGGGATAGACCTGGCTGATTAATTTGGGATATTTCAACTTCAATCTCGCCATTGTGATGAACATGGTTGCTGATTTCCATGTGGTGCAAGAGAGGGTGTGATGCGAAACCCTAACGGGCGGGATTAGGTTGGGATTGAACTTTGTAAAAGCCTTGTTATGATTTTCTTAGGCTGAGACTAATCACATCGTGTGGGTACAGTTGTGCAACCTCTGCAGAGTGTAAAACTATTCGAATAGTCGCGTCCTCGGTCATAAACAACGCTCGGTGATTTCACACGTAGGGTAGTGATTTCATTTAAACTTGTGATTTATGGTTTGGAAGTGAACAGGTAGTTCATTGTTGGTTTAGCTTGTGGATGGGAGGTTCACAAGTGGATTACTTCAATTCCATTGATTATCATTTATTAGTGTTTTACTTAAAGTTTGCTTTCAATCTATTTACTGTAATTACCTCCAAATACCATTTTATGCAAATTAACCTTTCAGCCATCCATTGATAAGCCTTGCATACTATATTGCATTCATTTTTTACAAACGACTTGCTGAGTACCAATGTACTCACGGCTTTACACCTATGTTGCTCGGTTGAGGAGGAGGAGTATTATCAGCAGGAGGTTCCAGAGGGAGAGTACTTCAGCGACTTCACGGATTAGGACTTCGTTCTCCACTCGATAGCCTGTGGAGTGTCGATTGGCTGCTACGCTTTGTTTTGATTTTTCCGCTGCTAGATTTAAAGCCCTTCTGGCTAGTGCTATTGTAAACTTGACCATAAGGTCGTACCTTTGAGATTTATCGATATTTGAGGTTTCCCTTTATTTTAGCGTGTGTATGGTTGTGATCACATCTATGTTTGACTGTGTGCACTAGCGTGATACTAGACTAGTGCAGTTTACACAGAGAGTCCGAATTTGCATATTCGGGTCTCGACAGACATGGTATCAGAGCCATATCGACTGTAGAACGAAGCCCTATTTAGAATGGTCGTTATCCCAAAAACTTATTTTCTAAAACAAACCAACCAAATTGGATACTTAGTAATATCTCTATCTCCTTGCCTTTTTCTTAGGGATTCTTGTTCTTCGCCCCACTCTTACAAACTTTGTTTTCTTAAATCTTTAAACTGATCTTTCCTTCATAAATGCATTACATATCCCAAACTTCTTTCAGCCAGACGGGAGGATGGAGTGGACTTCTCCGTGTTCTGTTGTGGAGCCTCAGATTAAAGAGATCACCTGTCTACCTCACCAAAGATGAGAATGCGAAAAGCCAATGCATCGGAAGCTTCACGAGATTGTACTTCACCACCAAAGTCGGCAAGCAAGTTTTACATCACGGCTTTAAGAATATCGGTGGATGTGGAGAAGAGTCAGCACGAGGAGCTGTGTACAAAGCCATCCGACGACTTTGCAAGCTATACAAGATCAACATGGCCAGACTTGTTCGAAGGTTCAAGAAGTAGTATGGAGCCATCCCCAGTCTACCAGAGCCAGTTAGGGAGGAAACCCGACCACAGTCGCCAGTACCTCTACCATCGCCTACACCGTCGAGCTCGGAGGAGAGACGACGTATCACCAGAGATCGCCAGGAGTACTTTCGGCATTTCATCCCAGCCCTAGTCGAAGTGTAGTCACCACCAGTCCACAACTCGTGGGTCGTCTACAGCGATTCAGAGGATGAGAGTAGCGCGCCCTATTTGTTAGGACCCGAGTAGGAGCCTTTAGATTAGAGAGTGCGAGTAGAACGATGGATTTTATTTGCAGTTGTGTGTGATGTGAGCTGCAAATCTTGCCCTTAAAAGCATTTTATTGCAATCATGTTAATCTTTTATTGGAGTTATTTTCGCTCAGTTTTGCTGTTAGCCTTTTTGGCTAAGTGTTTGTTTAGTTTAGGTTGCCATTAGAGAAACCCCCTTAGACAAATTCATCCCCTTACCTTTGCTTTTCCCTCTCACCTTTGTGCCCTTTGAGAAGCCAGCAATGTTTTCCTTTTAAGAGCAGCAGGAAGATGATTGATACCAGGAACTCTTTAGGCCACAGCCAAGCAAACCAGGATCCAAAGAATAGTGCCGCTCAGCCAGTTCCACCGAGCTTGGACCCCGCCCTCAGTCAGTTTTTGGTGGCCCAGACACAGATGATGCAGGCAATGATGCAGAACATGAATGCTATGATGCAGCGTCAGCAGCAGGAGGCAGTAGCACCTCAGGCCGCTCGTCAACAGTCCAACTATGCAGAGTTTATGAGGACAAGACAACCCACCTACTCCAATTTTTCAAAGCCTTTGGAGCCAGACGATTGGATCCGTTCAGTTGAGAAGAAACTGAACTTGGCCTAGTGCACCGATAGAGAGAAGGTGCTGTATGCAGTACACCAGCTGGAGGGAGCCGCAGAGAGTGGTTTGAGAACTATTGCACCGCTCATGAGGACTAGAACAACATCACTTGGGCAGAGTTCGCCGCCGCTTTTCTTCACGCCCATATCCTGGATGGGGTGATAGAGATGAAGAAGGAAGAGTTTCGTGAGTTGCAGCAGAAGAACATGTCAGTGAGTGAATATCTCAATAAATTCACTCAGTTAGCTCGCTACGCGCCAGAGGACGTATCCATAGATGCCACTCATTAGAGGAGGTTCAATAAAGACTTGAACCCATGATTAAAGGTACAGGTGGTGGACAATGACTATGTCAGTTTCCAGCATATGGTGGATAAGGCTATACTTATTGAGAAGAGTCGCCGCGAGCTAGAGGAGTCTTGCAAGAGGAGGATGATCCAGCAGGGATCTCTGTTGCACCAGTCTCAGAAACCCTATTTTGGTGCTTATCAGCCTGCCAGAGCACTGCAGCAGCCAGTCTTTAGGACACCGGCCCCAGCGCCGCGTCCGCAACAGTTAGGGCAGCAACCTAGTGGATCCAGCAGTCAGCAGTAGAGGAGCATCAATCCAGCGGCATTCATCACTTGCTTCAAGTGTCATGAGCTAGGACACTATGCTAGCAAGTGCCCCTAGAGTCAAGCCCCGACCCCAGTTCGTTTCAACTTAGGATCCACACCAGATCGGACTCCTGCCCCAGGAACAGGATGAGGAGCACCCTAGGCATTAGGCCAGGCCAGCAAGATACCAGTGGTGAGAGGCCAGGTGAACCATGTTACTGCAGAGGAGGCCCAGGCAGCGCCAGAAGTTGTGATCGGTTAGTTTCTAGTCCATTCAAGCCTTGCTACAATTTTGTTTGATTCTAGAGCTTCACATTCATTTATTTCTCAGAGTTTTGCTTTAAAGCAACGGTTGAAAATTGTTGCTCTTGGATCTGTTCTTTTGATTCAATACCCGGTTCTAAGTTGAGCACCAACCTAGGTTGTCTAAGAGTTAAGATAGCCATTCAAGGAGTTGAGTTCAGCGCAGATTTGATCATTTTGGATATCCAGTCTTTGAATGTGATCTTGGGTATGGATTGGCTCAAGAAGCATCAGGCAGTGTTTGTTTGTGGAAGCAGAGCAGTGATCTTGACCAGTTTAGATGGGAGTAAAGTACAGTTTGCAGCCAGCATGAGTCAGCTAGAGGAAGTCATGGTTTGCCAGAGCAAGGTGATTCAGTTGGAGGGTGTACCAGTTGTTAGAGAGTACCCCGATATATTTCCAGATGATCTTCCAGGCATGCCACCAAAGCAAGAGATTGAGTTTCTGATCGAGCTTGTACTAGGTACCGCTCCGATTTCAAAGAGACCTTACCGAATGCCTGCCAATGACTTAGCAGAATTGAAGAAGCAAGTAATGGAGCTTTTGGACAAGGGTTATATCAGACCGAGTTCATCCCCGTGGGGAGCACCAGTGTTGTTTGTCAAGAAAAAGGATGGTAGTTAGTGCATATGTGTGGATTACAGAGCACTTAATGAGGTCACCATTAAGAACAAGTACCCTTTGCCCAGGATTGATGACCTGTTTGATTAGCTTAAGGGAGTAGGAGTTTTCTCCAAGATTGATTTGAGGTTAGGATACCATCATATGAGGATTTGAAAGGAGAATATACCTAAGACAACTTTCTCAACTCGTTGTGGTCTGTATGAGTTCACAGTAATATCATTTGGTTTGACTAATGCTCCAGCTTACTTTATGTATTTGATGAATAAGATGTTCATAGAATATTTGGATAAGTTTGTCGTTGTGTTCATTGATGACATTCTAATTTACTCCAAGGATGAGAGAGAGCATGAAGAACACTTGAGGATGACATTACAAAAATTGAGGGATCACCAGTTGTATGCCAAGTTCAGCAAGTGTGAGTTTTGGATGAAGAAAGTCACTTTCCTAGGCCATGTGATGTCAGCAGAAGGAGTTTGCAATTGACCCTGAAAAAGTAAGAGATGTTTTGGATTAGAAATCACCTTCGTCAGTGACCCAGGTCAGGAGTTTTCTGGGTATGGCAGGATATTACCGTCGCTACATTAAAGGATTTTTCAGTGTAACCAGACCCTTTACACAGTTACTCAAGAAGGAAAAGAAAATTTCCTTGGACGCTAGAGTGCGAGAAAAGTTTTCAGAAATTAAAAGAAAGTTTAACAACAACCCCAGTGCTAGTGTTACCTGGTATAAATAAGGATTTTGAAATTTATTGCGACGCTTCTCGCAAAGGTTTGAGTTGTGTGTTGATGTAAGAAAAGAGAGTGGTAGCTTATGCCTCACGTCAGTTGAGACCGCATGAGGAGAACTACTCCACTCATGATTTGGAGTTAGCAGCCATAGTGCATGCTCTAAAGATTTGATGTCATTATTTGATAGGTTATAGATATGAAGTTTATATGGATCATAAGAGTATGAAATACATCTTTACCTAGTCCGAGCTTAACCTTAGGCAAAGGAGGCGGTTGGAGCTAATAAAAGATTATAATGTTGGTATACATTAGTATACTGGAAAGGCCAATGTAGTTGCAGATGCCTTAAGCAGAAAGATCTATTGCAATACAGTGATGGTTAAAGAGAGTCAGCCAGCATTGCATGAGAAATTCCAACAGCTTAGTTTGGAATTGGTTGAGGAAGGATTCCTGGCAGCAATGGAGTTGCAGCCAACTTTGGATGGTCAGATTCGTCAGGCTCAATCAGATAATGAGACATTTCAGCGAATCAGAGTCAACATAAGTAAAGAAAAAGAGTCAGGATTTTCAGATGATGCCCAAGGAACCCTGTGGTTCAAGTAGCGTTTATGTGTGCCCAATAAGAGAGAACTAAAGGATTTATTGCTAAAAGAGACTCATGAGTCATTGTATTCGATTCACCCGGACAGTACCAAGATGTACCAAGATATCAAGGTCATGTATTGGTGACCAAGCATGAAGTGTGAGATCGCTGAGTATGTTGCAATTTGTGATGTGTTAGAGAGTAAAAGCAGAGCATCCGAGGCCAGCAAGTTTGCTTCAGCCATTAAAAATCCCAAAGTGGAAGTGGGAAGAAATTGGTATGGATTTCATAGTCGGTTTGCCAAAAACCAAAGAGGTTTATGATTCGATTTGGGTCATTGTGGATCGTTTGACCAAAGTTGCTCATTTCATTCCAGTCAAGACAACTTACACTGCTGACAAATTAGCAGAGCTGTATATATCAAGGATTGTCAACTTGCATGGAGTGCTAAAGAAAATAGTGTCGGATCATGGATCGTAGTTCACCTCTCGTTTTTGGGGTAGTTTCCATTAGGCTATAGGAACTCACCTGAATTTTAGTACAACATATCACCCACAGACAGATGGTCAGACAGAGCGAGTAAAATAGATTATTGATGATATATTGAGATCTTGTGTGTTGGATCATGGAGCCAAAGGAGACAGCTGCTTGCCTTTTGCAGAGTTCTCTTACAACAACAGTTATCAGACCAGTTTGCAGATGTCATCGTTTGAGGCACTTTATTGTAGAAAATGCAGAACCCCTCTCAACTGGAAAGAGACAGGGGAAGGACAAGTTTTTTGTCCAGATTGTTTAAAGGAAGCTGAGGACAAGGTCCGTTTGACTCAGGAAAGATTGAAAACAGCACAAGCTAGGCAGAAGAGTTATGCAGATACCAGACGAATCACACCATTCAAAGGTGTGAAGAGGTTTCAGTTAAAAGGAAAGCTAGCACCGAGATATGTTGGACCGTTTAGGATTTTGAAACGCAGGGGAGAGGTTGCTTTTCAGTTGGAGCTACCTGGATCCTTCAGTGGGGTACATGACATCTTCCATGTGTCCCAGTTGAAGAAGTGTCTGAGAGTGCCAGAAGAGGTTGTGCTAGTTGAGGCCGTTGATTTTCAAGAGGATCTGTCTTACAAAGAGCATCTAATCAAAGTTTTGGAAGTGTCAGAGTGTGACCCAGAATAAAGTTGTCCATTTCTGCAAAGTTCAATGCTGCAACCATTTAGAGGAGGAAGCCACATGGGGGCGCGAGGAGGACCTCAAGGCCGAGTTTCCGAAACTATTCTAGTAGTGAGCCTGGATCTCGGGGTCAAGATCCCGTTTACGGGGGTAAGATTTGTAACATCCTGTTTTTCTGAAAAATTTAAAGCCCTATTTTTAAAAATAAATTTTTGGAATTTTCTGGAATTAAAACAAGCTTAAAATAAACTTTTAGAATTTAAAATGATTTAATAAGATTAAAATAAACTTTAACATAAGTTAAAAATATTTTATTTGAGTTTCTCAAGTCTTAAGGAATTTTTTGGTATTTTTGCTGATTTGTTGGGATTTATTTGCTATTTTCTGAAGCTCCTGGTATTTTATTTGAATTTTCTAAAACGAAAAATCCTAAAAACTCTATGACATGCGTCAGCCCCTCACCGCACCTGCCTTGGCCCGGCCCACCTTTCCTCAGTCGCCTCTGCGCGCCACGCGTCGCCCCGGCCTGGCCCACACCCGCTGTCGGGACCCGGAACAACAACTCCAAGTTCCACTGTGTAAATCGCACTATCCCAGGAAAAGCTAGTGCACACAGAGTCAACAGAAATGTATATCATGCAAAAATCACCACAGAATATTATTAAACGAAGGTACGACCTTATGGCCAAGTTTTACAAACTGTGGCACAAGGCCAACTGAAAATAAAAGCAGCGAAAAACAGTAAAGGTAGCAGAACAGCCCATCTAGCCTCCCACAGGCGAATGACTGTAAGACGCGCCCTATTCATTGAAGTAGTCCTCACCGTCGTAGTCGCCGTCGAAGTCTGGCAACAGATTTAGCAAGGTGAGCACATAAAGTACTCCCAAGGTAAGCATGTAAAATACTTACGCACGTTACACTGGGAATTTAACAGAATTAATGCATGCATAGGGATAACAAAGGAAGGCTTATTAAGTTTATTTGTGCGAAAAGCAGTACTGAATTTAAATACAATAGCATAAGTGCGAAGCTGAATTTTTAATACATCATATGAAACAATATTTTAACCAAAGTATTACCGTTAGTGTAGGCTCCGACCTACACTAACCTAACCATGGGCATCCCACTCGGACCATTGTCAAAACCATTGTTGTTTGTCCAAAAATCAAGTTTTATAAAAACCAAGTCTAATCTGTGAAAACTCTACTCAGCATGTCCATGACTGTGGACACGGCTATCCAGATAGTTTGTTACTCTGCAGAGGTGTACGACTTTACCCACAAGACATTCCCTCTCACTTGAGCCACGCGATAAACACACTGCCTTAGGTGTGCGGCGGAGAGTTCATGACAAGGCTGTTCTGATGATCCATAGCTAAAATAATCACGTCGCCACTAAGGTTTCACCACAACCCGAATCCACGAGTTGAAGCTCCCTCTGGTGCCATGTGAGACTTCTCGCGGCCTACGCCACGCTCAAATTCAGCCTATAGCGAGACTATATTTGGAACTTCACAAGTTACTTAGCCAGGTCCGTCCCATATCGGACTTGTGGTAGTACGAAATGACTTTGTAAAATAATTCACAGAAATGGTTCTTAAGTTGATTTAGGCTCAGCCACATACCCACATGCACGACAATCAACCAGGTGTCACCAAACACGAGGCATGCCGACACCCACCACTTAACCATTAGCCTAAGTCCAAATCATAAGTTTTTATTTTCATTTTTAAACAATTTTCATAAACCATCCTTGACTCACCGAAGTTGAGATTTCATTTTGAATTCGTTATTTCATGTGAAAGATTTTATCCCACCTAAAATTATACTAAGTCAGGCTAAGCATTTCTATAAAATTTTCTAGTCAATACTATGGTACTAGCTAGGTTGACAAGGTATATGAATTCGAGATTCAAAATTGGCTATAGTCAAAGGATCATGGACATAACTAAAGTTTAAACTAAATTTAAATTAATTTTGAATAGAAGTACGCATGCATATACAGTAAAACAACATAACTAAATTTGAAATATTAGGTTCAACATGGTCGAAGGTGTAACTTACCTTGATTGAAGTACTGCTGAGAATCGTCGAACTCGAACTCTCCGGAATCGTCAAAATCTAACGTAAAGGGCTAATTCAAAAAAATTCAAAAACAAAATTCAAATAAATGTAAATTTTCAAAAGGATGCCAGAAATGGATAGATCATGATTTTAGAAAAATTTAGAAATTTGAATAGGTCAATTTGGAGTTAAATGAGAAAGTTATAGCCTTCCAAAGTTTTAATTCAAATAAAAAAAGAAAAAGATTATTTCCTGAATTTATTTTTATTTCGGAAAAACATTTATGATGTTAGCCTGAAATATTTTTCTGAACGAAATAACAGATTATGACATCAGCACAGGGATTTTAATTTCGGTCGAATTATTTTTAAACCGAAAATCAGGGTTTAATGCGTCAGCATGACGTCAGCAATGATTTTCTGATTTAAATAAATAAAAGAATGCTGACGTGGCAAAGGGGGCCGTCGTGGCCTGTGACGTGGCTGCCACTTGGCACCACGTGGCTGCCTCGTGGCTGCCACGTCACGGCTCGGGCCGACATGGCTGGCCTGAGTGGCGTGGCAGTCGGGTGCCCGGGTGGCAATGACGCGGCGCCTGCCTGGCAGCCACCTGGCTACCACACAGCTGCCACCTGCGAGCCGCCGTTGACGCGGCACAGCCGCCGGAGGGGGGTGCACGGGACCCCAAGGATGCCGGCGCTCTGGCGGGCGGTGGCATCGGCCGATGTGCGGGAAATGACGAGGAGGGTGAGGGGAGTGTCCTGATGCCTAGCACGAAGCCCGAGGGTGGCCGCAGGGGACGATCGGCGGAGAGGAGTAGCGGTCGGAGAAGGGCTCTCGGTGGCGGAGGGGGCCGACGATCACCGCAGCTTGAGGAAGGTCGGGGAGGCGTCGACGAGGGGCGAGGAAGCCGGAGGTGGCCGGAATTGCTCGTCGGAGCCGAACAAGGCCGTCGGAGGGGAAATGCGCACGGGAAGGCTTTGAGGGCTCGATTGTTCGAATTGAGGAGTGGGGGAGAGGCGGTGTGATGAGAGAAGGCTCGGGGCATGCTTTATATAGGCGGGGAGGGGTGGTAACGGGCGCGCACAATCCGCCGGAGTTGCAACGGCAACGGCAGCTTAATGCGCCGGCACACAGGGGCATAATTGGGGTAATTAAGCCTGAAACGGGTGCGGGAGAGCGGGAATTTGAATGTCCATTAGTGCGGGAGGGTGATCGGGAAGGAAACCGAAGCTTTAAAAGCTTCAGTTTGTGGCATCAATGGCGGCAGCGGGCGGAGTTCGCGCGGAGAAGAAAGGAAAGCGATCGGGATAGATAGACCTGACAGGCGGGGCCCACCGGTCAGCGAGAGAAAGAAAAAGGAAAGGGCAAGGGGGACGGTCGGGTGGCAAGGAGGGAAGATCGGGGCTGCAGGGTGCTGACAAAGGGTAAGTGAATGGGGATGGTCTGGATCTGATTCGACAATAGCGGTTGAATACAGGCCGATCGGTGTATTAAGTGGGAGGGGGCGGCTGCGATTAGTTACAGCAACGGGCGATGGTTGGGATTGAGCCACGCGTCGATCGGAGGGAAGAAGGAAGCGGGCGAAGCGGTAAGTGACGTTGGGTGGCTGGGATCAGATCGGGCTGCTGGGTGACTGGTCTGATGCGTGACGGGTGTCAGCGCGAGGGGAGGGGAAGGCGGTTGAAGGGGTAAGTGAAGATGGGTGGCCGAGATTAGATCCGGCAGGGTGGAGAAGGCTCCGATGGCTGACACGCGGCGGCCCGAGGGAGTTTTGAATTTTATTTCTTTTAAGAATTTCCAGAAATGATTTGAAGGCTTTAAAATACCTAGAAAAATAGCAAACAAACTTTGCAAATTCCAGAAAAATTCAGAGAACCTTCTCGGACTATTTTAGACTTAATAAAAATATACTCCACCCAATTGATAATTGATTTTTATAAAAACACATATTTCAATTAAAGGGAGGGTTTTAAATCTTTATAAATCCCTAAAAATTAAAGTAATTACAGATTTGACTTTAGGAAAGTGAAATACATTTATTTTGACTTTCATGAAATGCAATAAATTCATTCTGGCCTTTAAAAAAAATAAACATTTTAATTTTCTCAAATCAAGGATCCAGGAAAAAATCCAATTAAACACTTTAATAAAGGAATAAAATTTTTGGGATGTTACACCCGCGCACCGCTCCGCGCCATCCGTGCTCTCCCTGTGCCATGCGGCGCCCATCCATCCGCGCCCACAATCGCGCCTTTGCTTCAGATTGGGATCTACGGCCCAGATGTAGCCACGTGTCACCTCGCCCACTGCCCGATTGGTCGCCCACGCCACGTGGCATCCATCACGCGGTCGGTACCCGGCTTCAATGCTGTAATCGATTGGGAGTCGTAGGTTCGCGTGATTAAAAATGCGCTGCCCCCTCGATTCATGTGCATCCACCCCATCGCAGCCTTAGTTCATGCGCCCCACCCTCGCCGCCCTCTTCGCTGTCGTCGCTGTCCCTCTCCACGCCTTCCCGACCTCGCCCTCGCCGCCGTCGCCATCGAACCTTGCTGTCCTGCCTCTTCCCAACGACTGCCACCGCCGGTAAGCTGCCTTCCCATGCGCTGCTGAACTCGCCGAAATCCCTCGCCCGCGTCACCTTCCCTGTCGCCGCTTTCGCCCGTTCAGTCGTTGGATGCAGCCATCCGCCAGCGCCTTGGTCCACGTGACCGCACCGCGCCGAGCCCGTGCTCGCGTCTGCGCCGCGACGCTTCACAAATCGCACCGCCACGCATCGCCCATCCAACGGCCCGAGCCTCGTATCTCCACCATTGCTTCAGATCGGGATCTACGGCCCAGATCTTGCCGCCGACGCCGAGCCAACCGAGCCACTTCTGCCCTAACACGTGTCGCGCCACATCAGCCCTAGGCAACGTGTCATGCCACGTCAGTGCCACGTCGGCAAGACCAAGCCCCAGGGTGCCACGTGAGTAGCCACGTCAGCTTGCCATGTGTTAGCACCAGCGTGTGCCACGACAGCCCTAGTGCACTGTTCTGTGGATCCGGTCCACCGTGAACTCTTCCTTCCTGTGCACCCGGTCTACGGCAAAGTAACTTTTTCGATTTTTCCAGTATTTTCTTTGGGGTTAATTTTTTGAGAGCCCGTTCTCCTCCGTCCTAGTTCCGATTGACCCCATTCTTTTTTCTAAATTCATCTAAAATCGAGCTCCAGCTTTTTGTTCTAGTTTCATGGTTTTTGGAGTTTATTTGCTTATTATTTTATGTATTTTTATTGTTTCAGTCATTTTCTCTCTTGTTAGATTCCAATTCCGGAGGAGCAAGAGCGACGCCAGAAGACCCCGAGTACCTCGCTGAGCATAACCAAGGCATGTCATGTTCTTTGATCATGTTGAACCCAGTTTGCAATCTATTATTTAATTATTTTATTTTAAATTATATTGCATCGCTATTTAATTACAAACTTTGTACATGGTAGTTGCCGTCCCATATTGAATTACCCCGCCTTGATAATTTGAATGCCATGATGCCATTGTCACCATAGGTTGGAAAATTTATTAGTGATGCTATGCTAGATGTCACATGGGTTGAACGATTACAATGCTTAGCCTTGCTTATTGAACGAAAAGGTTATCATCACATGTGAATATTTAATTTGACTTAATGAAATATGGAACCGTAGTTGGTACCATAGTTATTAAAATTTGTGCCATGACATTGGTGTGTCATTGGCGTGGTCATACAAACTTGGTTTTTCACTCGGGTGAGTGATCGTGGAGTAAAGGGGAAGTGCAGGTTCACTTCGTGGGATGTGGTAGTCTCACCCGAGTAGACTAAGGACTTAACTTTGTGCGCCATTGATCTGAGCTTTATCGTGCAATCTATATGTCTAGTATGGGATAGACCAGGCTGATTAATTTGGGATATTTCAACTTTAATCTCGCCATTGTGATGAACATGGTTACTGATTTCTATGTGGCGCAAGAGGGGGTGTGATACGAAACCCTAGCGGGCAAGATTAGGTTGGGATTGAACTTTGTAAAGGCCTTGTTATGATTTTCTTAGGTCGAGACTAATCCCATCGTGTGGGTACAGTTGTGCAACCTCTGCAGAGTGTAAAACTATTCGAATAGCCGCGTCCTCGGTCATGGACAACGCTCAGTGATTTCACACGAGGGGTAGTGATTTTATTTAAACTTGTGGTTTATGGTTTGGAAGTGAACAGGTAGTTCATTGTTGGTTTAGCTTGTGGATGCGAGGTTCACAAGTGGATTATTGATTATCATTTATTATTGTTTTACTTAAAGTTTGCTTTCAATCTATTTACTGTAATTACCTCCAAATACCATTTTATGCAAATTAACCTTTCAGCCATCCATTGGTAAGCCTTGCATACTATATTGCATTCATTTGTTACAAACGACTTGCTGAGTACCAATGTACTCACGGCTTTACGCCTATGTTGCTCGATTGAGGAGGAGAAGTATTATCGGTAGGAGGTTCCAGAGGGAGAGTACTTCAGTGACTTCACGGATTAGGACTTCGTTCTCCACTCGATAGCCTGTGGGTGTGTCGATTGGCTGCTATGCTTTGTTTTGGTTTTTCCGTTACTAGATTTAAAGCCCTTCTGGCTAGTGCTATTGTTAGCGTGTGTATGGTTGTGATCACATCTATGTTTGACTGTGTGCACTAGCGTGATCCTGGACTAGTGCAGTTTGCATAGAGAGTCCGAATTTGCATATTCGGATCTCGACAATGATCGTGGATAGCACCCTTGGGGTGTAGTAAATGAATGTGTGCGGGTATAAAGCGAATTTTGAATTGTTATCCTTAAGGGATTGAGGTGCATTAGGAATTACCTGTCAAGTAATTCCATTGGTCGAGATGTTGGCTAGAGTGTGTTTTGTGGGGACAGTAGAGTCTCTCTACAAAGGGTGTAGATGATGTACTCAGTTTGAGCTCATTGTTGTGGATGCCAACTTAAGATAAATGAGTTGATGTCATGTTTTAGAAATCCTTGGTTCAAGGAAGTTAAATTCTGAAAAGGAATGGATTGAGATATTATTGTTATTTCGAGTAGTGAAATGCACTCTTAATTCTTGTTTAGGCTGTGTGTTTTTGGCACAGGTCATCTGCAAATTGAATTATTTTATGTTGAGGCATAGTCTTTTCCAGTTGGGGAAAAGAAATTGATTGTTATGGTCTTTCAAGTGATTTTCACTCTTGGCTTATGTGGTGGTTTCTCCAATTGTCTACTTGGAGAGTGGAAAATGTTTTGTGGTGAATCATTTGATTCGTATCGTGGTCCTTTGTAGGAAAGTTGGGTTCTAGTGTGTTGTTTGAGAATCTTTTTTTCAGTTGGGTTTTGTTTGTAAAAGATTTCAGTCGTTCTTCAAGTAAAATGTTGTGAGTGGAATTCGCGGTCAAATTCTTTAAAAGAGGTAGAATAGTTGCGGATGTTCGGCGTTGAACAGCGTGTATCATGGACTCGTCGGAGCTAGTCATGAGGAGGAGGGCCTCCAGGTATGTGAATGCTCTCTGGATGAATCAGTTCGAGCGGGAAGCGTCGTGGGAGCTTGAAGATCAGATGCGGAAGAAGAACCTGAGCTTTTGAGGCAGGAGAAAACTCATGGTTATTGTACCCTGGGAATGTTTAGCGGAATCGCGGAGTTTTTCGGTTCTTTGGTGAATCGTGGGAGGAGGGAATAGAATTATGAAATTGTCCAAAACAAAAAAAATAAATTAAATAAATAAACATAGAGGGAGTGTGCTGAGAGGTAATTTCGGACAGGTGGCTTCGCTCCTGACCACGCGTGATCGCTTCACTTCAACGGTAGAGGCAAGTAAACATAGCTGATGTGCTACCGTTTAACTTGTTAATCATACTACCTTCACATTAAATATTTCTCTTAATTTGAGATGCTTTGCCATTGCTATATGATTTCTTAATGTGATGATCTGTGTGATAGCAATTTAAGAATCATTTATTTATACCTTGATGGATTACTTATGGATAGTGGTGGTGTTCTTGATGAAACATGTGTGGATGATAAGGTAGAATACTTGATGAATATATTACTGATCTTTGAGGTTATATTATTGTGAATCATGTGAATTGTCGAACCCGGATTTTATCAATCCAAATCCCTGTGATTTATCTGCACTATTCCCTGGATCAGTAGATAGTGCTCACAGATACATAACTAGATCATTTCATACACGATACAATCTTACTACAATAGTGGGGTAAAGCAGTTCTTTACTTTAGGCCGTCGGGCCTAATAGTATCATTACAATCAAAGGCAGCGGAAAAACTGAAAGATAACAGGAAGGCGCATTTCCCTATAGGCAGTGACTAGGGATAGCCCAAGAGGATCCAACATTTGGTCGGCTGGACTAATGTGGAATTCCCTTGCTATCTAGAATGGTCGATTGAACTACGAAGGAAAGTACTAATAACTAATCCTAGTTGTTGTCGTTATCTCCATCTTGTCCTTGTTCTTCAAAATACCAGTAGTGGCCTTGTTGCTCACCTTTTGGGGAAAAGGGGGGTGAGAGCGAGGGTGAGCACTTGCAACTGTACTCTGCAAGCCAACACACAAAATGCAATAGTATAGAATACATGGCTCTTCAATGGATAGCTTGGGTTTCTTTTAGTTGCAAAAGGCGGCATCTTCAAATACTCTTACGTAATAAATCCTATGACTTAGCAGATTTTGGTAAACATGAGTAGCATTTAAATGTGCAATAAGTATATTGTAAATGGTTTCATCCACCGATTACATGGCTCCATCCACTAATACTAATTTTTGCTTACTGGGTTATATCCACCCTAATTAGACATCGCTGGAGTACATCCCTCCGGGAAAAATCAAAAGTGAAGTACTTCCCTCCACTTATTTTTGTTCCCACCCATTAAAAGATTTTAGAAATAGAACTAACTCGAGAAAGTTCCCATATCCACCCTTAACCGTGGGCACGGTTATTCGAATACTTTATACTCTGCAGAGACTGTACATCTTTACCCATAAGAGATAATCTAGTTGCTTTATTCCACATGTTTCCTTAGACATGCAGATCAAAAAGGATTATCACATGACTTTTACAATGCACCTAGTAAAGGGTCAACGTCGCTAAGGTTTCGTCTGTGGGATAGCTATGTTGCTTCATCCAGACCCCCTCTTGCGCCAGTGACACGACCCATGTCCACGACGGCTTAAACCAGCACCACGATCTGTGGGTCACTCCGAAGTGCTTACCTTTACTGGCAATGCAAATTATTTGATCATGCCTACACTTTGCCAGCTTGTGGTTTGTACTATTTTACATAGAGAGGTCAACACATGATTAAGTCCTTAATTTATCCAGACGATGCTTACCGCAACCACAAGTTCTGGTGTTACATCCACACCATCCTTTTTTTCCATCCGCCCAGATAGAGAAACATATTTTTAGGGTTTTGAGAAGCATAAGATAAGCTTGTGCCAAACTATCAATCATGTATATCCCACGATTGCCCAAAAGTTGATTCCTGTATTTTTGAGAAGAGATGATCAGGACAATCTAGTACCCTAAGATTTTAGTTGAACTTGCTTAGCAATTTATATAGCTTATTTTGAGAAGAATTTAATAATAGCATTAACTAGGACGACAATGGTAGAGGATAACAATTTCAACTTGGAAAGTGTAGCTCTGTAGTGCTGTAATAACGACATGGGTATTTAACTAATGAAAGAATAGTAAACTAGTGTACATAAAATAACGCATGCAAGTTGAATATTTTTAAACAACATAAGTGATGAAAATTAGGGATTCAATATGATCAAATTGTTAACTCACCTGGATCGGAGGTATGAAAGTCTTGAGGATCTGGTGAGGCGTGGAAATGCTGCTCGGGGGTGTCCTCATAGTCTACACGAGCGAAAGTACCGGAAAGTAAACAATAAGCAAGAAGGCAATAAATACCAAAATAAAAATTCAAATGAACTCCAAATTGAACAAAAGTTGAACTAACA
Source organism: Melocanna baccifera (assembly GCA_036346265.1). Taxonomy (NCBI): domain Eukaryota; kingdom Viridiplantae; phylum Streptophyta; class Magnoliopsida; order Poales; family Poaceae; genus Melocanna; species Melocanna baccifera. The sequence goes on along the minus strand of CM070682.1, from coordinate 24,193,916 downwards.
GAAAGATGTTGAATTTACAAAATTTTAGAAACTAGTTTCACTCAATTCGGAGTTACGGTGAGAAAGTACGAGCTCTCCAAAGTTTATTTTCAGGAAAAATCCCAAAAATAAAAAGAGGAGAGAGAGTCCTCTTTCTGACATACGGGTCCCACCGGCTTTATTAAATTTTATTTAAAATTTTAGAATTTAATTACTGAGAGTATGACACGTGGGGCCCACTAATTTATTTAAATTTCAAAAAATTCTGAAATTGTCAGAGACTAACATGTGGGGCCCTAGTGTAGTTGCCCGTACGGTGGGGTCCACTTGTTAGTGAGATAGTTTTTAAATCTGATTTTTATTAGTTTAATTAACTGAGGTGGGTCCTGGGTGTCAGTGATAAATAACGGTTAAACCATTACGGGCCCACCCATCAGCGAAACATTAATCATTAACTAAAACGGTCATTAGCATTTAATGGAAGATTTGCCCCTTTAATGATGTCTAAACAGGGCATCTTCGGCCGAGCGGCGACGTGGCTTACTGGCGGTGAGGGATGGCCTGGCCGCACGTGAGCATTCCCGAAATGGACTCACGAGGCTTGGGCGCACCTCTGGCTGAAGCGGCACGACCCCGATTGGCTCGGACCATCACCGGTGGCGAGCTTGGCAGTGGCAGAACCAGGGCGGGGAACGCGACGGTTAATCCAGCAACAAGAGTTCAATTAAACGACAAGGAAGCTTCCAGGGAGTGGTAGGGGCTCACCAAAGAAGGAGGACGAGCGTGGGTTGGCTTGAATTGTGCTACCAACGGTGAGGGCGGACAGCAGAAGGGGGCGCTCCATGTCAGGGAAGTAGGGTCGACGAGCACTCAAATTGATGTTGGGGATGACTTCCTCTACCCTTGGAGAGTGTTCAGGCAAAAACAATTGTTCCGGGATGGGCGGTGTCGTGACGAGGCAAGATGGTCGGAGTTGGGGGAAGACGGCCGGGCCGGCGAGCTGCGAGGGGAGAGAGTTCAATTAATTGATACCGGAGCATCAGGGAGGTCCAATGATCAGGAACAAGGGGTTGAGGTGGCTTGCAAAAGTCCAGAGATGGTTGGCGTCGGAGGTGGTGTCGGGGGCGACCGTGAAAATGCAGAGCGACGGCGAGTTCGTAAGCTGGAGGAGTTGAGTGTGCGCAGGATGAGCTGAAACGGGAGGTTCACTACGAATTTATAGTGAATTTCTAGAAGTTGGGAGTGTTAGCAGCATTAAGGCTATTGAAGCCAGGGCGGGTGAGCTCGATGGCTCCCTATGGCCGCTAGCTGGGGAGGGGGCAAGAGGGAGGTGCGGGCGCGACATCATGGAGGTTCAATGCTCCACAGTGGAGCACAGGAGAAAGACTGGTGCTTGAGGCGATGAGCAATTGTATGACGGGAGCGACGGCGTTGCCACGGGGCGAGGCTACGGCGGAGATGGGAGGTGAGGCCGGCGCAGGTGGAGCAATTGGGAGCAAGGCTCGAGGCGCGACCTCGAGCGTGAAGGCACGAATGAGATGGCGATGACCGGGGAGCTGACTGGTGATGGCGATTGGGTACGGCGGGGTGCTCCGGGCGGTGAGGCTCGAGGGAAGGGGGAGCATCTAGCTCGGCGGCCTTGCACGGAAGGGACGCGGCGACACCACGGGGAAGGCTTGCGCTAAAGTAGGGGAGTAGTGGCGGAGAAGATGACGGGGGCGACGTTAGTAGCGTGAGAAGGGGAGGGGGAAACCATGGGCGCGGGCGGCTGCTTCGGCCATGAGGAGGAAGAAGAAGGGGGGAAAGGGAACGGCCGGGCCGGCTGGGCCGCTGGGCTTGGCTGTGCCGTCCGGTGGGGTTTCTCTCTTTCTCTTTTTTTCTTTCTTTTCTAAATTCTTCTTTTTTCATATTGAATTTAATAAAAGAGGAGAAAAGAGATTTTTAGATAAGCACAAAATTCCAAAACTCCCAAATGAAATTATGGAAATATCAAAAATTTTCTCATTTCAAAACTTTAAATTGACCACAACTAGAAATTTAAAACAAATCAAAATTGGGATGTTACATGAATCATATCATTCATATCATGACATGTTAATTTGCATTGTGGATGTCGTTGCACATTGCCACGACCGTACCAGTACAGTATCGTACATTGCCGTAGTACGATGCACACTCTTATCTTGTTGGGTAAGGGTGCGGTAGATCATACGCATTCATTTGTATTTTCATTGTGGATGGATTGTTTGCATACTTGTGTAATATGTGTTGGATGAATTATTTGCAAACAAATACAACTTCTTAACTGTTTTTGCGGAATTGGCTCATGAGAGTCCCTTGTGGTATGAGGGATGTGGCTGTGGTCATGGAGTGGGGTTCACCCACCTTGTGGTAAGGTAGGGGATGTGGCTGTGGTAGGAAGAATATCTCTTGTGGTAACTGTTGTTAGCGGTTGTGGTTGTATGAAAGAATAAGGTTAGTGAGAAGTGGTGGTTAATGCTTTACTGATGTAGATAGAAGTGGTGGTTGTGATTAAGAAGTAGGCATTCGAGTCCTAATTACTACTGTTTTGTTGTTTTTGGTAGTAAGTATGATTAAGTCTACAAATTATGGTCATTGTGGAAAATAAATGTTGATGTTTAAACTATTGTAGTTTAATTAGCTTGTTAAACAATTTGCTTACTGAGATTTTTATGTCACTCTTGTTTCCTCCCCTTCCAGGTGATTCTCAAGCATGCATGGGAAGGGTAGAGCGGCACAACACTACCACACATTTTATCATGATTCATGCTGTAATAAATAAGTGGAGTCATTAGTTATTCATCTTTTTCTCTCATTGTTGATCATTTTATTTAATTAATAATGCTAGATTATGAACCATTTTAGTTGGTTAAATTGATAGTGGTTGTTCTTAATCATTGGTCTTAGATAATATTTATTTTACTTTTTATTTTGTTATGCTTCCGCTTAGCTTATCATGTTTTAAAATTTGTTGCCCGTTTATTTTATTTTGTAATTTGGCTAGATGTGGAGCGGTTTAGTGACATCCTAGGGTAATGTGGGTCCTAAGGTGTTACGACAGGTTGATATTAAAGATGAAGAATTCAACGTTCAACAGCAAGCACCTTTGAAGGCAAATGAGGAGGAGGTAACCACGGGAGAGGATGAAGTGCTTACTTCCCTGTGGATGCATCATAATAATTTTAAACCCTCAGCACCTACATCATCTGAGGAGGACAACAAAGGTAACAACACTGGTACTGAATTTAATTATGCAAAGGTGAGTAATTGTGAGAACTCATATGATCAACAGAAAATTCTATGTTCTAAAATTTCAGGGCTTAGTTTACATAATACAAATTGATTACTCATAAGGAAGTTCTTACAAGAATATCTCCTAATGATTCTTTGTGCTATATCTTGTTTGATGATCCTAGAGAGCTATCTACAATGATTGATAATGTTACTGAAATTTCATGTTTAAAATCATTAGTTAGTACCTGTGCCTACACATACAAGTTCAATTTGATTGAAGAATATGGTGTAGATAATAAATTTTATGTTCACAAAATTTGTATTATATGTGATAAGCTTGCTGAGTTGAAATTGCATATTATAGATAGATAACCTTTTGTGCCATATCATGATCACAATGAGATGAGTGTCAACAATAGTGCTTGCTATTTTAAAAGATTTCTTAAGCCTATTTGTTTACCCTTTGATATGCAATTATGTATAAGTAATCAGAGTAGCGTAGTTGAAGCATAGAAAGCACTCAAAATTTTCTTCCCGATATCTAAACAACAAAATCTAATTTTGTCCATTAATGATCTGTCCATGTCCTTAGAAAAGTCGAGGACGACTTTCTTTTTTGGGAGGGAGAATGATGTGACAAATAATATTGCAATGCACAAATCATTTGGTCGCTACTATATTTATCTGTTTGTGTAAAATAATGAGAATACCACAACAGTTGACTCTTACGTATACCATGCATATGTATTGTTCTTTTCATTTACTACACCTTTAGAAGTCCATGACGAGATAAGCCAAAGAAGTACTGATGATAAATATATATACCATATATACACGTTGTATTCTTTGTTTAGTACAATTTCAAGCTATCAAAAGCCGAGGACGACTTTTCTTAAATAAGGGGAAGATGATGCGGATACACATGTGTCTTGCACTTTTCATCTAAATATATTATTTAATTAGAAAGAATTATTAAGCCGCATGAAATATGGCCAGGTGAACTCATTTCAAACTACACTTAATGTTGTTATCACGTGGTTCATTCTCAGGTTTGTCAAATAGAAGATATCGGAACTGAGAGGGAGGAGAGGGAGGCCAGAGCCAAAGCAATGGAGAGGCACAAGAGAATAACCACATTAGGTGCCAAGGACATGATGGAACAAAGCGCATGCGAATAGAGCCAATAAGAACAAACCCAATGCGGCTGGATAGAACACATAAGAGAAAGGCTCATATGGAAGGGGGAAAGAAAGCCCATGTGGTGGGAGAGCAAAAGGGGGGAGCCCAATAATTTAAAGTACAAGTTTTGGCCAAGAGTTTCAAGCCCAATTCGGACTTCCCATGTCCTCAACCCAATTTAAACTCAGATTCAACTCAGAACTCAATTCGGTTCAGTTCGGGACAGCCTGATAGATAGTTAGTAAAAAGGTCATAACTTTCACAAACGGAGTCCGATTCGGGCATTCTTGTACTCGTTGGAAAGCTTATTTCAAGGGATACACAATAGATCAGGCCCCATATTGAAATTCATCACAAATCATCTGCTATATAAGCCTTGTATTGATAGACTTTAGGGCTCAGACCAGTTTTGAGAAAAATCAATCTACTAAAATTTGTTCGAGTTCATCATTGCCGTCGAAATTCCATACCAAATTAGGAGTGTTCTTCAATCAAGATCGTTCAGCCTTTCTACTAGAAATTGGGTGCACGATAGATCTTCGCTTGGTGGTCGGCGAAATCAATGCGAGCGTGTTTTGGCGGATTAAAGAGTGTTCATCCCTTGCATTGGCATTGGAGGATCATTACAATTTATCAGGACTCTCGCGAGAAGATCGGGCGACCCCGTATTAATGTCAGAATGAGTCAGGGCCAGAACACTCTTTAATCTACCAGAACACACTTACGTCGATTTCGCCGACCACCAAGAGAAGATCTATCATGCACCCAATTCCCAACGGAAAGACTGAACGATCTTGATTGAAGAACACTCTTAATTCCCTATGAAATTTCAGCAGCAATGATGAACTCGAACAAACTTTAGTAGATCGATTTTTCTCAAAGGTGGTTTGTCTTACATGGCAAATTGAGCCTCTATTTATAGGGGCACGCAGACCCTTGCTTATGGATGTTTTCAACACATGGAAAGTAAACAAATCATATCGGATTCTATCTCTATTTCTAAAACCAAAAGATTCTTTTGATGATTTCGACGTGCACACAAGAAATATTCAGATGGGACCAGATCCGTTGGAAAGAGGGTGTGATATGTTTTCCATTCTGTACTCACACATTTCAAATGGACTCTTGAGGAGAAATCTATGAGCATTTAAATTTGGTCCTGTTAGGCTGAATTAATGTTGGATTTTTTGATGATTATGGTGTGCACAGATGGAATTTAGAGGTGGAGCTAGATCCATTGGAAAGCGGACAAATTCTTATTTCTATACTGTACTCGAACACCTCAAACGGAGTTCGTATGCAAAAGTTATGCACATTTGAAGTAGACGCTGTTAGGAGGGCCGAATCTGAGTTGAACTCACGAACAAGGCTTGGTTTGCGCTTGACGGTTCCGCTTGTACACTTGGAACACGTGGTTCTCCTCCATGGTTTCTACGAACAATTAAATCATTACAAGGATTAAATAGTATTCTATTCTTTGGAACATTTGTATGTAAATTTAGGAACACATTCACCTGATAGTTAAGTTGATGTGCCCGCGCTCGAATCATTGGTCCTTGTATCGTAGGTTCATCTTTGTGAACATTCTCATGTACACTAGATGTAGAAGTAGTTGGGATGTTCTCATCACGTATCTTCACTTTAGGTTTGTATATATTGAGCGTGGGTCTATATACAATTACATAAAATAGTAGTTTTGTATCTTCAAAAATAAAAAATAATGACCCAATTAAATTAGAGTTCACCTGGCCATATTTCATATGACTCAATAATTCTTTTCAGTTGAATAATATATTTAACTGAAAAGTACAAGACACGTGCATATCCACATCATCCTCCCCTTCTTCAAGAAAAGCTATCCTCGGATTTTGATAGCCTGAAATTGTACTAAACAAAGAATACAACGTGTATGCATGGTATATATATTTGTCATCAGCACTTCTTCGGCTTATCTCATCATGAACTTCTAAAGGTGTAGTAAACAAAAAAAACAAAACATATGCAAGGTATATGTAAGAGTCAATTATTGTGGCATTCTCATTATTTTGCACAAACCGATGATTATAGCAGCGATCAAAAGATATATACATTGCAATATTATTTTTCACATCATTCTTCCTCCCATAAAAGAAAGTCTTCCTTGACATTTCTAAGGACATATATAGATCATTAACGGGAAAAATCAGATTTAGTTGTTCAGATATGGGGAAGAAAATTTTGAGCGCCTTCCATGTTTCAACTGCGCTACTCTGATTATTTTTAGATGATTGTACATCAAAGATCGAACAAGTAGACTTATGAATTTTTTCTAAACAGTAAACATTACTGTTAACATTCATCTCATTGTTATTATGACATGGCACACAAGATTATTTATCCGCAATATGCAATTTCAATTCAGTAAATTTATCACATGTAATGCAAATTCTGTGAACATAAAATTTATCATCTACACCATAATCTTCAATCAAATTGAACTTATATGTGTAGGCATAGGTACTAACTAGTGATTTTGAACATGAAATTTTAGCAACATTATCAATCACACTAGATAGCTCTCTAGGATTATCAAACGTGATATAGCACAAAGAATAATTAGGAGATATTCTAGTAAGAACTTTCTTATGAGTAATCAATTCCACATTATGTAAATTGCACAAAGAAATCTCAGAACATGGAATATCGAATTGAACACATGAGTTCTCAAAATTTCTCATCTTTTCACAATTTAATTCAATACCAATATTGTTACCTTTGTTGTCCTCCTCAGTTGATGTAGGTGTTGCAGGTATCCACTCCTCGTGATGAAACCATGGAGCAGCAAGTACTTCATCTCCACCCGTGGTTATCTCTACATCTTTCGCTTCTAATGGTGCTGGTTGTTAGTGTTAGTGATATGCCCTAGAGGCAACATGGAGATGTTGTATATATCACATACTATGTTTATGATACATTACTTTGTTCCTTGGAATAGACATCATCATTATTGATCAATGAGTATGTGACTTATTCATGAGACTCTTAAATACTAAGATGTTGCTATTTCTAAATGATCGCTGATCGTATATCATATGAGTTCCAAGCAGCAGACGGTTGCTGATTCTACAACAGAAGCCGAGTACATAGCAGCTTCTGAAGCTGCCAAAGAGGCTGTTTGGATCAATAAATTTATTTCGAGCTTGGTGTGATGGCTAGTGCCTCCAGCCCAATGGACCTCTTGTGACAATAGTGGGGCCATTGCACAAGCCAAGGAGCCTAGATCGCACTGAAGTCAAGCACATTTTACGCGATTTCATCTCATCCGCGAGATAGTGGAGAGCGATGTGAAGATATGCAAAGTACAAACGGATTTGAACATTGCAGATCCGTTGACAAAGCCGCTTCCCACCAAAGCATGAGGCTCACACTAGGGCAATGGGTATTAGATACCTACATGGTTGACTTTAGTGCAAGTGGGAGGCTGTTAGTGATATGCCCTAGAGGCAACATGGAGATGTTGTATATATCACATACTATGTTTATGATACATTACTTTGTTCCTTGGAATAGACATCATCATTATTGATCAATGAGTATGTGACTTATTCATGAGACTCTTAAATACTAAGATGTTGCTATTTCTAAATGATCCACGATCGTATATCATATGAGGAACAAATATGATTCAAAGACAAAGATCAGCATATGTATTGATTGATGATCATGTCTCATGGATCATGGTATGGTGATACCAAATCAATAATATGGACATGTGTTAGTGAACATATGTTGGATAGACTGCCATGAGACACTGCAGAGATTCCATGTGTCATCGTTGGTCTCAAGTAGTGTTTATGTAGAGTCCTTAGACTTGAGGTCATCATGGTTCCCAACATGAGTAGTAGCTTATTTTGGGACTACTAAACACTACTCCGAATCGGGTAGTCATAAAAGTAGTCTTGGGTTTGCCATGAAACATGTAGTGGGATGTGAATGATCAAGATAGAATTTGCCCCTCCTTATGGGAGAGATATCTCTGGGCCTCGATGTAATGGATTATGAAAGTGCATGGCCATGCCAAGGTGATTGAGGAGTCAATCACGAGTTTATAATCCATCACGGAATCGAGAGAGTGATTGAGCTATTAAGAGGATGACACAGTCTCGCTTGAGCACAATCTATATCGTGAGGCAAAGGGATTCGTACATGAGAGAACATTACGAGTTCAATTGATATGATCTTTACATATACTTTGGGGTTAATATGTCTTACTAGAGACCGCTATTAACATGGTAACCGGAAAGGCGTTTCGGGTCACGACCAAGTATACGTGAACCTCTGGTCGCACGCTTAACGGGTTGGAACACTAATTCGAATATGATTCGGATATGGGCTCAATTCGGATAGAGATCCGAATAGACTCCTATTGGGCCTCGGTCCACGAGGCCCACGTGAGGAGGTCTATATATATGGAGGCGAGGGGCGGAGGGGAAGTGTCCCAGTTAACATCTAGTAAAACCCTAGCCGCCACCTCCCGAGCCAAACCCTAGCTGCTCACGAGTGTTAGTACACTCGCGATCGGCGTTCCAGCCCCGGACGTGTGGATACCGGTGGAGGCGCTGCTCGTTGCAGTGCTGATCGGCGTGCGTGGAGGAAACGATCTGTTCGGGACGATCGGCTACTTCCACTACTACCTCAACGCGCGAGATTGGATCGGTTTCCAATTCTTCTTCCGCTGCGCTGCGCGTCTAAGTGGTAACGATCCATGATCCTTCCTTAGCATGATGTTCTTGGGACCGCCGTGTGTATCCCCCCTTGTATAGCGTCTTGGGTTCACATCGTTAGGTAGAATGCGATTCTACGTCTAACTTGTTTTTGCAGAGAATGATGTGAATAGTATGGCCCTATAGCTTATTTGAATGTATGAGATGTATGTGATGCATGTAACATTCGTTCATGGCCTGCGTGTCATGATTATTTCAGCTATTGTTAGCTGTATATATTGTATTTAACGACCTGCGTGTCGACCTTAATGCTTGAATCTATCTTTGTAATCTTCGATTTCTAGCTATTATAGGTAGTAGCCTAGTTTTGAGGTTACAAGCTTTTAAGCATGGTGGCCTAAAGGAGTGATGTGGAGGATGGAGATCGTCTACACCTACTTGGAGATGGATATCACCATTTTTGGGCCATACTACTTCACGATTAAATGTGTTTATCTATGATGTTATCTATCTTATTCTTATGCAATGATATATGTGATATGTTGCTTTGGTAGGATAGAATCCTCTTAAAATTAGGTGTTAATGCCCTTCCATATGTTGCACCAAAGATAATGATCACCGCATGGTAGGTCTACCAAAGTAGAGTGCCATCGGTTATCATCATCATTTGGGGTAGATGTCGGACATCTACATGCGGAAGCATTTGGTTTACTTAACAAGGTTATCAAAATAGTTTTGGACCTTGGGGCATAGATTGGGGCCGAGGCATACTAATGTCACCCAAAGTAGAGTCACATAGGGATGTGATTAGCAAAGTGTTGCTTACCCATGTCACTAGTTTTCTAGCCGTGATGCCAAAGCTCACTAGGAATTAGTGAAATGAGGATCTTTACCCACTATGTAACTTAGAGGAGTTTTGTTGCAAAACTCATAGTGGGAGTCTTTTGCTAAATAGTTTAATAAAAGATGAACATAAACATAGTGCTAAACTTTGCATATTCTTGTGTTGTAGATCATGTCAGTTAACGCCGCATCCAGTACTTTTAATTTGCGATCTGTTCTTGAGAAAGAAAAACTCAATGGAACAAACTTTTTGGATTGGTATCGCAACTTGAGAATTGTTCTCAAGCAAGAGCGCAAGGAGTATGTCCTTGAGTCTCCTTACCGAAGACTTGCACGATAATGCTACTATGGCTGCACGGAGAGCTTATGAGAAGCAAGCGAATGATTGCCTTGATGTGAGCTGTCTCATGCTTGCCACAATGTCCTCTGAGCTTCAGAAGCAATATGAGAACACAGATGCCTACAATATCATTGTGGGGTTACGTGGTATGTTTGAGAACCAAGCAAGGGCTGAGAGGTTCAATACTTCAAAGTCCTTATTTGCGTGCGAGCTTGCGAGAAGGGAATCCGTCCACCCTCATGTGATTAAGATGATTGGCTACATTGAGAGTGCGGAAAAGCTTGGTTTTCCCTTAGCCAAGAGTTGGCTCACGATGTGATTCTCGATCGCTTCCCGAGCTTTGAGCCATTCATAATGAACTTTCACATGAACAATCTGGACAAGACCTGGTGAGTTGCATGGGATGCTAAAATCTGCCGAGAAAGCATTAAGAAAAGCAGCAATCATGTGATGATGATGCGAGAAAGGCAAAGGCAAGCCCTATGTCAAGAGAATCGCGGTCAAAGAAAGAAAGCTCTGATGCGATCACGAGCGGTTCTAAGGCCAAGAAAGACAAGAAGGCGATGCTCATCGATGCGATTGTTACTACTGTAAGCAATCAGGACATTGGAAAAGGAACTGCCCAAAGTACTTGGAGGATCTTGAGAAGAAGAAGGAAGTACGACTTCCACTCTAGGTATAAATGTTATAGAGATCAATCTTGCTACTTCATCAACTGATTCTTGGGTATTTGATACCGGATCGGTTGCTCACATTTGCAAATCGTTGCGGGGCTAATAAGAAGTAGAAGTTTGAGGAGGAGCGAAGTGGATCTTGGCGTTGGCAATGGAGCAAAAGTTGCTGCGGTAGCTGTTGGCACCATGCCATTGTCTTTACCTTCGAGATTAGTTTTGGAATTGAATAATTGTTATTGTGTTCCATCTCTTTCAAAGAACATTATTTCTGCTTCATGTTTGCAAGCAGAAGGTTATGACTTTAAATCTATGGACAATGGTTGTTCTCTTTATTTCAAAGATATGTTCTATTGTCATACTCCATTGGTGAATGGGTTATACGTTCTTACTCTTGAAGGGTCACGGTCTATAACATTAATGCAAAGAGGCAGCGTCAGAATGATTTGAATCCACGTTTATTTGGCATCGTCGCTTAGGTCACATAAATGAGAAACGCATGCGAAGCTCCATAGAGATGGTATTCGCACTCATTTGATTTTGAATCATTAGAGACATGCGAATCTTGTTTACTTGGCAAGATGACAAAGGCACCTTTCACGGTCAAGGTGAGCGGGCAAATGACTTATTGGCACTTGTACATACCGATGTATGTGGACCAATGAGCTTAACGACCAGAGGTGGTTTTCGTACTTCATAACTTTTATCGATGACTTTAGTAGATATGGGTATATCTACGATGAAGCATAAGTCGAATCCTTTGAAAAGTTCAAAGAATTCCAAAATGAAGTGCAAAATCATTTAGGCAAGACAATCAAGTTTCTACGATCGATCGTGGAGGCGAGTATTTGAGCCATGAGTTTGGCAATCATCTAAAGGATTGTGGAATTGTTCCACAATTGACTCCGCCAGAACACCTCAATGGAATGGGGTATCGAACGAGAAATCGCACCTTATTAGATATGGTGCGCTCCATGATGAGCCAAAGTGATCTTCCGTTGTCTTTTTGAAGTGCGCTCTTGAAAGCACCGCGTTCACACTAAGCGGGGTTCCATCAAAATCAGAGAAAAGACACCATATGAGATGTGGACGGGACAACGTCCTAGCTTGTCTTTTCTTAAGATTTGGGGATGTGAGGCTTATGTAAAACGTTTACAATCTGATAAGCTCACTCCTAAATCGATAAATGCTTCTTTATCGGGTATCCTAAGGAAACAAAAGGATTTTACTTTTATAATCGAGGAGAAGGCAAAGTGTTTGTCGCTGGCATGGTGTCTTCTTAGAAAGAGTTTCTCTCAAGAAGGGATAGTGGGAGCACAGTGCAACTTGAAGAAATTCAAGAAACACACGATAACGTTTCAGCTCTCTACAGAACCACAACGGGATGAACAAACTGTTGAAGAACTGTTGTGGACACACGGCACCACGTAGGTCGAAGGTCACGTCGTGCACCGAGAGGTACATGTTCTTGACTACTCAACAACGGGACATATTGTTGTTAGACAACGATGAGCCTAAGACCTATGAAGAAGCAATGGTGGGACGGACTGAGAAATGGCTTGAAGCCATGAGATCCAAATTGAATCCATGCACGATAATCAAGTTTGGAACTTGGTTGATCCACTGATGGTGTTAAAACCATTGAATGCAAATGGGTTTTCAAGAAAAGATAGACATAGATGGAAATGTTCACATCTATAAAGCGCGATTAGTGGCCAAAGGTTTCAAACAAATTCAAGGTATTGATTATGATGAAACTTTTCGCCCGTCGCAATGCTAAAGTCTATTCGGATCATTCTAGCGATTGCTGCATATTTCGACTATGAAATATGGCAAATGGATGTCAAAACAGCTTTCCTTAATGGAAATCGAGTGAGGATGTGTACATGACACAGCCCACGGTTTTGTCGATCGCAATCGATTGGAAAGATATGCAAGCTCCAAAGATCCATTTATGGATTAAAGCGAGCATCTCGGAGTTGGAACATTCGTTTTGATGAAGTAATCAAAGGGTTTGGTTTCATCAAGAACGAAGAAGAGCCTTGTGTTTACAAAAGGCTAGTGGGAGCGCACTCGTATTTACGGTCTTATATGTGGATGATATATTACTGATCGGAAATGACATTCCTTTGCTCGAATCATTAAGTCTTCATTAAAAATAGTTTCTCTATGAAAGACTTAGGAGAGGCAGCATATATTCAGGCATCAAGATCTATAGAGATAGATCAAAAGGCTAATTGGATTAAGCCAAGATACGTACATTAACAAGGTGTTGAAAAGGTTCAATATGCATGATTCCAAGAAAGGTTTTCTACCTATGTCACATGGTATAAATCTTAGCAAGAATCGGTGTCCTAGTACACCGATGAGCGGGATAAAATGAATGCGATTCCATATGCTTGGCTATTGGGTCCATTATGTATGCCATGCTTTGTACACGCCCGGATGTTTCAGTATGCTTTAAGTGCTACGAGTAGATACCGATTAGATCGGTGAAAGTCACTGGATTGCCGTAAAGAACATCTTGAAGTACTTGAGAAGAACTAAAGATGTGTTCCTTGTCTATGGAGGTGAGGAAGAGCTCGTTGTAAATGGTTACACGATGCTAGCTTCCAAACCGACAAAGATGATTTTAGATCGCAATCTGGATTTGTGTTCTGCTGAATGGCGGTGCGGTAAGTGGAAGAGTTCCAAGCGGCAGACGGTTCTTGATTCTACAATGAAGCCGAGTACATAGCAGCCACGAAGGCGCCAAAGAGGCTGTTTGGATCAAGAAATTTATTTCGAGCTTGGTGTGATGGCTAGTGCCTCGGCCCAATGGACCTCATGTGACAATAGTGGGGCCATTGCACAAGCCAAGGAGCCTAGATCGCACTAAGTCCAAGCACATTTTACGGCGATTTCATCTCATCCGCGAGATAGTGGAGAGAGGCGATGTGAAGATATGCAAAGTACAAGCGGATTTGAACATTGCAGATCCGTTGACAAAGCCGCTTCCCACCAAAGCATGAGGCTCACACTAGGGCAATGGGTATTAGATACCTACATGGTTGACTCTAGTGCAAGTGGGAGACTCATAGTGATATGCCTAGAGGCAACATGGAGATGTTGTATATATCACATACTATGTTTATGATACATTACTTTGTTCCTTGGAATAGACATCATCATTATTGATCAATGAGTATATGACTTATTCATGAGACTCTTAAATACTAAGATGTTGCTATTTCTAAATGATCCCTGATCGTATATCATATGAGGAACAAATATGATTCAAAGACAAAGATCAGCATATGTATTGATTGATGATCATGTCTCATGGATCATGGTATGGTGATACCAAATCAATAATATGGACATGTGTTAGTGAACATATGTTGAATAGACTGCCATGAGACAATACAGAGATTCCATGTGTCATCAGTTGGTCTCAAGTAGTGTTTATGTAGAGTCCTTAGACTTGAGGTCATCATGGTTCCCAACATGAGTAGTAGCTTATTTTGGGACTACTAAACACTACTCCGTAACTAGGTAGTCATAAAAGTAGTCTTCGGGTTTGCCATGAAACATGTAGTGGGATGTGAATGATCAAGATAGAATTTGCCCCTCCTTATGGGAGAGATATCTCTGGGCCCCTCGATGTAATGGATTATGAAAGTGCATGGCCATGCCAAGGTGATTGAGGAGTCAATCACGAGTTTATAATCCATCACGGAATCGAGAGAGTGATTGAGCTATTAAGAGGATGACACAGGTCTCGCCTTGAGCACAATCTATATCGTGAGGCAAAGGGATTCGTACATGAGAGAACATTACGAGTTCACCGATATGATCTTTACATATACTTTGGGGTTAATATGTCTTACTAGAGACCGCTATTAACATGGTAACCGGAAAGGCGTTTCGGGTCACGACCAAGTATCGTGAACCCTCTGGTCGCACGCTTAACGGGTTGGAACACTAATTCGAATATGATTCGGATATGGGCTCAATTCGGATAGAGATCCGAATAGACTCCTATTGGGCCTCGGTCCACGAGGCCCACGTGAGGAGGTCTATATATGGAGGCGAGGCGGAGGAAGTGTCCCGATTAACATCTAGCAAAACCCTAGCCGCCACCTCCCGAGCCAAACCCTAGCGCTCACGAGTGTTAGTACACTCGCGATCGGCGTTCAGCCCCGGACGTGTGGATACCGGTGGAGGCGCTGCTCGTTGCGATCTTGATCGGCGTGCGTGGAGGAGACGATCTGTTCGGGACGATCGGCTACTTCCACTACTACCTCAACGCGCGAGATTGGATCGGTTTCCAATTCTTCTTCCGCTGCGCTGCGCGTCTAAGTGGTAACGATCCATGATCCTTCCTTAGCATGATGTTCTTGGGTGCGCGGTAGAAAAGTTTTGTTTTCTGCTTCCGTAGCCTACGCGTATTCCAATAGTTAGACACTCAACTTTTATCTTCCACTTTATCCTGCACAATATGAGAAACAACACTAGAAGTAGATATTAATGTATTAGTTTCATAATCAACCTCTCTTTGTTTATCTCTCTTTTCTTTCAATGTATTTCTCACACTCTCAATTTGGATGCTCTTAACCTCACATATGGTGGAATTACGCAGCTCACTTTTTTTTATCTCTCACACTCAATTTGACTATATGGTTCTCATTCTCATATGGGTTGTGATGTATCTCGGAAGCTATATGTAGCTTTGGAATATCACTGTATGTCTTCTTGACTGAAGAGAAAGTCACATGCTCGGTCATCTTCTCATGTGTGATACTAGTAGTGGCAGAAGAACTGCAATATAGATATGGATTAAACTGTGGTGTACGCTTCTCCATAAGCCTCTTCTCCTCATCAATAGCACAATTCACAAGATTGTACACACTACCAAAATATTTATGCTGAAGTGTAGCAGCGATCTTGAAATTCAATCCTTCTTTGAAGTATGCCTTCTTTCTTAATGCACTAGTGACACCGGCCTGAAGTAACGCATCTTTTAGCTCAAAATAATACTCTTGAACAGTGTTACTCCCTTGTGTGATACTCTCCAAATGGCGAAGCAATCCCCGTGCATAATAGAATGGCACAAATTCTCTCTTCATGAGTACCTTCAAATCTGACCAAGATTTAATGAATTCTTTTCCAAATCGTTGTTGTCACCAGCTATGAGCATAATCTTCAAATTCTCTAGTGGAACGCTTCACCTCTTGGGCTTTGGAAATCTTCTGAAATCTGAACACTTTCTCTATTTGCCATTCTCACTCAAGATACTCCTCTGGATCTTCACTTCCACAGAAAGGAATGAAGATATCTTCTTCTTGTTGTCGTCGAAGTGTACGTACAATGTCATTCACAATGTTTGTATGTAGCACATTTATTTATTGGTTCATTTCAATGCGCATATCTTGTGTAGAATTGTTGATTTCAGTCTTGGGTTGCTCTTTCAAGGTGGAAGAAGTGGCGATGAACTCATTGCGCAAAGTCCCCCTCAAAACTTGGAATTGTAAACGACCCGTCGGGGTATGCTTTTCTCCCATATTATCGTTTCCACTTATCATGATTAATGGTATAAAGAACACACAAAAACCACAAACATATATACGACATGTGGAGTTCACTCTGATGTGGATACGCATGTGTCTTGTACTTTTTAGTTTAATATATTATTCAACTGAAAAGAATTATTGAGCTGCATGAAATATGGCCAGGTAAACTCATCCCAAGCTAAATTTAATGTTGTTATTCATAAGGATGGAATACTACCTCATGTTATCATATTGTGCATTCTCAGGTTTGGCAAATGGAAGATATTGGAACTGAGAGGGAAGAGATGGAGGCCGAGGGTAATGGAATGGAGAGGCACAAGAAAGAGGATAACCACATTTGGTGCTAAAGACATGAAGAAACAAAGCCCATGCACATGGATCCAACAAGAACAAATCCCATGTGGCTGGTTGGAGCACATAAGAGAAATGCCCATGTGAATAGGGGAAGAAAGCCCATGTAGTGGAAGAGCAAAAGGAGGATACCAAGGACTTAAAGTATAAGTTTTGGACAAGATTTTTCAAGCCCAATTCGGACTTTCCTGTAACACCCCAGGACCCACATTATCCTGGGATGCCACTAAACCACTCTACAAGGTAGCCAATTTACATGATAACATAAACTGGCAACAATTTTCTAAATCATAATAAACTAAGCGGAAGCATACTAAAATAAAGGTAATGGAACACTATTAGTTAAGGAACAACTGCTATTAATTTTAACCAATTAAAGCGAACAACAGCCTAAAATTATTAGTTATACATGATCAATAATGAGAGTAAAGATGAATAACCAGAGACTACACTTATTTATTACAACATAAAACATCATATGGTGTGTGACAGTGATGTGCCGCTCTACCCTTCCCATGCATGCTCGAGAATCACCTAGAAGGGGGAAAACAAGAGTGAGATAAAATCTCAGCAAGCAAACTATTTAACAAGCTAATCAAACTACAATGTTGTTAATCATCAATATTTATTCTCCATAGTGACCACAAATATAGCCCTAACCACATTTATTACCAACAATAATAAAACATTAGCAATAAATCTTATTTGTCTACTTCATAAATTCAACCAACTACCAGTACAAATGACAGGAAAGCAACAACAGGTTTTACCTCACTATCTTTATTATTTCTCGCATTCACAACTGCTATCAACAGTTACCATAAGAAAAAAGAATCTCATACTACAATTTCAACCCCTACCATACTATAAGGGGTGAACCCCATTCCACAACCACAGCCACATTCCTCATACTACAAGTGCCTCTCATGAGCCACATCCACATTACAACTATGAAGTTGCATTTATTTGTAAAATAATTTCACCACAATACATTGCATGAGTATGCAAATGATCTTTCCACAATACAATGCATATGAATGCTTATGCTCTACTGCACCCTTACCCAACAAGGTAAGAGTGTGCATCGTACTACGGCAATGTACGATGATGTACCGGTACGGTTGCGACTATAAGCGGCGACATCCACAATGCAAATATCATGACATGGTATTAATGAAATGATAATCATATGCTACAAGAATTTAACCACGAAGATCAACAACATAATAATCCTGAAATCTTTCACATAATCCACATATATCTCATTAAGCACAATGCCAAAGTTTCGTAAGATCATTACCACATAGCCCACATTTGGTTCACCAAGATCATAAACAATTGATCTAAAGGGAATCCTACCACATAGATCACAATATATTCATCAAGGATGCTACCACCACGACCATAAATATTCGTTAAGAATACTACCACCTATTCCACAATATGTCCACAAAGAATTCTATCCCATAACTATATTTGTTTCATCATGAACCATTTCGCATAGCCACTAATAAACCACCAAGACCATAAACAATTGAATTCGTAACATACTACCACATGGACCACAAATTATAATGGAGCATGAAGCACAATAAGCATATTTATTTAAAGGAAACTAATAGCCAATCATTCAATAATTAAAATAGAGGTAGTAAAATTAGCAAGTTAAACTGTAGCAACAACCGCTATGTTTACTTGCCTCTACCGTTGGAGCGAAGCAATCACGTGCAATCAGGAGCAAAACCACCTGTTCAAGAGTACTTCTCAGCACAATTCCATAGCAATGAAAAACATGACATAAGAAGTAAAGGCGTTGCTTAGACCCAAAATCCCACATCAACACTCTCCGCTCAACGGTGCCACCCTCGGTCCGCTGCAGCAGCCATGCTTAAATTTTTTTTGTATCTTTAAGGTTACTAATCCTTTTACAGAGAATGATATATTTCTGGTTTCCTCACTTGATTAGCTTCACTTTTCATGTAGATAATTTATTTTTATCTTGTCATTAACAAGGTGATATCTAATGCACAAAACAGAGGACGCCCTCTGTTCTGAAAGTTTGGACAGTCGACTTGTAACACGTCCCCAGAATAGATCAAGGCTCCAAAAATTTAGGTTATTTTATAGCAGCTAGATTACTGAATTCCCTACCTTTTTCTCAATTATGATCAAAAATTTAAAAATCATCTTCTACCCCTAATTCCCTCTGAACAGCAAACAGCCCCAGTCTGCACCCCTGACAGACAGCGGGGTTCCCGACCCTGTTACGCCCATATCCTGTGGCCAAATATTCTGACAAAAAATATTAGTTGTGCCTAGTCATCCTCTACAATTTTCCTTTTGGGCAGACCTGTAGGAAAAATCATTTTCTGGTCTAAATAAAGACGAACAGCAATCTTTGTGCAAATCAATCTGAGCAGAGCGGCAGGATTCTCTAATCGGGAGTCTAAATCCTAATCCCCACCAAAATCTTGGGCTAAGAACCCTAAAATAGAAGAAATCAGAGGGATTAGGATGAGTGAGAATTATCTAGGTGTTGTGGCTACTGATCAAATAGAGAGAGAGGGGTATGGTAGTGGAGAGTTAGGTGAGCAAATGACCTCTTCTGTCTTTCCCAAGGACTAGTCACGATACATAAGCACTCCCTGTCGTAATGAGCGATATTACCGTCGTAACCTTACCGGGAGCCCCTCACCGAGGACAAGCTACGTCATTTACATGATTTACAACCTTCTCAGTAGGCTAGCTGGGTTTAGATGGGGGCCACCCCTACAACAGGAGCCTCTTATGGTGAAGGGCTTCACAGGCTGAAGCCATTGCCAAGTCCTTTGGCCCCCTCCGTCCCTGCGGCCTGTGACGTTGTGTGATTGCGGGCGAAGCGGAGTCGGAGCTGGGGGCTCGCAGCGGAGCCGTTGTCGAAGTCTTGCGCTGGGCGGTCGCAGCGAAGTCGCATCTGCGCTGCGAAGGCGAGGGCCGCGACGGTTGTACTGCGGAGGCGAAGACCTCGCCCGAGCAGCCGCGTCGGTCCAACTCCCGTTGGTAGGACACGTGTGGTCGGTCGCGATGGTTGGGCCTTTGCCGGTTGCGCTTGCGAGCACGGCTATATATGCGGTCGTAGCGGTGTGACAGAGGACTGATGGGACGGCCTGTCTCAAGAAGATACCTCTTCCTCTCACAACCATGCGACAGGGTTGGCGTCGGCGAAGGTGTTCGTGTGCATGCTTGTGGAAGGAAGAAGGTGCGTTCTTGAGTTGGCAGGAAGGCTCGCGCCCCACGCTGACGAGGAAGTACTGGGCGTTGCGTCTGGGGCATCTGCAGGTGGTGGTCAGGACGCTGTGCGCGGCCAGCTGCGGTGCTGGTGGCTGGCTTCACGCTGGTCGGTGCGGACTCCCGCCGAGTGACCTGCTGCGCCGGTGCTCTTTGCAACCTAGCGTCCATGGAAAGGCGTGGGACACATTAGAGTAGTAAAACGGTTGTAGTAAGAGCGAAGAGGTATAATGTGCAACAAGTGCTGGGGTTGTCCCGAGCCACTGGAGTAGAAGGGGCGCCTTGTGGCGCGGCTTGCGGACGTGCGGCTGCGTGTTGAAGTGCCTGGGCCGAGGGCGGACTCAGGGCTGCGCCACGGGGGCGAAGGTCGCGTCGAGGGTGAAGTCGGAGTCGTTCTGCTGAGACGAAGGCTTCGCGAAAGGCGGGTCTACGGGCCTTTGGCGGTGTCGCATGCAGCCTACGGGGGTGGAGACCCCGCCGGCGCAGCCATGTGCGCACGTGCAATCCCGCGGGGATGCCGCACGCGTATGAGCGGCCGTGCCGCATCAGCTTCCTCCGGGTGCGCCTCTCCGCGCGTGGGTGGCACTTGGACTTCCGCCGATTGCCCTTCTTGATGCGTGGGCGACGCTTCGACTTGCGTCGATTGCGCTTCTTGATGCGTGGGCAACGCCTCGACTTCCTCCGATGGTGCTTCTTGACGCGTGGGCGACACCTTGACTTCCGCCGATGGCGCTTCTTGACGCGAAGGAGGTCTGTATAAATACATACCAGAGGGCCGTAGGGTCGTCCGAGCTAGTTGAGATGATCTTTGATCTCCAAAATATGCCTTCTTCTGTTCATGAATACGTAGTGAAATGTTGCCGTGTTGATGAACAGATGGAGGCCTATTTTCGAGCGAAATATTGCGGCGATCACCGGCCACCGTGTGCGCGCAGGGGAAGGAGGCCGCTGCGTTGCAAGCAGTTGAGCGGTGCTTTGCGCGGCGCGTCTTGGGCACGTAGCGCTGGCTGGCCCCGCGTTGATCGGCGCAGACTTCGCTTGAACGGACTGCTCCGCGAGCGCTCCCCGCGCGGGTGCGTGTTGACGCCGGGGGCAGACCCGAGATTGCGTCGCGAAGCCGAGGATGCCTCCGAAAGTGAAGCCAGGTTATCTTGCATAAATTCCCGAGCAGACACGCGACGAGGCGCTATTGGCGCGCCGTGCTCTGCCGGGGCCCTTGGTGCGACCGCCACTTGATCGGGCGTGGTGCGCACGGGTAGGTGTGCTGGTACGGCGGCGATCGTGGGAAGGTGGGCGGTCGCCTCCCAGCAGTTATGTTCATCGATGGCGTGGGAGGCACAGGGGTATTAAGTACCCCTTGCATTAGGCCACTTGCCTTTTCATCACCTTGTCTTCTAGCTCCCGATCACGTGTCCCAATCTCTTGGCCTCCTTGCTTCCTTCTACGTCCCGAAGCTCCAGAAGAACGATGGCCTCTGACGGGCGCGCGCTGGTGGCGGATTTAGCGACGTCTTCCGCAAGCATCGCCGCTCGGTGAGTACACCCTCAAAGGCGCTGGTCGCGGCGTGGGCCAGTGGTGGACGGCGGTGAAGAGAGGAGGGGGGCTGTGCTCTCGAATCCTGGGCTCAACGCTGGTGACGGAAGAGACAATCCGTGGCCTTCTTCGTGAGGGAAAGCTGTCGGACCGCCGGGATGTGCGACTGCCCGCGGGGGACGAAACCGAACCGCACCCCGAAACATCAGAGGCGATCGTGTTCATGGCCTACCTCGAGGCTGGGTTATGCATTCCAGCCGCCAGGCTTGTCGGGGACGTCCTACGGGCCTTTAGGCTTGAGCTGGCGCAGGTAACGCCGAATGTGATAGCCCGGCTTGCCGTGTATAGTTGGGCGGTGCGCACGGAGGCGTGTTGGCCGACCGCATCACTGTTCGCGTTCCTCCATGATGTTCGGTGCGCGGTGGAGGAGCAGGGGGACAGGGCGCTGCCCGCCTTCTGTGGCGTCGATCTCGTGCTGCGCCCGCAGTGCAAGAAGATATTTCTTGCGGAGTCGAGTCAGGCAGAGTGGGGGCCGGACTGGACGAGGCGGTGGTTTTACCACCGTGTGGCGAGCGGTAGCGGTCTTGAGTGCTCGGGGCGGTCGGTGGCGGTTAACGCCATGCCCGGCGCGCCCCTTGATGCTGATGACGAGTGGATAGCACGGAGGCTTGTGGGGATTACCGCCCGCTTCAACATGCGTGACCTCGCTGAGGAGTTCGTCATGTACGGCGTGGCGCGGCTTGCCGCGGAGTGGCGCATTGCTCCTGGGAGGCTTCGGCGTGACAACGTCCGCCCTTCCGTGTCTTCGCTGCCGAGGCCCTCCGGTCCGCGTAAGTTGTGTTGGAGTTGGCTTTCGTGTGGTATTCGTCGAGGCTTTTGTTTTTACAATGTGCCCCCGTGCCCTTCGTAGGTACTTCCCTGGGGGCCGCGGAGCATGCGGTGGGTGCGTTCCTTGGACCGTACATAGCCAGGGAGCACACACTGCGCGTGGCTGCAACCACGGAGGCAGGTCTGGGGTGGTTGAACCGCGTGTGTGAAGCCTTGGGTATTAGGGTGCCAGCACGCGTTGTTCCGGTCCCCAGCCCACCTCGCCGCGACTCCACGAGGGAGGGGGTATTAGCGGACGCGGATTCTGGCTCGGCGGAGCATGCAGACTTAGAGGCAAGGGCGAGTGCTGCGTCACCACCAGCCGGTGTTGGGACGGAGCCATCACTCCTGGAGGATGTTGGGGCGGAGCCGTTGCCCGCAGCCGTGGGACCTCCTTCTGCGGCGATTTCTGAGGCGGGGCCGCCTTCCTACTCCCCAAAGGCGAAGCGACCCCGCATACGGTCGCCCCTTCGCTCGTCTGGGGGTTTTGTTGTAGCGAGCCGGGTCGGAGCCCTATGGGACTCCAACTCCGACACCGAAGTGCCGGTGCCCCGTGGCCCGATCAGTGCGCGTGCCGGTGGCGAGGGCTTGGTGGAGCTGAGCTCCGACACCGAAGTTCCCCCGGTTGGCGAGGTGGGCGAGGATGCGGAGGTCCTTGTGGATTCGGGCGAGGCTGAAGGTAGACCTTCCTTGATTGTGACATTGTGGATTCGCAGGGCTGACCATCGTGTGCCATTACAGCAACATTATTCCCCGAACGCGGGCGGCCCTCGGAGCCCGAAGACGGCTTCTTGGCAGGGGCATCTGGCGCCACCGAGACTATTGCCGCGGATGTCGCCCGTCGTCTAGTGGACTTCGTTCCTCGAGCGGAGGTGTTGGCGGCATGGCGGGGGGGCCGCTGATGATGCGGTCACGAGCTTAGATCATGACACATTACAGATTTGCGGGCCTGAATTGCTTGAGGGGTGCTTGAGGTCTCTCAACTGAGGGTAAGTGCCTGACCCCGAGCGGCACGTAGCCACTAGGAGGTGTACTGATTGCTTCATTGTGTAGACCTTCGCCCTCAGCCGGGCGCTACAGGCGGCTCATGTCCGGGAATGGGGGGCCTTGGAGGACCGGTTGCGCGCCGTCGAAGCGGCCCTTCGCGCGTCGGAGGAGGTGCATTCCGCTAAGGATGACCGCATGCGGCTCCTGGAAGCGAAACGTGCGGCAGCCGTCTCATATGCCGCGGAGCATGTGGTGTCGACTTGGCAGGCAGCGGTGGTGGAGCGTGACGGGCTGCTCCAGTAGGTTGTCGTACTGGAGGAAGAGAACGGCCACCTCGCTGCGTCCCTAAGGGAGCGGGATGAGGCACTGGGTGCCGCCTAGGCAACGGCGTGGGAGGCTATGCTGGCCATGGAAGGTACCCTTGAAAATCTCATTGCCGATGTACCGCCCCGCTCCTTCGGACCCGAAGAGCTTCCACGGACACTTCGACGGATTGCGGAAGCGATCGATCTCGCTCAGGCGGCCGCGACGTCCTTTGGCAATCACTGCTCCTACGTGGATGCTTGCCTGGCGTGCGCTCTTCTCCAACACCAGGGCTGCCACCATGTCGATGAATTGGGCGACCTGCAGCTGGAGATGCTCGCTGGAGCTGGGGTGATGTCTGGTGCCATGCGTGCCGTTCGGCCCGCAGTTCGATTTTTTCACGAGCAGATCTGGGAGTACATCGGCGAGGCCACGGCGAAGGTGGAGCTGCGACGGAACATGTACGACGAGGGGAACCTTGGCGAGTGGCTTGACGAAGTTGCCCGGCGCGACGATGATGGGGCCGACGGCTCAAAGCAGGTGTCACCCCGGGTTCTTGTACGCTGGTGTGTGTTGTAACCTTGTGAATTCCATGCCGCGAATGAATTGCAAACTGCTTCGCTTCCTTGATCGATCTTGCCGCTTTGCTCCGAGCAACTGCCCGATGGGGACCTGCTGCTAGTGTCTGACGTCGTAACCCGGCGGCGCTTACGTCGCTGGTGGCGGGCCGAAGACTCACTTGACTTCTGGGCAAACCGATCCTCGGCGGGCGAGACTCCGGCGCGAAAGGTCATCCCAGCGAAGCCAGACGAGTAGTGCCGACCCGGCGGGTTTTGTAAGAACGTTGTGGCAGCGTGGTAGACAAACCGGGACATTCATCATCGCCGTTGTTTTTGGATGCGTCTTGCCTTGTGCCTTCTTTTTGGTGGGGTTTGTTGGTTGGGGCAGACGCTTGGGGTAGGCGTGGAGCTGTGGCGTAGTCGAAGTAGACGCACGAGCGCTCCGTCCCCTACCCTCCGAAGTGGTGGCAGCGGAGCTGGCGCCTAGTCAAAGTAGACGCGCGAGCGCTCCGTCCCCTACCCTCCGAAGTGGTGGCAGCGGGGCTGGCGCCTAGTCGAAGTAGACGCGCGAGCGCACCGTCCCTTACCCTCCGAAGTGGTGGCAGCGGGGCTGGTGCCTAGTCGAAATAGATACGCGAGCGCTCTGTCCCCTACCCTCCGAAGTGGTGGCAGCGAGGCTGGCGCCTAGTCGAAGTAGACGCGCGAGCACTCCGTCCCCTACCCTCCGAAGTGGTGGCAGCGGGGCTAGCGCCTAGTCGAAGTAGATGCGCGAGCGCTCCGTCCCCTATCGCTTGCGCTGGGCAAGATAAGGTGAGCTTGAGAAGGGTCTGGGACCTAGTCTCGTAGGTCTTGTCATTGGTGGTCAATGGGGGACCGCACGGGTGGCACTGCTTCGCTATGTTTTCGAACACTGATGGGACAGCTGAGGCGGGATCAACGGAGGTCCGCACATGGTGTTGTACGGCTGCAAGGGAGGTATCTCTTGGCCGTCGTCCATCGCTTCGGGCCCCGCAAGATAGAGGGGACGTGTGGAATGGGGCAACCCTGCCGTACCACGTGGCCCTGGGGCGTCGATGGGACTCCTGAGCATAATATCCGCGGTCGAGTGGAGCGGCACTCGCCTTCCCAAACATCGCACCCCCACACTCAACTTGTTCCAACTTCGTCCCATAGTGTGGAGGGATCCAGAACACGGCTGATGCTGCCTGGGCGATCGCGGGGTCGGGCGTCCCTCCCATGTGGGGGGACACGACATCACGATGCATTTTCTCCTCACCCATGCGCCGAAGAGTCGCGGTTGGTGCGGGGTAGTGGGCGATTCACTTGAACTTCATCAGGGCCGCTCCTAGCTTCAGGAGTAGATTGTTATGGCGCGCCGGTGAGGCCATGTCCCGCCGCGCTGTCCCGTACAGGCGCCTGTTCTCTCCCCCCGTCTACTCCCCTAGCTCTTGGGCGCTTGGGATGAGGGGAGGAGGGGGGGCTTGGCGCTTGCGGTCCTGCAGGGAGCCGTGCCGCACCAAGGGGGGCTCCGACTCCTCCAACTCGGGGCGGCACGTCTGGGAGCCCTGAGCGCTCTCCGTCTTGTGCCGCTTTACTGGGGCGATGCTGCGGCCCAAGCTCAAACGTCAATGGACGTTCACTGGGGTAGCTTCCTGCGTCGGAGGGACTTCGTCCGCGTGGGCGCCTTCGCCGAGAGCGTTTGGTCTCTCGGCTCTTCTACAGAGGCGCTGGCTATTGAGCTCCTGTGCCTCGCTCCTGCACTCGCGGCCTCCCGTCCATGCGGTGCACGCGGTTTGCTGGGAGCGCGCAAAGCCTCTGGAGTCCGCGCGCCGTTGTACGTGAACTCCGGCGAGTGCGTGGGAATATCATCCACGTCTTATTTATACTCCAGAGAGTACGCGTGGTGAGAACACTAGTGCGTGCGCGGGATATCCGCGTCTTGTTTAGACTCAGTAGAGTGCGCAAGGAAAACATCCGCGTCTTTGTTTGTACTCCGGAGAATGCGTGGGACTATCAACCACGACTTACTTAGGCTCCGGAGGGTACGCCCTCGCGTGCGCGGAACGTCCACGTCTTGTTTAGACTCAGTAGAGTGCGCAGGGAAAACATCCACGTCTTTGTTTGTACTCCGGGGAATGCGTGGGACTGTCAACCACGACTTACTTAAACTCCGGAGGGTACGCCCTCGTGCGCGCAGGACACCCGCGTCTTGTTTATACTCAGTAGAGTGCGCAGAGAAAATATCCGCGTCTTATTTATACTCCGTAGAGTGCGCGCGGGGGCGTCCCCCCGCTGCGTCTTATTTATACTCCGTAGAGTGCGTGCGGAGGCGGACCTCGACGCTACGTCTTATTTATACTCCGTAGAGTGCGTGCGGAGGCGGACCTCGATGCTACGTCTTATTTATACTCCGTGGAGTGCGTACGGAGGTGGACCTCTATACTACATCTTATTTATACTCCGTAGAGTGCGTGCGGATGCAGACCTCGACGCTACGTCTTATTTATATTCCGTAGAGTGTGTGCGGAGGCAGACCTCCGTGGAGTGCGTGCGCGGAGGTGAGTCTCTGTGTGGTGCGTGTGCGGAGGTGAGTCTCCGTGTGGTGCGTGTGCGGAGGTGAGTCTCCGTGTGGTGCGTGTGCGGAGGTGAGTCTCCGTGTGGTGCGTGTGTGAAGGTGAGTCTCTGTGTGGTGCGTGGGAACATCAACCACGTCTTTATACTCCTGGGATTCCGCGTCTTGTTTATACTCAGTAGAGTGCGCAGAAAAACATCCATGTCTTATTTATACTCCGTGGAGTGCGTGCGGGGGCGAGCCTCTGCACATTTTTGGTGGGGGGCATGAATAGCCTCGCAAACAGCAAACTTTATTAAATTCCTGTTTGCGTGGGTGAGCGAGTACAAAAGGTTATGAACTAACCACAGGACTCGTTGTCGTGGTGATGAGATGCGAAGCCTCTTGTGCTTGGGCTGCCGCAGGGCATGTACGGGCGCGCCTGACCTAAGGATCGCGCTGGGCTCCCAGGCTAGGCCCTCCTGTGGCTGCGGCTCCTAATCACAAATCCTCAGGGGGCCGTCCGGTGGCTGCCGAACGTGCGCCACTACGGGTGGGCTCGCCTCGAGATCCCTGTCTCTGGCGACGCTTTGTCGAAGTGCTGCGATGGTGGTGCAGGAGTGGGTTTTATGATTGCCTTGACCATGCACCTCGCACCACTGTGGGCGCTGTTGGTTGCTGTACTTCGCACGGGCCCAACCGTCACGGCCCCGGCCATGGCCTCGCCCTCGACCTCGTCGGGTCCTAGTCCCGCGGCTAGCAGGAGCGTTATCCTCGGAGCCGCCCTCGACGTCGAAGATGCACCGGGCTTGTTGGGCCGTCTGACAGCCACGTTGGGGCTTGTCTGCCGGCATGTCCTTGTGCTGGGGGTGTCCTTCGACATCTCCTGTCGACGCTTGCTCCGCGAGGAACTTGCTTGCGATGGGTCGACGCTCTTCGCGACGCTTCCCGCTAGGTTGACATCGGCTTCGTTGTCCTGGCGCCACTTTGCGTCTTCTTCCGCCCGAGCGTATTCCTCCGTCTTGTCGAAGAGTTTCGCCACTATCTTGATCAGCTTGCGCGCATTATATTCGGCCAATGGCCCCGGGCGAAGACCCTGTACCGCTGCGTTGTTGATTGTTGTCTCGTTGACGTCTTTGACCTGGCAGCGGACCTTTGCGAAGCGTTTGAAGTACTCGCGGAGCCTTTCCGATGGTTGTTGCTTGATTGTGAAGAGCTGATCCGCATTGATACGCTCGATGTAGTTCCCCTGGATGTTGTTGTAGAGGCGATCGCGTATTTGCTCCCATGCGTATATGGAGTTCGGCTCTATGGTAAAGAACCATGAGAGCGCCACTCCCTGTAACGCGAGCGGTAGCCCCTTCGCCTTGGTGGTGTCATCCCTACCTGCCGCCTCGATGGCGGTCTCGTACACGCGCACGAACTCTCGGGGGTCCATGTCACCCTTGTACGATGTAACAGAGCTGGGAAATTTGAAGTCCTCTGGCCACGCTACTTGCTACAGGCCCGGCGATAGTGGGATTCCAGGTCCACGCATCGTAGCGAGGCGCGGCTGGAAGTTGGGGCGTCGCGGCTGTCCGCCCTCTCGGGCACAGGCTCCGGCGTGACCACCAGTGGGGTCGGCTGACTACGAGCCTCTTGCATGCTCCGCACGGCCCCCCTGAGATCCGCCAACTCCCGCTGGAGCGTGCTAAGGGCTGCCAGCAGGGCATTCTCCACGGCGGGCGTAGATGGGGCGACGGGCGCACCTGGTTGCGCGGTCGAGATTGTCGCGACCGCTGCTTGTGCTATTAGGTTGCCCCTCCCGTCCGCGGGGTGGAGTTCAGTGCCGACGGTGGGCCCGTGTCGCCGGTGGGGCCGCTTGGCACTTCTGCACCGGGTGTAGAGACGGTGGTCACGCCTCGACGGTCGTCGAGGCTACCACTCCCTAGAGCTCGGCCGGTGTCGTCAAGGTTAATCGTCGCACCAATGGCAGGTTGGGGTGCGACGCATGGGTTACGGCCGATCATCGCGTCAATGGCGGCGGGGTCGATGGCGTCGGTGGTGGCGGGGTCGATGGCGTCGGTGGTGGTGGGGTCGATGGCATTGGAGGTAGCGGGGTCGACGGCGTCGGTGGTAGCGGGGTCGATGGTCGCGCGATGAGTATCATCATTTTCGCCCCCGACCGCCGATGCCGAAGCTCTGGTGCTAACACGGGGCCTCGCCGCGGCCGCTTCCTTCTTCCTCGCCGCCGATGATGAAGCTTTTTTTGGTGCCATCCTTCTTCTTGCGATCTTGAGGTTTGCTTCCGTCGTCCCCACGGACGGCGCCAACTGTTGTGGCTACTGACCAAACAGAGAGAGAGAGAGGGGTATGGTAGTGGAGATTTTGGTGAGCAAATGACCTCTTCTGTCTTTCCCAAGGACTAGTCATGATACATAAGCACTCCCTGTCGTAATGAGCGATATTACCGTCGTAACCTTACCCGGAGCCCCTCACCGAGGACAAGCTAAGTCATTTACATGATTTACAACCTTCTCAGCAGGCTAGCTGGGTTTAAGTGGGGGCCACCCCTATAACACTAGGGATTTGGGATGACCCCTCTCTTCCACTTCTTCTCTTTCCTTTCTTCTCCTCCTTCTCTTCGTCTCCTTCTTCTCCTTCCTCTTCTCCTTCTTCTCCTTACACTAGGGCAGCACCAAAGGGGAGGGGGAGGGTGCAAGGAGTGTGGGGAGGTGGCGGCTTGGGGTGGGAAAAGGGGAGGAGGGCTCTCCAAGGGGTTTATGAAGGGGATGCTAGGGTTTGGGAGGAGGTACGGGCCCCCGTTTGGGCTGGCTGGCCCAAAGTGGCTGGCCCACCCCTTCGGACAGCCCAAATCTCTAAATTAATTATTTTGATTCTCTTTTTATTATTTTAGACTATTTTAAAGAATTTATTTTCACCTCCCGCGATTTACAGAAAATCCGGGCGACTCCACGATTAATTTAAAAAACCGACGCCGAAACGACGTTCGGGATATTACAATCTCCCCACCTAAAAAGGATTCGTCCTCGAATCTAACACCTCAACCCACGAGACAAAAGAACAACCAAAGGATAGAGCTTCCCAATGATAGAATATCCCAAGGGAACAACAACTATGGGTTCTCACCCACCTCGAAGAACTCGGGTTCTTTTTCTACATTTGAACTTCAAGCTCCGACGTCACCTTCCGCTCGGACTAATTCGTCAAGAGGGCCTCCACATACCTGGTGGCCCTCTTCTTCATGACCAACTCCGATGAGTCCACGACACACGCCGGTCGACTCCGAGCACCCGCAACTCTTCTGCCAGTTCTGAGCGGCCAACAAGTCCTGCCGTTCTCGCAAATTTCCCCACCACAACTATTAAACCACTATCTAATACCATCCTCCTTCTTAAAACATTTTCCTCTATTTATTATAATCGGAATAATACATTATACCTCTTTTAGAGAATTGATCACAAATTTTCACCCACATCATTCTGCCTGAAGCACAAACAATATTTTTTTACCAATAGAACCCAACAAAAGAAGGGTAAAGGATTCTCAAACAACACACTAGCAACCAGCTGTCCTTTCAAGGACCATGATCCAAACCGAAGGATTCACAACAAAACCTTTTTCACTCCCCCAAGTAGACAATTGGAGAAACAATACCACATAAACCAAGAGTGAAAATCACTCGACAGATCAAAACGATTATTTTCTTTTCCTAACTAGAAAAGACTACGTCTCAATATAAAACAACTCAATTTGCAGATGACTTCTGCCAAAAACACACAGCATAAACAAGAATCAAGAGAGCATTTCACTACTCGAGAAAACAAATATTTCCCAATCTATTTCTTTCAATAATTTAGCTTCCTTCAACCAAGAATTTTTAAATCATCGCCCAACACACCAACGCATTTATCTTTAGTTGGCAACCCCAACAATGAGCTCAAGCTGAGTACATCATCTATGCCATTGTAGAAAGACTCTACTACCCTCGTAAATCATACTCCAGCCCAGCCCTCGACCAACGAAATTATTTTGACAGATAATTCTTAGTGCACCTCGAAGATACTATCCACGATCCTCACACTATTGGAATATCACTCTGATCCACTATTCCCACACAGAGACACCGGGCCTCTAAGGTTCTAGCATAACAAAAAGTAAATCTCAGACTTCTACAACAACTTCTCGTATAAGATAGGGAAGACCTTAGGTGGAAACCCCTACCACTCCATAATTAACATACGCTTAATTCTTAACATCAACAAATTATTTGACTCCAAGTCAACATTCTATTTAAATCAAATTCTTCCCAAGGATTATCCAACGGAGACAATATATATCCAATGCACCACAATCATCGTACTATTTAAGGCTTCCAATAAAACATCTACCAGACCACCACTATCTAGTTGCCATCACGCAACGAAAGGCTTCGCAACACAAATCGAT
Organism: Melocanna baccifera; assembly: GCA_036346265.1. Taxonomy (NCBI): domain Eukaryota; kingdom Viridiplantae; phylum Streptophyta; class Magnoliopsida; order Poales; family Poaceae; genus Melocanna; species Melocanna baccifera. The sequence continues at coordinate 24,162,526 of CM070682.1, read as the reverse complement.
TACTCTTTCTCAGAAAAAGAGTTAAGAAGAAATAAATTCCAGCACATAGAAAATTGCTATCATTCACAGAAACCAAAAGGCCAAGAGAAAAAAATAAATAGCGATAAGGTTGGAAGACACAAGATAAGATCATCTGTATCTCAAATACTTCTAGTACAACTCTTTCTTTTCACAAGAAACAATTTTCTTTGATTATAGTATCCCGCTAAATCCAACAAAAGAGGCTTGAAGTCCACAACACCAGGTTTAGCTAAAACCAATAAAAACATTCATCACGCCACTTTGCTCAAATAATTTTGGCTACCAAATAAGTCATAAAGTCCAAAAAGATCCCAACCGCAAATCTCAAATCTTTTAATCTAAATAGTATCATGGAACTAATAATTTCTTTATTTAGAACATTCAACACCATAATCACAACTATGCACTATCAATTGTATTAATAACAAGATAAAACATTATTTGCAAGAATCATCATATCCTCTTACTACTTCATATCTTCCAAAAGGAACACCATATATCACTTCATCATGTTCTTATTATCTAAATAAGATTCCAACTACTTAACCTAGGAAAAACCAATGATGAGCATAGATTCAATATTCCATCTTATGTTCAAAAATTAGAACAAAATAACTTTAAACATCCATAATACTAGCTTAATAAGATAAGATTCCATAAGTCAATACATCAATCTTCATCTATTTCTTTATACATGTTTCAACATTTTAGCATGGCAAAAATTACATTAATTTAGTAGTTGTATATGCCCATCAAGTATGTAAAGAGATGACATATGAAAGGTTGATATTACTAAGATAATATTCCAACATCTCCTTACTTAACCATCCCAAATGGTTTGATTAATTACTTAAGACCATATAATCCAATCTACCCAATAAGTTGGAAATTTAAACAACCACAATAACCAAACCATTGTTTTTATATTCCTCAATAACTGCATGAGTTCTAAACATGTATAGACAAATTCTTAATCATATTTCTTCAAAAACTGCAATAGATCAACATCATATTAATTGACTACACTTTCAAGGATGTCAGTAGAGATTAATTATGCACCACACCAACATCTCAGCTTGATAATTCATACCTTATCAATTATTTATATGATTGTCACTTCTTACTTAGACACAATAAAACATCACAAAGGGTTTTAACACTTCCTTTTAGCAAAGAAAGGAATCAATCTTCAATAGCTGAAGTAACTAAAAAGAAATGCATAAAGCCAAGGCTGCGCAAACAACAAACTTCCAACATAAAGCTTTGTTTTTTCTAAAATATCAAACGAATAAATGAGTCATATTTTTTAGTAGGAAAGATGGAAACAACATGAAAACCAAGCTCACCAATTAATAGCGCTCACGAGCAGCAAAAGCATCTCATCAATCAACAGAAAACAACAATTGCCTCAAAACGATTGGAGGCTTTTTGGCACCCAACCACTGCAATAAACCACTAACCCAAGAGAAATATCGTTAACCAGAATAGGCCAAGAATTGGCCAAAATCAACACAAGAAAGATAACAACTTTTCTAAGAAACTTACCTATGACATCCGCAACTAAGTTACCCGAGGTAACTGCATCACTAACCCCATACCACGAACGGTGGTATAAATAATCAATGCCCAAGGCAACAACTACAACATGTACCTCTTGTCAACGACTATCCTCACTCATAGCAGTCATAGAAGCAAATCATAATCATGCAAGATCATATCATAACATAAATCATCAATACAACATGTCAAAAGCATAAATGCAATGCTTGACCCATCCCATCCTACTGTGCACTAGTGTGTCAATTTAATAATTTAATTACCACGGACCTAATGCCTGCTCTGATACCAACCCACATTATCCTAGGATGCTACTAAACCACTCTACAAGGTAGCCAATTTACATGATAACATAAACAGACAATAATTTTCTAAATCATGATAAACTAAGCGGAAGCATACTAAAATAAAGGTAATGGAACACTATTAATTAAGAAACAACTGCTATTAATTATAACCAATTAAAGCGAACTACAGCCTAAAATTATTAGTTATACATGATTAACAATGAGACTAAAGATGAATAACCGGAGACTACACTTATTTATTACAATATAAAACATCATATGGTGTGTGACAGTGATGTGCCGCTCTATCCTTCCCATGCATGCTCGAGAATCACCTGGAAGGGGGAAAACAAGAGTGAGATAAAATCTCAGCAAGCAAATTGTTTAATAAGCTAATCAAACTACAATGTTGTTAATCATCAATATTTATTCTCCACAGTGACCACAAATATAGCCCTAACCACATTTATAACCAACAATAATAAAATATTAGCAATAAATCTTGTTTGTCTACTTCACAACTTCAACCAACTACCCCTACCAATGACAGGAAAGCATCAACAGGTTTTACCTCACTATTTTTATTGTTTCTCGCATTCACAACTACTATCAACAGTTACCACAAGAGAAAAGAATCTCATACCACAATCTCAACCCCTACCATACCATAAGGGGTGAACCCCATTCCATGACCACAGCCATATTCCTCATACTACAAGTGTCTCTCATGAGCCACATCCATATTACAACTATAAAGTTGCATTTATTTGCAAAATAACTTCACCACAACACATTGCATAAGTATGCAAATGATCTTTCCACAATGCAATGCATATGAATGCTCATGCTCTACTGCACCCTTACCCAATAAGGTAAGAGTGTGCATCGTACTATGGCAATGTACGATGCTGTACCGGTACGGTCGCGGCTATAAGCGGCGACATCCACATCGCAAATGTCATGACATGGTATGAATGAAATGATAATCATATGCCACAAGAATTTAATCACGAAGATCAACAACATAATAATCCTAAAATCTTTCTTGTAATCCACATGTGTCTCATTAAGTACAATGCCAACGTTTCATAAGATCATTACCACATAGCCCACATTCGGTTCACCAAGATCATAAACAATTAATCTAAAGGGAATCCTACCACATAGATCACAATATATTCGTCAAGGATGCTACCACCATGACCACAAATATTCGCTAAGAATACTATCATCTATTCCACAATATGTCCACAATGAATTCTATCCCATAACTATATTTGTTTCATCATGAACCATTCCGCATAGCCACTAATAAACCACCAAGACCATAAACAATTGAATTCGTAACATACTACCACATGGACTACAAATTATAATGGAGCATGAAGCACAATAAGTGATACGGGGTCGCCCGATCTTCTCGACGTAGGATGGATACTCGCGGGAGTCTTGATGAATTGTAGCTATCCTCCAATGCCAATGCAAGGGACGAACACTCTTTAATCCGCCAAAACACACTCGCGTCGATTTCGCCGACCACCAAGCGAAGATCTATCGTGCACCCAATTCCCAGCGGAAAGGTTGAACGATCTTGATTGAAGAATACTCCTAATTCCCTCACGGAATTTCAGCAGCAATGATAAACTCGAACAAAGTTTAATAGATTGATTATTCTCAAAGGTGGTCTGAGCCCTTAGGCTGCCAATACATGGCTTATATAGGACCTTGGATGTCCATAGAGTCCACAAACCTAGTACAACTCAACCCTATATGGTTTTAGATACGAACTCTTACAAAAAGGAAACTAGATTTTACAGCCGTTATATTGTTTTGGCCATAACTTTTGATCCGTGATGAATTTGATAGTGGGACTAGATCCATTGCGTATCCCTTGAAAATATCTTTCCAAGGAGTACAAGAACACCCAAATCGGACTCCGTTTGTGAAAGTTATGACCTTTTTAGTAAGTGCCTGTCAGGCTGTCCCGAACCGAATCCGAATTGAATTCTGAATTGAATCCGAGTTTGAATTCAATTGGCCTTGTGGGAGGTACGAATTGGGCTTAAAAATCTTATCCAAAACTTGTAGTTTAAGTCCTTGGGCTTCTCCCTTTTGCTCTCCCACTGCATGAGCTTTCTTCCTTCATATCTTTGGCATCTAATGTGGTTATCCTCTTCCTTTTGCCTCTCCATTGCTTTGCCATTGACAAACCTAAGAATGCACCATTTGATAACATGAGGTAGTATTCCATTCTTATGAATAACAACATTATATTTAATTTGGAATGAGTTCACCTGGCAATGTTTCATGCGGCTCAATAATTCTTTCCAGTTGAATAATATATTTAACTGAAAAGTACAAGACACGTACGTATCCGCATCATCCTCCCCTTCTTCAGAAAAAGCCATCCTCGGCTTTTGATAGCCTGAAATTATACTAAACAAAGAATACAACGTGTATGCATAGTATATATATTTGTCAACAATACTTCTTTGGCTTATCTCAGCATTAACTTCTAAAGGTGCAGTAAACGGAAAGAACAACACATATGCATGATATATGTAAGAGTCAATTGTTGTGGTATTCTCATTATTTTGCACAAACTGATGAATATAGTATCGACCGAAAGGCGTAGGTATTGCAAAATTATTTTTCACATCATTCTCCCTCCCATAAAAGAAAGTCGTCCTCGACTTTTCTAAGAACATAGACAAATCATTAATTGGTAAAATCAGATTTATTTGTTCATACATAGGAAAGAAAATTTTGAGCGGCTTCCATGCTTGAACTGCGCTACTCTGATTATTTTTACATGATTTTACATTAAAGATTGAACAAGTAGACTTATGAAATCTTTGTAAACTATACGTGCAATTGTTGAAATTAATCTCATTGTGATCATAACATGGCATAAAAGATTGTTTATCCATAATATGCGATTTCAATTCTGTAAGCTTATCACATGTAATGCAAATTCTGTGAACATAAAATTTGTCATCTACACCATAATCTCCAATCAAATTGAACTTATATGTGTAGGCATAGGTACTAACTAGTGATTTTGAATTTGAAATTTCAGCAATATTATAAATCACATTAGATAGCTCTCTAGGATCATCAAACATAATATAGCACAAAGAATCGTTAGGAGATATTCTAGTGAGAACTTCTTTATGAGTAATCAATTCCACATTATGTAAATTGAGTAAAGAAATTTCAGAACATGAAATTGTTGGTTGATCATATGAGTTCTCACAATTATTCACCTTTGCACAATTAAATTCAGCACCAATAGTGTTACCTTTATCGTCCTCCTCAGATGATGTAGGCGCTGGGTGTTTAAAATTATTAGGATGCACCCACGGGGCAGCAAGCACTTTATCCCTTCCCGTGGTTATCTCCTCCTCATTTGGCTTCAAAGGTGCCGGTTGTTGAATGTTCAATTCTTCATCTTTAATGTCAACCTGCACAATGTGAGAAACAACACTAGAAATAGATATTAATGTGTTAGTTTCAGATGCATCCTTACTTTGTCTATCTTCTACTTCTCTCTTTTCTTTTGATGTCTCTCTTACACTCTCAATTTGGATGCTCTCAACCTCACATATAGTGGAATCGCACAGCTCAGTCTTTTTTATCACTCTCACTCAATTTGGCTATGTGGCTCTCATCCTCACATAGGTTGTGGTGTATCTTAGGAGCTATATGTAGTTTTGGAATACTATATATCTCCTTGACCGAAGGGAAAGTCCCACGCTCGGTCATCTTCTCATGTGTCACACTAGTAGAGGCAGCAGAATTGAAGTATGGACTGGGAGAAAACTGTGGTGTACGTCTCTCCATAAGTCTCTTCTCCTCTTGAATAGCACAATTCACAAGATCTTGCACACTACCAAAATATTTATGTTGAAGTGTAGCGGCAATCTTAGAATTCAATTCTCTTTTGAAGTATGTCTTCTTTTGTAGTTCACTAATGACACCAGCTCGACGTAATGCATCTTGTAGCTCAAAATAATATTCTTGCACTGTATTACTCCCTTGTGTGATACTCTCTAAATAGCGTAGCAATCTTTGTGCATAATAGGGTGGCACAAATTCTCTCCTCATGAGTGCCTTCAAATCTGACCAAGATTTAATGAATTCGTTTCCAGATTGTTGATGCCACCAACTATAAGCATAATCTTCAAATTCTCTAGTGGCACACATCACCTCTTGGTCTTTGGGAAGCTTTTGAAATCTAAATACTTTCTCCATTCGCCATTCCCACTCAAAATATTCTTCTGGATCCTCACTTCCATAGAAAGGAATAAAGTTATCTTCTTCTTGTTGTGGATGAAGTGCCCGCACAACATCATTCACGATGTTTGAGCGTAACACTTTCATTTGATGATTGAATTCAATGCGCATATCTTGTGCAGAATTGTTGATCTCCGCCTTGAGATGCTTTTTTAAGGTGGAATAAGTGGCGATGAATTCATTACGCGAAGTCCCTCTCAAAGATTGGAATTGAAAACGACTCGCCGTGGTATGCTCCTCTCCCATATTATCGTCTCCACCTGTCATGGTTAGTTGTACAAAGAACGCACAAATACCACAACATATATATGATATGTGGAGTTCACTCTATCTCACTTTTTCCTCCTCAAGTAAAGTTCTTACCTTTCCGAAGTGAATTGAGGTAAAAAAGAAACTTACACTTGGTGGTGGCTACAATAGTAAGTGATGATCAAGCGGATTTAAAAGTGACTCACAATTGCAGGCAAAGGATATTTAGTGGAGCTTGGTATGGAAGTGCTTATTTAACACAATCTGAATTTACGATGTTGTAAAATTAAGTAATAATCCAAGTTAGAAAGTATTGCCTATGTGCCGATCCAAATGATATAAGTGAAGTATATGAACACACACGCAATGATCAATGTGACTCAATGCAAACAAAAGGAATGAGCTAAAGGAAACAATCGGGAATATTAGCTCGTTTTGCACCAAGTACTAGGAGAGACGCTAGCCAATTGCAATAATATGAATTTGAGGGCACAAGATTGTCCAAAGCAATTAAACACACAATCTGAATTTATGGACTAAGATTAACTCACCCAAATTCGGCCAATACTTTCTTTTCTTGCTTTCTTTTTCTTTCTTTCTTTTTTTTTTTTGCTCAAGCCGTGGCTCTTCTTTTTTTTCAATTGGCTGCCTTCTCTTTTTTTTGGCTCTTTTTTTTATACTCAAGGGCGAACTAGGTTTAATTGTTCATAGATTCTACGTAAGTCCAAAGTTGTTCAGCAATGTGTAGATAATTCTAGAACAGCCCTAAAGCAATTATCAAAGACTAGTCTCAAGGTTCAAAGGATTTAAGTGAAGATCTGAATATGTGCAACTAAGATTCTTGTGGCCAAATCAATCAAGAAAAAGAAAACCCAGATATATTCGGATGTGATATTCTTTCAAGATGCACAAAGATCTTATGTGGACAGCAAGAACAAGGTTTCAAAAAGTAAATTGAATCTACTTTTTTTGGATGCTAATTGAAAGATCAACTAGCGGATTTTCAAGGTTTCAAAATAGCAACGATTAAGCAACGCAAAAGGACACTAAGATCAACACGTAAACAAAATTTCTAATGGATCAAAACTTAATAAAACTCACGAAAATAACAGATGTGAAACTAGGGTTTGGATTTTTTTGTTGCAATTTTCGGTTTAATGGACTATAGGATAGAAATAAATCAATCTAAAAGTAAAGGGATAAGATCCTACCGAGTAAACCGCGCTCTGATACCAGATGATACAGGGTCGCCTGATCTTCTCGACGTAGGATGGATACTCGCGGGAGTCTTGATGAATCGTAGCTATCCTCCAATGCCAATGCAAGGGACGAACACTCTTTAATCCGCCAAAACACACTCGCGTCGATTTCGCCGACCACCAAGCGAAGATCTATCGTGCACCCAATTCCCAGCGGAAAGGTTGAACGATCTTGATTGAAGAATACTCCTAATTCCCTCACGGAATTTCAGCAGCAATGATAAACTCGAACAAAGTTTAATAGATTGATTATTCTCAAAGGTGGTCTGAGCCCTTAGGCTGCCAATACATGGCTTATATAGGACCTTGGGATGTCCATAGAGTCCATAAACCTAGTACAACTCAACCCTATATGATTTTAGATACGAACTCTCACAAAAAGGAAACTAGATTTTACAGCCGTCACATTGTTTCGGCCATAACTTTTGATCCGTGATGAATTTGATAGTGGGACTAGATCCATTGCGTAGCCCTTGAAAATATCTTTCCAAGGAGTACAAGAACACCCAAATCGGACTCTGTTTGTGAAAGTTATGACCTTTTTAGTAAGTGAATCAATGTGAGTCACATTGACGCATTCCTTTTACGTTATGAACGCACATTGCCTATGAATCAATGTGACCCTGTTACGCCCATATCCCATGGCCAAAAATTCTGAACAAAAAATAGTAGTTGTGTCTCGTTATCCTCTACAATTTTCCTTTTGGGCAGACCTGCAGAAAAAATCATTTTCGAGGTCTAAACAGCACGAACAGCAACGCTACGTGAATCAATCTACAGGCAGACAGCAGAGATTCTATAATCGGGGGTTCTAAATCCTAATCTCCACCAAAATCTTGGACGAAGAACCCTAAAATAGCATAAATCAGAGAGATTGGGATGAGAGAGAATTACCTAGGGATTTGGGATCACCCCTCTCTTCCACTTCTTCTCTTTCCCTTCTTCTCCTCCTTCTCTTCCTCTCCTTCTTCTCCTTCTGCTCCTTCCTCTTCTCCTTCTCCTTGCACTAGGGCAGCACCAAAGGGGAGGGGGAGGGTGAAAGGAGTGTGGGGAGGTGGCGGCTTGTGGTGGAAAAGGGGAGGAGGGCTCCCCAAGGGGGTTTATGAAGGGGATGCTAGGGTTTGGGAAGGGGTACGGGCTCCCGTTTGGGCTGGCTGGCCCACCCCTCCGGAGAGCCCATATATTTAAATTAATTATTTTAATTCTATTTTTATTATTTTAGACTATTTTAAAGAATTTATTTTCACCTCCCGCCATTTACCGAAAATCCGGGCGACTCCGTGATTAATTTAAAAAACCAACACCGAAATGTAACATCCTAATTTTTTGGGAATTTTAAAACCATGTTTTTAGAAATTAATTTTTGGAATTTTTTCTGAAATTAAATCAAGCTTAATTTGAATTTTCAAAAAATTAAATGATTTAATGTGATTAAAATAAACTTCAACATAAGCCAAAAATATTTTATTTAAGTTCGTTGTGTCTCAAGGAATTTTCTGGTATTTTTGGTGAATTTTTGGGATTTATTTGCTATTTCTAGAGCTCTTGTGATTTTACTTGAATTTTTGAACTGGAAAAAGATTTGAAAATCTCAAAAAGCCCCTTGGGCCAAATCTTCCCCAGCCCAACCCTCACCATCCTTAGCCCGTCCCCCCGGCCCACCCCTGCGCGCTGCAGCCGCCTCACCCCGCTTGCGCGTCCGCCCGATCTTGCCTTGCCACGTGGCACCCATCCGCCCACACCTCCCGCGCGCTTGCTCGCTCCACCCGCCTCGCGCGCCAGCCGCCCGATTTTCCCCGTGCCGCGTGTCACCCATCCGCGCCGTCCACGTCCGCACCTAGCCGCTTGCCCTAGCGTCGCACTGTAACATCCCATTTTCATTATTCCAATTATCTAAGTGCTTTATCTTCATTTAGAATTTAGCCCCGAAAATTTTTGTACTCTCTCCTGGTTTTATTTAAAGATTTATGGTTTTGGAAGTTTTAAAAATTATTAATTTCCTTATCCTTATAAAAATCTCTAAAGGGATTTCCCAAATTAGAAAAGTTTAAAAATCAAAATCCCCTTCCGGCAGGCCAGCTAGGCCCGTCGGCCCACCCGAGCACCCCTCCCACCTCCTTCTTCCTCCCTTCTTTCTCTCTCTCTCTCTGTCGGCGGCGCCCAGAAAATCGCCTGGGGCGCCCCTGGTTTCCTCCATCCCGCGCGCGCGTCCTCGGGCTCTAGTCTTCCTCCGTGGCGCCTCCTCCGCGGCTCCGTGCGCTCTGCGCTGAGCTACCCGCTCCTCCTCGCTGAAGCCGCGGCGGAGTGCTCGCCGATCCGGCCATCGCCGCCGCCACGCCAAGACTCGAGCTCCTTCCGGCATTGAAGCGCTGCGCCGAGCTACCTCTTTCCCCTCCCACCGTAGCCTTCCTCCGTGGCAGCGCCCAGGCCCTTCCCGTACGCGCACTCGCGCGGACGTCGCCCATTATTCCTCACCAGGTCGCTCGCCATGTAATGAAGGTCGAGGAGGGGCGGAAGAGGAGACGCGCTGCGTCACTTCTTCCGCCCCTCCTCGCCTACGCGCGGTAGTGCACTCGAGAGCCCGCACTCGCGCCCGACTTCAATTGGCAATTGAATGCTTCGCAGTGCTCCCCACTACCTTGTGCGCCATAAATTGCCGCTCTCCCACCTCTGTGCAGTTCGCAACACACTCCTCCACCATTTTCCCTACTGTTCTGAGCCATTTCTCGCGTGGTGAACCGCCGCCGCCGAAGCTTTTCGGTCGCCGCCGTCGCCAGACCCCCTCGAACCTCCGCAAGCCCCCGCGACCCTCTACCCTTGTTCCTTGACTCCGCCTGATGCTTCCCTAGTGGCTAATCGTTCTTTGATGCTTCGCAGCTCGCCGGTAGACCCGTCCCCTTCAACTTCGGCCGCACATCGCCGTCGCCACCTCCGACCACCCGGGCCCAATTCCACCTCACCCGAGCTTCGCCTGGACCTGCTGAGATTATCCCCGACGCCGATTCAAGGATTCCCCCGCTCCTCTTCCTCCGCGCCGACTACCTCTGTCCGCCGCCGCACGTTGCCGTCGCCAGGCCTCACTGCGCCATCTCCAGACCATCCGAGCGTCCCGGTGAGCTCCTGGTGGTCCCTAGATGCTCCCACCACCTCCAATTGCATTTTCATTGGCGTTGTGGCCGTCGCCCCATTTCCGACCGCGCCCGCCATGCTCGCGCCGAGGCAACTCGACGCCGCTCAAGCCTCGCCGCCCGGCTAATGCCTTGCCGAGCGCTGCGGACTCTTTGTTTGTTGGCAGCCACCGCTCCGTCTCCTCGCCGATCGGCGAATCGCCGCGCCGCGCTCTACGAGCCGCATTGCTCGCTTTCGACAATTCAAATACTAACCCGGGTCATTAACCGATAATGATTTCCTTTAATGACGTTTTAAACTGGTTAAGCATTCACTGACCTGTGGCCCCCCCTCAACAGTTAAAGAAAATGAGAGGATGACGGGTGGACCCCACCGGTTTTAATTAGCAGTTAACCAATTTTTAAAGCCTCGAACATCGACAAGCGGCCCCACCGAATAGTACCCGAGCCGAGGGCCCCACTTGTCAGCCACTGTGGATTTTTTTGGATTTTTCGAAATTCATTAAACCGTGGGACCCACACGTCAGCGAGAGTAAATCTCTCTCTCTTTTTAATTTTCGGTTTTTCCCAAAATCTAACTTTGAAAGACTATAACTTTTTAACCGTAACTCCGATTCGAATGAAACCAGTTTCTAAAATTTTCTAAATTCATGACCTTTTTGTCAATCTAAGTTGGTTCAAACTGAAGTTCATCTGATCTATGTTTGGCATTTACTATCTTTTGCCTGTTTGTTTTTCCGGTTTTGTCCGCGAGTAGATTTCGAGGAAAATCCCGATCAAGCCGTCGACGCCTCACAAGATCAACCCGATTTTCCCGCACAAAATCCAGGCGAGTCAATACTTTGACCATATTGAAATTCCCATGTTTGAATAAGTTATATTGTTTAAAATTATTTAAATTGCATGCAATATTTTATGTACAGCAGTTTACCGTTTTTTATTAGCTATTTACCCCAACTTGTTATTGGCACTATATAGCTAAGACCCTTCCTTGAAATTTGTTATCCTTACCATTGTCGCACTAGTAAATAGTACAAAAAGAAACAGATTTCGAAACTTAGCTATGATTAATAATTGCGTAGCTCGTCTGGTACAATCTCAGGACATTAGAATGTCCTGACATACATCCTCAAAACAACTAAGTCATTTGGGGCAATCATGGGAGGTACCTGATTGGTAGATTGATTAAAAGAATATTTTATGTTTCTCCAAAATCCCACAAAAACAAAACTTCATTCCTGTCTGGACGGTTTGTAAGAACAGTTGGTGCAGATGTAGCACAAAGTATAGGGTTGTGGAAAGCACCGTCCGGACACATTAAGGACTTAATCCTGTGTTGACCTCTCCATGTACAACAGTACAAACCACAAGCTGGCAAAGTGTAGGCATGACTGAATAATTTGTACTCGCCAGTAAATGAATGCATTTCGGGGGAAAGCACGATTTTTCTCGCTGGACGCAAAGCGCCCTGGAGATGGTCGTGTCACCGGATAGAGGTGGGCGTAAGAGGGGGTCTAGCTGGCGCCTAAATGGCCTTCTTATAGACGGAAACCTTAGCGAGTGCATTCTTTTACTAGATACATTGTAAAGGTCATGTGATAACCCGGTTGATCTGCACATCCAGGGAAATGTGCGGAATATAACAATTGGGCTATCTCTTGTGGGTAAAGATGTACAACTCTGCAGAGTTTAAACTATTCGAATAGCCGTGCTCACGGTCAAAAGCGGACATGGGAACTTCCTCGAGTTAGTTCTATTTCAAAAGAAAAACATTTTTCGGGCGGGATGAAAACTAAGTAGGGAGATGTACTCTACTTTGTTGGATTTTCCTGGAGGGATGTACTCCAGTAAATAAATAAATAGGGTGGACGTAGCCTAGTTTTCAAAGCTTAGCATTGGTAGACAGAGCCATGTAACTGGTGGATGGAACCGTCTACAATATATCTATTGCACAATTTGAACAGTTCTTGCATTATCACAAATCTGCTCGGTCATAGGATTTTAACTATGTATTTGAAAAGCTTGCCTTACGCAACTAAATTAAACCCCAGCCATCCGCTGCCAAGCCATGCATGTTATATCGTTGCATTCTCGTGTGTTGGCTTGCGGGCACGATTGTAAGTGCTCACTCGCCTCAACCCCTTCGTGAGCTGGAGCAAGCATGGACACTACGAGTATTATGAAAATCGGGACCAAGGAGATGAAGAAGAGGACCATGGCGACGAGTAGACTTAGCCTTCGTAGTCTCTTTTCCCTTTGGCCAGCTGACCATTCTAGATACCATGTGAATTCCACTTAGTAGCCTCGGCTAAAAGTTGTATCCACTGGAAAATCGATCATTGCTCTGTCGGAAGTGTGCCTTCCGCTTTTGTTGTTCTTCCGCTGTGTTTTGGGTTGTAATGAATTCTTTGAATGTGCTGAACTATTTGGCCTGACGGTCTACGGTCTGGAGATACCCTACTCCAGTTATTGTATCATTAAACGACGCGTGTATGAAATGATCCAGTCATGTAACTGTGAAGCATTATCTACTGATCCAGGGAATAATGCAGGTATATCACAGAGGATTTCGGATTGTAAAATCCGGGTCCGACAGGGCTGGTATCAGAGCCATACGACTGTAGGAAGCTTTAGCTAGAATGGCCGCACTAGGGTTAAAAAGCCTATTTTGGTCAGACATTTCAATTTATACAACCTATGTGCATAAAATGCTGTACTTCTCCCTCTTTTTGAATTTATAAAAATTCTCTTCTCGCTTCTAACTTTTGTTTAAAACTTGTAGATGGCGAGCCTAGCTGCGACTTCTTGGGACCTTCTCTCACACCAAGAGACCGAGGGAGGATTCGCCGCGTTACTGTGTCAGTTGATGCAGTATCTTCGCTATCATCGCCCGCCGATCTTCCGTGGGTTGTGCACTAGATTCCAGGACAGGGAGACCTGGAAGGTGCACGTCTTTATTTATGCCCGGGACAGGAACAGCGAGATGATTCCTATTGTCACTCCAGATACTTTTCCCCGGAGCCACCTGCATGACGCCGTTCAGGATGCTGCCTTTTTCGGGCTGTCACGTCTGATGCATGTGCATGGGGACGCTTTGACCTCTTCGCCATTCAGTTTCTTTCCGATATTGCGCTTGGGAGGTGATGAGCCAGAGCCGCTGGAAGAACCGATTGACGACCCTTGCCTTTCACACCAGGTGGATTTGACTGAGGCAAAGGTGCAGTCTTACAGCAGCGCTCTGCGCGAGATCCGAGCACTTCTCACCCTTTTGGCGGACAGCCATCAGGAGATTGACACCCTATGGCTACAGCTGGCTGGTACTGACACCGCACTTATCTTCGCTGAACGAGGGCGAAGGGCTGCAGAGACAGAGCTAGAGAGGCTGCGCTCCATGGCGGGCTACACCCCGTCCTCTCCCTCTTACACGCCATCATCACTGCACCCACCGATCCAAAGACCGACACGGCCTCGTCACGGTACCAAGAATAAAGAAGACTGCACATCACCACCACCGATCGATCCAGCACCGCAGACTCAAAGAATATGGTACCCACACCTGCCACCCTCCAGCCACGCTATGGCAGGATTATTCCCCTTCCTGCTCCCGTGGCGATTGCGGGGACCCTCGCTCCTTCCACTTCTAGGGACTTCGCTATGCGTCGGACTGCTCGAAGAGCGTTCGCCCATCCCCGGGGTGCGCTCTTTCGGACTCAGGAGGACCCAGCAGAAGGTTACGCCGCTCCCGTTCGCCGACCAGCTCCCGCTCCCGCACCACTAGTCCTTCCCAGCAGATACCAGCGCGATCGCCGCAGGATGCTTCGAGTGTGGAGGCGACCACCCTTAGATAGGTAGGTGTTAGTCGCTGATTAGTCAGTCGGTCTCTTTGTATCCCTTTTGTAGCCAGCTATGGCAGTAGTTGCGATGCCAGGGCTAAGCCCTTTGTACTGGGTGTAAGACCCCTTTTGTAATATGAACCTGTTAGTTTTAATGCTTTTTATTGCATTGCTTGTCCAAAAAGTTATTGGAGTTCTGTTGTGTTACTAGAGAACTAGTAAACCCTCTTATATCCCCTCCTCCCTAATTCTGGTTTAGATAATATTTTTTTCCTTTAAATGCAGATGCCTCCAAGAGAAGCAAAAACAGCCAGAGGTCGTGGTAGAGGCCGTGGCAGAGGCCGAGGCCGTGGCCAGGGATTACCACCACCACCACCTACACCTCCAACGACAACTCAGATCTTAGCTCAGCAGACCCAGATCCTGCATGCTATGCTGACTAGCCAACATTCGATATCAGACAATAGGAGTTCAAAGTTGGCTGACTTCCTCCGAACCCGACCCCAAACCTTTGCTTATGCCAATGAACCATTGGAGGCAGATGATTGGCTAAGGGACACTGAGAGGAAGCTTCGTCTAGCAAGATGTGCAGATGAGGACAAAGTAGACTTTGCCTCCCATCAACTCAAAGGCGCAGCTGCCGCCTAGTGGGAAAACTACCTGGAAACCCGTAACCAGGTGGAGTCCTCAGAAGAAGAAGAAGAAGAGGAAGTAGAAGAAGTGGCCGAGACCCCTGCAGCCAAGACACAACAATCTGGCCAACAAGACCAAGATGAGGTTGAAGCAGACGAGGAAGAAACAGATGTAAGTGGCAGTATAGCAAGACGACCCAAAGCCAGTATTTCTTGGGGGGAATTCAAAGCCGTCTTCCGACAAAATTTTGTGCCTACCGGCATCATGAGGCTGAAGAAAAATGAGTTTCGTCACTTGAAGCAAGGAAATATGACCATAAGTGAGTACCTCACAAAATTTAACCAGCTTGCTCGGTATGCTCCAAAGGATATCGCAGACAAAGAGGAGAAGATTGATCGATTTTTGGAAGGTATGAATGAAGAAATGAGATCCCAGCTGATTCTTCATGACCATCCCACATTCCACCACTTAGTCAACAAGGCCCTCATCTGTGAAAATGAGAGGAAGCAACTGGAGGCCAGTCGCAAGAGGAAATGGGCCACACACCGGACTCAGAATAGCTCCCGCCCTCGGACCTCGTATCAGGATAAGACATCGTTCAAGCAAGGAACCACTTCAGGTTTTCAGGCCCTAGCACCCTCCCAACAGTCGAGTGGCAGCACCTCCCGAGTGTTTCGCCCGGTTGGGCAAGCTACCACGACAAATCCAGCTGCCAATTTGCATTGCTTTAATTGTGGGGCGAAAGGACATTTTGCCAATAAATGTCCAGACCGTCAATCTACCCCAACCAGAACTAATACCAAGACTGTTCCGGTCAAAGGGTCGTCCACCGCACCTACCAGGGGAGGTCAAGTGTCTCAAGTTTCCAGGACTGCTTCGTCTCATCATCAAGGTCGCGTCAACCATGTGACAGCAGAAGGAGCCCAAGATGCATCCGGAGTCCTGATGGGTATGTTTTCACCAAATCGTACTCGCTCGTGTTTTGTTTGACTCGGGCTTCGCATTCTTTATCTCGTGGAATTTTGTGGCTAAGGCAAAGTCGCCGACTTTTAGGCTAATAAAATCAAGATTACTTAGCTCCTGTGGGGATCCCTACTCACCACTTTAGTGTGTCCCAAAGTGGAGATCACCCTAGGAGCCTTTGGCTTCTTGGCAAACCTTTTAGTTTTGTCATCTCAGACCCTAGATATCATCCTTGGGATGGATTGGTTAGCCAAGCATCAAGGAATGATAGATTGTGCAAATAGAAGGGTGATACTGACTAAAGGACCAGGGCAGGAAATCCAGATTCAAGTCAACCATATTTCTTCTAGACCTTGGCTTCATCACCTTGACGCAGTACCACTAGAAAACATGGCAGTAGTACAAGAGTATCCTGATGTTTTTCCAGAAGAATTACCCGGAATGCCCCCGGACAGGGATATCGAGTTTATAATTAACCTAAAACCGGGGACGGCTCCCATTGCCAAAAGACCTTACCGCATGCCAATAGATGAACTAGAAGAATTAAAAGTCCAGATTGGGGAGTTGCAAGAGAAGGGGTATATACGACCCAGTTCATCCCCTTGGGGTTCACCTGTACTCTTCGTTAAGAAAAAGGATGGTACAGCTAGGTTATGTGTGGATTATCGTGCTCTTAACGAGGTGACTATCAAAAATAAATATCCCTTGCCAAGGATCGATGATTTATTTGATCAACTCACCGGAGCTACTATATTTTCCAAAATAGACCTAAAGTCCGGGTACCATCAACTCAAAATCAGAACAGAAGATATTCCAAAGACAGCTTTCACCACTCGTTATGGACTATTTGAATATACCGTAATGTCCTTCGGATTGACCAATGCCCCTGCATATTTCATGAACCTCATGAATAAGGTATTCATGAAATATCTGGACCAATTTGTGGTAGTGTTTATTGATGACATCTTGATCTATTCCAAGACACCAGAGGACCATGCCGACCACCTTCGAGCAGTCGTGGGGACCCTCCGGGAGCATAGGCTTTATGCAAAGTATAGCAAGTGTGCCTTTTGGTTGCAAGAAATTAATTTCTTAGGACATATTATATCCTCAGGGGGAGTAGCAGTTGACCCTTCCAAAGTGAACACTATTCTAGAATGGAAGCAACCGACTTCGGTTACTGAGGTTCGTAGTTTCCTCGGGTTAGCGGGGTACTACCGGCGCTTCATACCGGATTTCTCCAAGATATCCAAGCCCATGACCCATCTTCTGAAGAAAGAAAGGAAGTTTGAATGGACGGCTGACTATGAAAGAAGTTTCCAGGAATTGAAAACAAAACTTACCACCGCCCCAGTATTAGTCTTACCAGATATTCATAAGGAGTTTGTAAATAAGCAAATTTAGCACAATTGACTTTTTCTGAAAATCATTTTTGGTTTTATCATATATATGTCGTATTTGTGTTTTCTTGTGCCGCTAACCATGTCTGGCGAAGAAGATAGCTATGGTGACGTTTCTAACATCAGCAATGAGAAGTGCAATGAAATAAGAATTTGTATCTCAGAAGCTCTATGTGTATATATATGACGCTAGCTATATATATGTCGCATGGGTTGTGGTGTATCTAAGAAGCTCTATGTAGCTTTGGAGATACAGATTGACCTGGAAGTATATATATAGCTAGCGACATATATATACACATAGAGCTTCTGAGATACAAATTCTTATTTCATTACACTTCTCGTAACCTGATGTTAGAAGCGTCACCATAGCTATCTTCTCTATCAGACATGATTAGTGGTACAAGAAAACACAAATACGACATATATATGATATGTAGAGTTTTCTCAATCTCACTTTTCCTCACCAAGTAAAGTTCTTACCTTTTCAAAGTAAATTGGGGCCAAAAGAAACTTACACTTGGTGGTGGCTACAATATCAAGTGATGATTAAGTAGATTTAAAAGTGACCTACAATTGCATGGTAAAGGATATTTAGTAGAGCTTGGTATGGAAGTATTTATCCTACACAATCTGAATTCCACGATGTCGTTGAATTAAGTAATAATCCAAGCTAGAAAACTCTTGCCTATGTGCTTATCCAAAAGATATAAGTGAAGTGTATGAACGCACACACAATGATCAATGTGACTCAATGCAAATAAAGGAAAGAGCTAAAATAAACAATCGAGAAATATTAGCTTGTTTTGCATCAAGTACTAGGAGAGATGCTAGCCAATTGCAAAAAATATAAATTTAAGGGCAGAAGATTGCTCAAAGAAATTAAATGCACAATCTGAATTTACAGACTAAGGTTAACTCACCCAAATTCAGTCAATGCTTTTTTCTTTCTTTTTTTTTGCTCAAGCTGTCGCTCCTCTTTTTTTTCAATCGGCTGCCATGTTTTTTTTGTCTTTTTTACTCAAAGGTCGAACGAGGTTTAATTGTTCCTTGATTCTACACAAGTCCAAAGTTGTTCAGCAATGTGTAGATAATTCTAGAACAGCCCTAAAGCAATTATTAAAGACTAGTCTCAAGGGTCAAAGGATTTAAGTGAAAACCTCGATAGACGCTCAAAATTCAAACCACAACAAACTTAAGATGGTCCAAACGTGTCCGACTAGGATTCTTGGTGGTGGTTAGGGTTCCTTGCGGCCGAATCAAATAAGAAAAAGAAATCCAAATATGTTCGGATATGATAATTTTTCAATACACGCAAAGATCTTACGTGGACAGCCAGATCAAAAATTCAAATAATGAATTGAATCTTCTCTCTTTTTTTGGATGCTAATTGAAAGATTAACTAGTAGGTTTTCAAGAAAATTGGTATGCAAAGATTAAGTTACACAAAAGACACGATGATCAGCATGTAAACAAAATTTCTAATGGATCAAGACTTAATAAAACTCACGAAAATAATAGATGCGAAACTATGGTTTGGAATTTTTTTTCTTATAAATTTTCGGCTATATGGACTACAGGAAAGGAAGTAATGAACTGAAAAGTAAAGAAATAAGATCCTACCGAGTAAACCGCGCTTTGATACCAATATGATACGGGGTCGCCTGATCTTCTCGACGTAGGATGGATACTCACGGGAGTCATGATGAATCGCAATGATCCTCCAATGCTAGTGCAAGGGACAAACACTCTTTAATCCGCCAAAACACACTTGTGTTGATTTCGCTGACCACCAAGCAAAGATCTATCGTGCACCCAATTCCAAGTGAAAAGGTTGAATGATCTTGATTGAAGAACACTCCTAAGTCCTTATGTAATTTCGGTAGCAACGATGAACTCGAACACACTTTAGTAGATTGATTTTTCTTAAAGGCAATCTCACCCTAAAGGCTACGATTACAAGGTATATAGCCCCTTGGGATGTTCATATGGTCCCTAAACTGAGTACAACTCAACCCTATATTGTTTTAGACTTGAACTCTCACAAAAAAGAAACTAGATTTTATAGCCATCACATTATTTTAGTCATAGCAGATTATTCATGATGGATTGGAAGATGAGGCCTCATCCATTGCATATTTCTTGAAATAAGCTTTCCAACGAGTCCAAGAACACTCGAATCGGACTCCGTTTGTGAAAGTTATGGCCTTTTTAGTAACTGCCTGTCAGGCTATATTAGCATCGGATTGTTTTATTTATTCCGATGAGCACAGACGGAATTCGGAGGTAGGGCTAGATCCATCTGAAAGTAGACTTCAAAATATTTCCAGCAAGTACTCATTGGTCCTGAGATTCCTCTTGGATAAAAAGTTATGCCTTTTTGAAGTAGACGCTATCAGACTGAATCCGAATTGATCTGGAGGCCGAATTGATCCAAAAGTAACGTGGTGACCTTGAGAAAGAGTTGGGGAAGGAGTTGACTTATTCATGACATATTGGTTGGCTTCCCTTTTGGTGGGCCCCAACCACAAGCATGTAGCCTTGATGCAATCCCTCTTGTATAGTTAAAAGTGGTACGCGTGTCTATATCCGCATCACTTACTCATTTATTTATACTTGCTTGTAAGGTTGAAAGTCAGATTGAGGAGAAATTGAGAATGCTTAATGACAAGAAATATGAGAACAAACCCTTGTTTATGCCTTTTTATGTGACTAACAACTTGCAGGAAGGTGAGAACCATACTGTAGAGAAGAGAGTTCACATTGAAGACAAAGAGTTGAATGTTCAACAACGGGTGCTATTGAAATAAAAGATGGGGAGATAATCACGATTGATTGTGAAGTACTTATTGTCTCCTTGCTTCATCATAAAGATTTGATACTTACAACACTACATCAACTGAGGAGATCGATAAAGGTAATAACTATGGTGCTGAATTTAAATATGAAAAATATGAGTAATTATGAAAATTCATGTGTTCAATTGAAAATTCTATGTTCTGAAATTTCTTTGCTCAATTTACATAATGTGGAATTGATTATTCATAAGGAAGTTTTTATAGAATATCTCCTAAAGATTCTTTATACTATGTCTTATTCGATAATCCTAGAGAGCTATCTAGTGTGATTAAGAATCTTGCTAAAATTCCATGCTTAAAATTATTAGCAAGTACTCATGCCTACACATATAAGTTCAATTTGATTGGAGATTATGGTGTAGACAATCAATTTCATGTATATCGAATATGCATAACTTGTTAGAAGTTATCATCATCAAAGTCGTTCCTCTCCAAATCTAAGTTATTATCCTATCGGAAGATCGGGACCCCATCGCCTCATCAGTCTGATAGGCAAAAGATTAGTGCTGCCACTAGTATTTTCATTGATAATGTAATAATTTGGTGGAAGCATCTTAGTAGACATGATAGAGTGCCTCAAACATGGAATGCATTGAAGAAACTTTTGAGAGATGAATTTATTCCTAAAAATTATGCTAATTATTTGCTAGCTAGATTGCAATATTTAAGACAAGTTAGTAGAACTATAAGAGAATACTATCATGAATTAGAAACTCGTTCGTTGTGTTGTGGTTTAAAGAAACATGCTGAAGCTAGAGAGAATAGATTTTTAAGTGAGCTTAATTAGGAAATTCAAGACCTTCTTGTTCACAAAGAATATAATTCTCTTTCTTATTTGTTCATACTTGCTTGTAAAATTGAGAGTCAGATTGAGAAAGAATTGAGAATGCTTGGTGATAGGACATATAAGAGCAAACATATGGTTGTGCCTTTTTCTATGAGAAACAACTTGCAGGAAGTTGAGAACCATGCTGAAGAGAAGAATAAGCTAATTGAGCTACCAACTTCATCACTTGAGAAGGAAGATGAGGTGATAGATGCCTCTACATCGTGTGAGGAGAGCAGAAAAGGTAAAGATAATGGTGCTATTATCACTCATGGTGAGTCTGCTTGTAAAGAATTATAATTATCCACTGTTCATGCTACTTTAGAGCAAAACTTTGTGGAAAATAATTCTGATATGCACGTATTTCAAGTAGAGAATTCAGAAAGCATTGATTTGAGTATTGAGAATAAGTTGTGTGCTAATTCCTTACATAAATCTTTGACACAACCATAAATTAAACATGATTTTCCTATTTTTATTCTAAATCCATGTGCTGAAATAAATACTTTCGATTCAATCTATGTGCAATTGATACATGCTAGAGATGAGATGAATGTGATTTCTTCTTCGAACAAATTAGGTTATATTGAGATTAATCATCCTTATGACCTGAGTTGTTTAGAGAAAAAGTTATTTGAGATTCCCAAATTCGCTTTCATTGTTTTGTTATAAAGTTTACCTAATAGGCGAATATAATGAAAAGGCAAATTACGTGTGTTGTGGCTACAGACCAAATAGAGAGAGAGAGAATATGGTAGTGGAGAGTTAGGTGAACAAATGACCTCTTCTGTCTTTCGCAGGGACCAGTCATGATACATAAGTACTCCCGACAGTACTGAGCGTCATTACCATCGTAACCTTACCCTGGAGCCCTTCACCGAGGACAAGCTACGTCATTTACATGATTTACAACCTTCTCAGCAGGCTAACTGGGTTTAGGTGGGGGCCACCCCTACAACAGGAGCCTCTCATGGTGAAGGGCTTCACAGGCTGAAGCCATGCTGCCGAGTCCTTTGGCCCCCTCCGTCCCTGCGGCCTGTGACGTTATGTGATTGCGGGCGAAGCGGAGTCGAGGTCCGGGGCTCGCAACGGAGTCACGTCTGTGCTGCGAAGGCGAGGGCCGTGACATGTATACCGCGGGGCGAAGACCTCGCCCGAGTAGCCGCGTCGGTCCAACTCCCGTTGGTAGGACGCGTGTGGTCGGTCGCGACGGTTCGGCCTCCGCCGGCGGCGCTTCTGAGCGTGGCTATATATATGCGGTCTTCGTGATGTGACGGAGGACTGGTGGGACGGCCTGTCTCCAGAAGATACCTCTTCCTCTCACAAGCATGCGATAGGGTTGGCGTCGACCAAGGTGCTCGTATGCATGCTTGTGGAAGGAAGAAGGTACGTTCTTGAGTTGGCAGGAAGGCTCGCGCCCCATGCTTATGAGGAAGTACTGGGCGTTGCATCTGGGGCGTCCACCGGCGGTGGTAAGGATGCACGTGCCTTGCTGGCGGCCGGCTTTGCGCCAGTTGGTGCGGACCTCCGCCGAGTGACCTGCTGCGTCAGAGCTCTTTACAACCTGGCATCCATGGAAAGGCATGGGACACATTAGAATAGTAAAACGGTTGTAGTAAGAGCGAAGAGGTATAGTGTGTAGCAAGCGCTGGGGTTGTCCCGAGGCACTGGAGCAGAAGGGGCGCCCTTGTGGCGCGGCTTGCGGACGCGCGACTGCGTGTTGAAGTGCCTGGGCCAAGGGTGGACTCAAGGCTGCACCGCAGGGGCGAAGATGGTGTCGAGGGTGTAGTCGGAGTCGTTCCGCTGAGATGAAGGCTTCGCGAAAGGCGGGTTGGCGGGCCCTTGGCGGGGTTGCATGTGGCCTGCGAGGGTGGAGACCCGGCCGGCGCAGCCATGCACGCACGTGCAATCCCGCGGGGATGCCGCACGCATGTGAGCAGCCGTGCCGCATCAGCTTCCTCCGGGTGCGATTCTCCGTGCGCGGGTGGCGCTTAGACTTCCACCGATTGCGCTTCTTGACGCGTGGGCGACGCGTCGGCTTCTGACGATTGCGCTTCTGGATGCGTGGGCGACGCGTTGGCTTCCAGCGATTGCGCTTCTGGACGCGTGGGAGGTTTGCATAAATACATACCAGAGGGGCGCAGAGTCGTCCGAGCCAGCTGAGATGATTTTTGATCTCGAAAATATGCCTTCTTCTGTTCAGGAACACGCAGTGAAATGCTGCCGTGTTGATGAACAGAAGGAGGCCTATTTTCGAGCGCAACCAATGCGGCGATCGCCGGTCGCCGCGCGTGCACGGGGGGAAGGAGGCCGCTACGTTGTGCTTGGCGCAGCACGCCTTGGGTGCTTGGCGCTGGCTGGCCCCCGCGTTGATCGGCGTAGACTCCGCTTGAACGGACTGCTCCGCTAGCGCACCCCGCGCGGGTGTGTGTTGACGCCGGGGGCAGAGCCGAGACTGTGTCGCGAAGCCGAAGATGCCGCCGAAGGCGACGCCAGGTGATGTTGCACAAATTCCCGAGCAGACACGCGGCAAGGCGCTATTGGCGCGTCGTGCTCTGCCGGGGCCCTTGGTGCGACCACCGCTTGACCGGGCGTGGTGCGCACGGGTAGGTGCACTGGTACGGCGGCGATCGTGGGGATGTGGGCGGTTCGCCTCCCAGCAGTTATGTTTATCAATGGCGTGGGGGGCACAGGGGTATTAAGTACCCCTTGCACTAGGCCACTTGCCTTCTCATCCCCTTGTCTTCTAGCTCCCGATCACGCGTCCCAATCTCCTGGCCTCCTTGCTTCGTTGTATGTCCCGGAGTTTCCAGAAGAACGATGGCCGACGACCGGGTGCTCGCGGGGGCGGTTGACGATAGCGCCGTCTTCCAGCGAGCCTCGCCGCTCGAGGTGAAGTACACCCTCGAGGGGCGCTGCTCCGCGACTGTGGACAAGTGGTGGACGGCGGTGAAGAGAGGAGGGGGGCCGTGCTCCCGCATCTTGGGCTCAACGCTGGTGACGTAAGAGACGATCTGGGGCCTTCTTCGTGAGGGGAAGCTATCGGATCGCCGGGATGTGCGACTACCCGCGGGCGACGAGATCGAACCGCACCACAACACATCGGAGGCGATCGTGTTCGTCGCCTACCTAGAGGCTGGGTTACGCTTTCCGGCCGCCAAACTTGTCGGGGACGTCCTGCGGGCTTTTGGGCTTGAGCTGGCGCAGGTAACGTCGTGTACAGTTGGGCTGCGCGCACGGAGGTGTGCTGGCCGACCGCGTCACTATTCGTGTTTCTCCATGATGTCCGGTGCGCGGTGGAGGATCGGGGGGACGGGGCGCTGCCCGCCTTCGGCAGCGTCGATCTCGCGCTGCGCCCGTAGTGCCAGAAGATATTTCCCGCAGAGTCGAGTCGGGCCGAGTGGGGGCCAGGCTGGACAAGGCGATGGTTTTACCACCGGGTAACGAGTGGTAGCGGCCTTGAGTGCTCGGGGCGACCGGTGGCGGTTAGCGCCACGCCCGACGCGCCCCTAGATGCTGGTGACGAGTGGATAGCACGGAGGCTTGTGGGGATCACCGCCCGCTTCAACATGCGCGACCTGCTGAGGAGTTCGTCATGTACGGCGTGGCGCCGCTTGCTGCGGAGTGGCGCATTGCTCCTGGGAGGCTTCGGCGTGACAACGTCCGCCCCTCCGTGTCATCGCTGCTGAGGTCCTCCGGTCCGCGTAAGTTGTGTTGGGGTTGGCTTTTGTGCGGTTTTCGTCGAGGCTGTTGTTTTGACAGTATGCCCCTGTGCCCCTCACAGGTACTTCCTTGGGGGACACGGAGCGTGTGGTGGGTGCGTTCCTTGGGCCGTACACAGCAAGGGAGCACTCCTTGCGCGCGGCTGCAACCGCAGAGGCAGGTCTGGGGCGGTTGAATCGTGTGTGCAAAGCCTTGGGTATTAGGGTGCCCGCTCGCGTTGTTCCAGTTCCCAGCCCGCCTCGCCGCGACGCCACGGGGGAGGGGGTACTAGCAGACATGGGTTCCCGCTTGGCGGGTCATGCAGACTTGGAGGCTGGGCCAAGTGCTACACCGCCACCAGCCGATGTTGGAACGGAGCCATCGCTGGCGGAGGGTGCTGGGGCGGAGCCGTTGCCCGTGGCCATGGGACCTCCCCCCGCGGCAGTTTCTGAGGTGGGGCCGCCTTCCTACTCCCCAAAGGCGAAGCGACCCCACATACGGTCGCCTCTGCGCTCGTCTGGGGGATTTGTTGTAGCGAGCTGGGTCAGAGCCCTGTGGGACTTCGACACTGAGTGCGTCGGTGCCCCCGCGGCCCCGATCGAGTCTGCGGCTGCCAGTGGCGAGGGCTTGGTGGAGCTGAGCTCCAACACCGAAGTTCCCCTGGTTAGCGAGGATGCGGAGGTCCTTGTGGATTCGGGCGGGGTTGAAGGTAGTGAAGGACTACGGGTAGGCTACACTAGCGCATATTAAAATTTTCTACCCGTAAACCAAGATCACTGCAGTTATAGATCACGATCTTACCACTGGACGCGCAGGTGCGGAAGATGATGCAGCACGTCGGGGCAGAGTAGTCGTACTACTTCCTTGTTTGCGGTTCGTCCAAACGCTATAGATGCAGCGCCGCCAAAGGTATCCACACGTACGGGAGGAAGCGACGCACGCCGGATTACTAGATCCGCGCGAGCGACAAGGGCGTGGGAGGGGTGGCGGCCACGGTTTGAGGATGTCACGAAAAACTCTCTCTCAAACCTGTGCACCTCTGCCCTCCTTTTATAGACGTCCTTACAATGGGCTTTTACGAATAGAGGCCCATTAGGACTCAATGCCCAGTCCAACTCGGATCCAATCCGAATTAGGCTTCAGCCCTTAAGTGTGTGACCCTATAGGTTCACGTATGTTTAGACATGACGCGAGTACACCTACTCGGTCAATAGTTGGTAGCGGCCTCTAGCAAGACGTACCAACTCCTAAACGCACATAAAGATCATATCGGACGAACCATCACAACGTTATGTACATGCCAATCCTTTTATCTCACGATATTCGGTCGAGCTCCAAGCTGACCACTCTTTCGATCCGTGATTGAAATCCCTTACTAGGTTAACTCTTAACCTTAAGTAGCATGGCCATGCATTTCGGATCCGATCACCGGAGGGCCCGAGATATCTCTCTCGGTAGAGAGGGCAAATCCCATCTCGATCGACCATGCCTTGCAAAGATGCTTCATGACAAACCCAAAGCTACCTTTATAACTACCCGATTCACGGAGTAGCGTTTGATAGCCCCTAAGTAGGTCGATTCACATCTCAATTACATGCGACAATCTCGTGTCTAAGGACAAGGCGTACACATTATGTAGAGAGAATCATAAGTATAATAGCTATGTCTCATGTTGGGTCGGTCCAACCCCATGTCTTAAACATGTGTCCACATTATTGGTTTGACATCTCCATGTCTATGACCTGTGAAACATGGTCATCAACCGATACATGTGCTAATCCATCATTCACGTGTGTCCTTACATGAACTCCGACTAGGGACAACTTTAGAATAACCATACAAGTAAAGAGTTTCACAAACAAGTCACATACTTGTTAATCAATACAAAGGTAATATTCAAGGAACATTTATTAAATCATGGATACAACGAAATATCATCATTTCTATGATTGCCTCTAGGGCATATTTCCAACAGGTAGACCTTCCTTCATTGTGACCTGCTAGATATTCGCAAAGCTGACCGTCGTATGCCTTTACAGCAACATTGTTCCCCGAGCACGGGCGGCCTGCGGAGCCCGAAGACGACTTCTTGGGAGGGGCATCTGGCGCCACCGAGACTGTTGCTGCGGATGCCGCCCGTCATCTAGCGAACTTCGTTCCTCGAGCAGAGGTGTTGGCGACATGGCGGGGGCCCATCGATGATGCAGCCGCGAGCTTAGATCGCGACGCTTTGCAGATCGGCGGGCCTGACTTGCTTGAGGTCTCTCAACTGAGGGTAAGTGCCTGACCCCGAGCGGCCCGTAGCCTTCGGGGAGGTATACTGATTGCTTCATTGTGTAGACCTTCACCCTCAGCCGTGCGCTACAGGCGGCCCATGTGCGGGAACGGGAGGCCTTGGAGGGCCGGCTACGCGCCGTCGAAGGGGCCCTTCGCGCGTCAGAGGAGGCGCATTCCGCTAAGGATGACCGCATGCGGCTCCTGGAAGCGGAACGCGCGGCAGCTGTCTCATATGCCATGGAGCGTGTGGCATCAACGCGGCAGGTGGCGGCGGTGGAGCATGACGGGTTGCTCCAGCAGGTTGCCGCACTGGAGGAAGAGAACGGCCGCCTAGCTGCATCCCTACGGGAGCGGGATGAGGCACTGGGTGCCGCCTCGGCAACGGCATGGGAGGCTATGCTGGCCCTGGAAGGTACCCTTGAGAATCTCGTTGCCAAGGTACCGCCCCGCTCCTTCGGACCCGAAGAGCTTCCACGGACTCTTCGACGGATTGCGGAAGCGGCCGATCTCGCTCAGTCGGCTACGACGTCCTTTGGCAATCACTGCTCCTACGTGACTACTTTCCTGGTATGCGCTCTTCTCCAACACCGAGGCTGCCGCCATGTTGATGAGTTGGGCGACCCGCAGCTGGAGATGCCCGCTGGAGCCGGGGTGATGTCTGGCGCTGTGCGCGCCGCTTGGCCCGCCGTTCGATTTTTTCACGAGCGGATCTGGGAGTACATCGGGGAGGCCGCGGCGAAGGTGGAGCTGCGGCGGAACATGTATGGCGAGGGGAACCTTGGCGAGTGGCTTGACGAAGTTGCCCGGCGCGACGATGGTGGGGCCGACGGCTCAAAGCAGGTGTGACCCCGGGTTCTTGTACACTTTGTGTGTGTTGTAACCTTGTGTACTCCATGCCGCGAATGAATTGCAAACTGCTTCACTTCGTTGATCGTCTTGCCACTTTGCTCCGAGCAGCTGCTCGGTGGGGACCTGCTGCTGGTTTCTGACGTTGTAACTCGACGTCGCTTACGTCGCTAGTGGCGGGCTGAAGACTCACTTGACTTCTGGGCGAATTGACCCTTGGCGGGCGAGACTTCGGCGCGAAAGGTTGTCCCAGCGAAGCCAGACGAGTAGTGCCGGCCCGGCGGGTTTTGTAAGAACATAGTGGCGGTGTGGTGGACAAGTCGGGAAATTTATCCTTGCTGTTGTTTTTGGACGCGTCTGCTTTGTGTCTTCTTCGTGGTGGGGTTTGCTGGTTGGGGTAGACGCCTGGGGTAGACGCGGAGGTGGGGCGTAGCTGCTGTAGACGCGCGAGCGCTCCGTCCCCTACCCTCCGAAGTGGTGCTAGTGGAGCTGGTGCCTTAGTCGGTTTAGACGCACGAGCGCTCCGTCCCCTACCCTCCGAAGTGGTGGCAGCGGAGCTGGCGCCTTAGTCGGTGTAGACGCGCGAGCGCTCCGTCCCCTACCCTCCGAAGTGGTGGCAGCGGAGCTGGTGCCTTAGTCGGTGTAGACGCGCGAGCGCTCCGTCCCCTACCCTCCGAAGTGGTGGCAGCGGAGCTGACGCCTTAGTCGGTGTAGACGCGCAAGCGCTCCGTCCCCTACCCTCCGAAGTGGTGACAGCGAAGCTGGCGCCTTAGTCGATGTAGACGCGCGAGCGCTCCGTCCCCTATCGCTTGCGTTGGGCAGGACAGGGTACGCTTGAGGAGGGACTGGGACCTAGCCTCGTAGGTCCTATCCCTGGTGGTCAATGGAGGACCTCACGGGTGGCACTGTTTTGTTATATTTTCGAGCGCCAATGGGATAGCTGAGGCAGGATCAATGGAGGTCTGCACATGGTGCTGTACGGCTGCAAGGGAGGTGTCTCTTGGCCGTCGTCCCTCGCTTCAGGCCCCGCAAGATGGGGGGACGCGTGGAGTGGGGCAACCCTGCCGCACCACGTGCCCCTGAGGCGTCGATGGGACTCTTGAGCGTACTGTCTGCGGTCTTGCCTCTGGGGCTCTTTAAAAGGGCCTTCCAGACATCGCACCCCACACTCAGTTTGTTCCAACTTCGCTCAATAGCGTGGAGGGCTCCAGAACGCGGCTGATGCCTCCTAGGCGATCGCGGGGTTGGGTATCCCGCCCATGTGGGGGGATGCAACGCCACGATGTGTTTTCCCCTCGCCCACGCGCCGAAGAGCCGCGGTTGGTGCGGGGTAGTGGGCAATTCACTTGTACTTCATCCAGGCCGCTCCTAGCTTCAGAAGTAGACTGTTTTGGCGCGCCGGCGAGGCCTCGTCCCGCCCTATTGTCCCGTACAAGCGCCTGTTCTCTCCCCCGTCTCCTCCCCTAGCTACTGGGCGCTTGGGGTGAGGAGAGGAGGAGGGGGGCCGTGGCGCTTGCGGTGCTGTAGGGAGCCACGCTGCCCGGAGGCGCGCTCCTTGGCTCGGGCGGCAGCCCTTGGGGAGCCCCTGGCGATCTCGTCTTGCAGCGCCTTATTGTGGCGATGCCCGCGTTCGCTGGAGCGGCTTCCGGTGCCGGGGGGACTGCGTCCGTAAGGGCGCCTTCGTCGGGAGTGCTTGGTTCCTCGGCCCCTCTGTGGAGGCGCTAGCCATCGAGCTCCTGCGCCGCCTGCTTGATCGGCATGCGAAGTGCTAAGCGTAGGCCCCACGTTGAGCTCCTGCGCCTCACTCCTGTACTCGTGGCCGCCTGTCATGCGGCGCGCGAGGTTTGCCGAGGCCGCGCGGAGCCTCTGGAGTCCGTGCGCCGTTGTGTGTGGACTCCGGCAAGTGCATGGGAATATCATCCACGTCTTATTTATACTCCGAAGAGTACGCGTGGTGAGAACACCAGCGCGTGCACGGGACATCCGCGCCTTGTTTAGATACAGTAGAGTGCGCAGGGAAAACATCCACGCCTTTGTTTGTACTCCGGAGAATACGTGGGACTATCAACCACGACTTACTTAAATTCCGGAGGGTACTCCCTCGCGTGCGCGGAACGTCCACGTCTTGTTTAGACTCAGTAGAGTGCACAGGGAAAACATCCGCGTCTTTGTTTATACTCCGGAGAATGCGTGAGACTATCAATCATGACTTATTTAGGCTCCGGAGGGTACGTCATCGCGCGCGCGGGACATCCGCGTCTTGTTTATACTCAGTAGAGTGCGCAGGGAAAACATCCGCATCTTATTTATACTCCGCAGAGTGCGCGCGGGGGCGTCCCCCCGCTGCGTCTTATTTATAGTCCGTAGAGTGCGTGCGGAGGTAGACCTCGACGCTACGTCTTATTTATACTCCGTAGAGTGCGTGCGGAGGCGGACCTCGACGCTACGTCTTATTTATACTCCGTAGAGTGCGTGCGGAGGCGGTCCTCGATGCTACGTATTATTTATACTCCGTAGAGTGCGTGCGGAGGTGGACCCCCGTGGAGTGCGTGTGCGGAGGTGAGTCTCCATGTGGTGCACGTGCGGAGGTGAGTCTCTATGCCTGCGTGTGCGGAGGTGAGTCTCCATATGGTGCGCGTGCGGAGGTGGGTCTCCGTGCAGTGCGTGGGAACATCAACCACGTCTTTATACTCCGGGGAGTACGCGTGGTGACAACACCAGCGCGTGCGCGGAATCCCACGTCTTGTTTATACTCGGTAGAGTGCGCAGGGAAAACATCCGCGTCTTATTTATATTCCGTGGAGTGCGTGCGGGGACGAGCCTCCGCACATTTTTAGTGGGGGGCATGAATAGCCTCGCAAACGGTGAACTTTATTAAATTCCCGTTTGCGCGGGTGAGCGAGTACAAAAAGGTTATGAACAACCACAGGACTCGTTGTCGTGGTGATGAGATGCGAAGCCTCTTGTGCTTGGGCTCCGGCGCAGCCGCCAGTGGGGTCGGCTGACTCCGAGCCTCTTGCATGCTCCGCACGACCCCCCTGAGATCCGCCAACTCCCGCTGGAGCGTGTTAAGGGCTGCCAGCAGGGCATTCTCTGTGGCGGGCATAGATGGGGCGACGGGCGCACCTGGTTGCGCGGTCGAGGTTGTCGCGACCGCTGCTTGTGCTCTTAGGTTGCTCCTCCCGTCCGCGCAGTGGAGTTCAGTGCCGACGGTGGGGCCCGTGTCGCCGGCGGGGCCACTTGGCACTTCCGCACCGGGTGTAGAGACGGTGGTCGCGCCTCGACGGCCGTCGAGGCTACCACTCCTTAGCGCCCGGCCGGTGTCGTCAAGGTTAATCGTCGCACCAATGGCAGGTTGGGGTGCGACGCGCGGGTTGGGGCCAATCGTCACGTCAATGGCAGCGGGGTCGATGGTGTCGGTGGTGGCGGGGTCGATGGCGTCGGAGGTGGCGGGGCCGACGGCGTCAGTGGTCGCGCGATGAGCATCGTCATTTTCGCCCCCGACCGCCGACGCCGAAGCTCTGGTGCTGACGCGGGGCCTCGCCGCGGCCGCTTCCTTCTTCCTCGTCGTCGATGATGAAGCTTTTTTCGGTGCCATCCTTCTTCTTGCAGTCTTGAGGTTTGCTTCCGTCGTCCCCATGGACGGTGCCAACTGTTGTGGCTACAGACCAAACAGAGAGAGAGGGGTATAGTAGTGGAGAGTTAGGTGAACAAATGACCTCTTCTGTCTTTCCCAAGGACTAGTCACCATACATAAACACTCCCGACGGTAATGAGCGACATTACCATCGTAACCTTACCCGGAGCCCCTCACCGAGGACAAGCTACGTCATTTACATGATTTACAACCTTCTCAGCAGGCTAGCTGGGTTTAGGTGGGGGCCACCCCTACAACACATATCATATCAAAGTCCATCCTCAAACATTTAGAAATTATTTATAATATTAACACAAAAACTTGTAGCAGGAATTAAACAAAGCTTGGAAATGTTAAACCCATCAAATAAATAGGCAGTGTTGAAGATGATTTGTAGATGTTGCAGCGTAGAAGTAGTAGATCCTCAGCCGTAGAAGTAGAAGAGCAGCAGTGCAGAAGTAGCAAGATAGCAGCAGCAGTAGAACATCAGCTACACCTTCGACCAGCAATTCAGAAAACAGCAGCAGTGCATTCGGTTCTGGGGCAGATGAAGCAACTAGGAACAGCAGGGGGGATTTCAGATCTGGTCGTTGAAGAACAGCAGCCAGGCCACCAATCTGCAGCATCAATCGGCAGCAAGAATACAGCAGCACTGCAACAGCCGAACATGCAACAGCACAGCAGCTGAAAGCAGTTCAGTACACACGCAGCAGCAAGCAGCTTTCGGCAGGGGACAGCAACACTACAGCAGCGCGGTTCAGTACTGGAGGTGGCTCTCGACAGCAGGGAAACACAGCAACAGATCCGGCAGCAGCAGCAAAATACCAGCATGCAGCAAAGGGGAAACAACAGCTTTCGTTTCAGCAGCAGAGAATCGGCATCAGGGAGAGCAAATCGGAGGAAGAGATTAGCAGCAGCAGTAGGGGGTTCGGTGGACTGGGAAGATGAAGGCGCAGGGATGAAGAGGTGTGGCGGCTTGGGATCTGGAGTGAGTGGATCTGGGAGGTTGTGGAGCAGGGACAGGAGAAGGAAGTAGCGGCAGTAGGGAAAAGAGATGGGGTTTCGGCAGAAGGGAGAAGGGGAGGTGGCGCAAGGAAGGAGGAGGAGAAGGGAGGAAGCAGTGGGTTTTGGCTGGGAGGAGGAAGAAGGGGGTTGGCAGAGGGAGATGAAGGAGGAATGGTAGGGGGCGGCCACTGGCGAGATGGCCTGGCCTCGCTGGTGCCGTGGCTAGATAAGAGGGGAGGGGAGCAAATGGAGGCTAAGGAAGAAGAAAGCCAGGCTCGAAGAAGATGGATGAGAGGTGGAGTTTTTATATTGCGGCTTGTGGTGGGGATTAG
Source organism: Melocanna baccifera (assembly GCA_036346265.1). Classification (NCBI taxonomy): domain Eukaryota; kingdom Viridiplantae; phylum Streptophyta; class Magnoliopsida; order Poales; family Poaceae; genus Melocanna; species Melocanna baccifera. The sequence continues at coordinate 24,129,417 of CM070682.1, read as the reverse complement.
GGTTTTTTGGCACATTTTGCTTTTAAGCCCATTGCTTCTTCCGATTTTCAAACCCTAGCTCCTTCCATGCTGATTTTTTGTAAATTTTGCGCCTCGTCGCGCCGATTTGCAAGAAGATTACAAAACCTTTAAATAGTCCAAATAAGAGGCATAAAATTGTATAATCGATGAATTATTGCCAATATGTGCTACTCGAAGTAGGGAAATGATATAAAAATATAATGCAAATATGATGCACATCAATTGCTCGTAGGAATTGAACCTCGTGTTCAGATCAACCGTGTTCTTGGCACGGTTGATATCGACTAGGGTGTGGTGTAGCGATTGCAGAACGGATTTGGTAGTCTCAGTTAAGTAGCCTCTTCGTCAATGTCATATCAACAATCGAAGTTATCCTTCTCGTCAGAAGATCGGGCCCCCTCATTACATATGAAGTGCATTCAGGGTGTTTCAGACTTAGTTTCATTTGTTGCCTCGATTTCGTGCGAATAGAGTTTAGATTACCCATCCGAACCCGTTATGGTAGAAAGTTTAACACTAACTCAGACAGATTCAAAATTCTTATCGAAATGAGTAAGGGTGCATATGAAATTCATTCGGGGTGTTTGGGACTTAGTTTCATTCGTTTCCTCGATTTTGTGAGAATGGAGTTTAGATTACCCGTCCGAACCTATTATGGTGGAAAGTTTAACATCGACTCAGACATATTCGAAAATCATGTCGAAATGAGTTTTGACGTATATGAAGTCCATTCAGTGTGTTTGGGACTCAGTTTGATTTAATGCCTCAATTTCGTGCGATTGGAGTTTCGAGCACCTGTTTGAACCTGTTATGGTGGAATGCTTAACACTAACTCCGACGGATTCAAAATTCATGTCAAAAAGAGTCGTGGTGCATATGAAGTCCACTCTGGGTCTTTGGGACTCAATTTCGTTTGATGCCTCGATTTCGTGAGGAAGGAGTTTAGATTACTCGTCCGAACCTGTTGTGGTGGAAAGTTTAACACAAACTCGGACGGATTAAAAAATCATGTCGAAATGAATTAGGGTGCATATGAAGTCCATTCGGGGCGTTTGGGACTCAATTTCATTTGATGCCTTGATTTCGTGCGAATGGAGTTTAGAGTATCCGTCTGAACCTGTTATCGTGGGAAAGTTTAACACCGACTCCAACAGATTCAAAATTTATATCAAAATGAGTTATGGTGCATATGAAGTCCATTCGGGGTGTTTGGGACTCAGTTTCATTTGATCCCTCGATTTCATGTGAATGGAGTTTAGATTACACGTTCGAACCCGTTACCGAGAAAAGTTTAACACCGACTCAGATGGACTCAAAAATCATGTTGAAATGAGTCAGGGCGCATATGAATTCCATTCGGGGTGTTTGGAACTCAGTTTCATATGAAGCCTCGATTTCGTGTGCATTAAGTTTATAGTACTCGTCTGAATCTGTTATCGTGAAAAGTTTAAAACCGACTCGGATAGATTCAAATTTCATGTCAATTTTTCCTAGAGCGCATATGAAGTCCATTCGGGGTGTTTGGGACTTAGTTTCATTTGATGCCTCGATTTCGTGTGAATGGAGTTTAGAGTACCCATCCGAACCCGTTATGGTGGAAAATTTAACACTGACTCGAACAGATTCGAAATTCTTGTCGAAATGAGTTCGGGCACATATGAAGTCCATTCGGGTTGTTTGTGACTCAGTTTCATTTGTTGCCTCGATTTCCTGCAAATAGAGTTTAGATTACACGTCCACACTTGTTATGATGGAAAGTTTAACACCGACTCAGACAGATTGAAAATTCTTATCGAAATGAGTTAGGGCACATATGAAGTCCATTCGGGGTATTTGGGACTCAGTTTCATTTATTTCCTCGATTTCGTGCGAATGGAGTTTAGATTACCCGTCCGAACCTGTTATGGTGAAAAGTTTAACACCGACTCGGACAGATTGAAAGTCCATATATAAAGACCATTCGGGTTGTCTGGGACTTAGTTTCATTTGATGCCTGAATTTTGCACACGTGGAGTTTACAGTACTTATCCGAACCCGTTGTGGTGGAAAGTTTAGCACCGACTCGGATGGAATCAAAATTCATGTCGAAATGAGTTATAGCACATATGAAGTCCATTCGGGGTGTTTGGGACTCGGTTTGATTTTATGCCTCGATTTTGTGTGAATGGAGTTTATATTACCCGTTTGAACCCGTTACGGTAAAAATTTTAACACCGACACGGATGGATTCGAAATTCATGTTGAAATGACTTAGGGAGTATATGAAGTCCATTCGGAGTGTTCTAGACTTAGTTTCATTTGTTGCCTCAATTTCGTGTGAATGGAGTTTAGATTTCCCATCCGAACCCGTTGTGGAGAAATGAGTTAGGGCGCATGTAATGTCCATTCGGGGTGTTTGGAACTCAGTTTTATTTGATACCTCGATTCGTGTGCATGTTGTTTACTGTACCCATCTGAACACGTTATGGTGAATAGTTTAACACAGACTCGGACGGATTCAAAATTCATGTCGAAATGAGTTGTGACGCATACGAAGCCCATTTGAAGTTTTTGGGACTTTGCTTCATTTGATGCCTCGATTTCGTATGTGTGGAGTTTACAGTACCTGTCTGAGCCCGTTTTGGTGGATAGTTTAACGCCGACTCGGACGGATTCAAAATTCATGTCGAAATGAGTTGTGACGCATATGAAGTCCAATCGTGCAATTTGGGACTCAGTTTATTTGATGCCTCGATTTCGTGCGAAGGTAGTTTATAATACTTGTCTGAACCCGTTATTGGGGAAATTTTAACACCAACTCAGACGGATTCAAAATTCACGTCGAAATGAGTTATGGCACATATAAAATCCACTCGGGGTGTTTGGGACTCAGTTTCATTTGATGCATCAATTTCGTGCGAATGGAGTTTTGATAACCCGTCTGAACACATAATGGTGGAAACTTTAACACCGAGTCGGATAGATTCAAAATTCAAGTCAAAATGTGTTAGGGTGCATATGAAGTCCATTCGGGGTGTTTGGGCCGCAGTTTTATTTGATGCCACAATTTCGTGCGAATGGAGTTTAGATTATCCGGTCGAACCTGTTATGGTGGAAAGTTTAATACCAACTCGGACGGATTCGAAATTTATGTCGAAATGACTTAGGGCACATATGAAGTCCATTCTGGGTGTTTGGGACTCAGATTCATTTGCTTCCTCTATTTCGTACGCGTGGAGTTTATAGCACCAGTCCGAACCCGTTATGGTGAAAAGTTTAATACCGACTCAGACGGATTCAAAATTCATGTCGAAATGACTTTGGGCGCATATGAAGTCCATTCGAGGTGTTTGGGACTTAGTTTCGTTTAATGCCTCGATTTCATATGCGTGGATTTTACTGTACTTGTCCGAACCTGTTATAGTGAAAAGTTTAACACCCACTTGGACGGTTTCGAAATTCATGTAGAAATGACTTAGTGCGCATATAAAGTCCATTCAGGGTGTCTGGGACTTAGTTTTATTTAATGCTTCGATTTCGTGTGCATGAAGTTTATAGTACCCGTCTGAATCCATTATAGTGGAATGTTTAACACCGACTCGAACGTATTCAAAATTCATGTCAAAATGAGTTATGGTGCATATTAAGTCCATTCGGGGTGTTTGGGACTCAGTTTCATTTGATGCCTCGATTTCATGCGAATGGGGTTTAGATTACTTGTCCGAACCCGTTGTGATGGAAAGTTTAACACCGACTTGGATAAATTCAAAAATCATGTCGAAATGAGTTAGGACGTATATGAAGTCTATTCGAGGAGTTTAGGACTCAGTTTCATTTGAAGCCTCGATTTCGTGCGAATGGAGTTTAAAGTATCTGTCCGAACCCGTTTTGGTGGAAAGTTTAACATCGACTCAGACAGATTTGAATTTCATATCGAAATGACTTAGGGCGCATATGAAGTCCATTCGGGGTCTTTGGGACACAGTTTCATTTTATGCCTCGATTTCGTACTTGTGGAGTTTACAGTATCCGTCTGATCCCGTTATGGTGGAGAGTCTAACATCGACTCGGATGGATTCGAAATCTATGTTGAAATGATTAGAGCATACATAAAGTCCATTCAAGGAGTTGGAGACTTAGTTTCATTTGGTGCCTGGATTTCGTACGCGTGGAATTTATAGTACCCGCTCGAACCCGTTATGGTGGAAAGTTTAACACCAATTCTGATGGATTCAAAATTTATGTAGAAATGACTTAGGATGCATATAAACTCCATTCGGGGTGTTTGGGACTTTGTTTCATTTGATGCCTATATTTCGTACGCGTGGAGTTTACAATAACCGCCTGAACCCGTTATGGTGGAAAGTTTAACACCAACTCGAATAAATTCAAAATTCATGTCGAAATGAGTTATGGCGCATATGAAATCTATTCGGGGTGTTTGGGACTCAGTATCATTTGATGCCTCAATTTCATACGAATGGAGTTTAGATTACCCGTTCGAACCTGTTGTGGTGGAAGGTTTAACAAAGATTCGGATGAACTCAAAATTCATATAGAAATGAGTTATGGTGCATATGAAGTCCATTCGGGGTGTTTGGGACTTAGTTTCATTTGATGCTTCGATTTCGGGCGAATGGAGTTTAGATTACTCGTCCGAGCCCGTTATGGTGGAATGTTTAACACCGACTCGGACAGATACGAAATTCATATCGAAATGACATAGGGCGCATATGAAGTCCATTTGGGGTGTTTGGGACTCAGCTTCATCTGATGTCTCGATTTTGTACGCATGGAGTTTACAGTACCCATCTAAACCCATTATGGTGAAGAGTTGAACACCGACTCGAACGGATTTGAAATCCATGTTGAAATGATTAAAGCGCATATAAAGTCCATTCGAGGTGCTTGGGACTTAGTTTCATTTGATATCTGAATTTCGTACACGTGGAATTTACAATACCCGCCCGAACCGGTTATGGTGGAATGATTAACTCCGACGCAGAAGGATTTGAAATTCTTATCAAAATGAGTTATGGGGCATATGACGTCCTTTAGGGGGGTTTGGCACTCAGTTTGATTTGATGGCTCGATTTCATGCGATTGTTGTTTAGATTATTCGTCCGAACCCGTTATGGTGGAAAGTTTAACACCGAATTGGACGAATTCAAAAATCATGTCGAAATGAGTTAGGGCGCATATGAAGTCCATTCGGTGTGTTTGGGACTCAGTTTGGTTTGATACCTCGATTTCGTGCGAATGGTGTTTAGAGTATCCGTCCGAACCCGTTATTGTGGAGAGTTTAACACCGACTCGGACGGATTTGAAATCCATGTCGAAATGATTGGAGCGCATATGAAGTCCATTCGATGTGTTTGGGAATTAGTTTCATTTGATGCCTGGATTTCGTACGCATGGAATTTACAGTACTTGCCCGAACCCGTTATGGTGGAAAGTTTAACACCGATTTGGATGGATTCGAAATTTATGTCAGAATGACTTTGGGTGCATATAAAGTCCATTCGGGGTGTTTGGGACTCAGTTTCATTTGATGTCTAGATTTTGTATGCGTAGAGTTTACACTACCCACTTGAACTAGTTATGGTAGAAAGTTTAACACCGACTCAAACGGATTCAAAATTCATGTTGAAATGAGTTATGGCGCATATGAAGTCCATTCGGAGTGTTTGGGACTCAGTTTCATTTGGTGCCTCGATTCCGTGCGAATGGTGTTTAGAGTATTCATCCGAACCCGTTATGGTGGAAAGTTTAATACCGATTCAGACAGATTCAAAATTCATGTCAAAATGACTTAGGGTGCATATGAAGTCCATTCGAGATGTTTGGGACACAGTTTCATTTGATGCCTCGATTTCGTAGACGTGGAGTTTATAATATCCGTCCGAACCTGTTATGGTGGAGAATTTAACACCCACTGGGATGGATTCGAAATCCATGTCGAAATGATTAGAGCGCATATAAAGTCCATTCGATGTGTTTGGGACTTAGTTTCATTTGATGGCTGGATTTCGTACGCGTGGAATTTATAGTACCCGCTCGAACCCCTTTTGGTGGAGGGTTTAACAACGATTCAAATGGTTCCAAAATTTAAGTCAAAATGACTTTGGGCGCATATAAAGTCCATTCGGGTTATTTGGGACTCATTTTCAATTGAAGACTAGATTTCGTACGCGTGGAGTTTACACTACCCACCCGAACCCGTTATGGTGGAAAGTTTAACACCGACTCAGACGGATTCGAATTTCTTAGCGAAATGAGTTATGGCGCATATGAAATCCATTCGGAGTGTTTGGGACTCAGTTTCATTTGATGTCTCGATTTTGTGCGAATGGAGTTTAGATTACCTGTCCGAACTCGTTGTGGTGGAAAGTTTAACACCGACTCAGACAGATTCAAAATTCATGTCGAAATGAGTTAGGATGTATATGATGTCCATTCGGGGTGTTTGGGATTCGGTTTCATTTGATGCCATTATTTCGTGCACATGTTATTTTGAGTATCCGTCTGAATCCGTTACGGTAGAAATTTTAACACCGACTCAAATAGATTTCGAAATTCATGTTGAAATGACGTAGGGCGCATATGATGTCCATTCAGGGTGTTTGGGACTCAGTTTCGTTTGATGCCACGGTTCCGTACGAGTGGAGTTTACAGCACCCGTCCGAACCCGTTATGGTGGAAAGTTTAACACCAACTTGGACGCATTCGAAATTCATGTCGAAATATCTTAGGTCACATATGAAGTTCATTCGCATTGTTCCATTTGATACCTCGATTTCGTGCATGTGGAGTTACAGTACCCACCCGAACCAGTTATGGTGGAATATTTAACACTGATTCAGATGGATTCAAAATTCATGTCAAAATGAGTTATGATGCCTATGAAGTCCATTCAGAGTGTTTGGGTCTCAGTTTGATTTGTTACCCTGATGTAATACCCTGATCGTCATTTGGCGTAGGTCTTATAAAAATTTTTTAAAATGAATAATAACTGCAGAGTCGCCCAGGGTTTTCGGTAAGCCGCGGGAAGGGAAGAAATAATTAATAAAAGCGTAAAGTAAAATTGTATGATATAGATATTAATAAAAAACACTCCAGTGAGCTGGCAGGAGGGTGGGCCTGCCACCTTGGGCCAGAGGGCCCAAGGTGTGGCCGAACCAACCCCCCTTCAACCCTAGCAGCCCCTACCCTTCTCCCTTCCCCCCTTGTGTAGCCCCTCCCTTCCCCGCAGGGAGGGATGTGTGCGCCTTTCCTAGCCGCCACCTCCCGAGCCAAACCCTAGCTGGCTCACGGTGCCACCTCCCCCTCCCCCTTGCGCCATCACCTCTCCCTCCCCTGGTGTTGCCCTGGTGCAAAGGAGGATCAAGGAGGAACAAGGAGAAGAAGGGGAAGAGAAGGAAGGGAAGGAAGAGAGGAAGAGGAAGAGGAGAAGAGAAAGAGGGTGTGATCCCAAGGCTAGGTAATTGTTCCTCTTCCCAAATCCCTCTGTTTGCTGTTGTATTTAGGGTTCTTAGCCTAAGATTTGGTGGGGAATAGCAATTAAATACCCTAAGTAGAGGTAGAGCAATTAAATAGCCTGTAGATTAATTCGTGCAGTGTTACTGTTCGCACAGTTTAGACCCCAAAAATGATTTTTCCTGCAAGTTGTCCCAGAAGGAAAAATATAGAGGACGACGATACACATATCCTATATTTGTTTTAGATTTTTTGGTCGTGGGATCTGGGTGCAGTAAGTTCGGGAACCTTGCTGTCCATCAGGGGTGCAGATTGGGGGTAGACAGTTGTTCAGGTGTGAATTAGGGGTAGTAAATGATTTTTATGCATATGGTCATAATTGTGAAAAATGTAGATAATTAAGTAATCTATCTTCTATATAAAAATATATTTTTTTGAGTTATGTACTGTGGATGGGAAGTGTTAGAAGTTGGCTGTCCAGTGGTAGATTACATCATGGTAGGAGACAAATATAATTAATTGGTCTACTTGAAAATTGAGGATGCTCAAGTGTAGTTTCCAGAGGTATGTCGTTTTCTGTGTTCGGCTTAATATTTTTAAACTTACAAAAAAAAAACAAGTAACGCTGCAGCAGTGGGCTGTGCGTAAATTCGACGGGCATGGTAGGGATTGACGGGATTGGGGACTTAGCAGCGTTTATATTTTTTATATAAGACACAATTATCTCGCTGTAGTTGTATGTTGAGAGTGACTTTTGGACAGGTGGCTACGCCCCTGATCACGTGTGATTTCGTCGCTTCGTCGGTAGAGGCAAGTAATTGTAGCAATAATGCTACCGTTTAATTGGTTATTCTTACTACTTGCAATCTACATGATCCCCGTATTTTGAAGTAATATGCCATGGTTGGTTGACATATAAATGAGGTTGTAGTAGCAATTAATAACTGAATGTTATGCTTTGGATGACTTGCTTGTGGTCATGATGTAGTTGCTATATGTGCCAAATGTGGAACATGGATATAAATTCATGGTAGATATGTTGATGTTTTCTTGAGATTGAATTCATGTTAATCATGTTGATGCCCCTTTATGAGGTTGAAATTCATGTGGTTTATAATTATCATATCATTCATAACATGTTATGACATTGCATTGTGGATGTTGCCGCTTATAGCCGCGACCGTACCGGTACAACATCGTACATTGCCGTAGTATGATGCATGCTCTTACCTTGTTGGGTAAGAGTGCAGTGGAGCATAGCATGCATATGCAATTAATTGTGGATGGAGGAATTGCATTCATATGCCAATGGTTTAAAACCTTACGTGATAGGATTTGTGATAGTCCTTGTGGTTTAATGAATAAGGATCTGGAATGTGGTTGTGGTCATGTAATAACATATATGTTGTTGTAGTTTTGCTTGTTGTTTGAATCACCTATTAAACAATTTACTTGCTGAGATTTTTATCTCACCCTTGTTGTTTTCTCCCCCCTTACAGGTGACCCTTGAGCATGCATGAGAAGGATAGAGTGGCACCACAATAATGCACTTGATACATTGACTCATGCTGTAATAAAGTCAAAAGGGACTATAGCCATTTGCTTCGCTATTCGCTGATGTTTGCTTTAAAATAATAATGTTGAATTTGTGTACTATTCTTTTAGTTAAACTGCTAGAGCTTGTTTAACTATTGAACTTGTTATCAATACCTTTGTTTCCCTTAGTTGATTATGCTTCCACTTAGTTCGCCATGTTTGTAATTTATTGCCGGTTTAAATTATTTTGTAAACTTGGCGTGCTGTAGAATGGTTTAGTGACATCTCAGGGTAATGTGGGTCCTGGGTGTTACAGTTGGTATCAGAGACTAGGCTTTAGATTCTAGGAAAAGTAAGAAAATTGACACACTTGCACATGTAGGATGGGGAAGGGTTTGCATATCTTACATATACCTTGTTGAATTCTTTGGATTATTACTTGTGCTTTACTTGCTTGATGATGATGTCTTTGCTTGCTTGTGGGTTGCAGTGGCTGTAGGAATGCCGCCTAAGGGTAGTGGCCGTGGCCGTGCAGCTACGCCGGTAGCGCAACCGGTGGTTGAAGAGGCTGAGGATACTCAGCCAGCGGGCGGTACCCAAGAGGAGCTGTTGGCCGCGGTGAGGGCCATGCAGGAAAAACTGAGGGCGTTGAAGCAGGGGCAGGTGGCCCCTGGTGCTGATGATGCTCCGGTGCCTGAGGTTGCGGCAGCTGGAGTGGTTTGCGGCTGTCGGGACCCGGAACAACACCTCCGAGTCCCTCTGTGTGAATTGCACTATCCCAGGAAAAGCTAGTGCACACAGGGTCAACAGTAATGTATATCATGCAAAACTCACCACCGAATATTATTCAACGAAAATACGGCATTCAGGCCAAGTCTTACAATATAGGGGCACAAGGCCAACAAGAGAAATTAAAACAGTGGAAAGCAGTAAAGGTAGCAGAACAGCCCATCCAGCCTCCCACAGGCGAATGACCGTAAGACGCATCCTACTCGCTGAAGTAGTCCTCACCGTCGTAGTTGTCCTCGAAGTCTGGCAACAGATTTAGCAAGGTGAGTACAAGAGTACTCCCAAGGTAAGCAAGTGAATGCTTACGTAAGTTACACCAGGAGATATAACAGAATTAATGCATGCATAATGGATTTCAAAGGGAGGCTTAACAGAGTAAATGTGCGGAAAAGTAATACTTGAATTTGAATACAATAATATAAGTACGAAAAGTTGGATTTTAGTACAGTATATGAAGCTATGTTTTCAACGAGTAATATCGTTAGTGCAGGCTCCGACCCACACTAACCTATCCACGGGAATCCACCCGGTCCAAAACCAAAACCGTCATTTGTTTGCTCAAACACCAGGTTTAATAAAATCCATGTCTAATATGTGAAAATTTTACTTAGTGTGTCCATAACTGTGGACACGGCTATCCAGATAGATTTTTAACTATGTAGATGTGTACAACTTTACCCACAAGATATTCCCTCTCACTTGAGCCACACGATAAACACACTGCCTTAGGTGTGCGGCGGAGAGTTCATGACAAGGCTGTTCCGTTGATATATCACCAAAATATTCACGCCGCCACTAAGGTTTCACCACAACTCGAATCCACGAGTTGGAGCCCCCTCAGGTGCCATGTGAGACTTCTTGCAGCCTACGCCGCGCTCACATCCAGCCTATAGCGAGACTATGTTTGGGACTTCACAAATTACTTAGTCAGGTCTGTCACATACCGGACTTGTGGTAGTACGAAGTGACTTCGTAAAATGAATCACAGAAACGGTCCTTAAACCGACTTAGGCTCAACCACATACCTACATGCACGACAATCAACCAGGTGTCACCAAACACGAGGCATGCCGGCACCCACCACCTAACCATTAGCCTAAGTCCAAATCACAAGTTTCTATTTTTATTTTTAAACAATTTCCACAAACCATCCTTGACTCACCGAAGTCAAGATTTCAAAGAAACTGTCATTTCATGTGAAATAGTTGATTCCACCTAAAATTATACTAAGCCAGGCTAAGTATTTCTATAAAATTTTCTAGTCAATACTATGGTACTAACTAGTTTTCAGCTAAGGTGACAAGGTATATGAATTCGAGATTCAAAATTGGCTATAGTCAAAGGATCATGGGTGTAACTATGTTTAAATCGAATTTGAACTAAATTTGAATAAAGATACGCATGCATATACAGTAAAACAACATAAATAAATTTGAAATACTGGGGTCAACATGGTCAAAGGTGTAACTTGCCTTGGTCGAAGTCCTGCTGGGAATCGTCGAACTCAAATTCTCCGGAATCGTCGAAATCTAACATAAAGAGCCAATTCAAAGAAAATTCAAAAACAAGATTCAAATAAATTCAAAATTTCAAAATTATTCCAGAAATAGATAGATCATGATTTTAGACAAATTTAGAAATTTGAACAGGTCAATTTGGAGTTAAAATGCAAAAGTTATAGCCTTCCAAAGTTTAAATACAAATTAAAAGAAAAAGCTCATTTTCTGGATTATTTTTAAACCGAAAGAGGATTTATGACGTCAGCAAGAATTATTTTCCTAAAGGAAAATCTGGAATATGATGTCAGCAAGAGAAATAGATTTTCGGCCGAATTATTTTTATACTGAAAAATCAGGTTTAATGCGCCAGCATGACGTCAGCAAGGATTTTCGGATTTAATTAAAACAGGTAGGGCTGACGTGGCGGGGGGGCTGACGTGGCCTCCACGTGGCTGCCACTCGGCACCACGTGGCTACCACGTGGCTGGCACGTCGCCATACCGCGCTGACGGGCCGCTCGGGTGGCGTGGCGATCGGGCGCCAGTGGTGGCGGCGACGCGGCGCTGCCGGCAGGTTGCCGGTCGCCACGCACCGCCAGTTGGCCCGGCTAAGCCGACGTGGCTTGGCGGCGGCGCGCGCGCCGCCGAGGCACCAAAGTGAAGAGGAGAACGCGGGGAGTGCATCGGTACCTGTCACGGATCCTGAGGATGACCGGAGAGGAAGATCGACGGAGAGGGGCGGCGGTCGGAGGAGGGGTTCACGGCGGCGGAGGGGTTCCGGCGGCGCACGTGCTCGGGGAGACGGTCGCCGGGGATCGCCTGGGCACCTGCAAGGTCAGAGAGGCGTCGGTGGGGCTCGGGGGAACCGGGGGCGGTGGCGATTGCTCGCCGGAGCTACTGGAGGCCGACGGAGAAGAACGAGCGCGGGGGAGGCTCCGATGGTTGATTTTGCGATCCGGAGGCACGAGGAGTGGCGGTGTGGGTAGAGGGACCTCGGGGTGTGGGTTTTATAGGCCGGGGAGGGATGGTAACGGCTGCGCAAAACTCGCCAGAGAGCAACGGGCGGAGGGGATCAATGCGACGGCGCACAGGGCATGATTGAGGAGGAAAATGCCAGAAACGGACGCGGGGAGACGGCTATTTGAATGTGTAGTGGTGCGGGGGAATAAATTGGCAAGAAACTGAAGCTTTCAAAGCTTTGGTTTCCTAATCAATGGCGGCGGCGGCGCCGGGAATTGCGCGAGGAAGAAGGTAAGCGAACGGGGACGAAGGACCTGACAGGCGGGGCCCGCGCTTCAGCGAGAGAAGAAAAAGGGAAGGAAATCGGGCGGTGGTTGGATCAGCGATGTGTGGTAGGAGGAGGAGATCGGGGCCGTCGGGTGCTGCACGAAGGGGTAAGTGAGGAGGTGCGGCCGAGATCTCGTCCAGCAAAAGAGACTTAATCTGAGCCATTGGGGTTTCGGGCGGAGGGTTAAGTGAGATCTGACAACGGTGAATGGCCCCGATAACGCCACGTGTCTGTAGGAGCGGAGGGGGAGGCAGGATGAAGCGGTAAGTTAAATCGGACGGCGGGGAAAGGATCCGGCGGCGCGGGTTCGGCCCGATGGATGACAAGTGTCGGCCCCGGGGAAGGTTTTGAATTTTATTTTCTTTTTGAATTCCAGAAACGATATTAGTCTTTAGAAAACTCAGAAAAATACCAAATAAAATTTGAAAAATCCAGAAAAATTCAGAGAACCTTCTAGGATTAATTGAGACTTAATAAAAATAGTTTCCAACAAATTTGGTATTTATATTTTACAAAAGCACAATTTGACTTAAAAGGAAAAGTTTTAATCCTTTATAAATTCCTGAAAATTAATATAAATACAGATTTGACTTTAGGAAGATAAAGTACATTTATTTGACTTTCATGAAATGCAACAGAATCAACTTGGCCCTTATAAAATAAAATTTTTAATTTTCTTAAATTAAGACCTTGAAATAAAAATCAAGGAAAATCCAGAAAATGCTTTAATAAAGGAATAAAATTTTTGGGATGTTACAATCCTACCCCCCTTAAAAGAAATCTCATCCTCGAGATTTGCACTGGCTAGCAAAAGAGATGGGGATGGTTGGCCTTCAAATCCTCTTCTCGCTCCCAAGTGGCTTCGTCTTCGGTGTGGTTGCTCCACTGAACCTTGCAGAATCTGATGGTCTTCCTTCTGGTCTGACGCTCTGTGGTCTCGAGGATCTTGATTGGCTGCTCCTGATATGTGAGTTCATCTTGAAGGTCCAAGGCTTCCGATGCAGCTTGCTCTGTGGGTACCCGGAGGCATTTCTTCAACTGAGAGACATGGAAGACATCGTGCACCCCGGACATGCTTGGCGGCAAGTCTAACTGATAAGCGACTTCATCTCTTCGAGTTAAAATCTTGAAAGGTCTCACATAGCGCGGTGCTAGCTTTCCTCTGACTTGAAACCTTTTCACACCTCTAAGTGGGGACACTCTAAGGTAGACGTAGTCCCCGACCTCAAAGGTCAAATCTCGATGACGGTTGTCCGTATAACTCTTTTGTCGACATTGGGCTATCTTCAGTCTGTCCCTGATCTTCTTAACTTTATCTTCGGCGTCTTGAAGCAGATTTGGTCCGGCTTCTTGAGGTTCTCCTTGCTGATCCCAAAGCAAGGGGGTCGTGCACTTTCGGCCATACAAGGCTTCGAAAGGTGCCATCTGCAGACTGGCTTGGTAGCTATTATTGTACGAGAACTCTGCATGGGGCAATGATCGGTCCCAGCTGTTCCCGAAATCTAGAGTACAGGCTCTTAGCATATCCTCGAGTACTTGGTTAACTCTTTCTGTTTGACCATCTGTCTGGGGATGGTAGGCGGTACTAAAACTGAGCTTACTCCTAAGCTCTTCATGCAATTTTTGCCAAAATCGAGAAGTGAACTGACTGCCTCAATCTGACACTATCTTCTTGGGAACGCCATACAGGCACACAATCCGGGACATGTATAGTTCAGCCAACTTACTCCCAGAATAAGTGGTTTTGACCGGTATAAAGTGAGCCACTTTAGTCAATCGGTCTATGATTACCTAGATTGAATCATAACCCGATTGCGTCCTTGGAAGTCCGGTTATGAAATCCATGCCGATTTCTTCCCACTTCCATTCTGGTATTGGTAGTGGTTGTAACAATCCAGCGGGTCTCTGATGTTCTGCTTTAACCCGTTGACAGGTGTCGCAGGCTTCAATAAACTCTTTTATTTCTCTTTTCATACTAACCCACCAATATTTTTCCCTCAGGTCCTGGTACATCTTGGTACGACCTAGGTGGATTGAGTATGGGGTGTCATGAGCCTCCTTCAGAATCAGGTTTTTAATTTCATGGTTATTCGGCACACAGATGCGGTTCTTGAACCAAACGGTGCCATGCTCATCTTCACTGAATCCTGGGGCCTTGCCTCTTCTCATATTCTTTTTGATTTCCTGAATATCCTCGTCAACCTTCTGAGCTTCCTTAATCTGATCAGGCAAGCCAGGTTGTATTTCCAGGGTGGTGAGGGTGCTTGGTCCCATCGGATTTAGACTTAGACGGGCGACTCCCTCCTGAAGTCGGGTCTGTTCTTCCTATAAGGCCACATTTGCATATGATTTCCTACTCAAGGCATCGACTACAACATTTGCTTTTCCGGGGTGGTAGTGTATACCGATGTCATAGTCTTTTATCAACTCCAACCATCTTCACTGCCTCAGGTTGAGTTCTGCCTAGGTGAAGATATACTTCAAGCTCTTGTGGTCCGTGTACACTTCACAACGGTTACCGATAAGATAGTGATGTCAGATTTTTAAAGCGTGCACTATAGTTGCTAACTCCAAGTCATGAGTGGGGTAATTGCACTCATGAGGCTTGAGTTGGCGTGATGCGTAGGCTACCACTTTGCCTTCTTGCATCAGAACACAGCCTAAGCCTAGGCGCGAGGCATCACAGAAAACCTCGAAGCCTTTATGCACATCCGGTAAAACAAGCACAGGTGCTGAGACTAGCCTCTTCTTGAGGGTCTGAAAACTTTGCTCGCAAGCCTTCGTCCATTCGAACTTCTTTTCCTTTTTTAACAACTAAGTCATTGGCTTGGCTAGCTCGGAGAATCCTGCTATGAACCGATGGTAGTAACCCGCAAATCCAAGGAAGCTCCTGACTTCTGTCACGGACTTTGGCTCCTTCCACTCCATTACTGCTTCTATCTTGGAAGGGTCTACAGCAATCCCTTCGGCTGTCACGATGTGTCCAAGGAAGGCAACCTCCGTTAGCCAAAATTCACATTACTGAATTTGGCAAAAAGTTGATGCTCTCGAAGCTTCTCCAAGGTTATCCTGAGATGCTGCTCATGCTCTTATTCATTCTTGGAATAGATGAGAATGTCATCGATGAAAATTACCACAAACTTGTCCAAGTATTTCATGAATACACTGTTCATCAAGCTCATGAAATAGGCCGGTGCATTGGTCAGTCCAAACGACATGACCGTGAACTCATAATGTCCATATCTGGTGGAGAAGGCAGTCTTAGGAATGTCTTCCTCACGAATATTCAACTGATGATATCCTGATCGTAGGTCAATCTTGGAGAAGACACCGGCTCCTTTCAACTGATCGAACAGGTCGTCGATCCTAGGCAGAGGGTATTTGTTTTTGATGGTAACATCATTGAAGGCTCTATAATCCACACATAGCCTCAAACTCTCATCCCTTTTCTTGACAAACAGGACAGGTGCTCCCCAAGGCGACGAACTTGGCCGGATGTATCCTTTGTCTTCCAATTCCTTAAGCTACTTCTTCAGTTCTGCTAACTCGTTAGCAGGCATCCGATATGGTCGTTTGGAAATTGGAGCGGTGCCTGGGACTAGGTTAATCACAAACTCGATTTCCCTATCCGGTGGCATTCCTGGTAGTTCCTCGGGAAAAACATCTGGGTACTCCCGCACTGTTGGCACTTCTTCCAAGACTTGAAGGTGGAAGAGGGCACACTCTTCCGCTCCCAGAATCTGAGGAGAGAAGATCACTTCTATGCCTTGGTCATTGGTGAGGGTGATGGATCTGGTAGCGCAATTGATCTGACCTTGATTCTTGGCTAACCAGTTCATTCCGAGAATGACATCTAACCCTTGCGATTCCAAAACCAAAAGGTCGGCTAAGAATCGGGTCCCATCTATAAGCAATTCCACTTTTGGTCACAAGGTCCCTGCTCTCATTTCTGCTCCAGGGGAGTGAACAATCATAGGGTTGCTAAGAGTTACCATGCCCAACCCATGCTTATCCACAAAAGCTTTTGATACGAAAGAATGCGATGCTCCGGAATCGAAAAGAACTGATGCTAGTACTGAGTTAACGAGAAATATACCCAGCACGACGTCCGGTGCAGCCTGAGCTTCTTCCGCTATCACATGGTTCACTCTCCCCTTAATGAAGGTCTACGGCTTCTGCTGCCCCTGGGTCTGACTCCCGGAGGCTCCTGGTGTTGCTGTTGCTTGTATCTTCTTGGGGCACGCCTTGGCATAGTGCCCTAGTTCCTTCTGAGAGAAGCGTGTCACTCCATCCGATGGTGGATCGCCGCACTGCCACCGGCCGTGGGGCCGCGTTGGTCCAAATCGCCGCGCTAGCCCGAACGGTGGGTGACTGGTTGAGGACTTGATCTTGCTCGACTGGGTCTTGAAGTTGTTGCCCTGAGGTTTGAACTTGTTCGTGTGTATAGGAGCACCATGAACCTTGTGAGAACCTCCAGAGTTGTTCCTCTGATCCGCCATTCTTTTCTTCCGGGTCTCCATCTCCATGTGCTTGCCTTCCTGACGGATGGCCTTACTGACTAACTGGTGGAAGTCAGTGTAGTCACCCGATATCAGCTGCATTGATATATTGTCATTTAGGCCCTCCATGAACCTTTCTTGCTTAGCTTCGTCGGAAGCCACATCTTCTGGCTCATAGCGAGCCAGTTGGTTGAACTTCTGCACGTACTCATTGATAGTACGGCTTCCTTGGCGCAGGGCTCGAAATTCCTTCTTCTTCAAGGCCATGGTGCCGGTGGGGATGTGAGCCTCACGAAAGCTCTGCTCGAACTCGTTCCACGTCACCGTTTGCGGGTTGGCCTGCGAGGCGGTGAAAGTGTCCCACCACTGAGATGCTGGTCCATTTAGCTGGTGAGAGGCGAACAAGACTCGCTTTCGATCAGTGCACTGTAGTATATCCAGCTTCTTGCCAATCGACCTGAGCCAGTCGTCGGCGTCCATTGGTTTGGCACTGCCGGCGAAGGTCGGTGGCTTGATTCTTAGGAATTCTGAAAGACGATTGGGAGGAGCTTGGGCAAGTTGATGATGAGCTTGAGGATTGTTGATGGTTTGAGCTAACAACTGGATCAACTGATTCTGATTCACCATCAACTGCGCCCAATCTGGTCCTGCTGCTGGCGGGGGTGGTGGAATGGGGGCTGACTGGCTCCCTTGAGCTCCCTTGTTGGCATTATCGCTGGGGTTCCTCCTCGTGTTCACCATCTATTGGAGCTTCCAGATTTAGAGGGAAGAGAGAACTAAAGGAGAGGTTCTAGTAACAATCTGTAACATCCCAAAATTTTGTCCCTTTATTAAAATTTAATCTGGAGTTTAATTGGATTTTCTGGAGTTATGTTAAAATCCTGATTTGAGAAAAATTTTAAACTTTATTGTGTAAAAGTCAAAATTGAATTTATTTGCATTCCTAAACGCTTAAACCAATGTATTTCAGCTTCCTTAAGTCAATTATGAGATTATATTCATTTTTCTGGATTTTAGAAGGAATTAAAACCCTCCCTACAAAATCAAATTGTACCTTTGCAAAATATACTTGTTAAAATGAGTGGGACATATTTTTATTAAGTCTATAATAGCTCCAGATAGTTCCCAGAATTTTTCTGGATTTTTCAAAATTTATTTGGTATTTTTCCGAGTTTTCTAAAGCTTAATAGCATTTCGGAAAATCAAAAGAAAGAAAATTCAAAAAACCCTCCCGCCGCGTGTGTCAACCATCGGCGTCCCCTCCGCCGCCGGAATCCCCTCACCGTCCGATCTAACTTAAACCCTCTCCCCGCCTTCCCTCCCTCCGCGTGCGACGCGTGTCGCGCATCGGACCGTCCACTCCCGCGCCGGATTTAATCCTCGCCGCCCGCACCCACTTACCGCTTCACCGCTCCCCTCTCCGCTCCTGCCGCCACGTGGTGTTATCCAAGCCGTCCCCTGTTGCCGTATCTCATCTCGGCCGCCCCTTCCCACTTAAGCACCGTCCGGCCCCGATCTAACCTTCGTTGTCGGATCAGATCTCAGCCGTCCCCCTTCACTTACCCCTTCGCAAGGCGCCAGCGGTCCCGATCTCTCCCCCGTGCCACCCGTCAAGCATCTGACCGTCCCCCTCGCTCTTTCCTTTTCTTTCTCTCTCGCTGACGTGCGGGCCCCACTCGTCGGACTTTCGCCCCCGCCGCTTTCCTTTCTTCTCCGCGCGATCCCCGCCCCGCCGCCGCCATGAATACCAAAACCGAAGCTTTTAAAGCTTCGGTTTCCTTCCCGTTTATTGCCCCGCGCCGACAGCAAATAGCCATTGCACCTCCACCGCGTCCATTACGGGCATAATCACGCGTAATTGCGGCTGTTACCACCGTCGCGTTAAACCACCGAGCCGCTGCAACTCCGGCGAGATAGGCGCGACCGTTACCCCTCTCCCCAGCCTATAAAAGGGCCTCCCCGAGGTCCCTCTACCCACACCGCCACCCCCCGAGCCTCCAGAGCGCATAATCCACCCCCAGGCCCCCGCGCCGATTTCTCCGCGCGGCTCAAGCAACTCCGGCGAGCAACGCGCGCTCGAGCTTCCCGCTCCTCGCTGGTGCCTCCCGACCTTGCCGGTGCCCAGCGAACACCGCGACCACCTCCCGAGCACGCACCACCGAGCCGCTCCGCCGCCAGAAGCCTTCTCCGACCGCCGCCTCTCCGCGGTTTTCTCCAGCCATCCTCGGCCTCCGCGCAAGGTACCGACGCACTCCCCGCGTTCTCCTCGACGTTTTGGTACCCTCGGCCGGCGCCGCCGCTCACCGGAGCTCCGGCGACCATCGGGCCCCGAGCGCCGCCGTCGCCGGCCAGGCCACGTCAGGCCGTCGGGCCGAGCTGGCAGCGGCGTGGCAGCCAGGTGGCGGCCAGATCGGCGCCACGCCAGCGCCACCCGCACGCCCGCCACTCGCTGCGCGCGCCACGCCGGCATAAAGCCGTGACGTGGCAGCCACGCGGCGACCACGCGGCAGCCCCGCGGCGCCACGTCGGCGCCACCGCGCCTCGCGCGCCGCCGCCACTCACCCTTCCCTCGGGTCCATGGACTCGGTCCATGACACCCGGGCCCCACCTGTCAGCCTCTGCCCGAATATTTTAATCCTAGGGCTGACGTCATAATCTATAATTTCCTTTAGAAAAATAATTCGTGCTGACGTCATAAATCCTTTTCGGTTTAAAAATAAATCCAGAAAATACCCTTTTCTTTTATTTTGAATTCAAACTTTGGAAGGCTATAACTTTTGCATTTTAACTCCAAATTGACCCATTCAAATTTCTAAATTTTTCTAAAATCATGATCTATCCATTTCTGGAATAATTTTGAAATTTTGAAACTTATTTAAATTTGATTTGAATATATTTTGTAATTCCAAGTTTTAAATTCAAATTAAAACTCCCAATTTCTTTTAAAAGCCTCATCTTCTTTTTAAAATTGTTGACATCCAAAATTCAGAATTCTGTCTCCCAAATTATTTGATAATTTTTGGAAGTTATTTGGATTCCATTTGGATTTTGTTTTGAAATTGCTTTGAATTGATTTCTCGTTAGATATTGACGATTCCGAGAGTTTGAATTGATTTAATCGCAGCAGGACTTCGATCAAGGCAAGTTACACCTTTGACCATGTTGAACCTAATATTTTAAATTATTTATATTGTTTTACTGTATATGCATGCGTATCTTTATTCAAATGTATTTCAAATTTGATTTGAATTTTAGTTATACCCACGATCCTTCGTATATAGCCAATTTGAGTCTTGAGTTCATATACCTTGTCACCCTAGATGAAAACTAGTTGGTACCATAGTATTGACTAGAAAATTGTATAGAAATGCTTAGCCTGGCTTAGTATAATTTTTGGTGGGATCAATCTTTCACATGAAATGACGGACTTTGAAATTCAATATCTTGACTTCGGTGAGTCAAGGATGGTTTTACGGAAATTATTTAAAAATGAAAATAGAAAACATGTTTTGGACTTAGGCTAATGGTTAGGTGGTGGGTACCGTGATGCCTCGTGTTTGGTGACACTGGTTGATTATCGCACGGGGTATGTGGTTGAGCCTAAATCAACTTAAGGACCGTTCGTGAATTATTTTACGAAGTCACTTCGTACTACCACAAGTCCGGTATGGGACGGACTCGCTAAGTAATTTGTGAAGTTCCAACTATAGTCTCGCTATAGGTGAATGTGAGCGCGCGAGGGTGTGGAAAGTCTCACATGGCACCGAGGGGCTCCAACTCGTGGATTCGAGTTGTGGTGAAACCTTAGTGGCGGCGCGATTATGTTGGCTATGAATCATCTGAACGACCTTGTCATGAACTCTCCGCCGCACACCTAAGGCAAGGTGTTGATCGCGTGGCTCAAGTGAGAGGGAATGTCTTGTGGGTAAAGTTGTACACCTCTGCAGAGTAACAAACTATCTGGATAGCCGTGTCCACGGTCATGGACATGCTGAGTAGAGTCTTCACAGATTAGACTTGAATTTTCATAAAACTTGGTTTTGGCAAACAAACGTTGGATTTGGTAATGGTCCGGGTGGATTCCCGTGGATAGGTTAGTGTGGGTTGGAGCCTACACTAACGATATTACTTGTTAAAAACAATGTTTTATATACTGTATTTAAATTCAGCTTTTTCGTACTTACGTTATTTAAATTCAAGTATTGCTTTCCGCACATTACCCTATTAAGCTTCTTTGAAATCCCTTATGCATGCATCAAATCTGTTATAATTCCTGGTGTAACTTGCGTAAGCATTTACTTGCTTACCTTGGGAGTACTTTCGTACTCACCTTGCTAAATCTGTTGCCAGACTTCGAGGGCGACTACGACGGTGAGGACTACTTCAGCGAGTAGGATGTCTTCGATCATTCGCTCGTGGGAGGTTGGATGGGTGTCTTTGCCACCTTTACTTTTTTTTTGCTGTTTTGTTTACTTTGTTGGCCCAGTGCCTTATTGTAAGACTTGGCCTTCAGGCCGTAATTTTCGTTTAATAATTTCTCGTGGTTATTTTTGCATGATATACATTATTGTGAAACTGTGTGCACTAGCTTTTCCCGATAGTGCGATTTACCTGAAGGGCTCTGAGTTGTTGTTCCGGTCCCGGCGTAAATGGTATCGAGCAACAATGACTCTAAGACGTGACCTTGGCAAGAGACCAGCTTTAAGGATATATTTTAATAAGAAATGCGCTTTTAAATTATCTCTCCTCTTCTCAAATCTCTTTACCAAAACCGACACTAACTCCTCTCCTTCCAAATTTTAGATGGAGCAACCCACCCGCCTCCCACGGAACCCTTGCGGACTCTTCACGATGATCTGTACAACCTCATGCAAGAGCTCAACTTCCGCCCGTACCCTCTCTACCAGGGATACGTTGGCATGTATGGAGACGAGGAACGCTGGAGAGTGGAAGTGAAGATCTTCAAGGATTTCGGAGCACACGGAGCCATTTACGTGTTCGACGCACCCCTACCTCGGGCCACCTTCTTCGATGGAGTTCAGGATGCAGCCCGAGAGGCCATTCGCCAGCTGCGGAACATCTACGCTCGAGACTTGCTGCGCACCGACTTCCGCTACTTCCCCATGAAGACTCCCTTGTGGGCTGCCAGCGACTTCGTCTACAGAGTATGAGAGCAACCCCCGCCTCATACGACTGGTGGAGTACACCAAGTCCATGGACCACATGTACGCACCACCTGGGACGAGCCGCACACCGCCTGCCAGGAAGCTCGCGCACGCGAAGAGGAACTTGCCGAGCTCCGTGCAGAAGATGCAGGTTCCACTGATTCCGGACCTTTTCCGAGGAGACTCGAGCGCAGCGCTAGTGTGTAGACAACCCCGAGTCTTAGAACGCTATCCGTGAGTAGACCTTGTAAACAGCCACGAAGACTATTATAATAAAATAAAAGTTTTATTTGGCTCTTATCACGGGTTTTCCTTGCTCTTGTGTGTTGTTTTGTTGGGATTGTTACTAGAACCTTTCCTTTAGTTCTCTCTCTAAATCTGAAAGTCTCAATAGATGGTGAACACAAGAAGAAACCCCAACATGGACAACGCCAACCCCGAGCACAAGGAAGCGACCCGCCCAATTCCACCACCTCGCCACGGCAGGACCAGATTGGGCACGCTTGATGGCCAATCAAACCCAGCTTGATCCAGCTCTTAGCTCGAGACGATCAACAACCCTCGTGCTCATCATCAACCCGCCCAAGTGCCTCCCAATCGCTCTCTCGAGTTCCTCGAGGATCAAGCCCCCACCTTCGCGGCAGCTTTGAACCGATGGACGCCAACGATCGCTCAGTCGATTGGCAAGAAGCTGGACATTCGCAGTGCATCGATCGGGAGCGAGTCTTGTTCGCCTCCCATCACCGAACGGACCCGCATCTCAATGGTGGGACACTTTCACCGCTTCACGCCAACCCGCAGACGGTGACGTGGATCGAGTTCGAGCAAAGCTCGCAAAGCTCATATCCCCACCGCACCATGGCATTGAAGAAGAAGGAGTTCAGATCTGCGCCAAGGAAGTCGTCATCACAATGAGTACGCATGAAGTTTAACCAAGCGCCCGCTATGCGCCAGAGGATGTGGCTTAGATGAAGCCAAGCAAGAAAGGTTCATGGAGGGCTCGAATGACAACATATCAAGACAACCGATATCGGTGACTATACCGACTTCCACCGGCTAGTCAAGAAGGCCATCCGCCAGAGGGCAAGCACATGGAAATGGAGACCGGAAGAAAAGGATGGCGGACGGAGGAACAACTCGAAGTTCTTTCAAGAATCGCAGTACTCTCACTCAAACAAGTTCGCACCCTGAGGCAGAACTTCAAGAACCACCCAAAGAGTTCAAGTCCTCAACCACCGCCCGCCGTTTCAAGCCAACCGCCAGTTCCCAAGCAACCGCACTTCAAAGAATCGGTGGCTGTGCACGTAAGAGCGATCCGCTGTCGACGGATTGACTCGCTATTATCGCAAGGAACGTGGCACTTTGCCAAGGCATGCCCTAAGAAGATTCAAGCGGCAAAGCAACTTCAGAGCCTCCGGAAGTCGTAACCGGGGCGCAGGCGCAGACCTTCATCAAAGGGCGAGTGAACCACGTGACATGGAAGAGGCCCAGCTGCACCGGATGTCGTCCGGGTATGTTCCTTGTCAATTCAGACAAAGATCGCTTCTTTTCGATTCGAGCATCGCATTCCTTTGTGTCAAAAACTTTTGTGGATAAGCATGGGTTGGGGGGGTAACCCTTAGCAACCCTATGATAGTTCACTCCTGGAGCAGAAATGAGAGCAGGACTTTGTGCCCCAAAGTGGAATTGCTCATAGATGGGACCCGATTCTCGCCGATCTTTTGGTTTTGGAATCGCAAGGATTAGACGTCATTCTCGGGATGAACTGGTTAGCCAAGAATCGAGGTCGGATCGATTGTGCTACCAGATCCATCACCCTCACCAATGACCAAGGCGTGGAAGTAATCTTCTCTCCCCAGATTCCGAAGGCAGAAGAATGTGCCCTCTTCCACCTCCAAGTATTGGAGGAAGTGCCGATCGTACGGGAGTACCTAGATGTTTTTCCCGAGGAACTGCCAGGGATGCCACCGGATAGGGAGATCGAATTTGTGATTGACCTAGTCCCAGGCACCGCCCCGATTTCCAAGAGACCATATCGGATGCCTGCTAACGAGTTAGCGGAATTGAAGAACCAACTCAAGGAGTTAGAAGACAAGGGGTATATCCGGCCTAGTTCATCGCCTTGGGGAGCACCCGTCCTGTTCGTCAAGAAGAAGGATGAGAGTCTGAGGCTATGTGTGGACTACAGAGCACTCAATGACGTCACCATCAAGAATAAATACCCCCTCCCCAGGATCGATGACCTGTTCGATCAGTTGAAAGGAGCCGGTATCTTCTCCAAGATTGATCTGCGATCAGGATACCATCAGTTGAAGATTCGTGAAGAAGACATTCCTAAGACTGCCTTCTCCACCAGATATGGGCATTATGAGTTCACGGTCATGTCATTTGATGACCAATGCACCACCTACTTCATGAGCATGATGAACAGTGTGTTCATGAAATACTTGGACAAGTTCGTAGTAATCTTTATCGATTTACATCCTTATCTACTCCAAGAACGAAGAGGAGCACGAGCAAGACCTCAGATCACCTGGAAAAGCTTAGAGAACATCGACTTTTCGCCAAATTCGATAAGTGTGAATTCGCTAAAAGAGGTTGCCTTCCTGACATATTGTAACAGTACCAAGGAATCGCTGAGATCCTTCCAAGGTGGAAGCAGAATGGAGTGGAAGCCACCAAAGTCCGTAATGTGAAGTCGAGCTTTCTTGGACTTGCGGGTTATTACGTCGGTTCATAGCGAGATTCTCCGAGACAGCCAAGCCAATGACCCAATTCTTTGAAAAAGGAAAAGAAGTTCGAATGGACGAAGGCTTGCGAGCGAGTTTCCGCACTTAAGAAGAGACTAGTCTCAAGACCGTGCTCGCCTTGCCGGGCGTGCATAAAGGCTTCGAGGTTTTACGTGACGCCTCGCCTAGGCTTAGGCCGTGTTACGATGCAAGAGGGCAAAGTGGTAGTTTATGCATCGCGTCAACTCAAGCCTCATGAGTGCAATTATCCTACTCATGACTTGGAGTTAGCCGCAGAGTGCACGCCCTAAAAATCGGGCGCCACTACCTTATTGGTAACCGTTGTGAAGTATACACGACCATAAGAGTTTGAAGTATATCTTCACCTGTGCAGAACTCAACCCGAGGCAATAAGATGGTTGGAGTTGATCAGGACTACGACATCGGTATACATTACCACCCCGAAAAGCGAATGTAGTAGCCGATGCCTTAGCAGAAGTCTTATGCTAACATGGTAATATCGTAAGAAGACCGCGGACCCGACTTCGTGGAGGAGTCGCCTGCCTAAGTCTAAACCCAACGGGATCAAGCACCCTCACCACACCGAAGTGCGACCCGCTTACCCGATCAAATAAAGGAAGCTCAGATTGTGGACGAGGATATCCAAGAAATCAAGAAGAATATGAGAAGAGGCAAAGCACCGAGATTCAGCGAAGATGAAAATGGCACGGTTTGGTTCGAGAACCGCATTCAGGTGCCGAATAATCGGAAATCAAAACTCGATTCGAAAGAGGCTCATGATACCCCATACTCAATCCACCGGCCGTACCAAGATGTACCAGATCCGAGGGAAAGATATTGGTGGGTCAAGTATGAAAAGGAAATCGCAGAGTTCATCAAGCTCGCACACTGCCACGAGTCAAAGCTGAACATCGAAGCCAAGGGACTCTTACAACCATTGCCGATTCCGAATGGAAGTGGGAAGAAATTGGTATGGATTTCATAACCGACTCCCAAGGACACAATCGGGTTATGATTCAATTTGGGTAATCATAGACAGATTGACTAAAGTAGCTCACTTCATACCGGTCAAGACCACTTATTCGGAAGCAAGTTGGCTGAATCAGACATGTCTCGAATTGTGTGCTCGTATGGCGCACTCCAAGAAGATAGTGTCGATCGAGGTAGTCGGTTTACTTCTCGATTTTGGCAAAGGTCGCACGAAGAGTTGGGTAGCAAGCTCGGTTTGCATGCCGCTTACCATCCCAGCATGCACGGTCAAACAGAAAGAGTTAATCGATACTCGAGGATATGCTAAGGGCTTGTACGCTGGATTTCGGGAACGCAGTTGGGACCGCTCAACGCCTATGCGGAATTCTCGTGACAATAACAGCTACCAAGCCGACCGCAGATGGCACCTTCAAGCCTTGTATGGTCGAAAGTGCAGAACCCCCCTGCTTTGGGATCAGCAAGGTGAACCCCAAGAAACGGGACCCAAACCTGCTGCAAGACGCAGAAGATCAAGTGAAGAAGATCGGGACAGACTGAAGATAGCCTGGCCTCGGCGGAAGAGCTACGCGGATAACCGCCGTCGAGACCTGACCTTTGAGGTCGGGGACTACGTCTATCTTAGAGTATCCCCACTCAGAGGTGTGAAAAGATTTCAAGTTAGAGGAAAGCTTGCACCGCGATATGTGGGCCCTTTCAAGATTCTGGACCGAAGAGGTGCAGTCGCATATCAGTTAGACTTGCCGCCAAGCATGTCAGGGGTGCACAATGTCTTCCATGTCTCACAGTTAAAGAAGTGCCTCCGAGTACCCACAGAGCAAGCCGCACTGGAAACCTTGGACCTCCAGGATGACCTCACCTATCAGGAGCAACCAATCAAGATTCTCGAGACAGCGAACGCCGCACTGCAAGGAAGACCATCGATTTCGCAAAGTTCGGTGGAGCAATCACACCGAGGACGAAGCCACCTGGGAGCGAGAAGAAGACTTAAAGACCAGCCATCCCCATCTCTTTTGCTAGCCAGTGCAAATCTCGAGGGCGAGATTTCCTCTAAGGGGGGTAGGTTTGTAACATCCCAAAATTTTGTCCCTTTATTAAAATTTAACTGAGTTTAATTGGATTTTCCGAGTTATGTTAAAATCCTGATTTGAGAAAAATTTTAAACTTTATTGTGTAAAAGTCAAAATTGAATTTATTTGCATTCCTAAAAGCTTAAACCAATGTATTTCAGCTTCCTTAAGTCAAATATGAGATTATATTCATTTTTCTGGATTTTAGAAGGAATTAAAACCTCCCTACAAAATCAAATTGTACCTTTGCAAAATATACTTGTTAAAATGAGTGGGACATATTTTTATTAAGTCTATAATAGCTCCAGATAGTTCCCATAATTTTTCTGGATTTTTCAAAATTTATTTGGTATTTTTCTGAGTTTTCTAAAGCTTAATAGCATTTCTGGAAAATCAAAAGAAAGAAAATTCCAAAACCTCCCGCCGCTGTGTGTCAACCATCGGCGTCCCCTCCGCCCCGGAATCCCCTCACCGTCCGATCTAACTTAAACCCTCTCCCCGCTTTCCTCCTCCGCGGCGACGCGTGTCGCGCATCGGACCGTCCACTCCTCGCGCCGGATTTAATCCTCGCCGCTCGCACTCCACTTACCGCTTCACCGCCTCCTCTCCGCCTCCCGCCGCCACGTGGTGTTATCCAAGCCGCCCCTCGTTGCCGATCTCATCTCGGCCGCCTTCCCACTTAGCACCGTCCGCCCGATCTAACCTTCGTTGTCGGATCAAATCTCAGCCGTCCCCCTTCACTTACCCTTCGCAAGGCGCCGCCGTCCCGATCTCTCCCCGTGCCACCCGTCAAGCATCCGACCGCCCCTCGCTTCTTTCCTTTTTTTTCTCTCGACGTGCGGGCCCCACTCGCCGACCCTTCGCCCCGCCGCTTCCTTTCTTCTCGCGCGATCCCGCCTCGCCGCCGCCATGAATACCAAAACCGAAGCTTTTAAAGCTTCGTTTCTTCCCGCTTATTGCCCGCGCGCGACAAAGAATAGCCATTGCACCTCCACGCGCCCATTACGGCATAATCACGCGTGACTGCGGCCGCACCACCGCCGCGTTAAACCACCGAGCCGCTGCAACTCCGGCGAGATAGGCGCGACCGCTACCCCTCTCCCCACCTATAAAAGGGCCTCCCGAGGTCCTCTACCCACACCGCCACCCCGAGCCTCCAGAGCGCATAATCCAGCCCCGAGGCCCCTCGCGCCGATTTCCCTCCGCGGCTCAAGCAACTCCGGCGAGCAATCGCCGCGCGCTCGAGCTTCCCGCCTCGCCGGTGCCTCCCGACCTTGCTTGGTGCCCAGCGAACACCGCGACCACCTCCCGAGCACGCACCACCGGAGCCGCTCCGCCGCCGTAAAGCCTTCTCCGACCGCCGCCTCTCCGCGGTTTCCTCTCCACCATCCTCGGCCTCGCGCAAGGTACCGACGCACTCCCACGTTCTCCTCGACGCTTTGGTACCCTCGGCCGGCGCGCCGCCACCGGAGCTCCGCGACCATCGGGCCTCGAAGCGCCGCCGCCGCCGGCCAGCCACGTCGGCCGCCGGCCGAAAGCGGCGGCGTGGCAGCCGTGGCGCCGACGGCGCCACGCCGGCGCCACCCGCACGCCGCCACTCACGCGCGCAGCCGCCACGCCGCATAAAGCCGTGACGTGGCAGCCACGCGGCGACCACGCGGCAGCCCCGTGGCGCCACGCCGCCACCTCGCTCCCGCGCGCCCGCCGCCACTCACTCCTTCCTCGGTCCATGGACTCGGTCCATGACACCGGGCCCCACCTGTCACCTCGCCCGAATATTTTAATCCTAGGCTGACGTCATAATCTATAATTTCCTTTAGAAAATAATTCGTGCTGACGTCATAAATCCTTTTCGGTTTAAAAATAAATCCAGAAAATACCCTTTTTCTTTTATTTTGAATTCAAACTTTGGAAGGCTATAACTTTTGCATTTTAACTCCAAATTGACCCATTCAAATTTCTAAATTTTTCTAAAATCATGATCTATCCATTTCTGGAATAATTTTGAAATTTTGAAACTTATTTAAATTTGATTTGAATATATTTTGTAATTCCAAGTTTTAAATTCAAATTAAAACTCCCAATTTCTTTTAAAAGCCTCATCTTCTTTTAAAAATTGTTGACATCCAAAATTCAGAATTTGTCTCCCAAATTATTTGATAATTTTTGGAAGTTATTTGATTCCATTTGGATTTTGTTTTGAAATTGCTTTGAATTGATTTCTCGTTAGATATTGACGATTCCGAGAGTTTGAATTGATTTAATCGCAGCAGACTTCGATCAAGGCAAGTTACACCTTTGACCATGTTGAACCTAATATTTTAAATTATTTATATTGTTTTATCAGTATATGCATGCGTATCTTTATTCAAATGTATTTCAAATTTGATTTGAATTTTAGTTATACCCACGATCCTTCAGATATAGCCAATTTGAGTCTTGAGTTCATATACCTTGTCACCCTAGATGAAAGCTAGTTGGTACCATAGTATTGACTAGAAAATTGTATAGAAATGCTTAGCCCGGCTTAGTATAATTTTGGTGGGATCAATCTTTCACATGAAATGACGGACTTTGAAATTCAATATCTTGACTTCGTGAGTCAAGGATGGTTTTACGGAAATTATTTAAAAATGAAAATAGAAAACATGTTTTGGACTTAGGCTAATGGTTAGTGGTGGGTACCAGATGCCTCGTGTTTGGTGACACCGTTGATTATCGTACGGGGTATGTGGTTGAGCCTAAATCAACTTAAGGACCGCTTACTGTGAATTATTTTACGGTCACTTCAGACTACCACAAGTCCGGTATGGGACGGACTCGCTAAGTAATTTGTGAAGTTCCAACTATAGTCTCGCTATAGGCTGAATGTGAGCGCGCAGAGGTCGTGGAAAGTCTCACATGGCACCGAGGGGCTCCAACTCGTGGATTCGAGTTGTGGTGAAACCTTAGTGGCGGCGCGATTATGTTGGCTATGAATCATCGAACAGCCTTGTCATGAACTCTCCGCCGCACACCTAAGGCAAGTGTGTTGATCGCGTGGCTCAAGTGAGAGGGAATGTCTTGTGGGTAAAGTTGTACACCCTCGCAGAGTAACAAACTATCTCGATAGCCGTGTCCACGGCCATGGACATGCCGAGTAGAGTCTTCACAGATTAGACTTGAATTTTCATAAAACTTGGTTTTGGCAAACAAACGTTGGATTTGGTAATGGTCCGTGGATTCTCGTGGATAGGTTAGTGTGGGTTGAGCCTACACTAACGATATTACTTGTTAAAAACAATGTTTTATATAATCGTATTTAAATTCAGCTTTTCAGACTTACGTTATTTAAATTCAAGTATTGCTTTCCGACATTACCCTATTAAGCTTCTTTGAAATCCCTTATGCATGCATCAAATCTGTTATAATTCTGGTGTAACTTGCGTAAGCATTTACTTGCTTACCTTGGGAGTACTTCAGACTCACCTTGCAAATGCTGCCGGACTTCGAGGGCGACTACGACGGTGAGGACTACTTCAGCGAGTAGGATGCGTCTTACAGTCATTCGCCTGTGGGAGGCTGGATGGGCTGTGCTGCCACCTTTACTTTTTTTTTGCTGTTTTGTTTACTTTGTTGGCCCAGTGCCTTATTATAAGACTTGGCCTTCAGGCCGTAATTTTCGTTTAATAATTTCTCGTGGTTATTTTTGCATGATATACATTACTGTGAAACCTGTGTGCACTAGCTTTTCCTGGGATAGTGCGATTTACACAGAGGGGCTCGGAGTTGTTGTTCCGGGTCCCGACACAATCCCACCAACAGAACACACAAAAGCAAGGAAAGCACAAATAAGAGCCAAATAAAACTTTTTATTTTATTATAATAGTCTCACGGCTGTTAACAAAGGACTATAGCTCGCGGATAACGTTTTAAGGCTAAGATTCAGGGTTGTCTAGACACTAGTGCTACGCTAGAGCCTCCTCGGAAAAGGCTCAGAAGTGGTGGAGTCTGCACTCTCGGCACGGAGCTCGGCTAGTTCTTCTTCCACTACGCGGAGCTTCTGCTGCGTGGTGTGCAGCTCATCCAAGGTGGTATGGTACATGTGGTCCATGGACTTGGTGAAATCCACCTGTCGTATGAGACGGGGGTTGCTCTCGTACTTTGTGGATGAGAAATCGCTGGCAGCACCAAGAGGAGTCTTCATGGGGAAGTATCGGAAGTCCGTACGCTGCAGGTCTCGAGCGTAGATGTTCCTTAACTCGCGAATGGCCTCCCAGGCTGCATCTTGTACACCGTCGAAGAAGGTAGCTCGAGGTAGCGGGGCGTCGAAGATGTGAATGGCCGCGTTGGCTGAAAAGTCTTTGAAGATCTTCACTTCCACCCTCCCGCATTCCTCGTCTCCGTACATGCCACATACCCTTGGTAGAGGGGGTACGGGCGGAAGTTGAGTTCTTGCATGAGGTTGTACAGATCATCGGCGAAGAGTCCGGTAAGGGTTCCATGGGAGACGCGGGTAGGTTGCTCCATCTAAAATTTTGAAGAGGAGAGGAAGTTAGTAACTAGTTTTGGTAAGTGACTGAGCAAAGGAAGAAATGTTTTTAAAAGTGGTATTTCTTATGAAGATATGTCCATAAGGTTGGACTCTAGCTAGGGTCACATCTTAGGGTCAACATTGCTCTCATACCATTTCTGTCGGGACCCAGAACAACACCTCCGAGTCCCTCTGTGTGAATCGCACTGTCCCAGGAAAAGCTAGTGCACACAGGGTCAACAGTAATGTATATCATGCAAAACTCACCACCGAATATTATTCAACGAAAATACGGCCTTCAGGCCAAGTCTTACAATATAGGGGCACAAAGCCAACAGGAGAAATTAAAACAGCGGAAAGCAGTAAAGGTAGCAGAACAGCCCATCCAGCCTCCCACAGGCGAATGACCGTAAGACGCGTCCTACTCGCTGAAGTAGTCCTCACCGTCGTAGTCGTCCTCGAAGTCTAGCAACAGATTTAGCAAGGTGAGTACAAGAGTACTCCCAAAGTAAGCAAGTGAATGCTTACGCAAGTTACACCAGGAGATATAACAGAATTGATGCATGCATAATGGATTTCAAAGGGAGGCTTAATAGAGTAAATGTGCAAAAAAGCAATACTTGAAATTGAATACAATAATGTAAGTACGAAAAGCTGGATTTTAGTACAGTATATGAACCAATGTTTTCAACGAGTAATATCGTTAGTGTAGGCTCCGACCCACACTAACCTATCCACGGGAATCCACCCGGTCCAAAACCAAAACTGTCATTTGTTTGCTCAAACACCAGGTTTTATAAAATCCAAGTCTAATCTGTGAAAATTTTACTTAGTGTGTCCATAACTGTGGACACGGCTATCCAGATAGATTTTTAACTATGTAGAGGTGTACAACTTTACCCACAACACATTCCCTCTCACTTGAGCCACGCGATAAACACACTGCCTTAGGTGTGCGGCAGAGAGTTCATGACATGGCAGTTCCGTTGATCCATCGCCAAAATATTCACGCCGCCACTAAGGTTTCACCACAACTCAAATCCACGAGTTGGAGCCCCCTCTGGTGCCATGTGAGACTTCCCGCAGCCTACGCCGCGCTCACATCCAGCCTATAGCGAGACTATGTTTGGGACTTCACAAATTACTTAGCCAGGTCCGTCCCATACCGGACTTGTGGTAGTACGAAGTGACTTCGTAAAATGAATCACAGAAACGGTCCTTAAACCGACTTAGGCTCAACCACATACCCACATGCACGACAATCAACCAGGTGTCACCAAACACGAGGTATGCCGGCACCCACCACCTAACCATTAGCCTAAGTCCAAATCACAAGTTTCTATTTTTATTTTTAAACAATTTCCACAAACCATCCTTGACCCACCGAAGTCAAGATTTCAAAGGAACTGTCATTTCATGTGAAATAGTTGATTCCACCTAAAATTATACTAAGCCAGGCTAAGCATTTCTATAAAATTTTCTAGTCAATACTATGGTACTAACTAGTTTTCAGCTAAGGTGACAAGGTATATGAATTCGAGATTCAAAATTGGCTATAGTCAAAGGATCATGGGTGTAACTATGTTTAAATCGAATTTGAACTAAATTTGAATAAAGATACGCATGCATATACAGTAAAACAACATAAATAAATTTGAAATACTGGGGTCAACATGGTCAAAGGTGTAACTTGCCTTGGTCGAAGTCCTGCTGGGAATCGTCGAACTCAAATTCTTCGGAATCGTCGAAATCTAACATAAAGAGCCAATTCAAAGAAAATTCAAATAAATTCAAAATTTCAAAATTATTCTAGAACTAGATAGATCATGATTTTATAAAAATTTAGAAATTTGAACAGGTCAATTTGGAGTTAAAATGCAAAAGTTATAGCCTTCCAAAGTTTAAATACAAATTAAAAGAAAAAGCTCATTTTCTGGATTATTTTTAAACCAAAAAAGGATTTATGATGTCAGCAAGAATTATTTTCCTAAAGGAAAATCTGGAATATGTCGTCGGTAAGAGAAATAGATTTTCGGCCGAATTATTTTTATTTTGAAAAATCAGATTTAATGGGCCAGCATGACGTCAGCAAGGATTTTCGGATTTAATTAAAACAGGTAGGGCTGACGTGGCAGGGGGGCTGACGTGGCCTCCACGTGGCTGCCACTCGGTACCACATGGCTGCCACGTGGCTGGCACGTCGCCACACCACGCTGACGGGGCTGGCTCCGGGTGACGTGGCAGTCGGGCGCCGGTGGCGACGGCGGCGCGCGCTGCCGCCACTGGCGCCACGCACCGCCAGTCGCCCGACGAGCTGACGTGGCTTGGCCGGCGGCGGCGGCGCTCGGGGCCCGAGGGTCGCCGGAGCTCCGGTAGGCGGCGGCGCCGGCCGAGGGCACCAAAGTGAAGAGGAGAACGCGGGGAGTGCATCGGTACCTATCACGGATCCCGAGGGTGACCGGAGAGGAAGATCGGCGGAGAGGGGCGGCGGTCGGAGGAGGGGTTCGCGGCGGCGGAGGGGTTCCGGCGGCCCACGTGCTCTGGGAGACGGTCGCGCGGGGATCGCCTGGGCACCAGCAAGGTCGGAGAGGCGTCGGTGGGGCTCGGGGGAACCGGGGGCGGTGGCGATTGCTCGCCGGAGCTACTGGAGGCCGACGGAGAAGAACGAGCGCAGGGGAGGCTCCGATGCTTGATTTTGCGATCCGGAGGCACGAGGAGTGGCGGTGTGGGTAGAGGGACCTCGGGGTGTGGGTTTAATAGGCCGGGGAGGGGTGGTAACGGCTGCGCAAAACTCGCCGGAGAGCAACGGCGGGGGATCACGCGACGCGCACGGGCGTGATTGAGGGGAAAATGCCAGAAACGGACGCGGGGAGACGGCTATTTGAATGTGCAGTGGTGCGGGGGAATAAATTGGCAAGAAACCGAAGCTTTCAAAGCTTCGGTTTCCTAATCAATGGCGGCGGCAGCGGCGGGGATTGCGCGAGGAAGAAGGTAAGTTTAACAGGACGAAGGACTCGACAGCGGGCTGCGCGCACGAGAGAAGAAAAAGGGAAGGAAATCGGGCGGTGGTTGGATCACGACGTGTGGCGAGGAGGAGGAGATCGGGCCGTCAAAGCGCGCGAAGGGTAAGTGAGGAGGTGCGGCGAGATCTCGTCCGGCAAAAGAGACTTAATCTGAGCCATTGGGGTTTCGGGCGGAGGGTTAAGTTTCTACGGACGGGCGGGATGAGATCCGACAACGGTGAATGGCCCCGATAACGCCACGTGTCGGTAGGAGCGGAGGGGGAGGCGGGATGAAGCGGTAAGTTTAATCGGACGGTTGGGAAAGGATCTGGCGGCGCGGGTTCGGCTCGATGGAAGACAAGTGTCGGCCCCGGGGAAGGTTTTGAATTTTATTTTCTTTTTGATTTCCAAAAACGATATTAGTCTTTAGAAAACTCAGAAAAATGCCAAATAAATTTTGAAAAATCCAAAAAAATTCAGAGAACCTTCTGAGATTAATTGAGACTTAATAAAAATAGTTTCCACACAATTTGATATTTATATTTTACAAAAGCATAATTTGACTTAAAAGGAAAAGTTTTAATCCTTTATAAATTCCTGAAAATTAATATAAATACAGATTTGACTTTAGGAAGATAAAGTACATTTATTTGACTTTCATGAAATGCAACAGAATCAACTTGGCCCTTATAAAATAAAATTTTTAATTTTCTTAAATTAAGACCTTGAAATAAAAATCAAGGAAAATCCAGAAAATGCTTTAATAAAGGAATAAAATTTTTGGGATGTTACAGCGGCATCTCGCTTCGTGAGTGGGTAGGGTTGAGGCTTGATAGCTTTGACGGGGTGGCCACTCCTCTTCGGGCCGCTGACTGGCTGTCCCTTGTGGAAGACAAGATGGGGGCTTTCGAGGTGGTGGTCTCCGATCGCATGCACTTTGTGGCGCAACTGCTGGAGGGAGAGGCCCAGATCTGGTGGAAGGGGGTGTAGTTTGCTCGCACGGTTGCTCATGGACCCCTGTCGTGGGCGGAGTTTGTCCGGCAGTTCGAGAGGAGGTTCTATCCAGAGACCTTTATGGACAAGTTGAAAATCAACCTGAGCAAGTACACTTAAGACAAGCAATCTGTGGCAGAGTATGAGGTGGACTTCAACCAGATAGTCCGCTTTGTCCCACATGTGGCTCAGGACGACGTGGAGAAGGCCAGGCAGTTTCGTCAGGGGCTTAAGCCTTCGATCCACCATCTGCTGGGTGCTTTTCTGATCATGGACTTCCATACCCTAGTGGAGTAGGCCATGGGGATCGAGATGCAGTAGGCATACATAGAGGAGACTCGCAAGGCCTTTGGAGGAGATCAGCCTCGAGGTCAGAGCGAGAGAAGGGGCCATTCTAGGGGCCCTACGCATAAGAAGGCAAAGGGTCATCGTCACCAGCCCTACCGTGGTAGTGCGGGGCAGACCAGCTCTACTGGAGGGAGCTCTCTGCGGTACCGTGCCACTTCGAAGCCCAGGCTGGGCTTGGTGTGCTTTCGCTGTGGGGATCAGCACAAGCGGAGCGACTGCTATTGGAAGGGGTAGTATTCTATCTGTGGTCAGAACCACAGCTCCTATCCTGCAGTTCCTGCCTGCGGTCCCTGCACCGCGTTACCTGCCGATGCCTTCAGCACCTTCGTCGACTGTCTTGCCGCCCCCACGTGGAGGATACTGGGTTCAGCAGCCTACTACTCCATTGATGTCGGTACCTCAGTCAACTCCTGCGGGTGTGGGAGGTCCTTCTTCTTCAGCTGTCCCTGCGGCATTCTCCATGCCGGTGTCAGATGACAGGGATCGTGGAGACGTGGTGACAGGTACCATATCGGTTGACTCTTTCGATGCCTACGTACTTTTTGATTCAGGAGCCAGTTTCTCTTTTGTCTCAGAGAATTTTGTTGAGCGGGTAGGGTTTTCAGTGCAGTTGATTGGGAGGGCAGTGGTTGTTAGTTCTCCCAGCGGGCTTATTTCCAGTTCCCGTGTTTGACCCGGTTGTGTGGTGATTCTAGCAGACAAGGAGTTTGTGGCGAATCTGGTGGTTATACCCCTGGAGCCCTTCGATGTGATCCTTGGCATGGATTGGCTCACGCGGTATCAAGCTGTTATTTCTTGCTTCTGGAAGACAGTCACCTTGCCGTCTCTGTTTGGGTGTGAAGTCGTCTTCCAAGGGGTGCCCCGCAGTACTCTCTCTTGTTGCTGTGCTAGCTGTTTCCCAATCGGCACATGCAGAAGTCAGGGATGTTGTGGGCCATGGTTGAGGGTCACAAGGCTGCCTTGAGGTTAGAGGACATACCAGTAGTCTGCAAGTACCAGGATGTTTTTTCCAATGAGCTTCCCAGCTTGTCACCAGAGCGGGAGCCGATCTTCCGCGTTGAGCTTGTTCCAGGTACAAGGCCTATTTTTAAGTCCCCGTACCGGATGGCACCTGTTGAGTAGGTGGAATTGAAGAAGCAGTTAGATGAACTCCTAGCTAAGGGGTTTATTAGACCGAGCACGTCACCTTGGGCTGCTCCGGTTCTATTTGTGGGAAAGAAGGATGGCACCAAAAGGCTTTATGTGGATTATCAAGCACTCAATCAAGTGACGATCAAAAACAAGTATCCTCTGCCTCATATTGAAGATCTCTTTGATCAGTTGAGACGTTCCAAAGTATTTTTCCAAGATTGATTTGCAGTCTGGTTACCATCAACTGCGGATCAGGGAGGAGGATATAGAGAAGACAGCGTTTAGCACAAGGTATGGGCATTACGAGTATGTTGTTATGTCTTTTGGACTGACAAATGCCCCTGCTGTCTTTATGGAAGCTATGAACAGGATGCTCCATGAGTACCTAGATTCTTTTATGGTGGTCTTCATCGACGACATCCTGGTTTATTCCAAGATAGAGGAGGATCACGAGTTGCATCTCAGCCTGGTCCTGGATGCCCTTCGGAGGAATAAATACTACGCGAAACTAAAGAAATGTGCTTTCTGGCTGTTCGAAGTAGGATTTTTGGGTCATACCATTAGTCAGCACAGTATTATAGTGGATCCGAAGAATGTGGCAGCAGTGGTGCAGTGGTGGAGGTCAACCAATGTGTCAGAGATCCAGAGTTTCCTTGGTCTTGCCGGGTATTACCGGCACTTTGTGCAAGACTTCTCTATCATCGCTAAACCAATGACCCGACTCACGCAAAAGGGGGTTCCTTTTGTGTGGACGGACGCTTGTGAGGCTGGTTTTCAGACTTTGAAGAACAAGCTGGTGAATGCACCTATCCTATCCTTACCCGAGAGTGGCAAGCGCTCCACGGTGTACACGGATGCTTCGCAGATTGGACTCGGTTGTGTGCTAATGCAAGAAGGCCAAGTGATCACTTATGCTTCTAGACAATTGAAGACTCATGAGCAAAATTACCCTGCTCATGATCTCGAGTTGGCAGCAGTTGTCTTTGCTCTGAAGTCATGGAGGCATTACTTGTATGGGGAACAGTGTGATATCTTTACCGCCTTAAGTATATATTCACTCAGCGAGAGCTGAATTTGAGGCAGCGAAGGTGGTTGGAGATGATCAAAGTATCACCCTGGTAAGGCTAATGTGGTGGCTGACGCCTTGAGTAGAACAGGAGTACCTCAAGTAGCGATGTCCTTGATCTCGGAGTTTGAGAGGTTGGGTATCTCTTTGTCTCACTGGAGCTGCACAGGTAGAGACATAATTGATCATCCAGTCTGCCATTCCTGAGCGCGTTTGTGAGGCTCAGTACACGATCGGTTTATCTCGAAGGTGTGTGAGAGGATCTCGAAGGGCCGTTCCCGAGACTTCAGTGTGGACGAGAGCGGTGTGGTGTGTTTCAAGGGTCGACTGTGTATACCTCAGAAATTAGAGGTGAAGGATGATATTCTTCGTGAGGCTCACCGAACCCCGTATTCGGTACATCCAAGAGAGACCAAGATGTATCGTGATCTGAAGCAGATCTTCTGGTGGAAGCGGATGAGGGTGGACATTGCTAAGTATGTCGCTTCATGTGGCGTTTGTCAATAGGTGAAGGCCGAACACAAACGGCCTGCTGGTTTGTTGCAGCCTTTTATAGGTACCTGAGTGGAAGTGGGAGCATATCACTATGGACTTTGTGGTTGGTTTGCCGCACTCGCCTCGAGGGCGAGACGCAGTGTGGGTCATGGTGGACAGACTTACCAAGTCTGTGCACTTCATTCCGATGAAGATGACCAACACAGCGTAGGACCTAGCCTCATTATACATCCAAGAGGTGGTGAGACTGCATGGCGTACTCAAGTCCATTGTTTCTGATCGAGACGTCAAGTTCATCTCTAAGTTCTGGTAGAGTCTTCAAGCTACGTTGGGCACGATGATTTCCCTCAGTACAACATTTCATCCTCAGACGCATGGTCAGTCAGAGCGGACCATTCAGATCTTGGAGGATATGCTTCGTGCTTGTGTACTGACGTGGAAGGGCAGTTGGGAGGACTATCTGGCTTTGGCAAAGTTCACTTATAACAATAGTTATCAGGCGAGTATCAAGATGGCACCCTTTGAGGCTTTGTACGGTCGGAGGTGTGTTTTCCCTCTTTGTTGGGATGCAGCGGGCGAGAGGTCTTTGCTTGGCTTGGACCTTGTTCAGCAGACTGTGGAGAAAGTGCGGGAGGTTCGGCATAACTTGTTGGCCACTCAGAGCTGGTAAAAGAGTTATGCGGACGTTCGGCGCCGAGAGTTGGAGTTTGCGGTTGGTGACCTTGTGCTCCTTCGAGTGTCGCCAACCAAGGGTATTGTTCGGTTTGGTACCACCGGGAAGCTTAGCCCGCGGTACATCGGCCCTTTTCCAGTGGTTGCTCGCATGGGCAGTTTGGCTTATCATTTAGAGTTGCCGAACTCATAGATTGGTGTGCACAATGTTTTCCATGTGTCTATGCTGAGAAAAATATTACGGGACCCCGAACACAAGATCGACCTGGAAAAGGTCACGGTGGAACAGGATCTCACTATGGAGAATCGGCCAAAGCGTATCTTGGATACGTCAGAGCGGGTCTTGAGGAATATGACCATGAAGTATGTGAAGGTCCTTTGAACGAACCAGTCTGAGAGGGAAGCTACGTGGGAGCTTGAGAATCAAATGCGAAAGAAGTACCCCGAGCTCT
Organism: Melocanna baccifera; assembly: GCA_036346265.1. Taxonomy (NCBI): domain Eukaryota; kingdom Viridiplantae; phylum Streptophyta; class Magnoliopsida; order Poales; family Poaceae; genus Melocanna; species Melocanna baccifera. Next base: position 24,089,687 of record CM070682.1, on the reverse strand, counting down.
TCGAGGCTGGTGAGTACTCGTGGTTGTGATTCATTGATTTCTTTGGTTGCTCTTTTCTTGTTATTCGCTTGCCTGTGGTTTGAGGAGTTGGATCCAAGGACGAATCCTTATAAGGTGGGGAGAATGTAATACCCTGATCGTCATTTGGCGTAGGTTTTATAAAAAAATTTAAAATGAATAATAACTGCGGAGTCGCCCGGGTTTTTCGGTAAGCCGTGGGAAGGGAAGAAATAATTAATAAAAGCGTAAAGTAAAATTGTATGAAATAGATATTAATAAAAAACACTCCAGTGGGGTGGTAGGAGGGTGGGCCTACCACCTTGGGCCAGAGGGCCCAAGAGGTGGCCGAACCAACCCCCTCCAACCCTAGCCGCCCCCACCCTTCTCCCTTCCCCCCTTGCGCAGCCCCTCCCTTCCCCCTGCCTTTCCCAGCCACCTCCCCCTCCCCCTTGCGCCATCACCTCTCCCTCCCCTGGTGCTGCCCTGGTGCAAAGGAGGAATAAGGAGAACAAGGAGAAGAAGGAGAAGAGAAGGAAGGGAAGGAAGAGAGGAAGAGGAAGAGGAAGAGGAGAAGAGAAAGAGGGTGTGATCCCAAGGCTAGGTAATTGTTCCTCTTCCCAAATCCCTCTTTTTGCTGCTATATTTAGGGTTCTTAGCCTATGATTTGGTGGGGAATAGCAATTAAATACCCTAAGTAGTGATTCCCTGCTATCTGCGCGTAAGATTAATTCGTGCAGTGTTACTGTTCGCACAGTTTAGACCCCAAAAACGATTTTTCCTATGGGTTGTCCCAAAAGGAAAAACGTAGAGGACGACGATACGCATCTCCTATATTTGTTTTAGATTTTTTGGTCGTGGGATCTGGGTGCAGTAAGTTTTGAAACCTTGCTGTCCGTTAGGGGTGCAGATTGGGGGCAAACAGTTGTTCAGGTGTGAATTAGGGGCAGTAAATAATTTTTATGCATATGGTCATAATTGTGAAAAATGTAGATAATTAAGTAATCTATCTTCTATATACAAATTATATTTTTTGCAGTTATGTACTATGGATGGGAAGCGTTAGAAGTTGGCTGTCTAGAATGTCAGAACAGAGCACGTCCTCTGTTTTGTATGGTAGATTACATCATGATAGGAGACAAATATAATTAATTGGTCTACTTGAAAATTGAGGATGCTCAAGTGTAGTTTCTAGAGGTATGTCGTTTGCTATGTTCAGCTTAATATTTTTAAAGTTACCAAAAAACAAGCAATGCTGCAGCAGTGGGCTGTGCGTAAATTTGACGGGCATCGTAGCGATTGACGGGATTGGGGACTTAGCGGCATTTATATTTTTTTATATAAGACGCAATTATCTCGCTGTAGTTGTATGCTGAGAGTGACTTTTGGACAGGTGGCTACGCTCCTGATCACGCGTGATTTCGTCGCTTCACTGGTAAAGGCAAGTAATTGTAGCAGTAATGCTACCGTTCAATTGGTTATTCTTACTACTTGCAATCTACATGATCCCTGTATTTTGAAGTAATATGCCATGGTTGGTTGACGTATAAATGAGGTTGTAGTAGCAATTAATAACTGAATGTTATGCTTTGGACGACTTGCTTGTGGTCATGATGTAGTTGTTATATATGCCAAATGTAGAGCATGGATATAAATTCATGGTAGATATGTTGATGTTTCCTTGAGATTGAATTCATGTTAATCATGTTGATGCTGATGAGGACATCACTTCTACTGATATGAACACTCCTCTTACTGCTTCCATGAATGATGGGCAAGGTCCAATTACTCGGGCACGTGCTCGTCAACTCAACTATCAGGTAAACTCATTTTTAGGAGTCAATAATATTTTTGCTGAGAATTCAATATTTCCTAATACTTGTGATTTTCTTGTTCTTAGGAACCATGGAGAATAACCACGCGAGCTCAAGTGTAGAAGTGGAACCGTCAAGCGCAATCCAACTCATATTCACGAGTTCGACTCAGATTCGGACTGCTTGACAGTATCTACTTCAAATGGCCATAACTTTTGATCCAGAAGGTTTCTCAGGGCCCGTGAGTACTCGTTGAAAAGCTTTTGCAGTCTACTTTCAGATGAATCTGATCTCACCTCAAAATTCCATCCGAGACGATCAGAAACTGCAAAACAAGTGACATCTCTTTTCCAGTTCGAGTCAAATTGGACCTTGGGCCTTGTAATCACACTTAGACTATTTGGGCCGACACTATTCATGGTCAGTATTGTTCATATGAACAGTACTCATGAATAGTACCGCACCCCTTTTGTTAGATAAGTACGGCCTCCTCCACCCCTATTTAAGGAGGTCGCACCTCTTTAGTTTTTCTTGGGTTTTTCTTAAGAGTTTATTCTGCTTAACAGTCTCACCGCACATCCGGTTGAGGAACCCCAACTTGTGAACTTAATCTTTATTCATAATACAATTTCAGATTGTATTTTTTACTCTCTTGCTTGTGTTCTTGATTCACTTGCAGGAGATAGCCTTCTAGGCAAGGTCAACCGTGTTCGGCACGGTTGATAACCATCGGAGCAGTGGTGTAGTGATTGTGAGGGGATCGATCTATTTTAGTCGGAGCCTTTGGGTCATCAACGTTAAGTTCTCCATAATCGACTTATCAGTACCTCTCGGAAGATCGGGCCTTCGTCACATCAGGTGGTATCAGAGCAACGGTTGCCCATGAGGTAATTCATCCCTTTTAGATTAGTTTATGTTTATCATATCGTCATAAAAACTCCAGAAAAATAGCCAAAAAAATCCGTATTGTTCTTCCGTTGTCCCAACACCCCTTGTGCCATTACAATTTTCTTTTCAGTATTGCTCGTAGAATTTTTGGTTACATTTTTTTGTTCAAGTTGCTGATTGCTAGTTTAGTCAGAGTCCAGTTCGTCATTGTCTAGTTTGCAACTTGTGTTCCTTTGCGTAGCTTCGTCGTTGTGTTTTTTTCTTTATTCCTTGTTACAATCACCTTCCTTGCCGCGCCTTCCATCCTTGTCGCGACCTTCTATCCTTGCCGCGGCCTTTCCATCCACTGCCTTCTGCGGCAACCCTAGCTGCAAGCCCCCCATCCGCTGTTTCAAATTAGGGTTTCGGACTCAAAAAAAGAAAGGAAAGAAAAGAAAAGAAAAGAAAGAAAAGAAAAGAGAGTTTGATTTCGGGGTTAAAAAAAGGTGAAGAGTGCCCCTTCTATCCAAAATTTGAAAGGTTTTCAAACCTTTTTCAAATCCAGTGAAATTTGGTGGAGTCCTTCTTGATACATTCATAAGCCTCCAGAAAATTTTTTGAGTAATTTTGGCTTCGGGATCAAAAGTTATAGCAGTTTCAATTGAGACCGATTTGAATTCGAGTCCGTTTCCGACCCCCCTTCAGTAAAACCGGTATAACTTTTGCATACGGGGTCGGAATTGGACGTTTTTGTACTCGTTGGAAAGCTATCGATGGCACGCATGCAATAAAAATGACTAACTAGTCACCCTCTAAGACCCCCAAAATCAGCCATCTTTAGCCCTGAAATCGCGTCGCAAAATTTTGGCTTTCTGTTTTTGGTGTTTTATTCAGTCTTCCATTCGGAATTTGGGGTTCGTCCAGTTGAAAAAGTTGTAGATCTCATTGAAACCTTTCAAACGAGTATATATAAGCTACATAAAACTCTATCTTTTCATTGTTTGAGACTAACTGTTGTATCTGCTCAAACTAGACTGTTTGCGTTTTGCCGATACCGCTGTTTTGTGCTCTCCTTCGTGTGAATAATCTTTTGCCCTTAGAAAGAAGTTTGAGTAGTGAGCTAGCGTCTCTTCTAGTACTTGTTGTGAGGTTCTTCTTTGCTTACATCAAGTCACATTGATCATTGCGTGTGCGTACATACACTTCCTTGCATAGGGCTTGATTGGCTAGATGTGATTAGTCTAGGATCGGCAAATTTGACGAGTATTTTGAACAATCTTTCAACTTGCATTTACTGAAGTGTGGTAAGACGCTTGATCCTTTTGCTACCATATTGTGCCTTCTAAGCTCCACCTACTCTTAATCAGAACAGGTCCCCTCTTGCGATCGTACCCACGCTCGGCACGGTATCACGAACCAGCCACCGGTTGAACCTCCTACTGTTTGCGTTGGTAAGAACACTTGTAAAAGTGTGGTAAGACGCTTGAGAGTGTGTGATTCCACCTTCCATCACCTAGTAGTTAATAGGGATAATTCTTTTGTGTTGTTTTTTGTTTTCTACTAACCATGATAGGTGAGTCGTCTGAGGCGCAAGACTGTGTTGCAAAGGGAGAGCTCATGACGCTCTTGGATGAACAACGTACTACCATTAATGAGGACATCGATAGGAAGCTTCAAGCTATGACGGATATATTGCAGCGCTCCATCAATGAGAGTATTGCAGCACTCACTACCCGCTTTGAAAGAATAGTGAATCGGCCACCAAACAACAGACGCGAGAATGAACATGATGCACCCCAAGATCTTGAGGTGGGAGATGATAATGGGAGGCACAATCGTGATGCTCAAGATGCACATCTATGACACCGCCTACAACGCAACTGTCACAGTATGGGAGGTAATGATTTTCAGCACCACAATGCTCGTGCTAATGATGACCCGTTTGCTAAAGTTAAATTTACCATAACATCTTTTGCGGGTGTTTATGATGCTGAAATTTATCTAGATTGGGAGATGACCGTTGAACAAAAATTTAATGCCCATCTAGTTCCTGTAGTGCATAGAGTCAGACAAGCTACTAGCGAATTTAAAGATTTTGCTATCCTTTAGTGGAGTCAAGTAGTTAATTCTGGTTTAGCACCTAATACATGGGATAGATTGAAGGTAGCTATGCGTGCTAGATTTATTCCTCCTGCTTTTAAACGTGATATGCGTAAGAAATTGCAGCACTTAGACCAAGGTAATAAAACTATTGAGGAATATTATCAAGAACTACAAATAGGCAAGCTGCGTTGTAATATTGTAGAGGATGAGGAGGATAAGATGGCTCATTTTTATGGGGGCTTCAGGCATGAAATTTAGGACATAATTGATTACAAAGAGTATAACGATATCAATAGATTGTTCCAGCTTACTTGTTTCACAGAAAAAGAATTGCAAGGTAGGCAACAAAGAACAAGGAGCAACTTTGGAGGTACGTCTACATCGAGATCGACGCCTGGGCAAGCCAAGACAGCCCCACCTCCTGTTTTTTGAGCTACTGCCCCTTCTGTGAGTAGGGCGCGTTCAGCAGCACCACCGCCACCATCACGCGCACCTGAGACGAGCAAATTTACTAGTGTGCAAGCACCAGCACAGAGCTCTTCATCGGTTGCTTCCACGGGCCGTACGACGGGCATTGTGTACCACCATTGTAATGGGATGGGCCACGTCATGAGAGATTGCCCAAGTCAGCGGGCGTACATTGTGACAGAAGATGGTGGTTATGTAAGTGCTAGTAATGTTGAGGATGAATATGCTCTTGCAGCTACCTTGCAGGAATGGTGATGATCATGAGACAGATAGCGATGGTGAGGAAATATTAAGTGTTGCTGCTACGGTGAATTATAGAACCATAATTATGCAGCAAGTACTGAGCACTCAAAGAGAGCAAGAGGAGAAGGTACAACGTCATAATTTGTTTCAGATGCTTCTCATCGTCAAGGATTGCCGTGTTCGTGTTATAATTGATGGCGGGAGCTGTAATAATTTGGTGGATTCAGGATTGGTCAAGAAACTTGGCTTGACCACACGTGTGCATCCTTACCCATACCACATTCAGTGGTTCAACAACAGTGATAAGGTAAAGGTAACACAATCTGCGAGAGTGCATTTTTCTATTTGTTCCTATCGTGATGTTGCTGATTTCGATGTAGTACCTATGCAAGTATGCTGACTTTTATTAGGTCGTCCATGGGAATTTGATATCGATGCAACTCATCATGGTAGAAGTAATAAGTACAAAGGAAAGAAAATAACTTTGCTACCTTTGACACCTACTGAAATTGCTAATTATGATAAAGAGCTAGCTGAAAATAAGAAGAAAGAACTTGAATATGAATATGAAAATCAGCAAGTAGTGAAGGATGTTTTCCCACCTAAGAAAGAGAGGTTGGAACCGAGTTGTAGGACTGAGGGAATTAAATTAAAGGGTTGTATCATGCTTACAACCAAATCTGACCTTGCTGAAATTGTCGACAATGATATGTCATGCTATGCTTTGATATGCAAAGACGTTTTATTTTCACTTGATGATGTATCTAGCTCTTTGCCACCTGCTGTCATTAACATTTTGCAGGAATATGAGGATGTGTTTCCTGCTGAACTACCCCCGGGACTGCCACCTATTAGAGGGATTGAACACCAAATTGACTTAATTCTGGGTGCGACTTTGCCAAACCGTACGACGTATAGAACCAATCCGGAGGAAACTAAGGAAATTCAACGACAAGTCCAAAATCTTTTGGGCCGAGGGTATGTACGAGAAAGCCTGAGTCCTTGTGCTGTACCATGTCATAAAAGTGATGATGCTACAAATGTTGCTGATTTGTTCTTTAAGAAAATTGTTCGATTGCATGGTATTTCGAATACGATAGTTTCAGATCCTGATGCTAAATTTATTAGTCATTTTTGGAGAACCTTGTGGGGTAAATTGGGAACTAAGCTGTTATTTTCCACTACTTGTCATCCCCAAACCGATGGACAAACTGAGGTAGTCAATAGAACATTGTCTACTACGCTTAGGGTTGTGCTTAAAAAGAACTTAAAAATATGGGAGGAATGTTTGCCTGAAATTTGCTTATAATCGTTCGCTGCATTCTACCACAAAGAAATGCCCTTTTGAGATTGTGTATGGTTTCATACCTCGTGCATCTATCAACTTGTTGCCTCTTCCAGCTTCTAAGAGGGTAAATTTTGATGCGCAACAACGTGCTGATTTGATACGTAAGATGCATGAGATAACTAAAGAGAACATTGATATTATGAATGTTAAATATAAAGTTGCTGGTAGTCAAGGACGCAAGCATATGACTTTTGAACCTAGTGATCTTGTGTGGTTACGCCTGCGTAAAGAGCGATTCCCTGAAATGAGAAAATCTAAACTCATGCCTCGTGCAGATGGTCTTTTTAAAGTGCTTGAACGTATTAATGATAATGCATATAAGTTAGACTTGCCTGCAGATTTTGGGGATAGCCCCACCTTTAACACTGCAGATCTACGGCCATTCTTCGGCGTAGAAGATGAGCTTGAGTCGAGGACGACTCCAATTCAAGAAGGGAAGGATGATGAGGATATCACTTCTACTGATATGAACACTCCTCTTACTGCTTCCATGAATGATGGGCAAGGTCCAATTACTTGGGCACGTGCTCGTCAATTCAACTATCAGGTAAACTCGTTTTTAGGAGTTAATAATATTTCCGCTGAGAATTCGATACTTCATAAGACTTGTGATTTTCTTGTTCTTAGGAACCATGGAGAAGAATCACGCGAGCTCAAATGTAGAAGTGGAACCGTCAAGCGCAATCCAACTCATATTCGCGAGTTCAACTCAGATTCGGACTGCTTGACAGCGCCTACTTCAAATGGCCATAACATTTGATCCAGAAGGTTTCTCGGGTCCTGTGAGTACTCGTTAGAAAGGTTTTGGAGTCTACTTTCAGATGAATCTAGTCTCACGTCGAAATTCCATCCGAGCCGACCAGAAACTGCAAAACAAGTGGCGTAACTTGCCCAGTCCGAGTCAAATTGGACCTTAGACCTTATAATCACACTTAGACTATTTGGGCCGATACTATTCATGGCCAATACTGCTCACGTGAACATTACCTGTGAATAGTACCGCACCCCTTTTCTTAGATAAGTGCGGCCTCCCCCACCCCTATTTAAGGAGGTCACACCTCTTTAGTTTTCCTTAGGTTTTTCTTAAGAGTTTATTATGCTTAGTAGTCTTACCGCACGTCCGGTTGAGGAACCCCAACTTGTGAACTTAATATTTATTCGCAATACAATTTCAGATTGCATCTTTTACTCTCTTGCTTGTGTTGTCGATTCGATTGCAGGAGATAGCCTTCTTGGCAAGGTCAACCGTGTTCGGCATGTTTGATAACCATCGGAGCAGTGGTGTAGTGATTGCGAGGGGATCGATCTATTTTGGTCGGAGCCTTTGGATCATCAACGTCGAGTTCTCCCCAATCGACTTATCAGTACCTCTCGGAAGATCGGGCCTTCGTCACATCAGATGCCCTTTATGAGGTTGAAATTCATGTGATTTATGATTATCATATCATTCATAACATGTCATGACATTACATTGTGGATGTCGCCGCTTATAGCCGCGACCGTACCGGTACAACATCGTACATTACCGTAGTACAATGCACGCTCTTACCTTATTGGGTAAGAGTGCAGTGGAGCATAGCATGTATATGCATTTAATTGTGGATGGAGGAATTGCATTCATATGCCAATGGTTTAAAACCTTACATGACAGGACTTGTGATAGTCCTTGTGGTTTAATGAATGAGGATGTTGAATGTGGTTGTGGTCATGTAATAACATATATGTTGTTGTAGCTTTGCTTGTTGTTTGAATCACCTGTTAAACAATTTATTTGCTGAGATTTTTATCTCACCCTTGTTGTTTTCTCCCCCCTTACAGGTGATCCTTGAGCATGCATGGGAAGGGTAGAGTGGCACCACAATAATGCACTTGATACGTTGACTCATGCTGTAATAAAGTCAAAGGGACTATAGCCATTTGCTTCGCTATTCGTTGATGTTTGCTTTAAAATAATAATGTTGAATTTGTGTACTATTCTTTTGGTTAAACTGCTAGAGCTTGTTTAACTATTGAACTTGTTATCAAACCTTTGTTTCCCTTAGTTGATTATGCTTCCGCTTAGTTCTCCATGTTTGTAATTTGTTGTCAGTTTAAATTATTTTGTAAACTTGGCTTGTTGTGGAGTGGTTTAGTGACATCTCAGGGTAATGTGGGTCCTGGGGTGTACACCTGATTTCGTCTGAATGGAGTTTAGAGTACCCATCCGAACCTGTTATGGTGGAAAGTTTAACACTGGCTCGGACAGATTCGAACATCATGTCAAAATGGGTTAGAGCACATATGAAGTCCGTTCGGTGTGTTTGGGACTCAGTTTCATTTGATGCCTCGATTCGTGCGAATGGTGTTTAGAGTATCCGTCCAAACCCGTTATGGTGGAAAGTTTAACACCGACTCAGACAGATTCAAAATTCATGTTGAAATGACTTAAGGCGCATATGAAGTCCATACAGGGTGTTTGGGACACAGTTTCATTTGATACCTCGATTTCGTACATGTGGAGTTCACAATATCCGTCCGAACTCGAGATGGTGAAGAGTTTAACACCGACTTGGACGGATTCAAAATCCAAGTCGAAATGATTAGAGTGCATATAAACTCCACTCGAGGTGCATGAGACTTAGTTTTGTTTGATGCCTAGATTTCGTACGCAAGCAATTTACAGTACCCGCCTGAACCTATTATGATGGAAAGTTTACCACCGATTCGGATGGATTCAAAATTTATGTCAAAATGACTTAGGGCGCCTATAAAGTCTATTCGGGTGTTTCGGACTCAGTTTCATTTGATGCCTAGATTTCATACGCGTGGAGTTAACACTACCCGCCCGAACCCGTTACGGTAGAAAGTTTCACACCGACTCAAACGGATTCAAAATTCATATCAAAATAAGTTATGGTGCATATGAAGTCCATTCGGGGTGTTTGGGACTCAGTTTCATTGGATGCCTCGATTTTGTGCGAATAGAGTTTATAGCACCCGTCCGAACCCATAATGGTGAAAAGTTTAACACCGACTCAGACGAATTAGCAATTCATGTCGAAATGACAAAGGGCACATGCAAAGTCCATCGGGGTGTTTAGGACTCAGTTTCATTTGATGCCTCGATTTCATATGCGTAGAGATTACAGCACCCGTTCTAACCTGTTATGGTGAAAAGTTTAACATCAACTCCGACGGATTCAAAATTCAAGTCGACATGATTAGGGTGCATAAAAAGTCCATTTAGGATGTTTGGGACTTAGTTTCATTTGATGCTTGAATTTCGTACGCATGGAATTTATAATACCCGTTTGAACCCGTTATGATGGAAAGTTTAACACCGACTCGGACGGGTAAGAAACTCATGTCGAAACGTCTTAGGGCTTATATAAAGTCCATTCGGGGTGTTTGGGATCAGTTTCACTTGATGCCTCGATTTTGTGCGAATGGAGTTTACAGCACCCGTCCGAACCCATTTGGTGAAAAGTTTAACACCGACTCAGACGGATTACCAATTCATGTCGAAATGACAAAGGGCGCATGCAAAGTCCATTCGGGTGTTTAGGACTCAGTTTCATTTGATGCCTCGATTTTGTGCGAATGGATTTTGTCCGAACCCATTCGACGGATTTCATGTGACTGGAGTTTAAAGCACTTGTCCGAACCTGTTATGGTGGAAAGTTTAGCACTGACTCAGACAGATTCGAAATTCATGTCGAAATGAATTATGATGCATATGACACCCATTCGGGGAGTTTGGGACTCAGTTTCATTTAATATCTCGATTTTGTGCGAATGGAGTTTGGAGCATCCGTCCGAACCCGTTATGGTGAAAAGTTTAACACCGACTTAGACATATTCGAAATTCATATCGAAAAGACTTAGGGTGCATATCCAGTCAATTCGGGGTTTTTGGGACACAGTTTCATTTGATGCCTCGATTTTGTACATGTGGAGTTTACAGTATTCGTCGAACTCGTTTTGGTGGAGAGTTTAACATCGACTCAGACGGATTTGAAATCTATGTTGCAATGATTAGAGCGCATATAAAGTCCATTCAAGGTGTTCGGGACTTACTTTCATTTGATGCCCAGATTTCGTACGCGTGGAATTTACAGTACCCGCCCGAACCCGTTATGGTGGAAAGTTTAACATTGAATCGGACGGATTCAAAATTCATTTCGAAATGAGTTATGGCGAATACGAAGTCTATTCGGGGTGTTTGGGACTTTGTAGCATTTGATGCCTCTATTTCGTGCGAATGGAGTTTAAAGTCCCCGTCTGAATGCGTTATGGTGGAAAGTTTAACACCAAGTTGGACGCATTCGAAATTCATATCGAAATGACTTATGGCGCATATGAAGTCCATTCAGGTTGTTTGAGACTCAATTTTATTTGATGCCTCGGTTTCGTGCGTGTGGAGTTTACAGTACCCGCCCGAACCAGTTATGGTGGAAAGTTTAACACCGACTCGGACGGGTTCGAAATTTAGGTCGAAATGACTTAGGGTACATGTGAAGTCCATTCGGGATGTTTGGGACTCAATTTCACTTGTTGCTTGGATTTCGTACGCGTAGAGTTTAAAGTACCCATCCGAACCCGTTGTGGTGGTAAGTTTAAAACCGACTCGGACGGATTTGAAATTCTTGTTGAAATGTTTTAGGGTGCATATGAAGTCCATTCGGCGTATTTGGGACTCAGTTTCATTTGATGCCTTGATTTCGTACGTGTGGAGTGTACAGTATCCGTCCGAATCTGTTATGGTGAAAAATTTAACTCCGACTCGGACGGATTCAAAATTCATGTTGAATTGACTTACGGCTCGTATGAAGTCTATCGGGGTATTTTGGAGTCATTTTCATTTGATGCCTGGATTTCGTACGCGCGGAGTTTGCTGTACATGTCCGAACCTAATGTGTTGATGGCCCGATCTTCCGAGAGGTACTGATAAGTCGATTGTGGAGAACTCGACGTTGATGATCCAAAGGCTCCGACCAAAACAGATCGATCCCCTCGCAATCACTACACCACTGTTCCGATGGTTATCAACCGTGCCGAACACGGTTGACCTTGCCAAGAAGGCTATCTCTTGCAAGCAAATCGAGAACACAAGCAAAAAAAGTAAAAGATGCAATCTAAAATTGTATTGCGAATAAAGATTAAGTTCACAAGTTGGGGTTCATCAACCGGACGTGCGGTGAGACTGCTAAGCAGAATAAACTCTTAAGAAAAACTCAAGGAAAACTAAAGGAGTGCGACCTTCTTAAATAGGAGTGGGGGAGGTCACACTTATCTAACAAAAGGGGGTACGGTACTATTCATGGTTACTGTTCATATGAACAGTACGCCCATGATTAGTGCCAGCCCAAATAGTCTAAATGTGATTACAAGCCTAAGGCCCACTTTGACTCGGACTGAAAAAGTGACGCCACTTGTTTTGCCGTTTCTGATCGGCTTAGGTGGAATTTCATGGCAAGACAAGATTCTTCTGAAATTAGACTTCAATATCTTTCCAACGAATACTCACGGGCCCCGAGAAACCTTCTGGATCAAAAGTTATGGCCGTTTGAAGTAGGTGCTGTCGAGCAGTTCGAATCTGAGTCGAACTCGCGAATATGAGTTGGATTGCGCTTGATAGTTCCACTTCTACACTTGAGCTCGCGTGGTTCTTCTCCATGGTTCCTAATAACAAGAAAATCACAAGTCTTAGGAAGTATCGAATTCTCAGCGGAAATATTATTGACTCCTAAAAACGAGTTTACCTGATAGTTGAGTTGACGAGTACGTGCCCGAGTGATTGGACCTTGCCCATCATTCATGGAAGCAGTAAGAGGAGTGTTCATATCAGTAGAAGTGATGTCCTCATCAGAACCTGATGTGGTGGAGAGATTAACATCGACTCGGACGGATTCAAAATTCATGTCGAAACGAGTTGTGGTGCATATGAAGTCAAATCAGGGCGTTTGGGACTTAGTTTCAATTGATGTCTCGATTTCGTACACGTGGAGTTTACAGTACCCGTCCGAACCTGTTATAGTGGAAAGTTTAGCACCGACTCGGACAGATTCAAAATTCATGTCAAAATGACTTAGGCGCATATGAAGTCCATTTGGTGTATTTGGGACTCAGTTTCATTTGATCCCTTGATTTCGTACGCGTGGAGTTTACAGTACCTGTCCGAAACCGTTATGGTGGAAAGTTTAACACTGACTCGGATGGATTCAAAATTCATGTCAAAATGAGTTAGGGCACATATAAAGTCCGTGTTTGGGACTCAATTTCTTTCAATGCCTAGATTTCGTACGTGTAGTGTTTATAGTACCCATCCGAACTAATGTGACCATGTTACAAACGCATACGACTATAGTTCCTAAGAATAAACAAAAGGTGAATCTATTTCTTTTGTTTTAAATGAGAATATGATGCCATCTAAAGATGAAAATATATATTTGTGCAACTATATAAGGAGGATTACATCAACGCTACGCGCTCGTAGTTGGGGTCCACCTAAAGGGATGCCGACCAATATATCAAGACCAACTCAACGCCTTTCCCAATTCTTACTCAAGATCACCACGTCACCTTTGGATCAATTCAAGCAACAGTTCAAGCGGAACATATTTTGGAATCCAATTCGGCCTCCATATCAATTTGGAGTCAGCCTTACAGGTTTGACTTCAAATATGCATAACTTTTGCATACGAACTCCGTTTGAGGTGTGCGAGTATAGTATAGAAAGAAGAATTCATCCACTTTCCAATGGATCTAGCCCTACCTCCAAATTCTTTCTGTGTGCACCATAATTACTAAAAAAATCCAATGCTGAATCAGCCTGACAGGACCGACTTGAAATGCTCATAGAATTTGCATCAAAAGTCCATTTGGAATGTGTGAGTACAGCATGGAAATCTTATGTTGCCATCTTTCCAATGGATCCAGCTCCATCTAAAAAATCTATTTGTGCGTGTTGGAATCATTAAAATAATCTTTCGATTTTGAAAAGAGAGATAGAATCAAATTTAGTTTGATTACTTTCCATGTGATGAAAACTTTCTATATGCAAGGGCCTGCGTGCCCCTATAAATAGAGGCTCAATTGGCTATGTAACAGAGGCTTTTGTAGATTAATTTTTCATCAAGAAACTTCATCGTGTGTTCTTGTGTCGACTAGACCAACAACTGTAATTACAAACCTCAACACTTTACATTCCTCATTTATATTTGCAATATTCAGATTGCTCTTTATCTTATTCTTCAATTGCTCGCAGAAATTGAACCTCAAGATCAGGTCAACCGTGTTCTTGGCACAGTTGATATCGACTAGTGTGTGGTGTAGTGATTGCAAGATGGACTTGGTCGTCTCGGCCAAGTAGCCTCATCGTTAACTTCACATCAACAATCGAAGTTATTTATCTCATCGAAAGATCGAGCCAAAAACACCTTCATCACAAACCCGTTATGGTGGAAAGTTTAATACCGACTCGGACGGATTCAAAATTCATGACAAAATGAGTTAGGGCGCATATGAAGTCCATTCAGGGTGGTTGGGACTCAGTTTCATTTGATACCTCGATTTCGTGCGAATGGAGTTTAGATTACCTATCCGAACCCGTTATGATGAAAAGTTTAACACCGATATCGACGGATTTGAAAATCATATCGAAATGAGTTAGGGCGCATATGAAGTCCATTCGGGGTGTTTGGGACTCAGTTTCATTTATTGTTTCGATTTCGTGCGAATATAGTTTAGAGTATCCGTCCAAAACCGTTATGGTGGAAAATTTAACACCGACTCAGACGGATTCGAAATTCATTAAGAAATGACTTAGGGCACATATGAAGTCCACTTGGGGTATTTGGGACTCAGTTTCGTTTGATGCCTCAATTTCGTACGCGTAGAGTTTACAACACCCGTCCGAACCCGTTATGGTGAAAAGTTTAACACCCACTCAAACGGATTCAAAATTCATGTCAAAATGACTTAGGGCACATAAAAAGTCCTTTCGAGGTGTTTCGGACTCAGTTTCATTAGATGCCTCGATTTTGTACGCGTAGAGATTACAGTACATGTCCGAACTAGTTATGTGGAAAGTTTAACACCGACTCACACATATTCGAAATTCATGACAAAATGAGTATGGCGCATATGAAGTCCATTCGAGGTGTTTGGGACTCAGTTTCATTTGATGCCACAATTTCGTGCGAGTGAAGTTTAGAATACCCGTCTGAACCCGGTATGTAGGAAAGTTTAACACCGAGTCAGACGGATTCAAAATTCATGTCAAAATGTGTTATGGTGCATACAAAGTCCATTCGGGGTGTTTGGGACTCAGTTTCATTTGATGACTCGATTTCGTGCGAATGGTGTTTAGATTGCCTGTCCAAACCGATTATGATGGAAAGTCTAACACCAACTCAAACAAATTCGAAAATCATGTCAAAATGAGTTAGGGCACATGTGAAGTCCATTCAGGATATTTGGGACTCAGTTTCATTTGATGCCTCGATTTCGTGCGAATGAAGTTTACAGCACTTGTCCGAAACCGTTATGGTGAAAAGTTTAACACTGACTCGGACAGATTCGAAATGACATAGGGCACATATAAAGTTCATTCGGGTTTTTGAGACTCAGTTTCATTTGATGCATGGATTTCGTACGCGCGGAGTTTATAGTACCCGACCGAACCCATTATGGTGGAAAGTTTAACACCGACTCGAACGGATTTAAAATTCATGTCAAAATGAGCTATCGAACATATAAAGTCCATTTGGGGTGTTCGGAACACAGTTTCATTTGATGCCTCAATTTCGTGCGAACGGAGTTTAGAGTATGTGTCCGAACCCGTTATGGTGGAAAGTTTAACACTGACTCAGACGGATTCAAAATTTATGACGAAATGAATTATGGCGCATATGAAGTCCATTCGGGATGTTTGGGACTCAGTTTCATTTAATGCTTCGATTTCGCACGAATGGAGTTTATATTATCCATTTGAACTCGTTATGATAGAAAGTTTAACACCGACTTAGACAGATTCGAAATTCATGTCAAAATGACTTAGGGTGCATATAAAGTCCTTTCGAGGTGTTTGGGACTTAGTTTCATTTGATGACTACATTTCGTATGTGTGGAGTTTACAGTACCCGTCCAAACCCGTTATGTTGGAAAGTTTAACTCAAACTGGGACGGATTCGAAATTCATGTGAAAATGACTTAGGGCGTATATGAAGTCCATTTGGGGTGTTTGGGACCCAGTTTCGTTTGAAGCCTCGATTTCGTACACGTGGAGTTTACAACACCCGTCGGAACCCGTTATGTTGAAAAGTTTAACACCGGCTTAGATGGATTCGAAATTCACGTCGAAATGACTTAGTGAACATATAAATTCCATTCGAGGCGTTTGGGACTCAGTTTTATTTTATGCCGGAAGTTCATACGCATGGGGTTTACAGTACCGGTCCGGAGCCGTTACGGTGGAAAGTTTAACACCGACTCACACGCACTCGAAAATCATCTAGAAATGAGTTACGGCGCATATGAAGTCCATTCGAGGTGTTTGGGACTCAGTTTGATTTGATGCCTCGATTTCGTGTGAATTGAGTTTAGAGTACCCGTCCGAACTTGTTGTGGTGAAAAGCTTAACGCCAAGTTAGACGGATTAAAAAATCATGTCGAAATAAGTTATGGCGCATATGAATTCCATTCGGGGTGTTTGGAATTCAGTTTCATTTGATGCCTCGATTTTGTGCGAATGGAATTTAGATTACCCGGCCGAACCCATTAGGTGGAAAGTTTAGCACTGACTTAGACGGATTTAAAAATCATGTCGAAATGAGTTTGGGCTTATATAAAATCCATTCAGAGTGTTTGGAACTCTGTTTCATTTGATGCCAAGATTTCGTACGCGTGGAGCTTAGAGTATCCGTTCGAACCAGTTATGGTGGAAAGCTTTACACCGATTTCATGCCTATATTTTGTGCGAATGGAGTTCAGTGTACCTGTCCGAACCCGTTATCATGGAAAGTTTAGCACCGAGTCAGACGGATTCAAAATTCATGTCGAAGAGAGTTATGGCATGTAACATTCTGTTTTTCTGAAGTTTATAAAGCCCAATTTCCAAAAATAAATTTCCTGGAATTTTCTGAAATTAAATCAAGCTTCAAATGAATTTTTGAGATTTAAAATGATTTAATCTAAGTAAAATAAACCTTAACATAAGTTGAAAATATTTTATTTGGATTCTTCAGGTCTCGAGGAATTTTCTGGTATTTTTGGTGAATTTTAGGGATTTACTTGGTATTTTCTAGAGCTTTTAGATGTTTATTTGGATTTCTAGGAAAAGAAAGGAAATTAAAATAAAACCGCCGCCGCCCAGCCGTGGAATCCCGCCACCCCCACGCGTTGGCCATCCGTCCCAGCCACGCGTCGCCTCCTCGCCAGCCCGGCCCCCGTGCGCGCGCCGCTCTGCCGTCGCCTGCACCGAGCTGCCCGATTGGCTGTGACACCACGCGTCGACCGATCCC
This sequence comes from Melocanna baccifera, assembly GCA_036346265.1. Classification (NCBI taxonomy): domain Eukaryota; kingdom Viridiplantae; phylum Streptophyta; class Magnoliopsida; order Poales; family Poaceae; genus Melocanna; species Melocanna baccifera. The sequence continues at coordinate 24,072,345 of CM070682.1, read as the reverse complement.
GCCCTATGCCCGCGCCCTCATGCAAACCCTAGCGCCGCTCGCCCCCAGCCGTTAGATCCCATCCCCACCACGCGTCGCCCCGCTCATGCCTCCGTCCCCGATCGAACCCTAGCGCTGCCCTCGCCCGCTCTGCGCCGTTGGTTCTAAATTCGTAAAAAATCGAGCTCTAGCTGTTGGTTCTGGTTTCATGATTTTTGGAGTTCATTTGCTTATCATTTTACGTATTTTTCTTCTTTTAGTCGTTTTCTCCCTCGTTATATTCGGATTCCGGAGGAGCAGGATCTACGCCCGAAGACCAAGAGTACCCGCTGAGAATAACCAAGGCAAGTCATGTCTTTTGATCATGTTGAACCCAGTTTTGCAATCTATTAATTAATTATTTTGTTTTAAGTTACATTGCATCGCTATTTTTATTCAAATCCTTATATTGGTAGTTATTGTCCCAATTGTTATTCGTCCTTGATAACTTTGATGCCATGATGCCATTGTCACCTTAGGCTGGGAAATTAGTTAGTGATGTTATGTTAATTGTCATACGGGTTGGTACGATAGAATTGCTTAGCCTTGCTTAAATTTACGAATGGCTTTATCATCGTATGTGAATTATTAATTTGACCTAATGATATATGGAACTGTGGTTGGTGCCACATTTATTAAAATTTGTGCCATGACATAGGTGTGTCATTAGTTTGGTTATACAAACTTGGTTTTGCACTCGGGCGAGTGATCGTGTAGTAAAGGGGGAAGTGCAGGTTCACTTCGGGGGATGTGGTAGCCTCGCTCGGGTAGAATTAAGGGCTTAACTTTGTGCACCATTGATCTGAGCTTTATCGTGCAAACCACATGTCTAGTATGTGATAGACCTGGTTGATTAATTTGGGATGTTTCAACTTTAATCTTGCCATTGAGATGAATATGGTTGCTGATTTCCATGTGACGCAAGGGGGGGTGTGATGCGAAACCCTAACGGGCGGGATTGAGTTGGAATTGAACTTTGTAAAGGCCTTGTTGTGATTTCCTGAGATCGAGGCTAATCACATCGTGTAGGTACAGTTGTGCAACCTCTGCAGAGTGTAAAACTATTCGAATAGCTGCGTCCTCGGTCATGGACAATGCTCGGTGATTTCACACGAGGGTTAGCGTTATCTTTTAAACTTGGTGGTTTATGTTGGTAGTGAACATGTAGTTCACTGTTGGTTCAGTTTGTGAATGGGATGTTCACAAGTGGTTTATGTTCATTCCTTTGATTATTTATAATCATTGTTTCCACTTAAAGTTCGCTTCCAATCTATTTATCATATTTACTGTGAAATGCCTTTTATGCAAATTAACCTTTCAGCCTTCCATTGGTAAGCCTTGTATACTATATTGCATTCATTTTTTACAAATGACTTCTGAGTACCAATGTACACACGGCTTTACGCCTATGTTTCTTAGTTGAGGATGAGGAGTATTATCAGCAGGAGGTTCCAAAAGGAGATTACTTCGACGACTTCACGGATTAGGCTTCGTTCTCTACTCGATAGCCTGTGGGTTTGTCGATTGTCCGCTATACTTTATTTTGGATTTCTGCTGCTAGTTTTAAAGCCCTTCCGGCTAGAGATATTGTAAGTTTGACCATAAGGTCGTACCTTTGAGATTTATTGATATTTGAGTTTTACCTTTATTTTATCATGTGTATGGTTATGACTACATCTATGTTTGACTGTGTGCACTAGCGTGATCCTGGACTAGTGCAGTTTACACAGAGAGTCCGAATTTGCATATTCGGGTCTCGACATGGCACATATGATGTTCATTCGGAGAGTTTGCGACTCAGTTTTAGTTGATGCCTCGATTTCGTAGGAATTGAGTTTAGATTACCGGTCCGAACCCGTTATGGTGGAAAGTTTAACACCGACTCGGATAGATTCGAAAAGCATGTCGAAATGAGTTAGGGTACGTATGAAGTCCATTCGGTGTGTTTGGGACTCAGTTTTATTTGATGCCTCAATTTCGTATGCATGGAGTTTACAGTACCCATCTGAACCTGTTATGGTCAAAAGTTTAAAATCGACTCGGACAGATTCAAAATTTATGTCGAAATTCTTATGGCGCATACGAAGTCCATTTGGGGTGGTTGGGACTCAGTTTCATTTGATGCCTCGATTTTATACATGTAGAGTTTACAGTACCCATTTGAACTCGTTATGATGAAAAGTTTAACACCGACTTGGACAGATAAGAAATTCATGTCAAAATGACTTAGGGTGCATATGAAGTCCATTCGGGGTGTTTGGGACGTAGTTTCATTTGATGCCTCGATTTCGTACGCGTGGAGTTTATAGTACCCGTCCGAACCCATTATGGTAGAATGTTTAACACCGACTCGGATGGATTTGAAATTCATATCAAAATGAGTTATGGTGCATATAAAGTCCATTCGGGCTATTTAGGACTCAGTTTCACTTGATGGCTGGATTTCGTACACGTGAAGTTTACAGTACCCGCGTGAACCCGTTATGGCGGAAAGTTTAACATCGACTCGGACAAATTCAAAATTCATGTCGAAATGAGTTATGGTGCATATGAAGTCCATTCAGAGTGTTTGTGTAACACCCTAGGACCCACATGTAACACCCCAAGATCCACATTACCCTAGCATCATGCCACTAAACCACTCCACAAATTACCAATTTACAAGATAATATAAACCGGCAACAATTTTCTAAAACATGATAAGCTAAGCGGAAGCATACTAAAACAAAGGTAATGGAATGCTATTAATAAAAGAACCACAACTACCAATTTTAACCAATTAAAACAAACCACTATCTAGCATTATCAATTTAAAACAAACATCAATGAGGGAAATAAATCCGTGACTAAGACTCCACAATTATTACAACATTAATCATAAGATGGAGTGCAATTGTGTTGTGCCGCTCTACCCTTCCCATGCATGCTCAAGAATCACCTGGAACAGAGAAAAAATAAGAGTGAGATAAAAATCTCAGCAAGCAAACTGTTTAACAAGCTAATTAGACTACAATAGTTTAAGTTTCAACATTTAATTTTCACATTGACCTCAATTATAGCCTTAATCACCATTACTACCAACAACCACAAAACATTAGCAATTAGGTTTTGAATGCCTACTTCATAACCGCAACCACCACTACTACCAACATCAATAAAGTATTAACATATTTTCCTCACTAACCTTATTCTTTCCCACTACCACAACTGCTAACAATAGTTACCACAAGAGAAAATTCCTCATGCCACAACCATATCCCCTACTATACCACAAGGGGGTGAATCCCCATTCCACGACCACAGCCATATTCCTCATACCACAAGAGACTCTCATGAGCCAATTCCATATCGAGTTAAGAAGTTGCACTTATTTGCAAATCAATCATCTATAACACATTGCATAAGTATACAAATGATACATCCACAATGAAAATGCATATGATCCACTGCACCCTTACCCAACAAGGTAAGAGTGTGCATTGTACTACAGTAATGTACGATGATGTACCGGTACGATCGCGGCTATAAGCGCGACATCCACAATGCAAATGTCATGACATGTTATAAATGATATGATAATCATAATCCAGAAGAATTTAACCTCAAAGAACAACATCATATTCATCATGAATTTAACCACAAAGGACAACAACATATTCAACATGAATATCACCTCATAATCCACATATGATTCAATAAGGACATTACCCATAATCCACATTTGATTCACCAAGACCAAAATCAATCTATCCAAAGGTAGTACTACCACATAGGCCAGAATTTATTCATTAATAATACCGCCAACTAGCCCACAATATAATTATTAAGAGTATTACCACCTAGATCACAATATCCTCGTAAGGAAAACTACCCCACAATCACTTTTGTTTTACAAATATTTCACCAAGGCATAACCAATTGATTGCTAAATTGCTACCACATAGACCACATTAAGAAAGCATGTAACCATGGCATAACATCTCAAATTAAGAGAATTAACTTGTGTGAATGTATAATGATTAACGAGTTAAACAGTAGCATATCCGCTACGTTTACTTGCTTCTACCATTGAAGCGAAGCGATTACACGCGGTCAAGAGCAAACCCACCTGTTCAAAGAAAATACTTCTCAACATAATTCCACAGCAAGGTAATCGCGACTAAGAAGATAAAGACGCCGCTAAATTCCCAAATCCGACAATCCCCACTCCGCTCAACGATCCTACGCCCAGCTCACTACAGCGGCGCTGCTTAATATTTTTGTATATTTAAAACTATTAAGCCGATTACAGCAAAAGAGATATTTCTGGAAATTACAATGTAATACCTTCAATTTTCAAGTAGATGACTTATTTTTATTTTGCTGCTAACATGGTGTAATTTAATGCGCAAAACAGAGGACGTACTCTGTTCTGTCAATCTGGACAGCCAACTTCTAATGCACCCCAACCACAGTACAAAGCTCTAAAAATTATGATTTTTCTACAAAAACTAGATCCTTAGATTCCTTACAACTTTTGTTATTGGGAGGATAAATATAAAAATCATCTTCCACTCCGAATCTACATCCGAACAGCAATCTGTCTCGGATTCCACTTCTGCCAGACAACAGTCTTCCCGACCCTGCTGCACCCAAACCCCACGGCCAAAAAATCTCAAACAAATACAAGAGATAGATCTTGATGTCCTGTACAATTTTCCTTTTGGCCAGACCTATAGGAAAAATCGTTTCATAGGTCTAATCTGCGCAAACAGCCGCACTACACAAATTGGACTACGCGCAGACAGCAGGAATTCCCTAATCAGTGAATTAATTTGCTAATCCCCATCAATTCTCGTGCTAAGAACCCTAATTACAGGAAAAAATAGAAGGGTTTGGGATAGGGGAAGTTACCTAGGGGATTCCTTGGGATCTCCCTTCTCCCCTTCTTCTTCCTCCCTTCCTTCTCTTCCTCTTCTTCTTCTTCTTGATTTCTCCTTGCACCAATGGACAGCACTTGAGGGGAGGAGAATGGGCGCAAGGGGGGAGGGAGGTGGCGGCCAGGGGTGGAAAGGGGGAGGGGGTGGCGGCCACTTGATTAAATAGCAGGGTGCGGCCACCCCTTAGGCCCATTGGCCTAAGGTGGCAGGTCCACCCTCCAGGCAGCCCACTAGAGATTCTTTTATTTATTTTATTTTTGTTTATTCTATAATTTTATTCTCCCTTCCTGCGATTTACCAAAAATCCGGCGACTCCGCGATTACTTTAAAAACCGACGTCGAAACGACGTTCAGAGCATTACACCACATTACCCTGGAATGCCACTAAACCTCTCCACAACTAGCCAGGTTACAAGATAAGATGAACTGGCAACATATTAATTAAGGAACAACCACTAATAATTTTAAACAAATAAAATGAACCACAATCTATAATTATTAATTAAAAATGATTAATAATGAGGAAAAAAGATAAATAACTAGAGACTTCTCATATTTATTATAGCATAAATCATGAAATGGTGTGTAATAGTGTTATACCGCTCTACCCTTCCCATGCATGCTTAAGTATCACCTAAAAAGGGGGAAAACAAGAGAGAGATAAAAATCACAGCAAGCAAACTGTTTAACAAGCTAATTAAACTACAACAGTTTAAGTATCAACATTTATTTTTCATATTGACCACAATTATAGATTTAACCACCATTACTACCAACAACCACAAAACATTAGCAATTAGGTCTCGATTGCCTGCTTTATAACCGCAACCACCACTGCTACCAACATTAATTAAGCATTAACATATTTTCCTCACTAACCTTATTCCTTCTCACAACCACAACTGCTAACAACAGTTACCACAAAAGAAATACCTCATGCCACAACCACAACCACATCCCCTACCATACCATAAGGGGGTGAACACCACCCACGACCACAGCCATAATCCTCATACCACAAGGGACTCTTATGATCCAATTCCACATCAAAAGCTAAGAAGTTGCATTTGTTCGCAAATAATTCATTCACAACACATTGCATAAGTACACAAATGTTCCATCCATAATGAAAATACATATGAATACGTATGATCCACTGCACCCTTACCCAACAAGATAAGAGTGTGCATCGTACTATGGTAATATATGATGCTATACCGGTATGGTCGCGGCTATGTGCGGTGACATCCACGATGCAAATGATATGTCATGATATGCATGATATGATACCAATGATTCATAAGAATTTAACCACAAAGATCAGCAATATATTCATCAAGAATACTGCCTCATAATCCACATATGATTCAATAGTAACAATACCACATAATCCACCTTCGATTCACCAAGATCATAATCAATCGATTCATAGGGAATACTACCACATAGACCATAATATATTCATTAAAAATACTACCACTAAGACCACAATATATTCATTAAGAATACTACTACTAAGACCACAATGTATTCACTAAGAATATTACCACTTAGATCATAATTTCTTCATAAAGAATACTATCCTGCAACCATATTTATTTCATTAAGAACAATACCACATAACCACAATTAATCCATCAAGAGTATAAACAATTGTTTCTTAAAATGCTACCACATAGACCACACTATGAAAGCATGTAACAACGGCATAGCATCTCAGATTAAAAGAATTATCTAATGTGAATGTAGTATGATTAACGAGTTAAACGGTACCACATCCGCTACATTTACTTGCCTCTACCGAAGAAGCGAAGCACTTCAAACACGGTCAGAAGCGAAGCCACCTGTCCAAAAACCACCTCTTAGCACAGGACTATAGCAAGACATCCACATCTTAAGAAAATAAAATGCCACTAATCCCAACTCCTGATAAATACCCTCTCAGCTCGTCGATTCTATGCCCAGCCCACTGCAGCACCGCTGCTTGTTTTTTTGTATCTTTTAATCTACTAGGCCAAGCATAGCAAATGATGATATTTCTGTAATCTACAGAGCAAATCCTACATCTTTCAAGGTGACACCCTATTTTTAATATGCTGCTAAAGGGGCGTAAAATACCGCATAAAACAGAGGACATACTCTGCTTCGGTGATATGGCCGGCAAACTTTTAACGAATCCCACCTTCTGTATAATGCTCTAAAATTCATGATTTTTTTACAGAAGCTATTTTACATGATTTCCTACAACTCTTTCCATTGTGGGAAAAATCATAAAATTTATCTACCCGTCTGAAACTACACCTGAACAGTAACTAGTTTCAGACTACTCCTCTGCTATACAGCAAAGTTCCCAACTCTGTTGCGTCCAAACCCCATGGCCAAAAAATCTAAAAAATTACTAAAGCTAGGTTTCGACGTCCTCTACAACTTTCATGTTGACCAAATCTGCAGGAAAAATCATATTGATGCTCTAATCTAGACAAACAATCGCGCTGCACGAATCAACCTACGCGCATACAATAATTAATCACTAAACGGTTCATTACCCCATAAGAACACCTCTAATCATGAGCCAAAAGCTCTAAAATCACTCTAAAATAGAGGATAAAAGATGAAAATTTCTTACCAAGGTTATCCACACGAGAACCCCTTTTCTCCTTCCTCCTTCCTTCCTCTTCTTCCTCTCCTTCCTTCTTCCCTGGTTATCCTTGTCACAACAGCAGAAACCTTACCATGGCAACTGAAATCATTACCATGGCAGCCGAGATCCTGCCACGGCAGAGGTGGCGGCTGTAGGGAGGAAAAGGGGAAGGGAGAGGTGGCTAGGGTTGGGGGGAAATAAATAGGGGGAGGGGTGGGGGCGGCTGGGCCCCTTTGGGCTGGGTGGCCCAAGGGTTGGGGGGAAATAATTTTCTTTAATTATTATTAATAATTAAATAACTTCACAGCCCCAAAACCTTTCTCCATGATTTCGCTAAACAAATGCAGGAACGTCGAAACGACGTTTTAGGACATTATAGTTTGGGACTCAGTTTCATTTGATACCTCGATTTCGTGCGAATGGAGTTTAGAGTACCCGTCCGAATCCGTTATGGTGAAAAGTTTAACACCGACTCGAACGGATTCGAAAATCATGTCGAGATGAGTTAGCGCACATATGATGTCCATTCAGGGTGTTTGCTACTCAGTTTTATTTGATGCCTCAATCTCGTGTGAATGGAGTTTAAAGTACCCGTCCGAACCCATTATGGTGGAAAGTTTAATACCAACTCAGACAGATTCAAAATTCATGTCGAAATGACTTAGGGCACATATAAGGTCCATTCGGGGTGTTTGGGACTCAGTTTCATTTGATACCTGATTTCGTATGTATGGAGTTATAGTACCCGTCCGAACACGTTATGGTGGAAAGTTTAACACCAACTCAGAGAGTTTCAAAAATCATGTCAAAATTAGTTAGGGCACATACGATGTCCATTCGCGGAGGGTACTCGGTTTCATTTGATGCCTCAATTTCGTGTGAATGGAGTTTAGAGTACAAGTCCGAACCCGTTATGGTGGAAAGTTTAACACCGACTCGGATGAATTTGAAATTCATGTCGAAATCACTTAGGGTGCATATAAAGTCCAATCGGGGTGTTTGGAACTCAGTTTCATTTGATGCCTCGATTTTGTACGCGTGGAGTTTAGAGTACCCGTCCGAACTTGTTATGGTGGAAAGTTTAACACCGACTCGGACGAATTCGAAATTCTTGTCGAAATGAGTTTGGGTGCATGTGAATTCCATTCGGGGTGTTTAGGACTCAATTTCATTTGATACCTCAATTTCCTGCGCGTGGATTTTACAGTACCCGTCCGAACCCGTTATGGTGGAAAGTTTAACACTAACTTGGAAGGATTCAAAATTCATGTCGAAATGTCTTAGGGTGCATATGAAGTCCATTTGGGTGTTTTGAACTCAATTTCATTTGATGCCTCGATTTTGTATGTGTGGAGTTTACAGTAACCGTTTGAACCCATTATGGAGGAAAGTTTGACACTGACTTAGACGGATTCGAAATTCAAGTGAAAATGAGTTAGTGCGCTTATGAAGTCCATTCGGAGTGTTTGGGACTCAGTTTCATGTGATGCCTCGATTTCGTGCGCATAGAGTTTAGCGTACCCGTCCGAACCCGTTATGGTAGAAAGTTTAGCGCCAACTTGAACGTATTCAAAATTCTTGTCGAAATGAGTTACGCCGCATGTGAAGTCCATTCGGGGAGTTTGGGACTCAGTTTCATTTGATTCCCTGATTTCGTGCACATGGAGTTTACACTACCCGTCCGAACCCGTTATAGTGGAAAGTTTAACACAGATTCGGATGGATTTTAAATTCTTGTCAAAACGAGTTATGGCGCATATGAAGTCTATGCGGGGTGTTTTGGACTTAGTTTCATTTGATGTCTTAATTTCGTGCGACTAGAGTTTATAGTACCCGTCCGAACCCATTTTGGTGGAAAGTTTAACACCTACTCGGATGGATTTGAAATTCATGTCGAAGTGAACTAGGGCACATATGAAGTCCATTACGGGTGTTTGGGACTCAGTTTAATTTGATGCCTCGATTTCATATGGGTGGTGTTACAGTAACCGCTTGAACCCGTTGTGGAGGAAAGTTTAACACTGACTTGGACGGATTCAAGATTCAAGTCAAAATGAGTTAGCGTGCATATAAAGTCCATTCGGAGTGTTTGGGACTCAGTTTTATTTGATGCCTCAATTTCGTGCGCATGGAGTTTAGTGTACCCGTTCGAACTCGTTCTGCTAGAAAGTTTAGCGCCGACTCAGATGGATTCAAAATTCATGTCAAAATAGTTACGACCCATATGAAGTCCATTCGAGGTCTTTGGGACTCAGTTTCATTTGATGCCTCGATTTTGTGCGAATGGAGTTTAGATTACCCGTCCGAACCCGTTATGGTGGAAAGTTTAACACCGACTCAGACGGATTCAAAAATCATGTCAAAATGAGTTACGACCCATATGATGTCCATTCGAGGTCTTTGGGACTCGGTTTCATTTGATGCCTCGATTTTGTGCGAATGGAGTTTAGATTACCCGTCCGAACCCGTTATGGTGGAAAGTTTAACACCGACTTGGACAGATTCAAAATTCATGTCAAAATGAGTTAGCACGCATATGAAGTCCATTCAGTGTGTTTCGGACTCAGTTTCATTTGATGCCTCGATTTCGTGCTCATGGAGTTTAGAGTTCTCATCTGAATTCGTTATAGTAGAAAGTTTAGCACCGACTAGGACAGATTCGAAATTCTTGTCGAAATGAGTTACGACACATATGATGTTCATTCGGGGTGTTTGGGACTCAGTTTCATTTGATTCCTCGATTTCGTACGCGTAGAGTTTACAGTACCCGTCCGAACCTGTTTTGGTGAAAAGTTTAACACCGACTCAGACAGATTCGAAATTCATGTCAAAATGGCTTAAGGTGCATAGGAAGTTCATTCGGAGTATTTCGGACTCAGTTTCATTTGATGCCTCAATTTCGTACGCATGGAATTTACAGTTCCCATCCGTACTCGTTATGGTGGAAAGTTTAACACCGACTCAGACGGATTTATAATTCATGTTGAAGTGAATTAGAGCACATATGAAGTCTATTAGGGGTGTTTGGGACTCAGTTTAATTTGATGCCTCGATTAGCACACAGGAAAATGTTACCATTCACAGTAGACATAAGACCAATGAAAAATAGCAATGATCTTGCAAAACAAAAGATGATATTACAATTGAGAGCATATGCGCCTCAAAAGAAAATATTAAATCGCCCCCAATAAGAATAAGCATTGCTATTTAAATTTGAGAAACTCTTATGCAGCAAAAATAAAAAGGCTAAGCACACTTTCGTAAGTTGCCCAACTTGACTAACCTCAAATATTTCTACTACACTCTTTCCTTTAACAAAGAATCAACTTTCTTTGTTTACAGCATCACTTTGCTAATTCCAATAAGAAGAGATTTGATGACCACTGTAACACCCTAGTCAAGCAATGACCCGGAATGCTACTCATCTAGAAATAAAACTAGAGTAAACTAATTACGCTAGGCACAAAATTTCGGCAGAACCTCCCCTGTAATGTGGTTCAAGACAGAGATTGCAACAAGTATAGATAGAAGAAGTGAATGAAATTAAGAATATACCAAAATCTAAGCAGAATGATTTAAGTTTTCTAAATTGTTCTCAATTATAACAATTAAATAAAGAAGGGAAACATCATAAGAGAAATCTAGTCCTTTATTACAATTTGAATCCGACAAATCAATAATCCTTTACTACTTAAGTAATCCAGGCAAATAGCTTTTTATTTTCTTTCCTCTTCTATTGTGGATAGTCTGTGTAAGGTGCAACAATACTATCAGTTCTTTTCCCCCATGCATGCCGATCTCAAAATGGTACCAAAAAGAAAACACAACAACAGCAAGAGTGAGTCCAATGACTCAGCAAATATAATAGATAGTAACATGTACATTTGTAAACATCACTTAATAAATCCATCCATCAACCATATAAATAAGTCATGCTATGCAAGATGATCAAAAAGCTCTTTATCTCTTTCTCTTTTGCATTTTACCAGTAATGCAGAGTGTGCATCCGTCGACGCACACCCATGCCTGTACCAGCTGGTATAGGGACCAATTGCTCATACTCCACAAGTATGGGGATCTTTAGCCCGTTATGTCATCAACATGACGGGGACCTCGGCGCTTAGTCAACTCGTGACTAAGACTTCAATAGATCAATATGATGCATATGCGTGAATATCTCAACAAAATGAATTTTGCATTCACATTATCCATGCACCAAAATTATTCATGAACCTTGTAAATTGTAATCATCAAAAGACAGCACCAATACATTCTTCCCACAACCACAACACATATATATGTTCATAATATGGATCAAACATCGACATTCCACACTATCAAATTTAAACCATCGTTATACTTGCCTCTACCGACGAAGCGACGAAATCACGCGCGTTCAGAAGCAAAACCGCCTGTCCAAAAAGGTACCTCTCAGCACACATTACAACAATGAAAATGCGACTCTCGAAGAAAAGATATCGCTAAGCCCCAAAACCCCACAACATCCTTCTCCGCGTAACGGTTCTACAACATTCCCACTGCAGCGGCGTTGCTTAACATTTTCTTATCTTTAAAAATATAAAACTAATCACAGCAAAAGATACATATCTGGATTCCTCACTTAAATACCTACACTTTTCATGTAGATCATATATTTTTATCTTGTCATTAACAAGGTGATATCTAATGCACAAAACAGAGGACGTCCTCTGTTCTGAAAATCTGGACAGCCGACTTGTAAAGCGTCCCCAGAACAGATCAAGGCTCTAAAAATTCTGGTTCTTTTATAGAAGCTAGATTACTAAATTCCCTACATTTTTCTAAATTATGAATAAAAATTTAAAAATCATCTTCTACCCCTAATTCCCATTTGAACAGCGGTCTGTCCCTGTCTGCATCCCTGATGGACAGCGAGAATCCAGACCCTAGTATGCCTAAATTACATGGCCAAAAAATCTGAAAAAAATACAGTAGATGCATATCATTGTTCTCTACGTTTTTCATTTTGGGGATACCCTCGGGAAAAATATTTTTTGGGGTCATAACCGCACGAACAGAAACACTGCGCGAATCAATCTACAGGCAGGCAGCAGAGATTCTCTAATCCCCACCAAAATCTTGGGCTAAGAACCCTAAAATAGCAGAAATCAAAAGGATTTGGATGAGTGAGAATTACCTAGGGATTTGAGATCACCCCTCTTCTTCCTCTTCTTCTCCTTCCCTTCTTCTCCTCCTTCTCTTCCTCTCCTTCTTCTCCTCCTTCTCTTCCTCTCCTTCTCCTTCCTCTTCTCCTTCTTCTTCTCCTTCTTCTCCTTGCACAAGAGCAGCACCATAGGGGAGGGAGAGGGCGCAAGGAGGGTGGGGGTGGTGGCTTGGGGTGGAAAAAGGGAGAGGGAGGGCTCCCCAAGGGGTTTATAAAGGGGGTGCTAGGGTTTGGGAGGGGTACGGGCCCCCGTTTGGGCTGGCTGGCCCGCCCCTCCGGATAGCCTAAAATCTCTTAATTAATTATTATAATTCTCTTTTTATTATTTTAGACTATTCTGGAAAATTTATTTTCACCTCCCGTGATTTACCAAAAATCCGGGCGACTCCATGATTAATTTAAAAACTGACGCCGAAACGACGTTCAGGATATTACAATCACAACACATAAATCACTTAAGAACTAATAAAACCTTTCAACACGTCACTTTGCTCAAAACAATTTCAGCTATCACAAAAGTCATGAGATCCAAAAGATTCCAAACTCAAATCTCAAAATCTTTAATTTAATTAGCATCATGAAAACCATCAAATTCTTTTATGTGTAGAACATTTAACATTATCATCACAACCACATACTGACAATCGTACTGATAATAAAATAATACACTCTTAGCAAGAATCATCATATCATCTCATAATAAACTTTTTCAAAAGAAACATAATAAATCGCTTCATCAGGCTCCTATTATCTAAGAAGATTGCAACTAGTTGATCTTGGGAAAGCCTTGTGCACAAGCCATAATATTGAAACAAAATTCTTTTAACAAGATGATACTAAAATATGACAATCCCACCAAAACACACTATTATAAATCACTTATTATATTTTGTACATTTAACTCTTACTAACGCTCAACACTAATTTAGCACACACCGATTGCACTCTAGCCATTGATAAGGACATGGCTCTGGTGGATACAACTATATCAGCAATGCTTGGTGTTCTAATTACAAGAGTTCCTACGCATCACTTAAATTATCAGGTGATCTTATTTTTAGGAGTGTCTTTATGTCATAAGAACTATACGATACTATTTAATAATGAAAATGCATGTTTATGCAGCTATATAAGGAGAATTGCATCAACACTACGAGCTCTGGTTGGGTTCTACCAAAAAGGAAGCCAACCAGCATATCAAGACCATGTCGACGTCTCCTCCAACTCTTTCTTATGGTCGCCACATCACTTTTGGACCAATTCAAGCAAGAGTTCAAGTGGGACACGTTTTAGAATCCAATTCGGTCTCCAGATTAATTCGGATTCAGCTAATAGGTCCAACTTCAAATGAACATAACTTTCATATACGGAGTCCGTTTGAGGTCCATGAGTACTTGATGGAAAGTCTGTCTCATTCTCTTTCCAATGGATCTAGCCTCACCTACAAATTCCTTCTGTATGCTCTGCAATCATCAAAGAAGTTGCTACACCACCTGTTTAGGCCAAATCGGGCCTTGTAATGCTTGGGCCCAAGAGGAAGGTGCTACCCTCTACTATTCACGACCGTACTACTGTTCATATGAACAATAATGAATAATACCATCTCCTTGTTTGTTAGTTTTGTATAGCTTCCACTCCCCTATTTAAGGAGGCCGCACCCCTCTAGTTTTCTTGGATTTCGTTTATATTTAGTTTGCCTTTGTTGCAACTTGTATCTTCTACGTGTGTCGACTAGACCATCTGGTCGAGATTCTTATTTGGAATCCCAACTTATTAATATTTCATAAATATTTGCAATTTCAGATTGCTTGTTATTTTGTTCTTGCGTGTTCTTCTGTTGCATACAGGAATAGACCTTCATGGTCAGGTCAACCGCGTTCTTGGCACGGTTGATAATGACTTGGAGTCTGGTTAGAAGTTTGCATCGTCAAAGTCATTCTCCTCCAAATCAAAGTTATCGTCCTATCGGAAGATCAGGACCCCATCGACTCATTAGGTGGTTTCAGAGCTCAGTTGATCGGTAGGATTTCTTGTATCCCTAGTTAGTAAATTGATTTTTTGTTCTATAGTCCAAAAAAATTGCCCTACAAAAAGTGTTTATTTCCGTTGTCGAAACCCTATTGTGCTTTTCAATCTGTTAGTTTTAGTTTACTAAATTGAGTTTGTGCCCGTCTTAATGTTGTCTAGTTGTTGGTCATATTCTTGTTCCTTTAAAAATCCAAACAAAAAAATTCCCCACATCAAAATCCATCAAGAACACCCCACACCATAATTTGTAATCTCGACCAGATCAGCGGCTTTCCTGCCACGTCCACAAAAAATGCCATAACCTTTTGTTTCTGATATTCTTTTTGAGTGAAACTACAGCCATTAGATCCATAACTTCCTTATCTAACTGTCCCTAAAATTTTGCTTCATTCCAAAGAGGCAGTTAAAAGATATCTGCAGTGCAAATTGACCCAAATTTCTGGATTGAATCTGTAATAGTCTGCACTTGTGATTTTTGTGCGATTGTTTTGGTTGGTTTCCAGAAGTTGGCCCCAAAAGAAAAGTTGTAGAAAAAGTCGTTAGGAAACATAGAAAAAAGAATTATTGAAAAAAAGGCATCTGACAAAACGTTACGGCCAAA
This sequence comes from Melocanna baccifera, assembly GCA_036346265.1. Lineage (NCBI taxonomy): Eukaryota > Viridiplantae > Streptophyta > Magnoliopsida > Poales > Poaceae > Melocanna > Melocanna baccifera. Next base: position 24,056,935 of record CM070682.1, on the reverse strand, counting down.
ATACCAAGATACTATCCGGTGGACAGAAATCTTCAGTTTCCATATTTGTGTCAATCCTTGTACATTTCAATTCCAGATTACATTCGATTGAAATATTTGTGTTACTCCTATACATTGTTACACACTTGTTTTGGCCTTCTCATATCCTTATTTGATCAGCAACGTAGGCTAAGTGCTAGATACAAACTATAATTCAATTCTGTGTAATTTCTGAAATTAACTAATTGTTCTCAATTGCTATATATCTAGCATTCCAAGCTATACCTTTTACTAACCGAGCAGATCACGTCGAACCGACCCTTGCAATCGCTATACTCATCACTTGAGTTAATTTATCACGAACTAGCCACCAGTTGCACCACCTATTTTGCATTGGTAAGAACTCATAAGAGCTTGATAAAAGCTCGAGAGATGTATGACTTGTCAAACTCTGCCTCCTAGTAGTTGATAGGAACTAACATCTTTCTTGTGAGTTTCTTGTTTTCTACTGACAATGGCAGGTTCACAAAATTTGAAATATGATGCCAATAATGATGATCAATCTTTTCAACTTGAGAGTGTCGGACCTCTCACTTCTCACACCAGGATACTCGTACAACATTTCAACTATGAGGTGAACTATAAAATGGAGAAAATCTACAATGTGTTAGATCGGCTTAATTAGACACTCACCACTATGATTTGGACATCCTAACCTATGTTGTTCGTTGTAATTTAACAAGTACTTCAGAACTACAAGAGCTTGCTATAAGAGCTAGAGTTATGGAAAATAAGCTTAATATTAAGGTAAACTCATTCCAAACTAAACTTAATATTGTTATTCATAAGGATGGAATACTATCTCATATTATCACATTGTACATTCTCAGGTTTATCAAATAGAAGGTATTGCAACTGAGAGGGGGGAGATGGAGGCCAAAACTAAAGCAACGGAGAGGCACAGGGAAGAGGATCACCACATTAGCTACCAAAAGACATGAAGAAATAAACCTCATGCAGATGAAACCAATAAGAACAAAACTCATGTGGCTGGTTGGAACACACAAGAGAAAGGGCCATGTCGATGGAGGGGAGAAAGCTCATGTGGTGGAAGAGCAAAAGGGGAGAACCCAAGAACATAAAGTACATGTTTGGACAAGATTTTCAAGCTCAATTCGGACCTCCCACAAGCCCAACCAAATTCTAACTCGGATTCAACTCAAAACTCAATTCGAATTCGGTTCAGGACAGCTCAATAAGTACTTACTAAAAAGGCTATAATTTTCACAAACGAAGTCCGATTCAGGTGTTCTTGTACTCGTTGGAAAGCTTATTTCAAGACCTACGCAATGGATAAGATCTTATCTTTAAATTCATCATGAATAATCTGTTATGACCGAAATAATATAACAGATATAAAATTTAGTTTTCTTTTTGTGAGAGTTCGAGTCTAAAATAATATAGGGATGAGTTGTATTCGGTTTGGAGACCATATGGACGTCTCAAGTGGCCATATAAGCCTTGTATGCATAGCCTATAGGGCTCATACCATCTTTGAGAAAATTAATATACTAAAGTTTGTTCGAGTTCATCATTGCTACCAAAATTCCATAGAGAATTAGAAGTGTTCTTCAATCAAGATCATTCAGCCGTTTTGTTGGAAATTGAGTGCACGATAGATTTTCGTTTGGTGGTCAGCAAAATTAACGCGAGCATGTTTTGGTGGATTAAAAAGTGTTCATCCCTTGCACTAGCATTGGATGATTATTACGATTCATCAAGCTCCCGTGAGTATCCATCCTACGTCGAGAAGATCGGGTGACCCCGTATCACACATCAACAACAGACGCGAGAACATTGAGCAACATCTACCCCAAGTTGGTCGACATGCTCTATTTTCCCCTCACTCTACGACGGACAAGGATAATGGTGTTGAAGAGAATAATTACAGTGCGTACATTGAAGTTGAAGGCTCCGATGATCGTGACCGTTGTCGACTCTGACAAAATCGACAAGGCATGGGTAGGTTAACAAGAGAGGTATGTGATGATGATGTATTAACTAAAGTCAAGTTTATAATTCCTCCATTTGCTGGTAGATATGACCCTGAAGTTTATCTTGATTGGGAATTACAATTAGATTAAAAATTTGCATGCTATGATTTTTTTTTATGATAAAAGAGTTAGCGCTGCTACTAGTGTATTCACTAATTATGCATTATTTTGATGGAGCGAACAATATAGGCTACCACATATACCTAGAACTTGGAATACTTTGAAACGAGTTATGCGATCTAGATTTGTTCCTTCATATTATTCATGTGACTTGTTAAATAGATTACATTGTGGTTTAGAGGAACATGCTAAAGCTATAGAGAATAGATTCTTAAATAGGCTTAATCAAGAAATTCAAAACTTTCTTGTTCACAAAGAATACAGTTCTCTTTCTGATTTGTTTATGCTTACGCGTAAGGTTGAAAGTCAGATTGAGAATGCTTGGTGATAGGAAACATAAGAACAGACCTGTGTTTGTGCCTTTTTCTATAACTAACAACTTGCAAGAAGTTAAGAACCATACTGAAGAAAAGAGTGCTGACATTGAAGACAAGGAGTTGAATGTTCAACAACGGGTGCTATTGAAAGCAAAAGATGAGGAAATAATCACGGTTAAAGATGAAGTACTTGTTGTCCCTTGCTTCTTCATAAAGATTTGAAACTTACAACACCTACATCAACTGAGGAAATCAATAAAGGTAATAACTATGGTGCTGAATTTAAATATGAAAAGATGAGTAATTGTGAGAATTCATGTGTTCAATTGAAAATTTCATGTTCTAAAATTTTTTTACTCAATTTACATAATGTGGAATTGATTACTCATAAGGAAGTTCTTACTAGAATATCTCCTGAAGCTTTTTTATACTATGCTATGTTCGATGATCCTATAGAGCTATCTAGTGTGATTGAGAATCTTACTGAAATTTCATGTTTAAAATCATTAGCATGTACTCATGCATACACATATACGTTCAATTTGATTGGATATTACGGTGTAGACAATCAATTTCATGTATATCGAATATGCATAACATGTGATCATATGGATGAATTGAAACTTGTTATTTTGAATAACAATTCTTGTGTGCTGAATCTTGTTCATTATGAGAAAAAAATAAAAATTTGTGACAATTCAAATCTTATGTGTTCATCTCTTATTGAACCATCTAATATTGACAATCTAAATAATGAAGTTGATAGATAGAAAAACTTACAAATCTTTTCACCTTTGCCAGATGAATGTGCTATTGCTCGATTGAAATCTGATTACTTAGATGAACTTTGTTTGATTCCAAAAGTTGTAGCTTTGCCCATATGTGCTACCTATGCAACTTTACAACCTCAGATATTTGAATTGTATAAATGCAGCACTTACATTTGCAAAATAAGTTACAATAATTACTGTGTGAGAAATTTTGATATGTTCATTAACTCCCGAGTTACTAATACAATGAGCTTTTATAATCGCTACTGGTTTATAATATTAATTATGCAACAACGAAGAATTGATAAAACGGATGACATATATATATATATATACCATATATACACCTTGGCTTCTTTGTTACCCTATTTTCAGCGTATCAAAAGTCGAGGATAGCTTTGTTTTCAAGAAGGTGAGGATGATGAGGACATGGCCCCGATAGATACAACCATATTAGCAATGCTTGTTGTTCTAATTACAAGAGCTCCTATGCATCACTTAAATTATCAAGTGAGCTTGTTTTTAGGAGTACCTTTATATCATATGAACTATATGATGCTACCTAATGATGAAAATACATATTTACACAGCTATACAAGGAGGATTGCATTAACACTACGTAGCTATACAAGAGTTCTTACGCATCACATAAATTATCAGCTATACAAGGATGATTGCTCAACACTACGAGTTCATGGTTGGGGCCTACCGAAAGGGAAGCCAACCAGCATATCAAGATTATCTCGACGTCTCTCCCAACTCTTTCTTATGGTCACTACATCACTATTGGACCAATTCAAGCAAGAGTTCAAGTGGGATACGTTTTGGAATCCAATTCAGCCTCTAGATCAATTCGGATTTAGCCTGACAGGTACAACTTCAAACAAGCATAACTTTCATATACGGAGTCTGTTTGAGGTCCATGAGTACTTGATGAAAAGCTTGTCTCATCCTTTTTCCAACGGATCTGGCCTCACCTACAAATTCCTTCTGTATGCTCTGCAATCATCAAAAATGTTGTTATGCCACCTGTTTGGGCTAAATCGGGCATGGTAATGCTTGGGCCCAAGAGGAAGGTGCTACCCTGTAATGCCCTGAATATCTTTATGGCGTCTCTATGAATGATTAGCGAAATCGCAGAGTTTCCTATTTTTTTTGGTGAATCGCAGGAAGCGAAAATTAAATAGGGAAATTGTCCAAAATTTAAAAATAAATCAAATAATTAAAAATGAGAGTTTTGAGCTGTCCAAAGGGGTGGGCCAGCCAGCCCAAAGGGTGCCGCACCCCCCAAACCCTAGCCTATATAACCCCCTTGGCCGAATTCCTCCCCCCTTTTCCCCCTTGGCCGCGGCTCCCTCCCCTCCCCTCCTCCTCCACCTCCTCCCCAAGCTACTGCCCTGCCATGTGCTGTAAAGGAGGAATCAATCATGAGAAGGGAGAAGAGAAAGAAGAGAAGGGAGAAGAGAAGAAAGAGAGAAAGCGGAAGAGGAAAAGAGAAAAGGGGTGATCTTGAGGGATCAACTAGGTAACTTTTCCTATCCCAATTCTCTCTGTTTTAGGTGTAATTAGGGTTCTTGGTTTGGGATTAGTAGGGTTCTAATTGTGGAATTAACTGATTAGGGTTTTCTCCAGTCTGCACGTAGGCTAATTCGTGCAGTGCGATTGTTTGTATAGATTAGAGAATTAAAATGAATTTTCCTGTGGATCTGGCCAACATGGAAGTTGTAGGGGACGATGAGAACTAGCTTCTATAATTGTTTTAGATTTTGTGGCCACGGGGCTTGGGCACAGCAGAGGTGGGAACTTGGCTATGTAACAGAGGGGTGGTCTGAAGCTATTTGCTGTTCAGGTGTAGTTTCAGAGGGGTAGATGATTTTTATAATTTTGGCCGCAATAACACAAGTTGTAAGAAATCTTGTAATATAGATAGTGTAAACAAATCATGGATTTTAGAGCAGTATACAAAAGGTGGGGTTCGTTAGAAGATTACTGGCCAGATTGCTGAAACAGAGTATGTCATCTGTTTTGCGTGATAATTTACACCCTTTTAGTAGCAAAATAAAAATAAGTTGTCTACTTGAAAATTGTAGGTATTTTACTGTAGTTTCTAGAAATATCTCTTTTGTTGTGATTGGCCTATTAGTTTTAAAAATACAATAAAAACAAGCAGCGCTACTACAGTGGGTTGGGTGTAGGATCGTCGAGCGGAGAGGGTATTGACGGGTTTGGGGCTTAGCGGCGTTTTTATTTTTTTTAAATGTGAATACCTTCCTGTAGACTTATGCTGAGAGATAATTTTGGACAGGTGGCTTCGCTCCTAACCGTGCGTGAACGTTTCGCTTCATCGGTAGAGGCAAGTAAATGTAGCAGATATGCTACTGTTTAACTCATTAATCATACTACCTTCACATTAAATATTTCTCTTAATCTGAGATGCTTTGCCATTACTACATGATTTCTTAATGTTATCTATGTGATAGCAATTTAAGAATCATTTGTTTATACCTTGATGGATTACTTGTGGTTAGTGGTGGTGTTCTTGATGAAATATGTATGGATGATGAGGTAGAATGCTTAATGAATATATTGCTAATCTTTGCGGTTATATTATTGTGAATCATATGAATCATATCATTCATATCATGACATGTCAATTTGCATTGTGGATGTCGCCGCACATCGCCGCGACCGTACTGGTACAGCATCGTATATTGCTGTAATACGATGCACACTCTTACCTTGTTGGATAAGGGTGCAGTGGATCATACGCATTCATATGTATTTTCATTATGGATGAAACATTTGCATACTTATGCAATGTGTGGTGGATGAATTATTTGTAAACAAATGCAACTTCTTAACTGTTTTTGCGGAATTGACTCATGAGAGTCCCTTGTGGTATGAGGGATGTGGTTGTAGTTGTGGAGTGGGGTTCACCCCCCTTGTGGTATGGTAGGGGATGTGGCTATGGTAGGAGGAATATCTCTTGTGATAACTGTTGTTAGCGGTTGTAGTTGTGGTTGTTAGCATGTATGGGAAGCGTAGAGCGGTACAACGCAATTGCACATCATCTTATAATTTATGCTGTAATAAACATGTGGAGTCATAGTCATGGATTTATTTTCCTTATTGATGTTTATTTCAAATTAATAATGCTAGACTGTGGTTCGTTTTAATTGGTTTAAATTAATAGTGGATGTTCCTTAATTATTAGTTACCATTACCTTTTTTCCTTACGCTTCCGCTTAGCTTATCATATTTTAGAAGTTGTTGCCAGTTTATTTATCGTATAATTTGGCTAATTGTGGAGTGGTTTAGTGGCAAACCAGGGTAATGTGAGTCCTGGGGGGTTACATACCCCCACTATTCACGATTGTACTATTGTTCACGTGAACAGTAATGAACAGTATCACCCACTTGTTTCTTAGTTTTGTGTGGCTTCCACTCCCCTATTTAAGGAGGCCGCATACCTCTAGTTTTCTTGTATTTCGTTTATGTTTAGTTTCCCTTCGTTGCAACTTGTATCTTCTACGTGTGTCAACTAGACCACCCGGTCAAGATCCTTATTTGAAATCCTAACTTATCAGTACTTCATAAATATTTACAATTTCAGATTGTTTGTTATCTTGTTCTTGCGTATTCTTCAGTTGCATACAGGAATAGACCTTCGTGGTCAGGTCAACCACGTTCTTGGCATAGTTGATAACGATTTAGAGTGTGGTTCAGTGATTGCTTGGTGTTCTGGTCGTGATCGGTTAGAAGTCTGTATCGTCAAAGTTATTCTTCACCTGATAAGTCGATGGGGTCTTGATCTTCCGATAAAATGCTAACTTTGATTTGGAGGAGAACGACTTTGACAATGCAGGCTTCTAACCGGTCACGACCAAAACACTAAGCAATCACTAAACCACATTCCAAATCGTTATCAACCGTGCCAAGAACGCGGTTGACCTGACCACAAAGATTTATTCCTACATGCAACCGAAGAACACACAAGAACAAGATAACAAGCAATTTGAAATTGCAAATATTTATGAAGTACTAATAAGTTGGGATTCTGAATAAGGATCTTGACTGGGTGGTCTAGTCGACATACGTAGAAGATACAAGTTACAACGAAGGCAAACTAAACATAAACAAAATCCAAGAAAACTAGAGGGGTGCAACCTCCTTAAATAAGGGAGTGAAAGCCACACAAAACTAACAAAACTAAGAAAGTCACAAGCTCGTAGTGTTGATGCAATCCTCCTTATATAGCTGCGTAAATATGCATTTTTATCATTAGGTAGCATCGTATATTTTATATGATATAAAGGCACTCCTAAAAATAAGCTCACCTAATAATTTAAGTAATGTGTAGGAACTCTTGTAATTAAAACAACAAGCATTGCTAATATGGTTGTATCCACCGGGGCCATGTCCTCATCATCCATTACCGTTAATAATTGATTATTATTTTATCACGAAAGCATTCATGATCATACCTTAGATTCAACATTCTACCTTATGTTAAGAAGTTAGAATGAAATATCTTTAAACTTCAATAATATAAGCTCTATAAGATAAGGTTTCACAAGTCAATACATCAACATTCATCTATTTCTTTATACATGTTTTAACAATTTAGTATGGCAAAAGTTAGGTGAATCAAGCAGTTGTACATGCTCATCAAGTATCTAAATAGAAGACATATTAAAGGTTAATATTACTAAGGCAATATTCCAACACCTTCTTACTTAACCATCCTGAATGGTCAAATTATTACTTAAGACCAAATAATCCAATTTATCCGACAAGTTAGAAATTTAAACAATTATAATAATCAAACCAATTCTTTTTTGTTTCACACTCCTTAATAACTCCATGAGTTTCAAACATGTATAGACAAATTTTTGATCACAATTCTTTAAGAAACTCTACAAGACACATCAAATTAATCAACTACACTTCCAAGGATGTTAGTTCAAATTAATTATGCACCACGCTAATATCTTAACTTGATAATTCATACCTTATCAATTAATTTATATGGTTATCACCTCCTATTTAAACACAGCAAAACACCACAAAAGGGTTTTAACACTCTCTTTCCAAAAAGAGAGGAATTAAACTTCAACACTCGAAATAATCCAAAAGAAATACATAGAGCCAAGGTTTTCACATGTTATCAAACTTACAAATAAAACTTTGATTTTTCAAAACATCAAATGAATAAATGAGTCATGTTTTCTAGTAAGAAAGATAGAACAACTATGGAAATATCAATATTGCCAATTAACAACGTTCACAAGTAGCAAAAGCAAATCAACAATCGAAAAAAAATAATTGACTCAAAGAACAATTAAATACCTATTGAAACCCATCAACTGCAATGAACCGCTAACCTAAGAAAAAAATCATTAACCACAACAGGACAAGAATAGGCCAAATTCAACTAAAGGAAGAAAACAACTACTCTAAAGAAGCTGAAGGTAACCACATCACTATCCCTATACTACGAACGATGGTATAACCTAGCAAAGTCCAAGGCAATAACTACAACCTCTACCTCTTATCATTGACTATCCTTACTCATACCAGTCATAGAACCAAATCGTAAGCATACAAGATTATCTCATAACATAAATCATCAATACATCATATCAGAAGCGTAAATGCAATGCTTGACCTATCCCATCCTACTGTGCACTAGTGTGTCAATTTAATAATTCAATTACCACAGACCTAATGTCCACTCTGATACCAATTGTAACACCTTAGGAACCATATTACCTTGGGTGCTACCAAACTACACTTCGACCAGCTGGATTACAAAGGAAATCCGGCAACACCTCCCCAAAAAATGGGACTATGCGAAAGCATAAAAATATAACAAATAGTAGGAGATAGTAAAACAACATAAGAATATATACCTGCACACTAACATCCTTTATCAACCTAACTTTGATCTAGCATTAATAAGTTATAGTGCTTAACATGTAACACCCCAGGATCCACATCACCCTGGGATGCCACTAAACCATTCTACAGCTAGCCAAAAATTTTAAGATAATTTATTCCGGCTACAAATTTCTAGACATGAAGCATTAAGCGGAAGCATAATCAACTAAGAAAATAAAGATAACGATAACAAGTTCAATATTTGAAACAACCTCTAGCAGACTAATCATTAGATCACAAGTTCGTCAGTATTAACTAAAACAATCATCCACGGATAGCTAGGCATTTAGCTAGAATTCCATCGACTTTATTACATCATGAATTTATGAACCAAGTGCATTATTGTGGTGCCGCTCTACCCATCCCATGAATGCTCACGAATCACCTGTAGGAGGGAAAAACAAGGGTGAGATAAAATCTCAGCAAGCAAACTGTTTAACAGGCTATTCAGACTACAAACAAATATACAACATCATTAAAGTATCCATTTGTCCACATCCACATTGTGCATCCACATTCATTATCAAGCTAATTAAACTACAATGATATTAAGCATCAATATCCATTTCCCACAATGACCACATTTATAGCCTCAATCATATTTACTACCAACAGTAATAAAACATTAGCATATAAATCTGGATTAACTACTTCATATCATTCACCACTACCACTACCAATGACCATAAAACATTAGCATGTTTTACCTCACTAACTTTATTATTTCTCGCGTCCACAACTGCTATCAACAATTACCACAAGAGAAAAGAATCTCATACCGCAATCACAACCCCAACCATACCACAAGGGATGAATCCCAAAACCACGACCACAACCACTTTCCTCATATCACAAGTGACTCCCATGAGCCAATTCCGCATCACATTTATAAAGTTGCAGTTGTTTGTAAAATAACTTCACCACAATATATTGCATAAGTATGTAAATGATCTTTCCACAATGCAATGTATATGCATGCTATGCTCCACTACACCTTTACCCAACAAGGTAAAAGTGTGCATCGTGCTACGGCAATGCACGATGCTGTACCGGTACGGTCGCGGCTATAAGCGGCAACATCCACAAAGCAATGTTATGACATGTTATGAATGATATGATAATCATAAACCACAAGAAATTTAACCACGAAGGTCAACCACATATTCCACCATCGGTTCACTAAGATCAAAATCAATCGATCTATAGTGTATTCTACCACAAAGACCACAATACGACTACAAGTATTCATTAAGAATACTACCACTAAAGCCACAATAATACCAACTTCAAGGGCATTAATATGATTCTCATGAATTTAACAATAAGAAAATATCATCATAACCACCACACATTTACTTTCATATACCACAATTAGCTCATTAAGCAAATTACCACAATACTACCAAAACTCAACCAAACATGGCAATTGATTAATATCTTGCTACCACATTCTTCCTTAGAAAACATGTAATCATGGCATATCTTTTATCAATACGAAAAATCATGCATATTGCAAGTAGTAAGAATAACGGGTTAAACGGTAGCACATCCGCTACGTTTACTTGCCTCTACCGGCGAAGCGACGAGATCACGCTCAATCAGAAGCAAATCCGCCTGTCCAAAAAGGTACCTCTCAGCACAATACACAGCAATACAATCATGACTTTCAAAGAGAAGTATCGCCAAAACCCTAAACCCCACAACATCCTTCCCCGCGTAACGGTTCTACAATCTTCCCACTGCAGCGGCGCTGCTTAACATTTTTCTATCTTTAAAAATATAAAACTAATCACAGCAAAAGATATATATCTAGATTCCTCACTTAATTACCCACACTTTTCATGTAGATCACATATTTTTATTTTGTTCTTAGCATGGTGTATCTCAATGCCCTAAAAAGAGATCATCCTCTGTTCTGACAGTCAGGACAGTCAGAATCAAACGCCTCCCAACAACAGAGTAGGGCTATAGAAATTCTGATTTTTTTTACAGCAGCTAGCTTACCAAATTCTCTACAACTTTCTCAATGGTGACCAAAAATATATAATTCATCTTCTATCCCTAATTCCCCTCTGAACAGCAGTCTGTCCCCGTCTGCGCCCCTGACGGACAGCGATATTGCGGACCCTATTACGACTAAATTACGCGGCCAAAAATTGTGAAAAAAATACAGTAGATGCGTATCGTCGTCCTCTACGTTTTTCCTTTTGGGGAGACTCTCGGGAAAAATCGTTTCAGGGGTTGAAACTGCAGGAACAGTAACATCACGCGATTCAATCTACAGACAGCAAGATCAGGATTCTCTAATCAGGTTTTCCAAAATGCTAATCCCTTCAAATCTGGGGCTAAGAACCCTAATTTCAGCATAAAACAGAGAGATTGAGGTGGGAGAAAATTTACCTAGGGATTGGGATCACCCCTCTCTTCCACTTCTTCTCTTTCCCTTCTTCTCCTCCTTCTCTTCCTCTCCTTCTTCTCCTTCCTCTCCTCCTTCGCATCCATGGGCAGCAGCAATGGGGAAGAGGTGGAGGCGCAGGGAGGAGATGGGGGTGGCGGCCAGGTGGGGAAAAAGGGGAGAGGAGCCAAGGGAGGGGGTTTATAAAGAGGGTGCTAGGGTTTGGGAGGGGGTACGAGCCCCCGTTTGGGCTGTCTGGCCCAAAATCGCTGGCCCACCCCTCCGGATAACCCAAAACCTCTTAATTAATTATTTTAATTCTCTTTTTATTATTTTAGACTATTTCGAAGAATTTATTTTCACCTCCCGTGATTTATCGAAAATCCGGGCAATTCCGCGATTAATTTAGAAACCGACGCCGAAACGATGTTCAGGATATTACATAACAACTAGGAGAAAGTATCGATTAAAAAAATCCCCTAACTTATTACAGCAAAACTCATGAAGGTTCGTGTAATGGTGCTATGCCACTCTACCCTTTCTAAGCATGTTCAAGGATCACCTGGGAGAGAAAGTATAGGGGTGAAATGAAATCTTAGCAAGCAAACTATTTAACAAGTTAATTAAACTACAAATGATTAAGCATCATATTAAAATCTCGTGGTATAATGGTAAAGCATTATCAACTAATTCTCATCATCCACACTGTAGCCTCATTCATACCCAAAACCATAACTAGTGCCAACAATAGCCATAAGAAAATACCCCATGTCACAAGTGACCCTCATGAGCCAATACCTCTGAAGATCTCAGAACAAAGATTATCCTCATGAAATGCACAAGTATGCAAATGATCCACTAAACTCTTACCTAACAACATAAGAGTGTGCATCGTACTACGGTAATATACAATGCTATACCGGTACAATCGTAGCTGAATGTGGTGACATAGCTACAATGCGATGACATGCATGATATGGCCACGATTGATTCATTAGGACTATAACCACGCGGACAACAATAAGTAAAATAAGGTATATAGCGCAGCAGGGCATCTTTATTTAAAGGTGGATTAATTACCAGACATCAACAATTATGGTGAAGGTAGTAAATTTAAAAGGTTAAACTATAGCAACAACGACAACGTTTACTTGTCTCTTCCGAAGGGGCGAAGAGCTCAAGCACAGTCAGGAGCGAAGCCACCTGTTCACAAGTCACCACTCAGCATAAAATATCAATATAACATTTATATCTGAAAGGTAAAGCGCCACTACACCTGTAACACTCCAAGATCCATATTACCCTAGAATGCCACTGAACCACTCCACAAACTAACCAATTTATAAGATAACATAAACTGGCAACAATTTCTAAAACATGATAAGCTAAGCGGAATCATACTACAACAAAAGTAATGGAACACTATTAATTAAACAACAACCGCTAATAATTTTAACCAATTAAAGCGAACCACGGCATAGCATTATTAATTACAAATGATCAACAATGAGAGAAAAAGATAAATAACTAGAGACTCTACTTATTTATTACAACATGAATCATGATAAGATGTGTGATAGTGTTGTACCGCTCTACCCTTCCCATGCATGCTCAAGATCACCTGGAAGGGGGAAAAACAAGAGTGAGATAAAAATCTCAGTAAGCAAATTGTTTAACAAGCTAATCAAACTACAATATTTTAAGCATCAACATTTATTTTTCATATTGACCACTTTTAAATCCTCAACCCAAATCACTACCCACAACAGTAAAACATTAACATATTTTACCTCACTGACTTTACTATTTCCACAACCACAACTGCTAACAACAGTTACCACAAGAGAAAAGAACATCATGCCACAACCACAACCCCTACCATACCACAAGGGTTGAACCCCACTCCACAACCACAGCCACATTCCTCATACCACAAGTGACTCTCATGAGCCAATGAACTTTTAAAAGCTAAGAAGTTGCATTTGTTTGCAAATAGTTCAACCACAATACATTGCATAAGTATGTAAAAGATCTATCGATAATGTAAATGCATATGAATGCATATGATCTACTGCACCCTTACCCAACAAGGTAAGAGTGTGCATCGTACTACGGCAATGTACGATGCTGTACTGGTACGGTTGCGGCTATGTGCGGTGACATCCACGATGCAAATGACATGTCATGATATAAATGATATGATGAACATAATTCGTAAGAATTTAACCACAAAGATCAGCAACATATTCATCATGAATTCCTCCTCATAATCCACATATGATTCAATAAAGACATTACCACATAGTCCACATTCGGTTCACCAAAATCAAACTCAATCTATTCAAAGGGAATACTACCACATAGGCCACGATTTATTCATTAAGAATACCACCACCTAGCCCACAATATGTTCTTTAAGAGTACTACTACCTATATCACAATATCCTTGTAAGGAATACTACCCCACAACCACTTTTGTTTCATTCAGATCTATATCACATTACCACAAATAATTCATTCAGGACATAAACAATTGATTGCTAAACTGCTACCACACAGACTACATTAAGGAAGCATGTAACAATGGCAAAACATCTTAAATTAAGAGAATTAACTAGTGTGAACATAGAATGATTAACGAGTTAAACAGTAGCACATCCGCTACGTTTACTTGCCTCTATCGTTGAAGCGAAGCGATCACGCGTGGTTAGGAGCGAAGCCACCTGTCCAAAATTACCTCTCAGCACACGACTACAGCAAGTTAATTGCGACTTAAGAAAATAAAGACACCGCTATACCCTAAACCCGACAATAACCTCTCTGCTCGTCGATACTTCACCCAGCCCACGCGGCAGCGCTGCTTAATATTTTTGTATCTTTAAAACTATTCAGCTGATTACAACAAATAAGATATTTTAGGAAACTACAATGAAATATCTTCAATCTTCAAGTAGACCACTTATTTTTATTTTGCTGCTAACATGGTGTAATTTAACGCGCAAAACAGAGGACATACTCTGTTTCAGCAATCAGGCTAGTCAACTTCTAACGGTCATTACCTTCTGTACCAAACACTAAAATTCATGATTTTTATACTATAGTTAGATTACTGAATTTCCTACAATTTTCATAATTGTGGCCAAAATCATCTACTACTCTGAATGTACACCCGAAGGATAACTATTGTGAACGTAGAATGATTAACGAGTTAAACAGTAGCACATCCGCTACATTTACTTGCCTCTACCGTTGAAGCGAAACGATCATGTGCGGTCAGGAGCGAAGTCACCTGCCCAAAATTACCTCTCAGCACACGACTATAGCAAGATAATTGTGACTCAAGAAAATAAAGACGTCGCTATACCGTAAACCCGACAATAACCTCTCCGCTCGTCGATCCTTCACCAAGCCCACTACGGTAGCGCTGCTTAATATTTTTGTATCTTTAAAACTATTTCTGGAAACTATAATGAAATATCTTCATTCTTCAAGTAGACCACGTATTTTTATTTTGCTGCTAACATGGTGTAATTTAACTGTCGAGATCCGAATATGCAAATTCGGACTCCCTGTGTATCCTGCACTAGTCCCAGGATCATGCTAGTGCACACAGTCAAACACAGATGTCATCACAACCATATACACGATAAAATAAAGGAAAAACTCAAATATCAATAAATCTCAAAAGGTACGACCTTATGGTCAAGCTTACAAAATCTCTAGCCGGAAGGGCTTAACAAAATAGCAGCGGAAATCCAAAATAAAGCGTAGCGGCCAATCGGCAAGCCCACAGGCTATCGAGTGGAGAATGAAGCCTAATCCGCGAAGTCGTCGAAGTACTCTCCTTCTGGAACCCCCTGCTGGTGATACTCCTCCTCCTCAACTGAGCAACATTGGGCATAAAGCCGTGAGTACATTGGTACTCAGCAAGTCGTTTGTAACAAATGAATGCAATATAGTATGCAAGGCTTACCAAAGAATGGCTGAAAGGTTAGTTTGCATAAAATAACATTTGAAATACAATAAAATAGATTGAAGGTAATCTTTAAGTAAAACAGTAATAAATAAATAATCAAAGGAATTGAAATAACCACTTACGGACCTCCCATCCATAAGCTAAACCAATCACTTATGGACCTCCCATCCATAAGCTAAACCCACAGTGAATTAACCATCCACTGTCCAACCACAATCCATCAGTTTTCACAAATAACTATACCTCGTGTAAAATCACCGAGCATTGTCCATGATCGAGGATGCGGCTATTCGAATAGTTTTACACTCTGCAGAGGTTGCACAACTGTACCCACACGATGTGATTAGCCTCGGCCTAAGGTAATCACAACAAGGCTTTTACAAAGTTTAGTTACAACTCAATCCGCCCGCTAGGGTTTCGCATCACACCCCCCTTTGCGCCACATAGAAATCAGCAACCATGTTCATCTCAATGGCAAGATTAAAGTTGAAATATCCTAAATTAGTCAGCCAGGTCCATCCCATACCAGACATGTGGTTTTGCACGGTAAAGCTCAGATCAATGGGGCACAAAGTTAAGTTCTTAACATTACCCGGGTGAGACTACCACATCCCTCGAAGTGCTCCAACACTTCCCCCTTTACTGCACGATCACTCGCCCGAGTGCAAAACCAATTTTGTATAACCACCACCGATGACGCACCAATGTCATGACACAAATTTTAATAAATGTGGCACCAACCACTGTTCCATATCTCATTAAGTCAAATTAATAATTCACATGCGATGATAAACCCGATCGTAGGTGTAAGCAAAGCTAAGCATTCTATCGTAACAACCCATGTGACGAATAACCTAGCATCACTAATATGTTTCCCAACCTATGGTGACAATGACATCAGGGTATTCCAAGTTATCAAGGAGGGGTAAATCAATTGGGACGATAACTACCGATACAAGGGTTTGTATAAAATAGCAATGCAATGTAATTTAAAACAAGATAAATAAATAATAGATTGCAAACTGAGTTCAACATGATCAAAGGACACGACTTGCCTTGGTTATGCTCAGCGAGGTACTCCTGGTCTTCGGGCGTCGATCCAGCTCCTCCGGAATCCGAATCTAACGAGAGAGAAAGCGATCGAAACAAAGAAAACACATAAAATAATAAGCAAATTAACTCTAAAAATCATGAAACTAGAACCAAAAGCTAGCGCTCGATTTTATATGAATTTAGAAAAAAGAACGGGGTCAATCGGAGCTAGGACGCAGGAGAACGGGCTCTCGGAAAATCTAATCTAAAGAAAATCCTAGAAATTCAAAAATGGCACTGTGCTGTGAACCCGATCCACGGCTGAACTGGTCTACGGTGAACCCGGCGCATGAAACAGTGCACGCGGGGGCGGGCGGTGCTGACGTGGAGAGCTGAGGTGGTAGGGCTGACGTGACTCGGGTGCGCGGGCGCGGCGGAGGATCGGACGGCGGGAGACGCGACGCGCGGCGCGATCTGAGCCTTCGGCTTAGATTTGGATGGGCGGCGGAGATGAGACGGCGCGGGAGCGGGACGACGTCGATCGCCGACGCGTGGCGGCACGGCGGGCGCGAGGCGCGGAATCGGGCGGTGGAGGTGTCGACGTGTGGCGGGATCTGATCCGTTGGTTTTCGAATCTGATCGTGCGGCTGTGGTTGGGCGGACCGGAGGCGGGACGCCACCCGAGGGCCGACGCGAGGCTCGGGCACGCCGCGCGAAGCGTCGCGGACGCGAGCGCGGGCGCAGTGCGGGACAGCGCGCGGGCTGAGGCAATGAGGTGAGCGGCTGGGTCCAGCGACGGGGAGGCGATTCGGGCGACGGGAGGCGATGGGAGAGAAGAGAGGCGGCGACGGGCTCACCCACGGGATTCCGGCGACGGCGACGGTGGCGACGGGCGCAGACAGGGAGGCACGGGGCGGCGGCGGAACAGCTCCGGCGACGGCGCGGTGAGGCGAGGACGGACGTGAGGGCGGCAGCGACGGGCGAGCACGCGAACCGAGGAGCGAATGGTGTTTAAATCACGCGAACCGAGGTCACCAATCCGGACACGGCGCGGACGCGGGCGGGACGCGGTCGGCGGGCGCGGACGGCCGAGATCGGGCCGCGTGGCCTCATCCAACGGCGAGGACGCGAGGGGCGCGGGGCGCTAGGGTTAGGGTTAGGGTTTGCGGCCGCGGCGCGGGGACGGTGCGGATGCGGGCACGGGCGCGATCCAACGGCGGGGCGACGCAGGCGGGCGGATGCGCGCAGGACGAGCTGGTGCCGCCACGTGGGGCGCATCGATCGATGGTCGGGTGGGCGCGGCGGGTCGCCGAGGGGCGGCGGCGCGAGGCGCGCTGGCGGATCGCTGCCGCGTGGCAGATCGATCGGCCACCACGACAGCGACGGGGGCGGCTAGGGCACGCGGGCGGCGGCGGGGTTGGGCCAAAGGGAGAGGTGGCCCGGATTGGTGACACGTGGGCGGGAAGAGGATCGGGCGGTGGGGAACGGCTCGGGGAGTTTTTATTTTCTTTTCTTTTTCCAGAAAATGCAACTAATAATCAAAAAGCTCTTGAAAATAGCAAATAAATCCCAAAAATACCATAAAATTCCTTGAGACGCTAGGAACCCAAATAATATATTTTCAGCAAATTTTGAAGTTTAATTTAGTCATATTAAATCCTTTTAAAATTCTAAAAAATCAAATTAAGCTTTATTAATTCCAGAAAAATTCTAAAAATTAATTTTTTTAAATTCACAGTTATGAAAAGCTCTGAAAATCAGGATGTTACATTAATGCGCAAAACAGAGGACATACTCTATTTTAGCAATTAGGCCAGTCAACTTCTAACAGTCATTAACTTCTATACAATGCTCTAAAATTCATGATTTTTATACAGTAGTTAGATTACTGAATTCCCTACAATTTTTATAATTATGGACAAAATCATAAAAATTATCTACTACTCTGAATCTACACTCGAACAACAATCTAAAATAGCCCACAATATTTTTATTATTAATAAAAATATTATTTTCTTTTTAGACAATTACCACCAACTTTTCCCCGTCTCCCACGGTTCACCGAAAAAATAAGAAACTCTGCGATTCCGCTAAATACTTCCAACACTCCGTGTTTCTGCTAAATACTCCTAGGGACGCCGTAAAAACGTTCAGGGTATTACAACACCCAAAACCCGAAAAACTCCCTCGCAATGAAAAATAGAGGACAGAAACTACCTCTGAGTTCTGACAATACACTACTCCAAAAAAATATAAACTTCTACCAGCAGCTATATTACAAC
The DNA here is from genome assembly GCA_036346265.1 of Melocanna baccifera. Lineage (NCBI taxonomy): Eukaryota > Viridiplantae > Streptophyta > Magnoliopsida > Poales > Poaceae > Melocanna > Melocanna baccifera. The sequence continues at coordinate 24,038,070 of CM070682.1, read as the reverse complement.
ATTATCTACAACTTTCATTATTATGAGAAATTTCATAAAAATCAATAAGGCCTCTGAACCTACCCATAAACAGAAACTAATCCTGAATCTAACCCTGCTACATAGCAAACTTCCAACCTCTATTGCACCCAATCCACTTGTCCAAAATTATGATCGAGCACTTTACAGAAAGAACAAACAGAGATCTACAATTCTCTAGAATTTGACAAATCCAAATTTTGCATTTACGGAAACCAAAACTACAGCACAATACAATCAGCAGAAAATCGATCTGCTACCCAAAATTACAGTTCTGTCCCCATCGGTTATTAACTCAGATATCACAAACTACAACTAAGTATTGCATGAAAATTGGTAGGGATGTAATCACATGAGTTCTCTACAAACTTTCAAAATTTCAGCCCAATTTGTGATCGTTTTGCCACTCTAACAGATAATCTACCAAAACTGCTTTGTACTAAAACTACAGTAGTCCAGGCTGAAAAACCCTCTCAAAACAGGTGCTCCTCTCAACTAATCCTCAATCCAATTGTACAAATCGAAGAGCAACAAGTCGAGAACACACTGACAAATTTTTGAGCCAGATCATGCGATGTTTGATGCTCTGATGAACGACTTGATGAAGACTGCACAAGAGGGGAGGGCGTTGAACTTGGGGAGGAGTGGAGAGTGTGGTAGCTGGAATGGGGAATGAAGGGGTGGTGGTGCATGGGAGAGGAGATATTAGGGTTGGCTACCCCCTCCCATGTGGCCAGCTACCCCACTTGGGCTAGACACCGTGGGCCGAAAGCCCACGGCCCAGGTTCTGTCGTTTATTTGTAAAATTCCCCCCGAAACAACTGTTAAAACCATTTTCTAAATCCATCCTTCTTTTTAAAACACTTTTCTTTATTAAATATAATAGGGTATTACAAATTCAATAGAATACAATTTGGAATTGAAAAGCACAAGGTTTGACCCAAATCTGAAAACTGAATATTTCTGTCTATCGGATAGTATGTTGATATTTTAGCCGTAACTTTTTTTAGATGCCTCTTTTTCAATATTTCTTTATTTGGTTTCCTGATGGCTTTTTCTATAATTTTTCTTTTTGGGCCAACTTCTAAAAACTGACAGAAAAATTTGCACAAAAATCACAATTGCTGACTGTTGCTGATTCAAAACAAAAATTTAGGTCCAATTTCACTGCAAATATCTTTTAACTGCATTACTGGAATGAAGCAAACTTTTACAAACAGATGGAGAATGAAGTTATTAATCTAATGGTGGTAGTCTCACTAAAAAAGGATCACGGAATCAAAAGTTATGGCATTTTCCATGGTGGTAGTAGAAGAGGGAGTATTCTGGCCAAAATTGGGAATTAGAGTTTGGGGAGTTCTAGATGGATTTTGACATGGGGATTTTTTTTTTTGGCTTTTTAGGCACAAAAATATGACCAGCAACAAGACAGTGCTAAGATGGACACAAACTCAATTTACCAAACCAAATCAATAGATCAAAAGGCATAAATAGGGTTTGGACAGTAGAAATTAACTCTTTTTGTGAGACAATTTTCTGGTTATAGATATGAAAAATAAATCTAAAACTAAAATCTCATGTGCAATCTGAGCTCTGATACTAACTGATGAGGGGATTTGGCCTGATCATTCGATGAGAATGATAACTCAATTGATTGATATGATATTGACAATGAGGCTACTTGACCGAAACGACCAAGTCCGTTCTGCAATCACACCAACTATTTCAAGAACATGGTTGATCTAAATATGAGGTTCAATTCTTACAAGCAATCGAAGAATAAGTAAGACTATGATAAAGAACAATCTGAATATTACGAATATCAATGAGGAACACAAAGAGTTGAGGTCTACAGTCGCAGTTGTTGGTCTAGTCGACACAAGAATTCATAACGAAGTTTCATGACCAATTCAACCTCTATTTATATGGGCACGCATGCCCTTGTCATATGGAAACTAATCAAATAATATCAGATTCTATCTCTAATTCTAAAACCAAAGGATTGTTTTGCTGATTTTGATGCGCACAAAAGAAATTTTGGAATGGAGTCAGATCCATTGGAAAGAGGACGAGGTAAGCTTTCCATTTTATACTCATACATTCCAAACAGACTTTGGATGTGAATTCGTGCACATTTGAATTGGTCCTATCAGGCTGAATTAGTGTCAGATTTGTTTTGGCAATTGTGTGTGTATAGAAGTTATTTGGAGGTGGGGCTAGATCTGGTGGAAAGTGGACGAGTTATGCTTTCTATCCTATACTCACACACCTCAAACGAAGTTTGTATGCAAATTATATGCATGTTTGAAGTTGGTCTTATCTCCAGAAGCCAAATTGGATTTCAGAACGTGTCCAACTTGAATTCTTGCTTTGACATGGACAAAAGTGATGTGGTGACCTTGAGAAAGAGTTGAGAAATGTGTTGACTTGGTCTTGATGTACTGGTCGGCTTCCCTTTAGGTGGATCTCAACCACAAGCGCATAATATTAATACAATCCTCCTTGTATGGTTGTACAAATATACATTTTCATCATTAGATAACATTATATTCTTATTTAAAATAAATTAAAGCAGAAGAAACAAATTTACTTTTTGTTCAATCTTGGGAGCTATGGTCATATGTATGGTACCAATAATGCTAACACTTTGATTCTAATACCTAGTTCCTTGAAGTATAGTTCATTAGTTTTCATGAATGGAAATAATGCAAGCTTTTTCATTCTTTTATTCCATATTTGCATAGGAGTGCAATGCTGAGAAACTCCAGTAATTTTAGCCTTTTGTTAGATTTCAGGAATTTAAATAGTACAAGTAATGCCATGTTAATTACCCTATGATAATGGAAGTATGTCGATAGGGATGATTCTTTTGTCAAGTTCCAGATTACATACAGATAATACTGCTTTATAAACACCATGTCCTAGAGTTTAGTAATGAAATTGGCAATTGATATGGTTGATTGGCTATACTAAGGACCCATTCATGCTAGTGTGATAATTTCATTAGGGATCATGGCATGATAGTGCAGTGCTTTTGACGCTCAATACATTGTTTAGTTTATTTCAAGAAATTATTGTTGCTAGTGGGAACGAGAGAGAGAGAGAGACTATGTGTATGTGTGTCGGAGTCGAGGGGAACCGAATGGGAGGGATAGAGGGAGTGATAAGGAGCGGCCTGCTGTACCGAGCCAAGCCAGTTGGCTCAATTGTCCCACTGGGCCGATCGAATTGGTCAATAGGACCAATTAGAAATCTTAGCCAAATCCAAAAACTCCATAATAAATTTTGAAAAGTCTAAACAAATCTCCTTAATCGTTCTTCCCTTTCACTATTTCATAATTGTGTCAAAACACAAAGTTAATTACTATGATACATTTAAATGGATTACTAGTTCTTCTTATTTTAAGAATAAACTAATCCTTAAATTTATTTTCCAAATTTATCAAAATACTATAATAATTACATAATCCCAATTATTTCAAAATAAATTAATTTTCAAAACCTTTTTTAGAATTTTCTAAAAATACTAAAATTTCATAATCAATAATCGTACATCATTTGTAACTAAGTAAAACATTATTACTTTTCTAAACTCAAGTATTTAATAATCTTTTTAATAAGGTACATAAAAGTAATTACTCTTATTCAATATTAAACTATACTTACATTTATCCAAAACCTTCATATAAAATACGAGATTATTTTCATTAAATCTTTTCACATTTGTTCCTTATATCTTAATCCTCAATAAATCTACCATTCTTTTCTATGTATTCAAGAATAGCATTTTTCTTAAACCTGTACTTTCCTAAGAAACCCAAGTTAGAATCCTTAAGACCTTGAGTATTTTGAGAGAAGAGGTATACGGTTGCGAGACCCTTTCATTTCAAGCATAGGGATCGAAACGGATCAGATACAATCGAATAGTCTCAAATATGAATATGAATCTATATTTTTATAACAAATTTGAATTTGAATATTCTTGAATATGAATGCAAATTGAATGTCATAACGAATACGAATTCAAATCGAATATGTACTTAATTTGGTCGAATATAAATATCCTCCTACAACTTCTGTAACAAATCTCGGTAGAACAAATTTATATAGTTTGGCCACTAGGCTTGGGCCACTTGGCAGCTAGGCTTGACCATTGGGCTGACTAGTCGTCATAGGAAACAGATCAGATATAAATCGAATAGTCTCGAATATGAATTCGAATATGAATGTTCTAGAATACGAATACAAACATTCTCAAATATGGATATGAATATTATCGAATACGAATACAAACATTTTTTAATATGGATTTTACTTACCATATTTGCGTTTTCTCATATATGAATATCAGATAAAACGGATTATCCGTTACCATTTCTCACCCCTATTCGAGCATATGCATGTACACTTCCTTTGATTCTTTCCAATCTCCGAAAGGATCCTCTCCTCCAAATAATTTCCAAACAAATATTTTCAGTCTTAAATACTAAAAAGTATTTTCTCTTATTCCAAAATAATATCAGGAATAAATATTTTCATAAACTTGATAATCTTATTTCCATTAAAATAAAACAAAAACGTTTTTTCCAAACCATTTCTTTTAACTCAAATAAAGTACTTACAGAAGTTACTTTCCTCATTCAGAAAACTTCTGGCAATAACTTATGACTATTTCAAATACAGAAAACAAACTCCCTTATGACTATTTCAAATAAAGAAAACAAACTCCCTTATATAAAATGGTTTCTTGATCGAAATACAATATGACATCTTCTGTTAAATAGAAGTCCTTCTAAATTAAATAGAACCTGTTTTCTATTTCGTGAATACAACAAAAACTCTTATTTCAAAATAAATAATTCTAATTCAAAAAAGTTCCTAAATCCTTTTCTTTATGAAAGTATAAGTTACTCTATTTTAGAAATATTTTAACCAAATCTTTCCCACTTAACTCTTTTCAATGATGATTGAAAGGTCATCTCTTAAAAAGATAAACTAAAAGGTGTTTCCTTTTTTAGTTACAATTAATCTTTCCTTAAACAAGTGAATAAGTTAAATCTTTCTCTTTTGAAACTGAAACTTAAAAGTATTTCTTTAAATTTGAAACTTATTTTCCTTTTCTAAATCAAGTATGTTAAGAAAAGATGAATGAACCTTTCCTGTTTTTCTCTTTCCTTCACTATTTCAAAATGTCGGTACAAATCTAGAGTGAGAATTGATAGCCATGTGTTAGCCTTAGTCAAGTCGAACCTTAGTAGCCCTTGCATATTGTGTTTCTGTTGATGTTAGTCCTCATCGGACTCTATTGGTGTTTTTCGTTCTATCAATATTGGAGCAACTTGGGGGGCTATTGAATAAGCTGAACCCTTGTTCTCCAATTCTTTTGGTCTTGAAATCTTCTAGTACCAGGCAAGTTCAACCCTTTGATCATGTTTTATTGTTAATTTGTTATTGAGTACTTGCAACTGAATTTACATGTTATCACCTACATTGTAAAATTTTCTTTCTAATGAACAATCACAATTGACCTGTGGTGGAATTATGTTTGGATAGTTGACTGACTTGTGGAGCGGGGTGGATTGAAATATAATATGGCTGGTAATGTGAGGTTAGGGAATGGAACTATGTGTTGGGATAAGAGTAAGCTACGCTAGCGCAAATTAAATTTTTTTTACCGCATAAACCAGGAAGCCATACGAGTAAGAGATCAGAGATCGTTACCGCTAGATGCATAGTGCAGCAGAAGTAGAGTTGAAGTAGTCAATTCAATGAAGAGTGTGTTGATGTAGTGGAAGCAGTAGATCATCTTCTAGCCAACCATCTCCTCCTCATGATCATCCCGATCAGCATCGCAGTCATAGCAGTGTCTCTATCGAGGTCCACACGTTTAGGAATAGAACACTACGTGTCGATGTGCTAGCATTAGCATGCACGGTAGGGATTATGAAAGGTGGCGGCTAGGGTTTCGATGGGTATGTTTCGAGATGCCTCCCTCAGCCCCCGCTCCTCTCCTTATATAGTCTTCATCGGATCCTAATCCAATACGAGTAGAGATCGTATCCTACTCAGAGACTATCATCCGAACCCTTATCGTTCTAGCCCATTAAGTGTGTGACCGTATAGGTTCATGTATATTTAACCGTGGATCGAAAACTCCTTTCTAGTCCATAAGTCGAAAGTAGTCCCTAGCAGGACATAACAACTCTCAAATATACATAAAGATCATATCAGACGAACCTATATAGTGTTTTTTTGTACCGATCCCTTTGCCTTTTGATACCAAATCAAACTAAAGGTGAGAAGTGTGTCATCCTATAATAGCTCGATCCTTCACTCAAACCTATAGTGGATTATTCAATTGCGATTGATTCATCAACCACATTCAACATAGCTATACACTTTCTTAATCCAACCACATCGACCGGCACAAAGATATCTCTCTTATTATATAGGAGGGGCAGATTCCATCTTGATCGCTCATATTTCTCTGCATATTTCATAGTAAATTCGAAAGCTACATTTATAACCTCTCAGTCACGGAGTAGTATTTGATAACCTCTAAGTAAACTATTACACATGTAGAAAATAATGATGATCTTATGTCTAAGGATCCTATATACACTATGTATGAAACCAACTGATGACACTTAAGAATATAACAATTCCTGCTGTATCTCATGGTGGGTCAATTCAACATCATGTTCTCTAACATATGTCTACGTTATTGATTTGATATCCTATATTCATGAAACATAAAACATGATCATCAATCAATACATGTGCTGATATGTAAATCATAATTGTCCCACATACTGATATAAGATTAGAAATAATTTAGAATAACATCAAAATATAAATAAAGAGTTCCTTAAACAAGTCATATAATTGTTGATCAATATGAAAGACACTTATTTAAGGGACAAAATAACATATTATTCAAAAAAAATTATAAACATAGAAGTGATACACTCATCTCTATAATTGCCTCTAAGGCATATCACTAATACTGTGGTTGTCAAGGTCTCCCCTACATTTGAGATATCACCACTACAGGTTAAACAACAAATGCCAGATGGCATAGCAAGCGCCATAACACCTACGTTGACCATATGACCTGGTATGGGACGAGCAAAGCTCAGTAATGCCTTCTTAATGCCATATCTGACAGGATTGTATATATAATAATGCTTGGGTAGATATCAGTACCCATAAGGACTCACAAACTACGATTGGTGGTTTAGTTGTTCAGGGCACTATATGTGTGGTGGAGTGGCGGACGCCGTCCAACTACAACGGTGGCAGTTTTGTACTAGTTGGGCAAAGATATTGGCAGGTGGTATTGATGAAAATCTTTGTGTCTTTAGTCTAGCTGCACACAAAAGAAAGTGTGTCTACTGATTTTGGCATAAAAGACTTAAGACGTCTATGGGTAAAGTAGTGCCGCTTTGCAGAGCGTAATAAAATTATGACTTGTCACTCCCTGTTCTGGACAAGAACTGTGTTCACGTTAGAAAAGGAACCTATAGGACGTTCTCATTACCTATGTACTCCTGCTCATCATAAATTTCATAACCTAAATTATGACCTTTTTAACAACAAATGTCCTTTACAAACATGCACGATATCTTGGTGGACTTTGGTCCTTAGTGGTTTAGAGTAGTGTGTGTATATATATGTATATATGCATATATATGTATGTATATATATGTATATGTATATTGGAATATAGGCAATAGGCATGTACATGTTGACTTGCTAAATTGGACTTGTTGAGTATCTTTCATACTCATCCCTATATTGTATTCTCATTTTAGATTGCTAACACAATAGGCAAAGATATGTGCTTCTCTGAAAATCAAGACGAAGGAGATGGCAGACTTCAAGCAATAGAAGGACGGAACTGGAAGTTTCACTATAGCAATACAATCCTAGAAGATGATGATGAAGATTGAAGCACAATCAGACGATAGCATTTTGTCAGAGGTTTCGTCTTTGGTGTGATCCCTGTTGTGAGTTAAGAGTTAAGTTTGTCCTATGTTTAATTCAAAACTAACTTTTAATTGTTCTAGTTATCGAATCCATTGCAGTTACTTTTGCTATGCTACTCTTATACGCACATTCCTTAGTAAAGCGAATCTTTGTCAGGCAATGAGTCAAAAACTTGCATGCTACCAAGCGAATCTTTGGTAGCGCTTCAAACAGCTGCAGCGGCAATGTTCGACGACAGCTTCTAGCTTCATGTGCACTATAGCAGGTTTGTCTCTTTCTCTTTTTTTTGTTTTTGGTATTTTTGTATTTTGTTTTTTCCTGTATTCCTTTGCATTGTCTGTGATATGTTAGCATGCCGCTTTTATTTTTATATTTTTTAAATTTAATTATACACAATAAGCCAACTCAGCTACAGTAAAAATCAGCCAGCTACAGTAAAATTTTAGTCAGAAATCATCGCTATTCCGAACGCCCTTTTTGTCGGGCAATAAGTCAAAAACTTGTCTGCTACCAAAGGTAGTGGTGTGCTAGGTCACGTCACGCTACTCCTGTTAGGTGTGCATTTTTACAAAGCAATGGCTACCGCAATGACCGAGCAAATATTGCTTCGTTGGTCGCTCAATGCCAATTGTTAAATTTCTTTTCTTCTAAGCTCTGTTCCCATCGATTGTACTGTTTGTTCTACACATCAACAACATGAGCATTTCTACCGGTATCTATTAATAGGACAAATCGGTGGTGTACAGTTCTATATACTAAGGGTATTATAGATAAAGAAGGTATATCAAAAATAAAATACAAACTCTATATTCTAATATAATTCTATATTCTTAACACTCCTTAAATACAAGACGTATGCAACTCTATATCTCTAACACCGTAGACTCATGGCCATAAAGTAATGTAAGCAATAATGCTACTAGAATAATTTTAAGCATCGGACCGCACAGATCTGTTTGGTTAATTAATTAACCACCACTTCCTTTGGAAACGTAGAAACTCAAATATTCGATTTGTGTTTTCAACGAAGTTTCGGTGAGAATCGTGTGTTCCAATGTGAGTCTAACCAATTCTAGCATTCTACGATGGATCCACGGACTACACCCTGGTGCAGACCCTGGCATCCTTGTAGACCTTGCCGGGCCTGCAGACGTAGCCCTGCTCCGGTGCGCAGTGCGCGTCCTGCGAGCACACGCACATCCCTTCCAGCGCGCACCTGGGCGCGTCCAAAGTCGGCGCGCCGCCACCAATGCCGAGCATCATGTCGCTCCAGTCGCTGGAGAAGAGGCCGTCCGGGTCGTAGTCGTCCTTGACGCGCAGGAACTGGCGCAAGCTCGGGTACTTGCGCGCGGCGCCGACGAAGGCGAGGTTGCGGTTCTTGCCCCAGTGCGGCAGGCCGCCGTACTTGAACACCCCCATCTGCTCGATCTCCTCCAGCACGTCCTCGAACAGCCGCGCCCTCCCTGGGTCGCGGCTGCGGTAGTAGGTGATGTCGAAGTCCACCATGTCTGCCGATTCCCCACGAATCTCCGGCTTGCCCAGGTGCGCCGAGGACGACTTGACGTAGCGCATGAGGATGCCGTCGTAGAGCTCCACGCCGCAGAGCGCCCTGGGGTTGAGGTCCCGGAGCTGCAGGACCTCCTGGACGAACGCCCTGGCGCGGCTCAGCGGCAGGCTGAAGGTGGTCTGGTGGAAGAAGCTGGAGCCCCTCACGCGCGGGTCCCACGGGCACGCAGTCAGGAGCGCGTCCTCCGGCGCCGTCACGCAGCCGCCCGACGCCTGCATCCGGTGCTGCAGCCCCACCACCGGGTACCCCGTGAACAACCCACCGCTCCTCCGCATCAGGCCGTACCCCGCTGCCGAGAGCGCCGCGTGGGTCACCCTCGACGTCAGGCACTTGCCGCTGCCGTTGCCCGCCCGCTCGAACAGCTCCTCCGCCAGCCGGTTGGCCTGGATCAGCAGTGTCGGGGTGGCACGGAAGCCGATGAAGTCCAGGATGCCGTCGCCGGAAGAGTTCATCAGCAGCCGGTCGTCCATGCGGTACACCGCCCGCCCGAGACCCGGGTACCAGGTGATATCAGCAAACTCGTGCTGGTAACCGAACTTGGCCACCTGCTCCGCGAGGTCGTCGTCGTCCCGCTCAGTAAACGTCACCGAACGCTTGAACAGAGGTTGTAGCGCCAGAGTGACCTGCAATGCAGCGTGCATATCATTAACACATGTAATCAAACTATTTTAACTTTGAGCAATAATATCTTTATGAAATTTGGATTGACCATAAGAAAATCATTCAAGCAGATTTGTCTTGAAAAATACTTCCATAATTTTATTATATTTTGCAAATATATTACAATAGAAAATTGGTGGTACATAGTTTATATGGTTTGGAGAACAAGTCAATGTCCAAAATGATACTTCTCTGTGACTGAAGGGAGGATAAATTTTGAAACATTGAAATATGCTATCTGTGTATTGTTAATTTTTTGGACCCGTTTATACGTCCTTTGACTGTTTCCACACCCACAAAACAGTGGAATTTTGCACTAGCTACCACCGTTCCACACATACAGTGGAAACCTACTACCGTGGTCTTCACAGTATGTCTTACCCTTTGTTTTTAGTTTCTAGTGGTCTTGTGAATAAATAAATAAAATAATTTTTTTATTGCCTTTTTGAAGCGGCTCATCGGGATAGCCTTTTCAAAACAGCTTATCGACATTCAGTTCGTTTATACAAATACTCGTACTAGCACTAAAAATCATTAATTGTAACTATATATCATCAACCGTAACACAAAAAGCCCACCCTTCTTCAAGTTCTTCCCTTCCATGGTCGCCACCTCCAGTGCTGGGACAAAGACGGCCACTTTTGGCAGCCGTGACAAACACAAAAACAGTGAATCGGTAATATAGCAAGGGGGGCGCCATTTGGCGGCGCGCAGGGCTAGCCTACTTTGCCGAAACATGGAGCGAGGCGCCGGTGGTCGCGTGCACTCAACTCGGGTTCACTAGAGGGTTTGCTCATGCTTAACGTCGCCGGAGACTGATAAGGATGTGGCGGCACACCTATCTTCAAACATTAGATAACTGCACGAACCGAACATTAGATAAACTGCACGAACCGAACATTAGATAAGGATGTGGAGGCACCGGTCGCAGCGCCGGTCGATGGCAGCGACTGGCAGCGCCGCCGGAGCCGGTGGGGTCATCGGAAAAGCGGGGGCACATGCGCGAATGATGAGGAAGTGCAGATCCAGAGCTTGACGCCCTCGCCAGTGACGGTGCATGCGCGCGGCAATGACTGGGTAGGGCGGCGGCGGGCGCAATGGAACAAAAGCTTCAGAATGGGGCAAGGGAAGGAAGACTGCGACAGGAGAAGAATGGGGAAAGGAGCTGGCATATTAAATCGAACAATTATTATTACACAACCCTTTTTGACAATGTTTTGAAAATGATCCTCACCAGAACTTATTTTTAAAATAACCCCTTTTAGTCGCGGCACCGATCTATTTTTTGAAAATATGTTTGGATTTTCCTGTGCAAAGTTCATTTGCCACGCCAAACAGGATCATTTTTCGAAATTAAGTTAGGGTGGGTATATTTTTACCAAAAGGGTTAGTTAATAAAAATTATTCTATTAAATCACATTTCACTCGAGGAAATTCTTGGATCCAATATATGTATATGATATTTGTTTTAACTTAACCTATATTGACAGTGACGAATAAAGAAATATTGTAGATGCTGAGATGTCGCACATGCGCCGTCAACAAATACAATAAAAACAAAAAGGAGCTTCATATATGTATCCCCCCCACCCAAAACCGCACAATAAAGGTAGTACAAACGATTTTTTTCCTGAACGTTCCATAGACATTTGTTTTTGTGGTAGTACCTAGGACCTGGTTCCAGTACCACAGATCTTTGTTTTTTGGCCAGCAGGTTATTTAATGCTTTTCACCAAAACTTGCTCTTTTCCCCTTTTGCTTTCGTTGCTTTTAGTGATAGGGTGGCATCATGGCAGCATGTGAACAAAAGGAGAAAACCAAATTATTAGTAGTCTAAATAATTCTAAAGGTGTTTTTAAAATAAATAATTCCAAAGGAATTAAAGTGGCAAGACTGTGATTGTTCCACTGCAGCTGCTTGTTTTGTGCTCACGTATGTGATGTTTTGTACTCAAGTATCATCAATTGCTGCTTTTATGAACGTCAGCCCGGTACCCATTAGTAAAAATGTTGTATTTTATTTATATATTGGCTTTGTATTTTGGGCGGATGATAGCTTTTAGTTATGGCTAATAGTTTTTATTTGTATTTTTTGAGACGGCGGCAGACGACGAAGACGTTGATGCGGACGACACACGCTATTTTACGCTTAAGAAGCCGCTAGGAGAAACCGTCCATTTGTTTCGGCTTCCAAAGAAATCGTAGCCAAAAGCCATAAAAGGCCAAAAAATAGGGCCAATGCTCAAACAAAAAACTAGCTAGGTCCATTAGTCGAGTGCTTAATTTGTTGTTCAATCGCTACGACGGTAAAAAGCAGTGGCGAATCTGAAAAAGAAATCATTAGCTATGGTCACGAAGAACATGAATTTAGTGTAGAATAGGGATATGGCTTTAGAGTCACTGACCCCAACCCCCTTATGCATTGGATTTGCAACTGGTGTGAAAACGTTTGGATACCATGTTCAGGCGGAAAGGGAGGTATTTTAATGTTGGATTTGCATTGGTCTCTAACCGTAAACAAATGTTTTTCGTTAGAACGAATAACACCAGTGCAACAAAAAAAGTTTTCTCTAAACTGAAAAAATGATTGGTTTACCAAACAACTAGACTTTCTTGTTCTTTGTCAAAACACAAAGAAAAAGATACTCCCTCTAGTTCAAGAAAAGAAGTCATTTTGGTCTTTTAACTGCAGTCCAAAAAAACAAGTCGTTGGGGAATTTTCAGGGTCATTTGTCCACTTATACTCCTAATTATTCCAACTGCATACATACTCATCTTAATTACATTAACTCACTTGTTGCTATTCTCAAAGCATGACCGTTCAACTACTTAAATCTGTAAGTTTATATTGCCACGGACTAGTATTAGTATTAGTAATAGGGATAGAATAGTAACAAACACCCTACATTTATCTCACTTTGGTATCCTAAATCATGACTAAAATGACTTCTTTTCTTGAACTGGAGGGAGTAAACTAGAAACTTCTTGACAAAATCACTCACAATAAAGCTTGTTTTAACAAAATCTATCTAGAAAAACCACCGTTCGTATAACCTCTCTATTTATGCATTGAGTAGTTTAGACAGGTAGGATTAATTAATAATGAATGAAATGCAGCTAGCTGATGTAGGTGTACGTAGGGTATCGACTAATAATACCTTACCTGAGAGATGACGCCTAGGACGCCGAGGGAGACCTTTGCGGCGTCCATCTGCGGGTCGGCAACCGTGAGCATCCGCACCTTGGCGTACCCATCGGTGGCGGGAGCGGGCGTGACGAGGCGCATCCCGACGACGTACTCGTGAACGGCGCTGCCTTTCCCCCAGAGCGAGCTGCCGTGCGCGCCCGTGCCGAGCATGCCGCCCACCGTGAGCCCCCACCAGTAGGGCGCGTAGGGCAGCGCAAGCCCGGCCTTGGCCGCCTCTGCAATGAGCTCCCGCAGCGTGATGCCGCTTTCCACCGTCATCTCCATCCTGGCGGCGTCAACGGCCACGACGCGGTTGAGCCACCTGGTGCTGATGACGAGGCCCTGGCCGTCGCCGCCGCCAGGGCAAGCCAGCTGCGGGATGCTGTGGGAGTACCTGGTGGTCACCTTCATCTTGGTCTTGGAAGCCGTGGCGTTAGCGACCGCACGCACCAGCTCCTCCTCGGACGAAGGGTAGACTATGGCGGCCGCGCGGCACGTCGACCGGTCCGGGAACACGCCGTATGCGGTCGACACGGTGCAGTCAGCTGTGCCACCAGTGGACGAGCACTGCACGGGGTCCGGTGGGGGGCTTGCGGTGGCCCGATCAGCTGCAGGCCAAGTCACTATCATGAGAAGGACGAGCGGCAGCTGCACAAGATTGATCATCCTGATCTTGGTGTACTTGACGCTTAGGACTAGGCATGCGACGGCAGCTGCAGCCATTATATAACCATTATATTGGAAGCAAGGCAGATATAGCTAGCCTCCAGATATTAGGATGGACTATATATACAACGAAGGAGCTACCTATATCTGGCGATCGTATGATAACAGCGCAAATAAATAAATAAATGGGTTCGCGCCCTACAAATATATGATTGTAGTTTTAACTTGTTTGTTGTCAGCTAATATGATTGCAGTTTTAACTTGCTTGTTGTCAGCTAATTTGAACAAGTTTGAATTGAAGCCGTGCATATATAGACTTTCTTTTGTAGTCAAATTTCAATTATAGGTATGTGCTGATTTCTTAATAAAATCCGCATACAATGCAATCAAAATTCATCCAAAAATCTTTGAATTTGACTGTTTTTTTTTCAAAGAAACGTATTCCATTTAATTGTTATTGTTGGATATCTACCAAAATAAAAATATTGAAACTATACTCGAATTTAAGTTGAATTCCTACATTTGAAACCATGGTACCCAGCGAACACCGGTGTCCAGTCACGGCATCCCATATGTATGCTCAAAATAAAACATGCATGTATATGTTCCAAAAACTATCTGGTTTTCTTTACTAACAGCGCGTAACGCAATGTATACGGTATACGTACTTGCTCGATAGACACTACTTAGGTGGGGAAGACTTGAAGCATCTTCTTTTATGTGGACTAGCTACACGCATGCATGTTTAAAAATCACCGCACTTATCGTCTTGGATGTCCGCTGCAATAACTGCATGACACATACGTTCCATCTAGCCAATTGATTCTGAGTGTTTTGCTAATTCATGCACCGGTGCGCCCGAATCGTACCAACCTGCAAGCACTCCCAATGTTCATGTGTACGTGGCCATTTAATCTTTGATTCGTTTGTGCACCATGCATGGGAGTGGTTGTAAAAAGGATCTAATACTAAAATATGAACTTTAGACATAAACCCCTAGATCAATTAAGAACACATACATAAACTTTAATACGGAAGACGTACCTAAACTTGGAGAGGCCATCAGGGTGCTCAGTGTTGCTGCGATTGCGGTCGTGAACTGTGGTCGTCGGCGTCGGAGTCGCCGTGGACGGAGAAGAGGGGCTCGGCCTTCGTTCACTTGATGCGCTCGTAATAGATCGGGTCTGTTGGGGACTTTTGGGCTTGGAAACAACGTCTGTCATAGCAGCCTGCTGTGTCCCCCGTTTTATATAGCGCTAGGTGACCGGGACCGAAACCAAGTCGAGTCGGTTGCGCCCTCGATCAGGGCGCATGAGTGGAGGCTTACCTCCCTGAAATTTCGGGATTCGATTACCCAAGACGATCAACCCAACATTCTCCCCTTTGATCGTGAGGCTAACATCATAAGTCCATTCTTAATGAAAATAGCTCATCAAGGCAATGTGTTGCATGGCCAAAAAAGTGCCATACAACCCCATCACCTATAATGTACTATTCTATCTCGAAATGGATATGCATTATATTTAATGGAAGTTGGTTTACTTTAGGTCCTTTTATCCAGAATCAGAAGCTTTCCAATAAACCTATGCAGCAACATGATCACGAAAAATATTGGGTGGTAAGCCTTTAGTAAGTAGATCCGTAAGTATTAACTTAGTACTTTTATGTTTGATACGAATGGTTTGATTCTGGATTCTATCTTTCACAACATGATACTTAATGTTAATGTGTTTGGCAGCACCACTTGACTTGTTGTTATTTGCATAAAAGACTGCGAGTTCGTTATCGCAGTATAAGGTGAGTGATTTAGAGATACTGTCTACCACTCTAAGTCCCGGGATAAAGTTCTTAAGCTATACAGCCTGCCCGGTGGCCTCATAACATGCTACAAACTCATCTTGCTTCGTTGAAGATGCCGTAAGGGTTTGTTTGGAGCTTTTCCACGAGATAGCTCCTCCGACGAGTGTGAAGATATAACCTGACGTAGATTTCTTAGTATCAACATATTTCGCAAAATCTGAATCTGAATAACCGAAAACTTCAAGGTTATCAGAAAACTTATATATGAGTATGAAATTCTTAGTAGCTTGCATATAGCGCAAGACTTTCTTAACGGCCTTCTAGTGGTCCGGTTCTAGATTTGACTGATATTTACTAAGCATCCCGGTTACAAAAGTTAAATCAGGGCGCGTGCATACTTGAGCATACATAATGCTTCCGACAGCTGAAGCATAAGGAACCGACTTCATCTGATCAGTTTCATATTGGTTTCTTGGACATTGAAATGTCCCAAACTTATCGCCCTTAACAATAGGAGCAGGCGAGCCAGAGCACTTCAGTACTCTGTCAATGTATGCCTTCTGAGATAAACCTAATATTCCTTTGGACCTATCTCGGTGAATCTCAATGCCAAGAACATAAGAGGTATCACCGAGATCCTTTATATCAAAATTGGATGAAAGAAATATCTTGGTCTCAAACCGCATATCCTTATCGCTGCTGGCCAATAAGATGTCATCTACATAAAGTACTAAGATGGTGAATTTACTCCCCTTGAACTTAGCATATGTGCAGTTACCAAATTTATTTTTCTTAAAACCAAAACTCCTTATAATCTTATCGAATTTGAGGTAACACTACCTCGATGTTTGTTTTAAACCATAAATAGATTTCTTAAGTCGACATCCCATATTCTCCTTGCCTTCCATGACAAAATCTTCCGGTTGAGCCATGTAAACGTTCTCTTGCAAGTCGCCATTAAGAAATACTGTCTTAACATCCATCTGATGTAGCTCTAAATCATAATGAGTTACAAGTGACATAACAATTCTAAAAGAATCTTTAGTCGAGACAAGAGAAAAGGTGTCATTCTAGTCAATCCCCTCTCTTTGTGAGAAGCATTTTGCTACCAGTCTTGCTTTGAACCTTTTGACATTCCCTTTAGAGTCATGTTTGGCTTTGTAGACCCATTTACACCCTACTGTTTTGACTCTATCAGGAATTTCTACTAAGTCCCATACGTCATTAGTGCTCATAGACTTTAGTTCATCCTTCATGGCTTTAAGCTATTTAGAAGAATGTTCACTCATCATGACTTCTTTATAAGAGGTGGGATCATCTACCTTCCCCATATCATTAATATCCTCATTCATATAAACAACATAATCATTTGGAATGGCAGACCTTCTCTCCCAATGTGATCTTCTAAGAGATACATCAGTTATAATAGTGGACCGCTGAGGCTCATCATTAGGTGTAACATTAGGAATTTCAGAGACCTCAACAGTGGGTGCAACAACTGTATTCTCTATTGGAGTTGCTACTGAAGTTGCAACCACCTGAGGCACATGAATATAAGGCTCTAGGATGAGCGGTGTAAGTTCATAAACCCGTTTCTCCTCAAGATCTATCTTCCTAGGCTCCAGGTTCTCGTTATTCTCTAAGAACACAGCATGCCTTGTTTCTACAAACTTAGTTATCCTATCAGGATAATAAAAGTGATACCCTTTGGATCTCTCAGGGCACCCAATAAAATAGCAACTTACTATCTTAGGGTCTAATTTCCCAATATGTGGATTAAATATCTTAGCTTCAGCACGACAACCCCATACTCATAAATATTTCAGACTTGGTTTCCTTCTAGTCCATAATTCATAAGGTGTTTTAGGTACTGATTTACTGGGAATCCGATTAAGAATATGTGCAGATGTCTTTAGTGCTTCCATCCACAAGCCAGTTAGTAAACTAGAATGGCTAAGCATGCTCCGCACCATATCCATAAGTGTACGGTTGCATCTTTCAGCTACTCCATTCTGCTGAGGCTCACCTGGCATAGAATATTGGGCAACAATGCCATTTTCCTGAAGGAACTTATGGAAAGGGCCAAGAATCTGCCCGTAAGAGGCATGTCTTCCGTAATATTCTCTCCCTCGGTCCGATCTGACCACTTTAATTCTTAGGTTGTGCTGATTTTCAACTTCAGCTTTAAATATCTTAAATTTCTCAAGTGATTCAGATCGGTCTTTAATGGGAAAGATATAACTGTAACAAGAGAAATTATCAGTGAATGTGATGAAAGAATTAAAACCATCTACTGACGTCACAGGAAAAGGACCACAAATATCAGTATGAATTAACTCTAAAGGTTATGTGCTGCGAGTGGCTCCCATCTTTATTTTCTTTACATATTTACCTTTAATGCAATCAATGCAGTAGTCTAAGTCAGAGAAATCTAATGGGTGGAGAATCTCTTTCTTTAATGAGACGCTCCATTCTCCCCCTCAAAATGTGGCCTAAACGATAGTGCCACAGTTTCGAAGAAGTCTCATTGCTCTTTTGACACGTAGCATCATACACATTCAAAGATATAGGAGTTGTATTAAGGGAAAGCATATGAGCTTATCTTGTCGAAAAGCAAGACCGACATTATTTGAATTAAACGTAATGGTGCATTTACTATCACCAAAAATATATTTAAAACCGTCATTGTCTAATAAAGAAACTGAAATCAAATTCCTCCTGATGGAAGGAATATAAACTACATTATTAAGACGAAGTAGGAAGCCGCTATCTAAATTTAATGAAATAGATCCAACTAATTCAACTTTGGCTTCTTTTCCATCCGCGACTCTAAGACTTCGCTCCCCCTTTCTTAGTGTTTTCACGGTATAGAATCCCTGTAAAGAGTTGGTAACGTGCACAGTTGCACCTGAGTCAATCCATCAAGAATTAAGCGAGAAATCAGCATAAAGAGTTTCATCAATGAACGTAATTGTATCATTACCCCTTTTGGTGAGCCACTTTAGAAAACCAGCACAATCTTTCTAGAAATGCCTTGGTTGCTTGCAGAAATGACACTCCCCTCCTTTAGATGCTCTAGCGGGAGCAACATGGGATTTAGGCACATGTTGCACCTTAGGCCCCGACTTAGTTGAATTAGGAGAGAATTGTAGATTTTTCTTGGATTTGAAGTCTCCTTGGAACTTCCTTTTGTGAGACTCACCAACTTGAAGTGCAAAATCTTTCTTTTTCGTCCTTATTCGTTCTTCCTCCTAGACACACATGGCGATTAAATCGCTCATGCTCCATTTTTTCTGAGTATTATAATTTATCTTAAATGCTGTGTACTCAGAAGGAAGAGAAGTCATGATAAAGTGGACTAGAAAACCATCAGATATTGCCATGTCCATGCCTTTGAGTTTTTCTGCCATATCAGTCATCTTCAAGATATGTTCTCTTATGCTACCGGACCCATCATACTGATCGTTTAAGAGCTTCTGAATCAAAGTGCTGGCATAAACTTTAGTGGAGCCTTTAAATTTCTCTTCTATTGAAGCCAGATACTCTTTAGCATTTTCAGAATCGGGGATTGCTCCCCTGATCCCGACTGAGATAGAAGTCTTCATAATCATTAGCGACAGACGGTTTGACCGCTCCCATTTTTCAGAATTAGCTTCATATGCTTTCTTTTTCTCATCATAATTTTCCTCACCTTCAGTGAGAGGAATGGGAGCGGTTACCCTCAAAGCATAATCAAGGTCCAACATCCCAAGGATAATATGGATTCCCTCTTTCCATGTGGGAAAATTATTTCCTGTAAGCTGCTCAATGTTATCAATTGTGGCGGCAACATTGGAAGCATTTATTGCTGAATAAAAATACAGGGCAAAATTAGAAACAATATAACAATATATATTGCATGCAATTAACCCTACATTTGTCTGATTAATAACATGCAAAACTACAGTTCTAAGTCATATCACTATTGGGCAGAAAATGAAAAAGAACTTAACAATTTTACGGCGACATACGATTACAGTCAACATTGGTCGGAAAGTAATCATATGTATTCATAATGCTATAACATAAAATCTCATATTAAAATATCCCGTTGGTTCAATTTTAATCGGAGATAAAACATGATAATATGATAGAGATATATCATAATTAGTCAGCTGATAAATAATTAAAACAGTGCACTAATAGGTAAATTAAATAAAGCACTATAATTAATTATCTTAAGAGTAATTCAACAATGCACAGAGCGTAAAATAATGATACAAAAGTAAACTAATATACACCGCAATTAGTTAATTAAACAGTGCACATTAAAAGACTAAATAAATAAAAGGCACTGGAAATGCATCAAGTCATCTCCATGGCCACATCAGAAGTTCGTGTGTAGCCCACATATCCACCTCCCCCGAGAACTTTTTCGAAGAAAACGCTCCACCACATATCCCCCATGCCCAAAAAAACTGGTTCACGCCTGCCAAAAAAAACTCCACTTTTTTCGGATCTCGGGGCATACATGAGCGGAGGCGCGAGGCCAGGTGGGAACGTCGCCGGGGGGGGGCGCGCGCGCAGGCCCTCGGCCCGAGCGCGGCATCGTGGCTCCTCATCGACGCGTCCAGGCTGGCGATCAGGTATGTTGTTTTTTTGTTGTTTTCCCGATCTGAGGTTTTGGGTTTGAGCTTTCCAGATCCCCTCCTTTCCACCCCAAATCTGAGTTTGATTTGCTCAGTCCCCTCCCCGATTTGCCCCAATCTGAGATTTTATTTGCACGAGAGATTCATAAATCCCCTCCTACTAGGTGCTACCCGAGCTAACAAAATTTAAAATCCGAGATCGGTGGGGACTAATTTGGGTTCTAGATGATCCTAGGGGTTGCTCTGATACCAAATGTAAAAAGGATCTAATACTAAAATATGAACTTTAGACATAAGCACCTAGATCAATCAAGAACATATACATAAACTTTAATGCGGAAGACGTACCCGAACTTGAAGAGGTCATTAGGGTGCTCGGTGTTGCTGCGATTGCGGTCGTGAACTGTGGTCATCAGCGTCGGAGTCGCCGTGGACGGAGAAGAGGGGCTCGGCCTTCATTCACCTGATGCACTCGTAATAAATCGGGTCTGTTGGGGACTTTTGGGCTTGGAAACAACGTGTGTTATAGCAGCCTACCGTGTCTCCTGTTTTATATAGCGCTAGGTTACCGGGACCGAAACTAAGTTGAGTCGGTTGCGCCTCTGATCAGGGCGCGTAAGTGGAGGTGTACCTCTCTAAAATTTTAGGATTCAGTTATCCGAGATGATCAACCCAACAGTTGTATGTGGACGAATATAAGGTGTACTACTGTTACTACTCCAATTGGCTGTCAGTATAGATCGGGGCATGCCATCCAACTAACGGGCACTCATAATTAAATTGAAAGGGATATATACGTACTCCATATATACTCCGTATATGAACTTGCATTGTAACATGCAAGTTCAGCCGTATTGAAGAATCATTAATTATTCTGCACAGAGTTCTAAGTGTGCAAATCATCCCTTTTTAATTTGAGCGTCAAATCAACATGATAAGTCGTGGAAAGGAAAACTTGAGAATGTAGCCTTGAGAAATCTACCATCACATATAATTTCGAAAATTAAGTCTCAATC
Source organism: Melocanna baccifera (assembly GCA_036346265.1). NCBI lineage: Eukaryota > Viridiplantae > Streptophyta > Magnoliopsida > Poales > Poaceae > Melocanna > Melocanna baccifera. The sequence continues at coordinate 24,016,540 of CM070682.1, read as the reverse complement.
TTGGCACGGCTGCTATCTTTCTCTTGAAGGCTAAAAATCAATTGATCTTAAGGTAGCTCGAAATTAAGCAAGAAGCAATACATAAGATTGATCTATATCGTGGTCAAGTACGTTAATTTAGTTGTTATCCCTTGCTTGTGTTGCTGGTATGCTTGTCTTGCACTACAAGGGATGGGACATAGCCAATTAAAAGACTCCAGTGACATATGCTGCATAGGGGCATCTTCTTTTCAACATCTAAAAACTGTTTTTCGATTTTTCTACCATAACAAGCTTTCAAATAAAGTGTTTTTCAAAATTAGATCTACAAGTTAATTGTAATATATACCATAATAACTTCATTTATATTGACCAAAAGCACATACAAAATTTTATTACTACATACTCTCTCTTATGAACACTCCAAAAATTATAACTCTTTTTTATAAACACTCCAAAAATTATAAACTGAAGAAAAAAATGACAGACTAGACCGAGCGTCGGATCAAGTGCACACATGCCATTCTGTCACCGACTCCCTGATCAAGATATTAAATAATTTAGTCGATCCATCGATCGATGTAGTGTGTACTAAGTGGTATGATATATGGACTGATATACTCCGGATATCATTTTCGGGGGACTTCACGTTCGTTCGCGCATGCCACATTTTCCTGTTGCGTTCTGTTGTTGACGTGTGCGTGTGAGCGGGTGTTGTGCGTTCTGGTGTGCGCTGGTTAGCAGCTTGCCGTGTCCTGCCGTGCTGTTACTTGTTGTGGCCCGTTCTTCTGTGCGTTTTTTTGCTGTGCGCTGGTTAGCGGGTTACTCTTTTTTTGTTGTGCGTTCGGCCCACCATTCGATTGCGCTTGTTTTACGTTGGGAGGCTGTACTGCGGAAAGCTTCCAGCTGTTGGGGAGCACAGAGCACTATCTATCGATCATGCACGCCACTCGAACTGATCATCTAGTGGGGTGGCGTGGACTACATTACTTTCGAGACACAACATCGCTAGTGTCACGAGGTGAAAAAGCAAGGGGGGGCCTTTTGCGTGGCCGGGCACGCACCGGCGTCGGCAATATATTCACCCACCCACGTACCAGTGCATGACCAGCATATATCCGCGTGGACACATGCGCGCATGATGGTTGCACGAACAGCGCATTGGAGTGGAGAGTACTAGCTACTAGCTAGTATGCGAGGAGCGCATAATTTCCCGACTGCTACAAGACACACTAAACTTATGATTATTTGCCACAACACAACGTGCCATTTAAGTAATATTATCTTAGCAGGCAGGAGAGAGAAAGTACACAAAATGTCTATTTCGCCGTGCCATTGAAATTTTGAGAATTTTCTTGAATGATTATGGTTTTTTAAAAGCCATTTCAAATTTTCTGAATTTCAAAAGTATTTATTGTGGTTAATTAGAGGTTAATCACGAGCTAAAGATTATTTATTGGAATTTGAAATGCTTTATTTGGGATCTCTATTTTTCCTCGGAATTTTGGAGTTAATTTTATATTTTTCTAGATTCTATATAAAAGGGATAATTTGGACATATATGAGATATTCTCTCTTCGAAACATAAAAAAATATTATTTTAATCGGTTCATTGTGTTATGTAAAATGGCCATTATTTTGGAGTGCTTTTTAGTTAAACCATGATTTTAAAGGGTTCCTAAGCAAATACCATCATTTTATAGTGTTATATAGCCAAATTTGGATTTTTTAAATAATATATTTTTATTCCAAATTACAGTAATATACCTGCGTTTTTTTGCAGGAATAATCATCTGTCGCTTCATAGTTGGGCGACTTTGGTTAGTCGCCTAACCATAGAGCGACTAGCTCAAGTCGCCCAATCATTAGGCGATTTAAAATAATAATTATGGGGGAGTAAATGGTAATTTATTTAGGTAATAAATTTAGCAAATCTTATTTGTACATTATTATTTTTTGAAATAAAGGGTAGACAATGTTGGTTGGAACGTTTGTGAATTTCGTATATTCTAAAGGGAACAAAATTTGTTAGACTCGTAACAACATTTTTGTGATCATCATATGTTATTATAGTGCGATAAATTTTTGAGTAATTTTGTGTGGATGATTGAGGTAGCAATGATTTGTAAGTAGGAAAGTAGATGATATTGCGATACAACAGTGAATTCATACATAGAGGAGAACTTTGGATAAATAACGTAATGATAACAACACGACAGTTGATCCAACAAGAGGGTTACATGGTACACAAACTAATGAATTAAGGACGGTACACACATGTCTTTAGGAATTAGAAATATATAGGACATATGGACAAAGAAGGTCAAACTATTGCGTGAAACGTGGCCATTTGCCCTTATGGCCCAGCTTGATGTTGTACTCCTTGCCTTACGCCTTAGCTTTCGCTGCAATGGCCCTCTTCCGCACCCTCTCGACCTAGTCGCTAAACCCAACCACTACATGCTACCAAGTCGTCCAACGGTTGGACGATGAAGGTACAAATGATTGCTAAGTACTAAGTTATACTACAATGCATGAGGGAATTTATACATAAGCATGTCATAGTACATACCGAGTAAAATATGTACACAACGAATATAAGTATAAAAATCACAAGGAAGACCCACTACTCGCCGCCCGCTACACCACCCGCAACACCTCCTCTGTCGTCGCCACATCCCACCCTCGGTCGGTGCCTGCCCGTATGGTTCCATTTGGCCTTCCTCAGCACAGGGTGTCGGTACCCTAACAGGGTGAGGCGGTTAGGAGCCCTGCTGACCTGTGTTCCCAAAGCCTCAAGGGTCAACCCCACCTGTGCCTATGTGGCTACTAGGGTATCGCTGAGCTATGACCGGGAAAGAATGTCTACAGGTGCGGGCTAAGGTGCTCTACTAACCTCCCCCAGGTCATCCGTGAAGAAGTCACTCACATCCATCGAGGGATCCTCGTACGAGGATAGATGAACTCATAGCTGGGGTGGGATACCTGTAGGACACATATTGTATATTCGTGCACCTGGTCGTGCTAGCACAATGAGGCCAGCCCGACGGGGGTGCGGTCCGCCATCTCCTAAGCAGAGTATGGCTCCCATACAAGAGTATGGCGGTCGAGTTGCTCGACGAAGTGCTCGTACACATGTGTCACCTGCAGGTGTGCAAACTGTGCCTGTGAGCCAAATAATAGTTACTGATGCACATATGCACGTGTCTTGTACTTTTTAATTAAATATTTTATTCAACTGGAAAGAATTAATGAGCTACATCAAATATTGTCAGGTGAACTAATTCCAAACAAAATATAATGTTGTTATTGGTAAGGATGAAATACTACCTCATGTTATCACATGGTGCATTCTTAGGTTTGTCAATAGCAAAGCAATAGAGAGGTAAAAGGAAGAAGATAACTACATTAAGTGTCAAAGACATGAAGGAACAAAGCGCATACAGAAGGAGCACACAAGAGAAAGACCTATGTTGATGGGAGAAGAAAGTCCATGCAGTGGGAGAACAAAAGGGAGGAGCCCAAGTATTTACACTACAAGTTTTGGATAAGATTTTCAAGCCTAATTCGTACCTCCCACAAACCCAACTAGATTCAAACTCGGATTCAACTCAGAATTTAATTCGGATTTGGTTCGGAATAGCCTAACAAACAGTTACTAAAAGGCCATAACTTTCACAAACGGAGTTCAATTTGGGTGTTCTCATACTCGTTGGAAAGATTATTTTAAGGGCTATGCAATGGATCAGATCTCACCTTCAAATTCATCATGAATCAAAAGTTATTACTAAAACAAGATAACAACTATAAAATCTAGTTTCCTTTTTGTGAGAGTTCGAATCTAAAATAATATAGGGTTGACTTGTACTCAGTTTGGGGACTATATGGACGTCCCAAGTGGCTATATAAGCCATGTATTCACAGCCTTTAGGGCTCAGACCACCTTTGAGAAAAATCAATTTACTAAAATTTGTTCGAGTTTATCATTGCTGCCGAAATTCTATAAGGAATTAGGAGTGTTCTTCAATCAAGATCATTCAACCTTTTCGTTGAGAATTGGGTGCACAATAGATTTTCGTTTGGTGGTCGGCGAAATCAAGGCGAGTGTGTTTTAGCGGATTAAAGAGTGTTCGTCTCCTACACTAGCATTGGAAGATTATTGCGATTCATTAAGACTCTCACGAGTATTCAATTCTAAGTCGAGAAGATCGGACGACCGCGAGTATTAAGAACCGTCTGTGATATTGACTACATATATACCGATACAATATAAACAGTCTCAAAATATGAAATAGTAAAGTTTTGTATGGCTTATATATACTCATTTGAAAGGTTTCGACAAGATCTACAACTTTGCAGTTGAGACAAACCCTAAATTTCGAAGGAAAGATCAGAAATTTTGGCAAAAATAGAAATCAAAAACTTCTGATGCAAATTTGATGCTAAAGATGGCCAATTTTGGGGGTCTTCTAGGGTGACTAGCACAAGCATATTGTTTTTTTGGATCGGGCTAGTCGTTAACTTTCCAACGAGTATAAGAACGTCAAAAATAGACACCATATGCAAAAGCTATGCCCGTTTTACTAAAGGTGTTTCAAAACGGAATTCTACTAGAACTCAGGCGGGAAATTATGAAATTTTAGGGGTGTTTGAGGCGAAAAACATATCACAGACGGTTCTTATTAAGAACAGTTTGTGATATTACCAATATCACAGACGGTTCTTATCAAGAATTGTCTGTGATTGCATTTAGTAGTTTTTATGAACCGTCTATGATGAGGCGTCTAATATAAACTTTTTTTTGTAGTAGTGATAGTTTATATAGCCAAAAATTTGCAACAAAAAAAATTCTAAACCCTAGTTTCACATCTGTTATTTCTGTGACTTTTATTAAGTCTTGATCCATTAGAAATTTTGTTTACGTAATGATCATCGTGTCTTTTGTGTAGCTTAATCTTTGCATATCAATTTTCTTGAAAACCCGCTAGTTGATCTTTCAATTAGCATAAAAAAACAAGATTCAATTCACCGCTTGAATTCTTGATCTAATTGTCCACGTAAGATCTTTGCGCATCATTAAAAAAATATCATATCTGAACACATCTGGGTTTCCTTTTTCTTATTGGATTCGGTCACAAGAAACCCTAGCTGTCACAAATTGTGCGGTGCAAAGAATTCTAGTCGGACACTTTCGGACTGTACGAAGTTTGTTGCGGTTTGAATTCTGAGTGTCTGTTGAGGTTTTCACTTAAATCCTTTGACACTTAAGAGTAGTCTTTGATAATTGTTTTAGGGTTATTCTAGAATTATCTACACATTGCTGAACAACTTTGGACTTACACAGAATCAAGGATGTTGGGACCCGAAACAACACTCCAAGTCCCTCTGTGTAAATCGCACTATCCCAGGAAAAGCTAGTGCACACAGGGTAAACAGTGATGTATATCACGCAAAATCACCACAAATTTTATTAAGCAAAGATACGAGCCTTAAGCCAAGTCTTACAATATAGGGGCACAAGGCCAACAAAGGAATTAAAAACAGCAGAAAAACGATAAAGGTAGCAGATCAGTCTATCCAGCCTCTCACAGGCGAATGACTGTAATACGCGTCCTATTCGCTGAAGTAGTCCTCACCATCATCGTCACCGCCGAAGTCTGGCAACAGATTTTAGCAAGGTAAGCACATAAAGTACTCCACAAGTTACACCCGTAAATATAACAGAATGAATGCATGCATAGGGGTAACCAAGGAAGGCTTAATAGGGTTGTTTGCGGAAAAGCAATACCGACATTTAAAAAATGTAAGTACAAAAAGCTGAATTTTAATACATCAAACGAAACAATAATTTAACAAAGTAATATCGTTAGTGTAGGCTCCGACCTACACTAACCTAACCGCGGGCATCCCACCCGGACCATTGCCAAAAAGCACTGTCGTTTGCCAAAACCCAATTTTATCAAAAAACCAAGTCTAATCTGTGACAACACTACTTAGCATGTTCATGACCGTGAACACGGCTATCTGGGATAAATTAAAACTCTGCAGAGGTGTACAACTTTACCCACAAGACGTGTCTTCCTACTTGAGCCACACGATCAACACACTGCCTCAGTTGTGCGGCGGGGAATTCACGACAAGGCTGTTCTAAAGATCCATAGCCAAAACAGTCACGCCGCCACTAAGGTTTCACCACAACTCGAATTCACGAGTTGGAGCCCCCTCTGGTGCCATGTGAGACTTCTCGCGGCCTACGCCGACATGCACGATAATCAACCAGGTGTCACCAAACACGAGGCATACCGACATCCACCGCCTAACCAATAACCTAAGTCCAAATCATAATTTTCTATTTTCATTTTTAAACTATTTTCATAAACCATCCTTGATTCATCGAAGTCAAGAATTCATTTATAAGACTGTCATTTCATGTGAAACAGTTGATCCCACCTAAAATCATACTAAGTTAGGCTAAGCAATTCTATAAAATTTCTAGTTAATATTAAGGTACTAACTAGTTTTCAGCGAGGGTGACTAGGTGTACGAATTTGAGATTCAAATTGGCTATAATCAAATGATCATGGGTATAACTAACATTTCAATCCAATTTAAATTACGTTTGAATAAAGTACGCATGCATATACAGTAAAGCAATATAATTAAATTTGAAATAATAGGGTCAACATGGTCAAAGGTGTAACTTGTCTTGCTCGAAGTACTGTTGGAAATTGTCGTCGAAATCGAACTCTCCAGAATCGTCGAAATCTATCGCGAAGATTCAAATTCAAATTCAAATTCAAAATTAAAAATTCAAATAAAATTCAAAAATACAAAATAATTTCAGAAATGGAAATTTCATGATTTTAGAAAATTTTAGAAATTTGAATGGGTCAATTTGGAGCTAAAATGAAGAAGTTATAGCCTTCCAAAGTTTTCAATACAATTAAAAAGGAAATACCCAATTTCTGGAATTATTTTTAAACTGAAAAACATATATGATATCAGCCAAAATTATTTTTCTAAAGGAAATAACAGATTATGACGTCAGCACAGGGATTTAATTTCGGCCGAATTGTTTTTAAACAGAAAATCGGTTTTATTGCGTCAGCATGACGTCAGCCCTGATAATTAAATAATCGGAGTGAGGCTGACATGTGGGCCCGGTCTACGGTGGACTGAACCCACGGACCAGACCGTGCTGAGGTGGCGCGCGGCATGGCACTGGTGTGGCTGTTTGGGGCGGACATGGCGCCTGTGTGGCAGCCACGTCGGCTACCACGTCAGTAAGGCCAGCTGACGTGGCGCACCGGCCGACGGCGGCGCTCGGGGACCAGTGGTCACCGGCGAACCAGGGGGCGGCGGCGCTGGCTGATGGCACCAAAAGGTGGAGGAGATCACGAGGAACACGAGGATACCTTCCGTGGGTCCTAAGGGTGGCCGGAGTGTTGAGTCGGCGGATAGGGGCGGCGATCGGAGGAGGCTTCACGGCGGCGGAGGTGCTCCAGTGGCGCAAATGTTCAGAGGAGGGGCGGCTAATGATCGCTGCGGTGGCAAGGCACGGGGAGGCCTGTGGCGGCGGCGATTGCTCACCGGAGCTAGGGAAGAAAGGAAAGGGGCGGGGAAGACGAAGCTGACAGGGAGGGCCCACCGGTCAGTGAGAGAGAACAAAAGGAAATAGGCGGGGTGACGGTCAGATGCGCGACAAGTGGCAAAGGGGAAGGATGCGGGCTGTTGGATCCGAGCGAACCGATAAGTGAAAGGGAAGGGCCAGGATTCAATCCGGCAACGGGGATGAAATCGGAGTCGTTCGAGCGAGGCCGAAGGGGTAAGTGGTAGGGACCGGACGAGATTCGGTACGGCAACGGGGAACGGTGCGGATTATGCCACGCGTCGGGTGGAGGGGAATGGGGAGCGGGCGAAGCGATAAGTGGCCGTGGGTGGCTGGGATTGAATCGGGCGGAGAGGTGGGTGGTCGGATTTGCGACACTTGGCGGCCAGGGAGAGAGGGAAGGCGGGGTGAAGGGGTAAGTGAAGATGGGTGGCCGAGATTAGATCCGGCGGTGGGGAAGGCTCCGATGGGTGACACGCGGCAGCCCAAGAGGGTTTTTGGATTTAGGTTTTCTTTTTGATTTTCAGAATTGCTAGGAGGCTTTAAAATACTCAGAAAAAATACCAAATAAATTTTGAAAATTTCAGAAAAATTCAGGGAACCTTCTGGAACTATTTTAGACTTAATAAAAAATATTTTCAACCCAAATTGATATTTAGATTTTTTTTAAAACACAATTCGACTTTAACAGGAGAGTTTTAAATCTTTATAAATTCCTAAAAATTAGTATAATTACAGTTTTGACTTTAAAGAAATGGGATGCATTTATTTTGACCTTTATAAAATGAAATACTTTTATTTTGACTTTTATAAAATGGAATTTTTAATTTTCTCAAATCAGGCATTGGAATAAAATCCAAGAAAATTCAATAAATTTCATAAAATACTTTAACAAAGAAATAAAATTTTTGGGATGTTACAACCTACCCCCTTAAAAGAAATCTCGCCCCCGAGATTTGCACTAGCTAGCAAAAGAGATGGGGATGGCTGGTATTCGAATCTTCTTCTCGCTCCCAGGTGGCTTCATCTTCGGTGTGGTTGCTCCACTGAACCTTACAGAATCTGATGGTCTTCCTTCTGGTCTGACACTCTGAAGTTTCAAGGATCTTGATTGGCTGCTCCTGATAGGTGAGATCATCTTGAAGATCCAAAATTTCCAATGCGGCTTGCTCCGCGGGAATTCGGAGGCACTTCTTCAGCTGAGAGATATGAAAGACATTGTGCACTCCTGACATGCTTGGCGGTAACTTTAATTGATAAGCAACTTCACCTTTTCGGTTCAGAATTTTGAAGGGTCCCACATATCTTGGTGCAAGTTTTCCTCTCACTTGAAACCTTTTGACTCCTCTGAGTGGGGATACTCTGAGATAGACGTAGTCTCCGACCTCAAAGGTCAAGTCTCATCGACGGTTGTCCGCGTAGCTCTTCTGTCGAGATTGGGCTACCTTCAGTCTGTCCTTAATTCTTCTCACTTTATCTTCGGCATCCTGGAGTAGATTTGGACTAGCTTCCTGAGGTTCTCCTTGCTGTCCCCAAAGCAAGGGTGTTCTGCACTTCCTGCCATACCAAGCTTCGAAAGGTGCCATCTGTAGACTAGTTTGGTAGCTATTATTGTACGAGAACTCTGCATAGGGCAATGAACGATCCCAACTGCTTCCAAAATCCAAAGTACAAGCTCTCAGCATATCCTCGAGTATTTGGTTTACTCTTTCGGTTTGACCATCTGTCTAGGGATGGTAAGCTGTACTGAAACTGAGCTTACTCCCCAGCTCTTCATGCAGTTTCTGCCAAAACCGAGAGGTGAACTGACTGCCTCGATCTGACACTATCTTCTTGGGAACGCCATGTAGGCACACAATTCGGGACATGTACGGCTCAGCTAATTTACTTCCGGAGTACGTGGTCTTGACTGGTATGAAGTGAGCCACTTTCATCAATCGGTCAATGATTACCCAAATCAAATCATAACCTGATTGAGTTCTCGGAAGTCCGGTTATAAAGTCCATACCGATTTCTTTCCACTTTCAATCTAGGATTGGTAATGGTTGCAAAAGTCTAACAGGTCTCTGATGCTCTGTCTTGACCCGTTGATAGGTGTCACAAGCTTCAATGAATTTTACTATTTCTCTTTTCATACTAACCCACCAGTATCTTTCCCTCAGGTCCTGGTATATCTTGGTACAACCTGGGTGAATGGAGTATGGGGTGTTATGGGCTTCTTTGAGAATCAGGGTTTTGATTTCTTAATTATTGGGCACATAGATACGGTTCTTGAACCAAATGGTGCCCTACTCATCTTCGCTGAATCCTGGTGCTTTGCCTCTTCTCATATTCTTTCTTATTTCCTGAATATCCTCGTCAACCTTCTGAGCTTCTTTGATCTGATCTGGCAAGGCAGGTTGGATTTCCAAAGTTACGAGAATGCTTAGATTTACCAGGTTCAGACTTAGACGGGCGACTCCCTTCTGAAGTTGGGTCTAGTTTTCTTCCGATAACACCACATTCGCATAGGACTTCTTGCTTAAAGCATCGGCCACAACATTTGCTTTTCTGGGATGGTAATGTATACCAATATCGTAGTCCTTGATCAATTCCAACCATCTTCGCTGCCTCAGGTTGAGTTCTGCTTGGGTGAAGATATACGTTAAGCTCTTATGGTCCGTGTATACTTCACAACAGTTACCGATAAGATAGTGGCGTCAGATTTTCAAAGCATGCACTACGGCTACTAATTCTAAGTCATGAGTAGGGTAATTGGACTCATGAGGCCTTAGTTGTTGTGATGCATAGGCTACCACTCTGCCTTCTTGCATCAAGACACAGCCTAAGCCTAGGTGAGAGACATCACAGAAAACATCAAAGTTTTTATGCACATCTGGCAAAACAAGCACAAGTGCTGAGACTAGCCTTTTCTTGAGGGTCTGAAAACTCTGCTCACAAGCTTTTGTCCATTCAAACTTCTTTTCCTTCTTTAACAACTGTGTCGTCGGCTTGGCTAGTTCGGACGATAATAACCTGCAAGTCCAAGGAAACTCCTTACTTCTATCACAGACTTGGGTTGCTTTCATTCCATTACTGCTTATATCTTAGAAGGATCCATAGCTATTCCTTCAGCTGTCACAATATATCCGAGGAAGGCAACCTCTTTTAGCCAAAATTCACATTTATTGAATTTGGCGAAAAGCTGATGCTCTCGAAGCTTTTCCAAAGTTATCCTGAGATGCTGCTCATGCTCTTCTTCATTCTTGGAGTAGATGAGAATGTCGTTGATGAAGATCACCACAAACTTGTCTAAGTACTTCATGAATACACTATTCATCATGCTCATGAAACAGGCGGGTGCATTAGTCAGTCCAAATGACATGACAGTGAATTCATAATGTCCATATCGGGTGGAGAATGCAGTCTTGGGAATGTCCTCTTAGCGGATTTTAAACTGGTGATACCTTAACCGTAGGTCAATCTTGGAGAAGATACCGGCCCCCTTTAACTGATCAAACAGGTCGTCGATCCTGGGCAGAGGGTATTTATTCTTGATTGTGACATCATTGAGGGCTCGGTAATCCACACACAGTCTCAAACTTTCATCCGTTTTCTTGACGAATAGGACGGGTGCTCTCCACGGCGACGAACTAGGTCGGATGTATCCCTTATCTTCCAATTCCTAAAGCTGCTTCTTCAACTCTGCTAACTCGTTAGCAGGCATCCGATATGGTCTCTTGAAGATTAGGGCGGTGTCTGGGACTAGGTCAATCATAAACTCGATTTCCCTATCCGGCGGCATTCCTGGCAACTCCTCGAGAAATACATCTGGGTATTCCTGCACCACTGGCACTTCTTCCAAGGCTTGAAGCCGGTAGAGGGCACACTCTTCCCCTTCCGAAGGGGAGAGAAGATCACTTCTAAGCCTTGATCGTTGATGAGGGTGATGGACCTGGTAGCACAATTGATCTGGCCTTGATTCTTGGCTAACCAGGTCATTCTGAGAATGACATCTAACCCTTGCAATTCCAAAATCAAAAGATCGGCTAGAAATCGGGTTCCATCTATGAGCAATTCTACTTTTAGGCACAAGTTCCCTGCTCTCATTTCTGCTCTAGGGGAGTGAACTATCATAGGGTTGCTAAGAGTAACCATACCCAACCCATGCTTATCCACAAAAGCTTTTGACACAAAATAATGCGAAGCTCCGAAATCAAAAAGGACTGATGCTGGTACCGAGTTAATAAGGAACATACCCAACACGACGTCCGGTGCGTCCTAAGCTTCTTCCGCTGTCATATGGTTCACTCTCCCCTTGATGAAGGTCTGCGGCTTCTGCTGCCCCTGGTTTTGGCTTCCTGATGCTCTGAGTTGGCTGCCGCTTGCATCTTCTTAGGGCATGCCTTGGCATAGTGCCCTGTTTTCTTACAATAGAAACAGGTCACTCCGTCCGAAGGGGGACTACTCTTCTGGACTTGACCACCGGCAGTTGGACTGCGGGTGGTCTGGAACTGCTGGCGGCTGGCTTGGAATGGTGGGTGGCTGGCTGATGGCTTGAACTTGCCCGAGTGAGTTTTGAAGCTGCTGCCTTGAGGTCTGAACTTGTTCGCGTGCGGGGGAGTGCTGCGAACCTTGTGAGAACCTCCAGAGTTACTTCTATGATCTGCTATCCTTCTCTTCCGGTTCTCCATCTCCACATGCTTTCCCTCCTAGCGGATGGCCTTACTGACTAGCTGGTGGAAGTCAACGTAGTGACCCGATATCAGCTGTACTGATATGTTGTCATTTAGTCCCTCCATGAACCTTTCCTGCTTGGCCTCATCGGAGGCCACATCTTCCGGGCCATAGCGAGCAAGCTGGTTAAATTTTTGCACGTACTCGTTGACTATACGGCTTCCTTGGCGAAGGGCTCGGAATTCCTTCTTTTTCAGGGTTATGGTACCAGTGGGGATGTGAGCTTTGCGGAAGCTCTGCACAAACTCATTTCATGTCACGGCCTGGGGGTTGGCATGCGAGGCCGTGAAGGTATCCGACCACTGAGACGCAGGTCCATTCAATTGATGAGACGCGAACAAGACTTGCTCTCGATTAGTGCACTGCAAAAATGTCCAGCTTCTTACCGATTGCCCGGAGCCAGTCATCGGCATCCATGGGCTCCGAGCTGCCTGCAAAGGTTGTTGGGCGGAGCTTGAGCAGGCTGGTGTTGGGCTTGATGAGCGGGGTTGTTGATGGCTTGAGCCAGCAGTTGCATCAACTGATTCTGCTTGGCCATCAGCTGATTCTAATCCGGTCCTGCTGCTGGTGGGGGCGAAGGGATGGGTGCAAACTGGCTTCCCTGAGCTCTGGGGTTGGCATTGTCGCTGGGGTGCCTCCTTGTGTTCACCATATGCCGAAGCTTCCAGATTTAGAGGAGAGGAAGAGAACTAAAGGAGAAGTTTTCTTGTAACAATCCCACACAAGAGCACACAAAAGCAACGAAGAAACCACAAATAAGAGCCAATAAAAACTTCTTTTATTTTGTTATAATAGTCTTGCGGCTGTTAACAAGGGATTACAGCTCGCAGATAGCGCTTAAAAACTAAGACTCAGGGTTCTCTAAAGACTGGCGCTACGCTTGAGCCTCTTTGGGGGTGGCTTGGAGGTAGTGGAGTCTTCATCCTCTGCACGGAGGTCGGCCAGTTCTTCTTCTACTGCACGCAACTTCTGAGACGCGGTATGCAGCTCATCCAAGGTGGTCTGGTACATGTAATCCATAGACTTAGTGAATTCCACCTGTTGTACGAGGCGGGGGTTGCTCTCGTATTCTATGGATGAGAAGTTGCTGGCAGTACCAAGAGGAGTCTTCATGGGGCAGTAGCGAAAGTCTGTGCGTTGTAGTTTGAGCGTGTAGATGTTCCTTAATTGGCGAATGGCCCCCTGGGCTACATCCTGTACACCGTCGAAGAAGGTAGCTCGTGGTATGGGGGTGTCGAAGACGTGGATGGCTGCTTCGGCTGCAAAACGATCGAAGATCTTCACTTTGACCCTCCAACACTCCTCGTCTCCGTACAGGCCTAAGTATCCTTGGTAGAGGGGACGAGATTGGAAGTTCAGCTCCCGCATGAGGTTATAATGGTCATCAGTGAAGAGTCCGGCTAGGGTTGCGCGGGTGACGTGGGTAGGTTGCTCCATCTATAATTTAGAAGAGGGGAAGAAGTTAGTAAACAATTTTAATAAGAGACTGAGCAAAGAAGGGACTAATTTTTAAAAGAGGTGTTTCTTATCAAAATATATCCTTAAGGTTGGTCTCTATCTAGGGTCATGTCTTAGGGTCATTATTGCTTTGATACCATCTCTGTTGGGACCCAGAACAACACTCCAAGTCCCTCTGTGTAAATCGCACTATCTCAGGAAAAGCTAGTGCACACAGGGTGGTAAACAATGATGTATATCACGCAAAATCACCACAAATTTTATTAAGCAAAGATACGGGCCTTAAGGCCAAGTATTACAATATAGGGGCACAAGGCATACAAAAGAATTAAAAACAGCGGAAAGATGATAAAGGTAGCAGATCAGCCCATCCAGTTTCTCACAGGCGAATGACTGTAAGATGCGTCCTATTCGCTGAAGTAGTCCTCACCGTCATCGTCGCCGCCGAAGTCTGGCAACAGATTTTAGCAAGGTGAGCATATAAAGTACTCCACAAGTTACAACCGTAAATATAACAGAATGAATGCATGCATAGGGGTAACCAAGGAAGGCTTAATAGGGTTGTTTGCGGAAAAGCAATACCGACATTTAAATAATGTAAGTACAAAAAGCTGAATTTTAATACTTCATACGAAACAATAATTTAACAAAGTAATGTCGTTAGTGTAGGCTCCGACCTACACTAACCTAACCACGGGCATCCCACTTGGACCATTGCCAAAAACCACTGTCGTTTGCCAAAACCCAATTTTATCAAAAATCCAAGTCTAATTTGTGACAACTCTACTTAGCATGTCCATGACCGTGGACACGGCTATCCGGGATAGATTAAAACTCTGCAGAGGTGTACAACTTTATCCACAAGACAAGTCTTCCCACTTGAGCCACGCGATCAACACACTGGAATTCACGACAAGGCTGTTCTAAAGATCCATAGCCAAAATAGTCATGCCGCCACTGAGGTTTCATCACAACTCGAATCCACGAGTTGGAGCCCCCTCTGGTGCCATGTGAGACTTCTCGCGGCCTACGCCATGCTCACATTCAGCCTATAGTGAAACTATATTTGGAATTTCACAATTTACTTAGCCAGGTCCATCCCATACCGGATTTATGGTAGTACGAAGTGACTTCGTAAAATAAATCACAGAAACGGTCTTTAATTCGATTTAGGCTCAATCCACACACACTTATGCACGACAATCAACTAGGTATCACCAAACACGAGGCATGCCGACATCCACCGCCTAACCAATAACCTAAGTCCAAATTATAATTTTCTATTTTTATTTTTAAACCATTTTCATAAACCATCCTTGATTCACCGAAGTCAAGAATTCATTTATAAGACTGTCATTTCATGTGAAACAGTTGATCCCACCTAAAATCATACTAAGCCAGGCTAAGCAATTCTCTAAAATTTCTAGTTAATATTAAGGTACTAACTAGTTTTTAGCTAGGGTGACAAGGTGTATGAATTTGAGATTCAAATTGGCTATAATCAAAGGATCATAGGTATAACTAACATTTAAATTCAATTTAAATTACGTTTGAATAAAGTATGCATGTATATACAGTAAAGCAATATAATTAAATTTGAAATAATAGGGTCAACATGGTCAAAGGTGTAACTTGCCTTGCTCGAAGTACTGCTGGAAATCGTCGTCGAAATCGAACTCTTCAGAATCGTCGAAATCTACCGTGAAGATTCAAATTCAAATTCAAATAAAATTTAGAAATTCAAAATAATTGCAGAAATGGAAAGTTCATGATTTTAGAAAAATTTAGAAATTTGAATAGGTCAATTTGAAGCTAAAATGAAGAAGTAGCCTTCCAAAGCTTTAAATACAATTAAAAAGAAAATACCCAATTTCTGGAATTATTTTTAAACCGAAAAACTTTTATGGCATCAGTCTGAATTATTTTTTTAAAGAAAATAACAGATTATGACATTAGCATAGGGATTTAATTTCGACCGAATTGTTTTAAACGGAAAATCGGTTTTATTGCATCAACATGACGTCAGCCCTGATAATTAAATAATCGGAGTGAGGCTGACATGTGGGCCCGGTCTACGGTGGACTGAGTCCACGAACCAGACCGTGCTGAGGTGGCGCGTGGCGTGGCGCTGGCGTGGCTGTTTGGGGCGGACGTGGCGCCTATGTGGCAGCCACGTCGGCTACCACGTCAGCGCGGCCAGCTGACGTTGCGGCGCCGGCCGACGGCACCAAAAGGTGGAGGAGATCATGGGGAACACGAGGATACCTTCTGCGGGTCCTGAGGGTGGCTGAAGCGTTGAGTCGGTGGACAGGGGCGGCGGTCGGAGGAGGCTTCACAGCAGCGGAGGTGCTCCAGTGGCGCAAATGTTCGGAGGAGGGGCAGCTAATGATCGCCGCGGGACAAGGGAGGTCGGAGCAACGTCGGCGAGGTACGGGGAGGCCTGTGGTGGCAGCGATTGCTCACCGGAGCTGGGGAAGACGACAGAGAGAAAAACGAGCTCAGGGAGGCTCCGGTGCTCAGTTGCTTGAATTGAGAGGCGAGGGAGGGGCGGTGTGTCGAGGAGGAGCTCGGGGTGTCCCTTTTATAAGACAGGGAGGGGAGTAACGGGCGTGCTCAACTCGCCGGAATTGAAACTGCCGCGACGATGCACAGTGGCGTAATTGGGGCAATTATGCCTACATCGGGTGCGGGGAAATGACAATTTGAATTTGCATTGGTGTGGGAGGGAATTCGGGAAGGAAACCGAAGCAATTAAAGCTTCGGTTTTGACATCAATGGCGGCAGCGGAGCGGCGATTGCACGGGGAAGAAAGGAAAGGGGTGGGGAAGACGGAGCTGACAGGGAGGGTCCACCGGTCAGCGAGAGAGAATAAAAGGAAAGAGGCGGAGTGACGGTCAGATGCGCGACAAGTGGCAAAGGGGAAGGATGCGGGCGAGGCCGAAGGGGTAAGTGCTAGGGAGCGGACGAGATTCGGTATGGCAGCGGGGAACGGTGCGGATTATGCCATGCGTCGGGCGAAGGGGAGAGGGGAGCGGACGAAGCGATAAGTGGCCGCGGGTGGCTGGGATTGAATCGGGTGGAAAGGTGGGTGGTCGGATTCGCGACATTTGGCGGCCAGGGAGAGAGGGAAGGCGGGGTGAAGGGGTAAGTGAAGATGGGTGGCCGAGATTAGATCCAGCGGTGGGGAAGGCTCCGATGGGTGACACGCGGCAGCCTGAGAGGGTTTTTGGATTTAGGTTTTCTTTTTGATTTTCAGAATTGCTAGGAGGCTTTAAAATACTCAGAAAAAAATACCAAATAAATTTTGAAAATTCCAGAAAAATTCAGGAAATCTTCTGGAACTATTTTAGACTTAATAAAAATATTTTCAACCCAAATTGATATTTAGATTTTTCAAAAACACAATTTGACTTTAACAGGAGAGTTTTAAATCTTTATAAATTCCTAAAAATTAGTATAATTACAGTTTTGACTTTAAGGAAATGAGATGCATTTATTTTTACCTTTATAAAATGAAATACTTTTATTTTGACTTTTATAAAATAGAATTTTTAATTTTCTCAAATCAGGCCTTGGAAGAAAATCCAAGAAAATCTAATAAATTCTAGAAAATACTTTAACAAAGAAATGAAATTTTTAGGATGTTACAAAGGAGCAATTGAAACCTAGTTCGACCATTGAGTAAAAAAAGGGCAACCGATTAATAAAAAGGAGAGAAGTCACGGCTTAAGCATAAAAAAGAAATAAAAAAAAGAAAAGAAAGTATTGGTCGAATTTGGGTGAGTTAAGCTTAGTCTATAAATTCAGATTGTGTATTTAATTTTTTTGAGCAATCTTATGCCCTTAAATTCATATTAATGAAATTGGCTAGCATCTCTCCTAATATTTAATGCAAAATGAGCTAATATTTGCCGATTGTTTCTTTTAACTCATTTCCTTTGTTTGCAATGAGTCGCATTGATCATTGCATGTGCGTTCATATACTTTACTTATATCTTTTGGATCAGTACATAGGCAATACTTTCTAGGTTGGATCTTTACTTAATTCAACAACATCGTGAAATTGAGATTATGTAGGATAAATACTTCCCAATCAAACTCCACTAAATATCCTTTGCCGTATAATTGTGTGTCACTTTTAAATCCGCTTGATCATCACTTGCTATTGTAGTCACCACGAAGTGTAAGTTTCTTTTGGCCTCAATTCACTTCGGAAAGGTAAGAATTTTACTTGGTGAGAAAAAAGTGAGATAGAGTGAACTCCACATATCGTATATATATGTTGTGGTATTTGTGCGTTCTTTGTGCCACTAATCATAATAGACGGAGACGATAATATAGAAGAGAAGCATACCCCGGTGAATCATTTTTAAGTCCAAGCTTCGAGGGGGATTTTGCGCAATGAGTTCGTCGCCACTTTTTCCAACTTGAAAGCGCAACTCAAGGTGGAGATCAACAATTCCATGTAAGATATGTGCATTGAATTCAATCATCAAATAAAAATATTACGCTCAAACATCGTGAATGATATTGTACGGGTACTTAATCCACAACAAGAAGAAGATATCTTTATTCCTTTATATGGAAGTAATGATCCAAAAGAGTATCTTGAGTGGGAATGGCAAATGGAGAAAGTATTTAGATTTCAAAAGCTTCCCAAAGACCAAGAGGTGATACATGCCACTAGAGAATTTGAAGAGTATGCTTATAGTTGGAGGCATCAACGATTCGGAAACGAATTCATTAAATCTTAGTCAGATTTGAAGGTACTCATGAGGAGAGAATTTGTGTCATTCTATTATGCACAGGGATTGCTTCGCTATTTGGAGAGTATCACATAAGGGAGTAATATTGTTCAAGATTATTATTTTGAGCTACAACATGCATTACGTCAGGCCGGTGTCACTAGTGCATTAAAAGAGAAGGCGTATTTTAAAGGAGGATTGGATTCTAATATCGCTGCCACACTTCAAGATAAATATTTTGGTGGTGTGCAGGATCTTGTGAATTATGCTATACAAGAGGAGAAGAGACTTATGGAGAGACGTAAACCACAGTTTTCTCCCTGTCAATACTTCAATGCTGCTGTCTCTACTAGTGTGACACATAAGAATATGACCAAGCATAGGACTTTCCCTTTGGTCAAGGAGACATATAGTATTCCAAAGCCACATATAGCTTCTAAGATACACCACAACCCATATGAGGATGAGAGCCACAAAGCCAAATTGAGTGAGAGTGATAAAAAGAGTGAGCTGTGTGATTCCTCCATATGTGAGGTTGAGAGCATCCAAACTGAGAGTATGAGAGAGATACTAAAAGAAAATAGAGAAATAGAAGATAGACAAAGTGAAGATAAATCTGAAATTAACATATTATTATCTACTTCTAGTGTTGTTTCTCATATTGTGCAGGTTGACATTAAAGATGAAGAATTGAACGTTCAACAACCAACACCTTTAAAGGCAAATGAGGAGGAGGTAACTACGGGAGAGGATGAAGTGCTTGCTGTCCCATGTGTGCATCCTAATAATTTTAAACCCCCAGCCCTACATCATCTGAGGAGGACGACAAAGGTAACAATATTGGTGCTGAATTTAATTGTGAAAAGGTGAGTAATTATGAGAATTTATGTCATCAACTGAAAATTACATGTTCTAAAATTTCTGTGCTTAATTTACATAATGTGAAATTGATTACACATAAAAAAGTTCTTATTAGAATATCTCATAATGATTCTTTGTACTATATCATGTTTGATGATCCTAGAAAGCTATCTAGTATGATTGATAATGTTGTTAAAATTTCGTGTTCGAGATCACTAGTTAGTACCCATGCCTACACATATAAGTTCAATTTGATTGGAGATTATGGTGTAGATGACAAATTTTATGTTCACATAATTTGTATTACATGTGATAAGCTTATTGAGTTGAAATTGCATATTATAGATAAACAACCTTTTGTGCTATGTCATGATCACAATGAGATAAGTATCAACAATAAAGCTTGCTATTTTAAAAGATTTCTTAAACCTATTTATTTACCCTTTGATAAACAATTATGCACAAGTAATCAGAATAGCGCAGTTGAAGCATGGAAAGCACTCAAAATTTTCTTCCCCATATCTGAACAACTAAATTTGATTTTACCCATTAATGATCTATCCATGTCCTTAGAAAAGTCGAGGATGACAAACAATATTGCAATGCATACATCTTTTGGTCGCTGCTATATTGATCGATTTGTGCAAAATAATGAGAATGCCACAATAATTGACTCTTACATATACTATGCATTTGTGTTATTCTTTTCATTTATAACACCTTCTGAAGTTCATGATGAGATAAGCCGAAGAAATATTGACGACAAATATATATATACCATGCATATACGTTGTATTCTTTGTTTAGTACAATTTTCAAAAGTCGAGGACAACTTTTGTTGAAGAAGGGGAGGATGATGCAGATACGCACGTGTCTTGTACTTTTCAGTTAAATATTTTGTTCAACTGAAAAGAATTAATGAACCGTATGAAATATGGCTAGGTGAACTCATTGCAAACTAAACATAATGTTGTTATTCGTAAGGATGGAATACTATCTCATGTTATCACATGATGCATTCTTAGATTTATCAATGGCAAAGCAATGGAGAAGTAAAAGGAAGAAGATAACCACATTAGGTGGCAAAGACATGAAGGAACAAAGCGCAAGCGGAAGGAGCACACAAGAGAAAGGCCCATGTGGATGGGGAGAAGAAAGCCCATGCAGTGGGAGAGCAAAAGGGAGGAGCCCAAGGACTTAAACTACAAGTACTAGATAAGATTTTTAAGCCTAATTCGTACCTCCCACGAGCCCAACTGGATTTAAACTCGGATTCAACTCAGAATTCAATTCGGATTCGGTTCGGGATAGCTTGACAGGCAGTTACTAAAAAGGCCATAACTTTCATAAACAGAGTCCGATTTGGGTGTTCTTATACTCGTTGGAAAGCTTATTGCAAGAGCTACGCAATGGATTAGGTATCACCTTAACTTCATCATAAATCAAAAGTTATGACTGAAACAATATGACAGCTATAAAATCTAGTTTGCTTTTTTGTGAGAGTTCGAGTTTGGGGACAGCTGTTGGGTTGTACTCAGTTTGGGGACTCTATGGACGTCCCAAGTGGCTATATAAGCCATGTATTCACAGTCTTTAGGGCTCAGACCACCTTTGAGAAAAATCAATCTACTAAAGTGTTTCCGCTGGGAATTGGGTGCGTGATAGATCTTTGCTTGGTAGTCAGTGAAAACGACGTGAGTGTGTTTTGACGAATTAATGGGTGTTCATCCCTTGCACTAGATTGGAGGATCATTGCAATTTATCAAGACTCCCGCGAGTATCCAATCCTAGTCGAGAAGATCGGGTGACCCCATATCAGTTACGAAGGATGACCAGTAATACAGGTATAGTAATGATCCAAGAGAGTACGTACCCATCTATGGCACTAAAGTGACCCTGCAGTTGGGCGGTCGACTACTCCCCCGTCATAGGCCAACTATTTATTTTAAAATTTCTTATCGAAAAAATTAATTTAATTTAAAATAAAATCAAGTGTTATTTGGTTCTGTAACATCATGATTTTTAGAGTTTATTTGAAGCTTTTAAAATAAAATTCACCATTTGAATTTTTCTAGAATTAGTACAAGCTTAAATTGAATTTTTAGTAATTAAAATATTTAATATGACTAATATAAACATTAACATTTGCTAAAAATATTTTATTTGAGTTCCTTGTATGTCAAGGAACTTTCTAGAATTTTCTTGGTTTTTTGGACTTATTTACTATTTTCTAGAGCTTAAAAGATTTTATTTGATTTTTTAAAATAGAAAAATCGAAAAAAATCGTAGAAACAGCAATGGGCCAGGCTCATTACTATTCATTCAGCCCATGCAACCCTAGCTGTCCAATTCCCTCTGTGCCATATATCAGCCATTCGACTGAGATCTGCACTAATCGTTGGTTTTCCTTTTTGTCACGTGTCGTCCATCTGTAGGGGGGCAATCGAGTCAGATTCGGACGGATATTGCTTATACCATATCCTAACCCATATTTTTTTTTCCTAGATTTGGTATCGAATACGGTCAACCCGGATACAAATACGCAGATTTTCGAAAGCAGTAACATCGGGGACGATACTTGACGGATTCGAATCATACAACGGATAATATAAATGGATAGCACACTCATACAAAATGATACATTCAACATAAGTTCTCGGCACAATACAAGTTCAACATAAATGGTAAATTGATATATAATTCATTAACCAACAGTCTAACATGATACAAATTCAACAAAGCAATTAATGGACCAAATTATTAGATGATGCATTATTGAGAAAAAAGTAGAGGATTGAAAAGGTGCATTAGGAATTTTCCCTTGTGACAAATTTTTCATTGTTTCCAGATTTCCTCTATAAGGCATTAAAGTTAGCATACAGCTTCCTCACTGTGAACTCGTAGTAAATGCGATAATATTATTAAAAAAGTATTTACCAATATCAGTAAATAGATCATTAGCCTTCAACAAGCACATTGTAGGAAAGAAAACATATGCAAAATAACTGTTACACTAAATAATATTTGATATGAGTGCCTCCGACCGGATAATTATCCGATATCCAGATCCGGATATCCGACTGGATAATTATCTGATATCCAGATACCGACACTATTCAGCCGGATAGCAGCTCTCCTAATTTCGTTATTGAATCCAACATGAACTATCTGGTACCGAATCCGACCGGATACCAAATTCCCTTCCCGAATCCGGTACTGACCGGATTCGACACCGAATCGGTCGAGATTAACCCAACCTATTTGCACCTCTATCCATCTGAGTGGTCAGCACTTTTCATCGGTGCTTTCTACCGTCATCGTCTGATCTCATCGCCCCACCACGTGTCAGGAATCCCACGATCCTTTTCGCCACCGCTGTCTGTGCTATCTCCACTTTAATGTCCGTGCACGAGCTAGACTCCACCGTCGCTGTCTTTGAGCCGAACTTGATGTTCGTGCTATAAGTACCACACCACCCCTCAGTTCTCATCAGAGTTTGTCACCACCATTGTCTTTCTCCAGTTTTTCCATCGCTTCACCATTCCACTCCACCAACCAACCTCGTCTCTGACAACACAATTCAGTTGCCACCGGTGAGTCACTGAGACGCCGTCACCACCTTCTTTGTAGTCGTCGTTCACCGCACAGCCCCACCGTGACCACTTCTTGGTCCCCAGCCGTTGTTGCCTCGTTCCATGTGCGCGTCACACTTTTTTACAAGACGAAGAGCCACCACCTCTTTGCCTTCAGTACCCAATTGCTGAGCGCCACGTGTCATCGCAGTTCAGACCGTCTAAACATCCCCAGCCCTCTGGTCCATTTGATCATATTCAAACCATCCGATCATTGTCACCCCTTTGGCCAGTCCGATCGTCCTTGGCCGTCCAATTATCGTTGGACCGTTCGATTACCGTCATCGTTCGGACAGTTCGATCTTCGTCACTTCTCAACTATCCGATCATCGTCACTCCTTAGTCATTCGATCGTCATTCCATTCGGACCGTCCAGACATTCTTATCCCATAGACCGTTTGATTATCTTCGGATCGTTCGATCATCATCACCCTTGCCGAGTTAGCTGCCATCTCAGCAGCCATGCAATCCTTAATCCTACGTGGTTACCACATGTCATGTCATGTGGATGCCTTATCAACCAACCAAACCATCCCTGTGCCATGACAACACACCACGTTACTGCCATATCAGCCCTACCTACCACATCAGCAAGCCTAGTGGCCATGCACTGTTCCATGCACCGATCCACCATTGGTTGGCCTTTCCATGCACCATGTCCACATCACAGTAAACTTTCTGATTTTTCATTATTTTCCTTTAGATTTAATTTTTTTAAGAGCTCGTTCTCCTCTATCTAAGGTCCGATTGATCATGTTAGTTTTTCTAAATTCATGTAAAATTGAGCTCTACTTTTTTGTTCTACTTTTGAAATTTTTAGAGTTCATTTGGATTTTATTTGAATTTATTTTATGCTTCATTGTGTTTTCTCTCTCATTAGATCACATTTTCGATGGAGCTGAAGCAAGATTTGAAGATCAAGAGCAATTAACTGAGCAAGGCTAAGGTAAGTCATGTCCTTTGATCATATTAAACCTAATTTTTAATCTATTATTTGTTTATTTTATTTTAAACTATCGTGTATTGCTATTTTATTATAAATCTTTGTATATGGTAGATATTGGCCAATTTGATTAATTCCACCTTCATAAGTCAAATACCATGATTTTATTGTCACTATAGGATGGGTAATTATTTAGTGATATAATACTAATTGTCACATGGGTTGTACGATTATAATACTTAGTCATGCTTATAGTTATGTTGGGCTTATCATCACACGTGATCAATTAATGAAACTGACTTAATGAGATATGGAATCATGGTTGTAGCCATAGTTAATTACAAAATTTGTGTACCATGATATTGGTGTGTCATTGGTGTTGGTTATACAAAATTGATTTTCACTCAGGTGAGTGATTGTGTAGTAAAAGGGGAAGTGTGGATTCACTTTAAGGGATGTGGATGTCTCACCTAGGTAATGCCTAAGGACTTAAGTTTGTATGCTACTGTGCAAACCACATGTCTAGTATGGGATAGATCTGGCTGATTAATTTATGATATTTTAATTTCAATCTCGCTATTGTGATGAACATGGTTGCTGATTTCCATGAGGTGCAAGGGGGTGTGATGTGAAACCCTAGCAGGTGGGATTGAGTTGACGTTGAGCATTGTAAAGGCCTTGTTGTGATTTCCTTTAGCGCGAGAATGATCACATCATGTGTGTATATTTGTGCGACCTCTACAGTGTAAAACTATTTGAATAGCCATGTCCCCGGTTATTGATAATACTCGGTGATTTCACATGAAGGGTAGATATTTCATTTGAGATAACTTTAAAAAGTAAATGGTTAGTTCATTCGTGGTTTAATTCGTGAATGGTTAGTTCACGAGTGGTTCATTGGGTGGACAGTTAGTTCACTTGTGGTTCATTTAATTCCTTTGGTTATTTATTTATTGTTATTTTTTTAAAGATCGCTTTCAATCTATTTATTGTATTACTTTAAATTATTGTGTTCTGCAAAATAACCTTTCAGCTATCCATTGGTAAGTCTTGAATATTATATTGCATCTTTGTTACAAACGACTTGCTGAGTACCAATGTACTCTTGGCTTTATACTTACTGTTGCTTAGTTGAAAAAGAAAAACTACATTAGCGGAAGCTACTTGACGGAGGATACTTTGACGACTCCGTAGATTAGGACTTTGCTCCTTAGTCAATTGCCTGTAGGCATGTCGAATAGCTACTATGCTTATTTCTGTTTTCTGCTGCTAGTTTATTAAGCCCGTCAGGCTAGTAAGTTGTAAGTTTAGCCATAAGGTCGTACACTGATAATTATTAATATTTGAGTATTTTTCTTTATTAATCATGCATATAGTTGATATTTTATCTATATTTACACTGTGTGTACTAGTGTAATCCTAGACTAGTGCGGTATACGCAGAGAATCTCGATTTGCATATTCAGGTCTCGACAGAGGTGGTATCAGAGCTGTCGACTGTAGAATGAAGCCCTAGTTAGAGTGGTCGCTTTAGCCAAATTTTAAAATCTATTTTCTAAATCAAACCAACCAAATTGGATATTTAGTAAACTCTCTACTTTCTTTCCACTTTCTTAAGGTTCTTTCTCTCCTCCTTACTGAATTTTTTTTTTTGAAATTCTTAAATTGACTTCCTACCTGTAGAATGCCTTAAGCTTCCTACAACCACACTGGAGGATGGCGAGGATTTATATGAGTTTTGTTGCGGAGTCTTGGATTAAAAAGGTCACCTATCTACTTCACCAAGAATAAGAAGGCAAGGGACCAACGCATTGGATGCATCACCAGGCTATACTTCACCATAAGGATTGGCAACCAAGTACTACACCATGATTTCAAGTGCACCAGTGCTTGTGGAGAGTGGTCCATACAAGGAGCCGCGCATAAGACCGTTTGACGTATCTACAAGCTATACAAGATCAACATGCCAAAGCTCATTTGAAACTTCAAGTAGCAATATGTAGCCACTCTCAGTATAGGAGAACAAGGGGAAACCCAACTGTAGCTGCCAGTACCTCTACCTTCGCCCACGTCACCGAGTCCAGAGGAGAGGCGACGCGTAGCAGATAATCGCTAGGGGTATCTTTGGCATTTCATTCTAGTCATAGCAAAAGAGCAGTCGCCACAAGTCTGTAGCTTGTGGGTATTCTATAGTGACTTAGAGGAAGAGTCAAGCGAGCCTTACTTGGTATGACCCAAGTAGGAGCCCTTAGACTAGATCCTTTTATAGTTTAGGGAGTATAAGTAGAATGTTTTCATTTTTTTTGCAATTGCTTGTGATGTGAGCTGTAATCTTACCCTTAAAATCATCATGTTGTAGTCATATCAAAACCTTTTATTTGAATAATTTAATTGCTTCTTTTGTTAGCCTTTCGGCTAAGTGTTTGCTTAGTCCACGTTTTGCCATTAGAGTTCTCCTTAGACGAGTTTGCCTCTTAGTCAGTGAAGTTAGTTCTCAGCAGTTGTGTTTTCCTTCAGAATAGTGAAAAGATGGTTGATACCAGGAACTCAGCTGAACGTGGTCAGATTAATCAGGATCTAGGGAGCCATCCCACAAATCCATCAACTCAGGGACTGCAAGCAACCCCATTAGGAATTGTTCCAGTTCTAAGTCAGTACATGGTAGCTCGACTTAGTTGATGAACATGATGATGTAGAATATGAATGCAATGATAAATCGATAGAATCAGGTCACAGTTGCACCTTAGCCAACTTGGTAGCAATCGAAGTTTATAGAGTTCATGAGGATAAGACCTCCCACCTATTCAAAGTCTTCTGAGCCTTTGGAGGTGGATGATTGGATTTGGTCAGTGGAAAAGAAGTTGAACCTCGCACAGTGCACCGATCGAGAGAAAGTGCTATACGCCGCCCACCAGCTAGAAGGAGCCACCGCAGAATGGTGGGAGAAGTACTACACCACTCTGAAGGATCAGGATAGCATCACTTGGGCAGAGTTCACAGCAGCATTTCATCACACCTATATCCTGGATGGGGTGATCAAAATGAAGAAAGAGGAATTCCGTGAATTATAGCAAAAGAACATGTCAGTGATGAGTATCTCAATAAATTCACTCAGCTAGTTCATTATGCACCTGAGGACATTGCCATAGATGATTCTCGTTAGAAGAGGTTCAAGAAAGGATTAAACCCAAGATTAAAAGTTCAAGTTATGAGCAATGATTATGCTAGTTTCTAAAATATGGTGGACAAAGCAATGCTCATTTAGGAAAGTCACCGTAAGCTAGATGAGTCTCGCAAGAG
Organism: Melocanna baccifera; assembly: GCA_036346265.1. Lineage (NCBI taxonomy): Eukaryota > Viridiplantae > Streptophyta > Magnoliopsida > Poales > Poaceae > Melocanna > Melocanna baccifera. Next base: position 23,989,298 of record CM070682.1, on the reverse strand, counting down.
AAGCATGATGCAATAAGGATCTCAGATGCATCAGTCCCAGAAGGCTCATTTTAGCACTCACCAGCCAACTCGTGTGCCACCGCAGTCAGGATTCAGAACTCTTGCACCAGTACCCCCATCAGTTTCAGTCAGGACCACACCCTATTGGTTCAAGTAATCAGCAACAGAAGAATACCAACCTTGCAGCATCAATCACCTGTTACAAGTGTCATGAACAAGGGCACTATGTCAGCAAGTGCTCTCCCGGTGCCAGTCCGTTTCAATCTAGGAGCCACACCAGATCAGACCCTTGCTTCAGGATCAGGACGTTGAGCACCCCAAGTGTCAGGCCAGGCTAGTCGAGTGCCGCCATCAGTTATGCGAGGACAAGTGAACCATGTCACCACAGAGGAGGCCCACGTAGCGCTAGAGGTTGTGATTGTAAAATTCCTAGTCAATTCAGCTCCTGCTACATTTGTGTTTGATTTTGGATCTTCGCATCCATTTATTTCTTAGATTTTTGCCTTAAAGCAACAGTTGAAAACTGTTGTTCTAGGATCTATTCTCTTGGGTCAATCCCTAGGCTCTGAGTTGAGTATAAACCTAGGTTGTCCTGGAGTCAAGATAGCCATTCAAGGAGTGGAGTTCTTCACCGATCTTGCCATGTTGAATATCCAATCTTTGGATTTGATTTTGGGAATGGATTGGCTTAAAAAAACCTAGTATTGGATTGTGGAAGCAGAGCTATTACCTTGACTAGTTCATATGGGAGCAAAGTAAAATTTGAAGTTAGCATGAGTCAGCCAGAGAATGTTATGTTTGCCAAAACAAAGGAATCTTGTTAGAGGATGTACCAGTTATCAAAGAGTATCTCGATGTGTTTCTAGATGATCTTCCCAAAATGCCACCTGACCAAGAGGTTGAGTTTTCGATTGAGTTAGTACTTGTGGAGAGTGCCAGTGTTATTTGTCGAGAAGAAGGATGGCAGTCAGCGTATATATGTGGATTACCAACCACTCAATGAGGTCACCATAAAAAATAACTATCCTTTACCCAGGATCGATAATTTGTTGGATCAGCTTAAAGGAGCCAGAGTTTCTTCCAAGATTGACTTGAGGTCAGGATATCATCAAATAAAAATTCCTCAGAAGGATATATCTAAGATAGTTTTCTCAACTCGATATGGTCTGTACGAATTTATCGTGATGTCCTTTGGTTTAACCAATACCCTAGCCTATGTCATGTACCTGATGTCCTTTGGATGAAGCAAAATCTACATGATACGGGGAGGCCCAATCTTCTCAGTGAGGAACCATGGATAAATGATGCGAAGTAGACGATGTCGCTAGCTGAACACTCTGTCGGACCCAGATTTTGCAATCCAGAATTCTCTATGATTCTACCGTACTATTTCCTAGATCAGTAGATAGTGCTCATAGATACATTATTGAACATCAAATTATATATCATACAGAAGCATAAATATAATAGTGTATAAATATAATAGTAGACTTACTCATGAGCTGATTAGACCAAAATCAATAAAATACAGTAGCAAAAACAGAAACTTCACGTAGGTGTGACCCTCAAGACATACCCACAGACAACCAACTAGGGTTTGCAACCTAGTTTTTGGCCTCTTCATCCTCTTTACCATCATGACCTGGTGCATTGCTAAAGCACAACGCTTTGACTCCTGATTCTGTATTGATTGAGTGAGCGAGGGTAAGTACAAACCACCATGTTCTATGAGCCAATATACAGAATGCAATTAATTATTATGCAAGGCTTACCAAAGAATGGCTAGGGTTGTTTTATTTACCATAAATTGCTTTTGAGAATAGGATATATAGAAAACTTTCTGTGACCTAGCAATTGGAACTAGAACATGTTATTTGAACCAAAGAGTGTAGTAATAATATCCATATGCTAACCTTTCAGCGTTATAACCACCTACCTTACCACTAGGACGACACCCAAGACAACATCAATTCAGGGCTTCCGGCAGTACTCTATTTTTTCAGTTCCACCCACAAAGTTTTTGAAATAGAATTATATCTGGTTAAGTTCCCATGTTCGCCCTTGACCATGGGCATGGCTATTCGAATAGTTTTTTACTCTGCAGAGTTTGTACACTTTACCCACAAGAGAAAATCAGCTTGTTGCTCCATATGATTTCTTAGTCATATGGTTGAGTAGACGATCATAATAACTTTTCAAAATACATCTCCCCTTCCATCATCTCACCCATATGGGTTGCTCCCACTTGCGGTGGGTCCCATAAGTTGTGCAAGATGTCTACCCCTAGAGACTAGCCCAGCTGGACTACCCACACTGACTAGCTCGCCGCGGCAAACTTCACCCTCAACGAGTGTCCTATTCAAGCCATCACGAAGTTAGCCACTTGCACTACCCCTCTCCCCCACCGATGAGATGATTTTTTTTGGTAAATCTACTAAGCCAAGTTGTAATTTATAAACATGTGGTTGTACTTATTTTACACAGGAGGTTGTGACAAACTTCAATCCTTAGGGTTATCTGGGCGGTTCTAACACTAACCACCCTCTCGTGCACCACTGCACCAGCCTTCCCATACCATCCACCTAGATACTTAAGCAAGTTGGGGTTTTTTGAAAGCATAAAATAACCATGCAAAAACAACAGCCACTTTCCATTCATAACTACCCAAAACCAACTTCATGTTTAAAACTGATGCTTGGGGCATTTTGGTGCTCCCGAGTATCTAAGCAGTACTAAGCAGGGCGTGTAATTATAGACTTACTTTCAATGTTTACCATCATAATTTTCCCTAGGGTGACAAAGCTCACATGTTCAGAATGTCCCAAGGGAATGTAATACTAACAAGTTAATTAATGGGTATGTCACTAGTACTTTAAAACAGTCATAGGTTTGCATATAAAATATTAGCATGCAATTTGATAATTTAAAAGGAAATAACTTACTGAAAAGGTATGTTCAACATGATTAAAGGAAATAACTCGTCTTGTGTGGTTTACCACAGTCTTGAGCTCACTCAAAGCTTTCTCATGTGATGGTCTTGAGCTCTTGGTCTTCATCCTCATCTGGATCTCAGACTCACTTGATCCATTGTTTCTTCAGGGCTCCATTTATAATTACGCGCTAAACAACTAAATCCAAATAAATGAAAATAACTCAAAAGGTCTAAATAAATCCAAATAAATTCAATTTGGTTGTATTATGATTACATAGGTGAGCTGGAATAAAGTTTATTAGGCGCGGGTTATTTTTAGAGTCAAATGAGGTTTGAGGAATGTGAGGAATGACAGAGGGAAATCCGTCGAGATGAATGTCAAGAAAGGGTTCATGAAGAGAGAAATATTCATGGGAATATTCTACTTCGGGTTCAAGGAGGCTAGGCATAGCTGGTTGTAGAATACCATGCCTTGATCTCTTTATTAATAACCTTTTCTATTATTTTTATATTTATTAAGGAAGTTCCATGAGTTAGGGTAGACCTATGGACATATAGATTTATAGACCATCAGTATATCTATATCAAACTTTTTAATTCTTATCTCTAGGGGATTTATGATATATTATTATTTTGAGGTGTAGTCGCCAAATAAGCAAGGATTTGGACACATGATTAATTTAATAAATTACTAAAGAATAGGATTGCTCATTTATCCAATTACTAATTAATAATTACTTTTTGTTTAATTATTATTTACTAACGATCGGTAACTGTTGAGCCTTTCTAGGGTTTACATGCATTTTTGGGTAAAATATTCCTCTTAGTTAAAGTCTGAGTATGACAAGAATTCAAATTACCATCTATTGGTGTGTTAGCAAGTTATTTTAAATTTTGGTCTAATTAATTGGTTCTGTAGTCACATGGTTCATTAAGGTGTAGGTTAGTGAGATTGTTTTTAATGATTTTGTGACTCATGGGTCATTATATTTTAATTGATGCATGAAATTATATATCCTTTTAACATGATCTTTCTACTGAAAGATGCCCTTTTGATTAAAGGTCACTGTTATTTTATGTATACTATAGTTACCACTTGACAGAGTTTATTTTTGATTAAGACCTATTTATGGGGGCCTAGCTTTATGCACATATACCATTGCATTTCAATATCATTTTTATGAAAACTATATTTTTACAAGTCTCTTAGTGGATATGTAGATTTCTAAATTAATATTTGATGGTGTCATCAATATCCTCCATAATCTTTTCATAAAAAATCCCTAATTAGAATAGACACTCCAATTCAAATATTGTTAATCCATTTAAATGAGCTCCAAAAGTTATGGTTTTGGTTCCAATGGATAAATCTTAAATTTAAATGAATTTAGAAATTTGTTTCATCAAATTTGGAGTTAAGATGAATAAATTATGCCTATTTAAAGTTCTCTATTTGAATTAAATCTGGAAATGAGAGAGGAGAGAAAGATCTCTCACTGACAGGAGGGCCCAGTTAAGTTTGGACTATCCAAATGGGTGGGATGCGAGAGCCATCCGATCAGCGAGGGACCACTTAGATCGAGTGAAAGGTTCGGATTGTCTGAACAGCTAAGACGTGCGAGCCGTCCGATCAGCGACGGACCGTCCGATCGAGCAGAATGTTTGGACCATCCGAACAGTCGAAGCATCTGAGCCATCCAATTAGTGATGGACCACTTGGATAGACTGAGAAGGTTTGGACCATCCGAACAATTACCTTCGCTAGGGGGTTAATTAGAAATGGTGAGGGAGTAGCTTGAGCCCAAAACAGAGAGGCAGTCGGCGCTTAGTGCAGGGCTTGCCATCGGCAAGAGGTGGCCGAACTGGTGGCAGCGGTGGCAAAATGAAATGCATAGGGACAAGGGAGACCAGGAGTAGGCACGACTTAGGTCGGGAGGGTACCATGGGTGGTCGACGTCGCTTGGAGCGGCCGGTGGCGGAGGAGAACCAGGGTGCCACCGGCCAAGAAGGGGAGGAATAAATGGGGTGCACATGAGCAGGAGGGAACCAAGAGAAGTCTTACCGAACCTTTCATGGATGTGGGGGAGTGGCGAGGAGCTCCGACGACGGAGACCCGGGGTGGGGAGGAATAGAGCACGTCACTGATGATCCATGGTGCCTCTTGCTTCAATTAAATGGTAGAGGAAGCATTAGTGAGGGCTAGTGATGCCCTAGGCTAGAGGAATCGAGTTGTAGCTCACTGAGGCAACGGATCAGGCTGTGGCCGGAATTGGAGACCAAAGCTCTCTTCGGTGAGCTGTGAGGCTCTAGGGGCCAATTCCTCGAGGTGGGAGTGAGAGGGGGATGAGGTGAGGATGATGAGAGTGTGCATTCACCTTTATAGGTGCTGGACCGGCCGGGCGATGTGCATTCACCTTTGACCACAGTATGGCGGCAAGGCATGGGCAACGGAATGGCTAGTGTAGGGCATGGTGAGGGGATAGCGGTGCAACAAAAGTAGGGCATGTGCACAGTTGTGAGGGTGACGGCGCAGGGGCACGCACTGTGGCTGACGAAGGCGGCGTGGTAGTCCGAGCAGAGAGTCAAAAAGGGAGGAGCTAGACACGACTGCACACTGTGGTGACAAGGGGGATGGATACGGTAGCCCAGATGGCTAACAACGGCTACAGGGGTGCTGGAGCACGTCGACGTCTAGAAGTCACAGGGGAGTGGCACAGTAGAGGAAGTAGGCTTGCCGTGGTAGGGCCGGCAAAAAATTTTTTTACCGTGGCAATGCAGGGTAAGGGGAAGGGGAGGGAGCTGGGCTAGTTCGATAGAGAAGGCAAGGGAAGGAAGGAAGAAATAGGGGAAAGGTAGAGGGACTGGCTAGTAGGCCCAAAAGGGAAAAGGGAATGTTTGTGGCCCTTTTTTATTTAAGGGAAAGACTAAATGGATGTGGCAAAACTATGATTTTCAAATTTTCTTGTGAAACTAAATTTTGGTTTTTGCTTTGCCACATTCGAGTTCCAATTTGATCAAAAGCTCAAATTACTATTGGTTTACGATATTATATTATCCCTATTACGAATTCATTTTTCATATTACAATTTTTGAGCATAATATCTTTCTTTACATTTTTGGTTAATTTTAGGTTTGTGTTAGAGCCTTAAATTTAAATGTAAGTCTTCATATTTTTAATTCATAATTCTTTGCTTTAATTTAGGTTTTGTTTTATTGACTTACATCGGATTTTAGTTTTTCATATATTAGACTTATTATTTTGTATCTGTTATTAACATTCTCACTTGGGAGTTATTCCCTAGTATTAATTTGTATAGCACATAACTCGGAAAATTCAAATAAAATAGCAGAGGAAATTCAAATGGTAATAAGATTCAATTTAAAAGTTTTGAAATTTTCACACATTTTGAACATATGAATTTTAGGATGTTACACACTTGCACCCTTGCATGAACCCTCAACTCCTCAGAATATGCCCAAAACACACCGGATAGATGATTGTCGCGAGACCACGAACGACGAACACCAAGTCCCCAATTCCCAATGGAATGATGGCTTGACCTTGAATTATAGAATGAAAGAATGGATCACCTAGCTCTTTCTCAAAGTCCTTGCATGAACAAGCAATGCAATGCAATGTTTCAATCTTATGCATGAAACTCGTCCCCAGTACAAGTGGGGTGTCGGGGTATTTAAGAGTGCCCCCAGCTCTCTCACGTAAGGGCCTAGGACCGGCTATTCCTATTTGGTTTTTAAGAAACCAAAAAAAACTCTTAATCCCTAAAGATACTATTTAGAATTACTGTTCACATGCCATGTACTGTTCACGTCATGGGCTAGCTCGTCCATATGGTTTGTCAGACCTTGGAGCAATAACCCTTGGATCCTCTGTGTAAATCGCACTAGTCTAGGATCAGCTAGTGCACATAATAAATAACAAAGATAAATACTAACCATAATGACATTTATTCCTTAACTAAATATGAGCCTGACGGCCAAAGTTTACATCACATCCCATAGGCTAAATTTAAATATAAGCAGCGGAAGATAAAATCAAAGTGGAAAAAGCCCACTGAGCTTGCCCATAGGCAAATGACAATAAGACACGGTATACTCATCCTGGTCTTCACCGTAGTCGAAGTCGTCCTCCTCTGAGATGAGATAGTAAGAGTGAGTGCAAACTTGTACTCAACAAGTCACACGGGAGAATGCAATATAATGATATATGCAACAAAGGAAGACATATAATGTTAGTTTAAGTGTAAAACAACATTTAAAGAAATACAGTAAATAAATTAAAAATTATTGAATTTAATATAGTAAGTAAAGATAGTAATGTAAGCAAAATAATATCGTTGGTGCAGACACCGATCTGACACTAACCTAACCACGGGCATTCCATCCGGGCCATCTTTTCCAAAAGATCTCATATGGATTCCATCCATCTATATACTTTTTAAACTCCTATGGATTCCATCTATCTATAAGAATTTTCAAAAATTATTTTGAAAAAATAAAGTCTAATCTATGAAAAACTTTACTCGACTTGCTCATGACCATGGGCACAGCTATCTAGGATAGTTTATACACTCTACAGATATTGTACAACTTTACCTACAAGACATAATCATCCCATATTGTCACCGGATAAGCACACTTCCTTTTGTGTGTGGTGAGGAGATCATGAAAAGACCTTTACAATGCTAAGCCATCCACTTGGCCAATCCAACACTAAGGTTTCACCCCAATAAGGAATCCACCAGACCGAGACCCCCTCTTGAGCCGAGTGAGACTTCACATGGCCTATGCCATGCTCACTTTCAACGTACAACGAGACTCAAGTTGGGACCTTGTCGAGACCCAAATATGCAAATTCGGACTCTCTGTGTATACCGCACTAGTCCAGAGTCACGCTAGTGCGCATAGTTAAACATAGATGCAATATCAACCATAAAAATGCTAAAATAAAGGGAAAACTCAAATATTAATAATTATCACAGGTACGACCATATGACCAAGCTTACAAACTCACTAGCCAGAAGGGCTTAAAAACTAGCAGCGGAACACTAAAAATAAGCGTAGTAGCTATTCGACATGCCCACAAGCAATTGATTGGGGAGCGAAGTCCTAATCCATGAAGTCGCTGAAGTATTCTCCCTCTGGTATCTCCTGCTGGTAATACTCCTCCTCAACTAAGCAACAGTGGGCATAAAGCCGTGAGTACATTGGTACTTAGCAAATCGTTTGTAACAAAAGGATGCAATAGAATATGCAAGACGTACCAATGGATGGCTAAAAGGTTAATTTACATAAAAACAATGCTTTTAAGCAAATATAATAAATAGATTAAAAGTGAACTTTAAGGAAAAACAACAATAAAATAATAACGAATAGAATTGAATAAGACACTTGTGCATCTTCCATCCACAAGCTAAACCACTAGTGAACTAATCATTCACTTTCCAATAATAATCAATTCAAATTTTATGAAAACTCTACCCCTTGTGTGAAATCATCGAGCATTGTCCATAACCGAGGACGCGGCTTTTCGAATAGTTTTACACTCTGCAGAGGTTGCGCAACTGTACCCACATGATGTGATTAACCTCGTACTAAGGAAATCATAACAAGGCCTTTACAATGTTCAACCTCAACTCAATCTAGCCTGCTAGGATTTCGCATCACACCCCCCTTGCGCCTAATGGAAATTAGCATCCATGTTCATCACAATGGCAAGATCGAAATTGAAATATCACAAATTAATCAGCGAGGTCTATCACATACTAGACATGTGGTTTGCACGGTATAGCTCAGATCAATAACGCATAAAGTTAAGTCCTTAATGTTACTTGGGCGAGACCACCACATCCCTCGAAGTGAAATCCACACTTCCCCCTTTACTGCACGATCACTCGCCCAAGTGTAAAATCAAGTTTGTATAACCTACGCTGGTGGCACACCATTGCCCTGGCACAAATTTTATAATAGTGGCATCAACCACGATTCCATATCTCATTGTCGGACCTAGATTTTCAATCCAGAATCATCTGTGAATCTACCGCACTATTCCCTGGATCAGTAGATAGTGCTCATAGATACATTACTGAATATCAAAATACATATCAAATGGAAACGTAAATATATTAGAATACTTACACACAGGCCGATCAGGCCGAAAACGATGAAAGCAGCAGCGGAAACGAAGCACACAGGTGAGACCCACAGAACATGCCCACAGGCAGCCAACTGGGGGTTCGCGACCTAGTTCTTGACCTTCTTGTCTTCATCATCCTGGCCTTGCGTATTACTGAACAGTAGCGGTCCGACTCCTGATTCTGGAGTTTTGTTATGCGAGTGTGAGCACTCCAACCCCGTGCTCAGCGAGCCAACACATAGAATGCAAGTATATATATAACATGTATGGCAGACAAAGGATAGGCTCAGGTTTATTTTATTTTGCCAGAAATTGCATTTTAAAAGACTTAAGACGTATGTATAGAAATTCCTAGACTTAGCCTTTGGACCAAAATTTATATTACTTTTGAATAAAAGATTTTATAGAATAAGTACAGATCTCATCAAATACCCAAGCTGCTTGTACCACAAACCAGTTTTCAGTGTTATAGCCACTTAACTTACCACTGGGACAACACCCAGGACAACTCAAACCAGGACAGTCCTTCGTCCTTCAATTTCCCATTCCTGATTCCAGCCCTTTTTAGAAATCATTTTGAAATAGAACTATATCGAAGTTAAGTTCCCATGTCTGCCCTTGACCGTAGGCACGACTGTTCGAACAGTTTTTGACTCTACAGAGTTTGTACACTTTCACCACAAGAGATAACCCTGTTGGTATATTCCACACGTTTCCTTAGACATGTAGATCAAAAGGATTATCACATGACCGTTACAATGCATCTAGTAAAGGGATTGCACTCGCTAAGGTTTCCTCTCCCCGACCCCCTCTTGCGCCACACGGCGGCTTCCCTCTAGCACCACGACCCGTGTCCACTCCGAAGTGTTTTCCTTTACTGGCGATGCAAATTAGTTAGTCATGCCTACACTTTGCCAGCTTGTGGTTGTACTGTTTTACAATGGGAGGTCATGACCCGATTTGATCCTTGAACTATCTGGACGGTTCTATCACAAACCCCACTCTCGTGCACACCGATGCACCATACCCCCGAACCATCCGCCCAGATGTATCAGCAATTTTGGGGATTTTTGGGGGCATAAGAGAATGATCATTTTAAACATACCCAACCATTTCCAACTACCACTTTTCCCAAAATTTCACTTTGCCTTTGCGTATGATGTTGGGATATTCCCGACTTTCATGACAACTAAGCATTTCTAGGCCATATAACATAAACATAATATCCATTCTCAGAAATAGCTACATTTATATTTATTACTAGGGTTAACAAGGTTCACAGGATAATATGCCGAAAGTTATAATAGTGGCAACCATTAAATGGGACAACTAGCTAGAGTGGTAAAACAACAAATCATAGCACATAAAATAATGGCATGCACTTGATAATTTAAATCTAAGTAATTTGCAAAGATGGGTATTCAAACATGATCAAAGTATTGACTACTTTGGCGGTTTACATGGTCTTGAGCTTATTCATAGTTTTCTCGTTTGTTGATCCTATGCTTCTGGTCTTCTCCGACTTCTGGTTCTTCGTATCGCCGGATCCATAGATTCTCCAAGATTCCAGTCTCTAATCACGCGCTAAACAATGGAATGCGAATAATTCAAGAAGATCCAAGAGAATCCAAATAAAAATCAATTTGACTTCATTAAGATAAAGGGTGACTTTTGGGTAGTATTGATCGGACGCGGAGAATTGACGGAATCAATGGGATTGGAACGGAGGGATAAATGGTGAAAGGAAGAAGAAATATCATGGCGGAAGGAATATTTGCCGGAACAAAAGATTGGCTAGGTAGAGCCGACCGCAGAATATCACGGCTCGACCCACTTTATTTATTAATCTTCTTTTTCTAATTTTATATTTCTTAAGGAAGTTCCATGAGTTAGGGTAGATATATGAATTTGACTTAATAGTATTTTGTCATGGTTAGCATGAACAAAATAAGGCATGTGTTACATATATAAGGTACACGATTATTGTGATTTACCGATTCAGTCTTATAGAGTATACTTCTAGTAATTGAAGACGTATTATTTTAGTTTGCTCTAACATTAACTTGATTATTACGGTGTAGATTAGTAGGATTATTTTTGACTATTAACGACCCATGGGTCCTTTTTAACAAACGTACGAAGTTACACTTTGATATGATGATAGTTTACGATGCCTAGAGAACTAAGGGTCATTGATGCCTTTATACATATATTTGCATTTATTATCTTTCACGATCTTTAACTTTAATTAGAATCTTTTCTTATGGACCCAACTTTATAATTCAATTATCATTTTTATTCGCAAAACTACATTGTAATACCATTTTCTTTTAGACCTATACTTAAATGTACAGCCCTATTAACTATTTGCCATCGATAATGCATGTACACTTAGGTACGACTTTGCTACCATTTATCATGTTTAATTAGCCTATATATTTCAAAATAAATATTAATGACACTCTTATTTTATTAGGACCTTTCTTGATTTTTACCAATTTACTCCTATTATCCCATGTGTATCTCGTTACAACTAGTCTATATGCCATTGTATGTTTATTTGGGTCTATGATAATTATTTACATTAGCTAATTATTTAAAAAGGCTTTCATGATGTTCATATTTTAACAATGTACAAATAAGGCTTATCTTTTCAAGTTTGGGTCTTAAGTAATTACTTGCGAGATGATTTCTATTTATGAATCTATATTACCCAATATTCAACTAACTTAATCCTTGTAGAATAATCAGTTTGTTAGTCTTGATTACCATGTGACTTTAGCCAACATTAAATCTCATTTGATTTTGATCCATTTTCTTCCTACTATTTATTACATATATATATCTATACCTACAGCTAGATTATATGCCACTTTACTTTTATTTGGGCCATGCTAATTATCTGTATTAATTATTAATTAAAAAGAGCCTTTAGGGCATTTAGTTCTTAACTACCTGTAGTTTACAATGTGCAAGCATGGCATACTTTAGTTTTAAAAGAGGAACTAACTTGTCACCCTTCTTCTACTTTAATTCAAATTGCTAGAAATAACAGTTATAGTTCAAACCTCACATTAGTTAATTCCATAATCTTTATTCTTATGCAGAATTTGCAATCTATTCCTTATGCAACACACATTCTTTTGCCCAAAACTTTCATAGCATTCAGTATGTCATTTTCAACTTGTATTAGTTCTTTTAACCACCAATTGTGTTAATCATTCTCCTTACCAAATACCAGGGAAGCCCCATTTTCAATATGCTCATTGAGTTGATACCAATACTTCTGGACAGAGAGACAAACCAGAGCAAAAATAATTGTCTTCGGCTGGAGCTGATTTCAACCGGGCAGAGAAGGTGGCCGGCGCTGGACAGTGGCTTCGCTGCCGGTGTTGGGAGATCGGAGGAGGAACGGCCACCGCTAAAATGAGTCCACGGAGTATCAATGAACTCGTGGGAGGCAGCATGGCTTCAGAGATCAAACCGATGGCGGAGGGGAGGAGAAGTGAAGGCGAGCACGAGTGAGAGGGAACCCAGGGAAACTCACTGGTAGTGTTGGCTTGGCCGGAGAGGCTCCAGGGGTGGCCGGCGACGAGAACCCGAGCGGCGGCAGGGAGGCTTGCGCGGAGGGAGGAGCTCAGGCGTGGAGGAGGCCGGGCGTCGGTTGGGGGAGGTTGAGGATGTCGCGGGGGTGCTCTCACCGCGTGGGATTGGCGCGAGGCTGGCCGAGGAAGGAATGGCGTGGGCGATAGTGACTTCGGCCGGGATTTGGGAAAAGTGGCCGGCGCTGCGATTTCACACCGGGGAAATCCAATTAAACGCCGGAGAGAGCTGCTAGGAGGGAGAGGCGCACCGTGACACGGTCGAATGGCGGGGAGCTTCGCCGGAGCAGCTAGGGCAGCGACGGTGGCGTGGGAGCACACAAGGGGAAGGCCGAGCGGAAGGAAATGGGGAAAGGCGCAAGGAGAGGCAAGCGCGAGCTCGGGAGCGGCTTTATAACCAGGGAAGGAGGATCGTGCGTGCTGTGGCGGCGTCAGCGCACAGAGCCGACTTAGGTGGCGCGCGAGGCCGGCGAGGGGCGCGCGCGGGAGCGAGGATAGCGACTGGAGAGGGAGCAGGAGCGCGGGGTAGCGGCGGAGATCGGGGAAAACCAGGGGCGCCTGAGGGAGGAAGCAGTGGGCGAGTAGCACGGCATGTGCGGCAGCGGAGGAACCGGAGGAGGCGGCGCGTGCTCGGAAGAAATAGAGGGAGAAGGAGAGAGACCGAGCGGTGGGGGAGGAAAGAAAAGAGGGGGAGAAGGGAGGCTACCGGGTGGGGCGTCGGCAGGGAAAGGAGTGGGAGCGGGGCCCAACTGGCAGTGAGGGTGAAAGGAGAAAGAGAGGACAAAAAGGGAGGAGAGAGTGGGGCCCACAGGGAAGAGATTAGGAAAATAGGGATTATGCTAAACTAGGGGAATTTGAAGAAACTTGCATCCTCAATTTACTTATGATATTAACTCGAATTTGAATGATAATTGTTCTTTATTTCATTCTGTGCTTATTATATCCTTTCAAGTAATATTTGCAATTTGATCATATTAAATTTCAACCCTCGATTTGAGCTTTAATAACTAAATTCAGTTTTTAACTTTTAATGACAATCCTAGAATTGGTTTATACTTTGTTATTTGTTGGTTAATTTATTTTGCACCTGCTATATCTTATTATTATTGTTAGTGATATGCCCTAGAGGCAACATGGAGATGTTGTATATATCACATACTATGTTTATGATACATTACTTTGTTCCTTGGAATAGACATCATCATTATTGATCAATGAGTATGTGACTTATTCATGAGACTCTTAAATACTAAGATGTTGCTATTTCTAAATGATCCCTGGTCGTATATCATATGAGGAACAAATATGATTCAAAGACAAAGATCAGCATATGTATTGATTGATGATCATGTCTCATGGATCATGGTATGGTGATACCAAATCAATAATATGGACATGTGTTAGTGAACATATGTTGGATAGACTCGCCATGAGACACCGCAGAGATTCCATGTGTCATCAGTTGGTCTCAAGTAGTGTTTATGTAGAGTCCTTAGAATTGAGGTCATCATGGTTCCCAACATGAGTAGTAGCTTATTTTGGGACTACTAATCACTACTCCGTGAATCGGGTAGTCATAAAAGTAGTCTTCGGGTTTGCCATGAAACATGTAGTGGGATGTGAATGATCAAGATAGAATTTGCCCCTCCTTATGGGAGAGATATCTCAGGCCCCTCGATGTAATGGATTATGAAAGTGCATGGCCATGCCAAGGTGATTGAGGAGTCAATCACGAGTTTATAATCCATCACGGAATCGAGAGAGTGATTGAGCTATTAAGAGGATGACACAGTCTCGCCTTGAGCTCAATCTATATCGTGAGGCAAAGGGATTCGTACATGAGAGGACATTACGAGTTCAAATTGATATGATCTTTACATATACTTTGGGGTTAATATGTCTTACTAGAGACCGCTATTAACATGGTAACCGAAAGGCATTTCGGGTCACGACCAAGTATACGTGAACCTCTGTGGTCGCACGCTTAACGGGTTGGAACACTAATTCGAATATGATTTGGATATGGGCTCAATTCGGATAGAGATCCGAATAGACTCCTATTGGGCCTCGGTCCACGAGGCCCACGTGAGGAGGTCTATATATGGAGGCGAGGGGCGGAGGATGTGTGCTGTTAACATCTAGCAAAGCCCTAGCCGCCACCTCCCGAGCCAAACCCTAGCTGCTCACGAGTGCTAGTACACTCGCGATCGGCGTTCGGCCCGGACGTGTGGATACGGTGGAGGCGCTGCTCGTTGCGATCTTGATCGGCGTGCGTGGAGGAGACGATCTGTTGGGACGATCGGCTACTTCCACTACTACCTCGACGCGTGATTGGATCGGTTTCCAATTCTTCTTCATTGCGCTGCGCGTCTAAGTGGTAACGATCCATGATCCTTCCTTAGCATGATGTTCTTGGGTGCGCGGTAGAAAAGTTTTGTTTTCTGCTTCCGTAGCCTACGCGTATTCCAATAATTATACAATTTTATAATCATTATTATTATTTTATCTTTAGGGAGTTATGCCCTGATATTAATTTGTGTAACACAATTTTGGAGAGCTCAATTAAAATTGCAAGGAAATTTTGAATATCAGTAAGATGCAAAATAAAAATTTTAAATTCTTCAAAATTTAGCTGGCTTTAAATTTTAGGATGTTACAAATCTACCCCCCTTAAACGAATCTCGACCCCGAGATTCCGGTAGAGCAGAAGAATAGAGGCGGGGCTAATCTGGCTAGCAATAGGTTATAAGTTTTGCTTGACAGGTGGTCTGGTCCTTGGAGTCATCAAGAGGGATTGAAACTTCATTGTAGATTGCTTGTCCTTCCAAGTGCTGGTGGCTCATCGTCGAAGTGTTTGTCACTTTTTGTCAATCTTGGCTACCCCCCTTAAAATGATGGGTGGCCAATACTAGTTGCTCTTGTCAGCTTCAGCCATGACGAGTCTGAGGGTGGCTCGAAGGCTCATTCGTTGTATCTCGGCAGCTTTGGTCAGCAATAGGCTCATGGAACAATCCTGGGGGCAATGATCTTGTCCTTCATAGAGAAAACATGTGACCTTGCTCATTGGACAATGGCCAGGTTGGTGATCTTCATCACAGTTAGGACAATTGGCGAGACACTGTTCATCCTGATGTCCTTTTTCTCCGCAGCGTGTACATGCTATTAAGTTCTTGAGGCAGTCATCTGGCCCATGATGTCCTTTCTGCCCGCAGTTGAAGCATGATCCCTTTTTATCTTGTTGTAGTGGAGGGCATGTTTGAGCCTCATGTCCTATCTTGCTACACTCGGCACACGTGGCTGTTGGTGAGGCTTCCGAGTCTGGTGGTGGAACCGTGGTAGTCGTAGCTCGTTCTTTGCTGGGGCTTTCTCGTTCCTTCTTACCGAGACTGAGGTTGGCGGCGATGGCTCCCATTACTTGTTTGCTGGTTGTCTTTTGAGGACATCTGCTGGCATAGTGTCGGGACCCAGAACAACAACTCCGAGCCCCTCTGTGTAAATCGCACTATCCTAGGAAAAGCTAGTGCACACAGGTTTAACAGCAATGTATATCATGCAAAAATAACCACGAGATATTATTAAATGAAAATACAGCCTTAAGGCCAAGTCTTACAATAAGGGCACAAGGCCAACAAAATAAACAAAAGCAATGGAAAGATAGTAAAGGTGGCAAAGACGGCCCATCCGACCTCCCACAGGCGAATGACTGTAAGACGCGTCCTACTCGCTGAAGTAGTCCTCACCGTCGTAGTCACCCTCGAAGTCTGGCAACAGATTTAGCAAGGTGAGTACAAAAGTACTCCTAAGGTAAGTATATAGAATGCTTACGCAAGTTACACCAGGAATTATAACAGAGTTGATGCATGCATAATGGATATCACAGGAAGGCTTAATAGGGTAAATGTGCGGAAAGCAATACTTGAATTTAAATACAATAATGTAAGTACGAAAAGCTGAACTTTTAATACGGTATATGAAACATTGTTTTTAAGAAGTATTATCGTTAGTGTAGGCTCCAACCCACACTAACCTATCCACGGGAATCCACCCGGACCAGAACCAAGACTGCTATTTGTTTGCTCAAAAACCAAGTTTATAAAATCCAAGTCTAATCTGTGACAACTTTACTCAGCATGTCCATGACCGTGGACACGGCTATCTAGATAGGTTTTTAACTCTGCAGAGGTGTACAACTTTACCCACAAGACATTCCCTCTCACTTGAGCCACGCGATAAACACACTACCTTAGGTGTGCGGCGGAGAGTTCATGACAAGGCTGTTCCGATGGTCCATCGCCAAAATAATCACGCCGCCACTAAGGTTTCACCACAACTCGAATCCACGAGTTGGGGCCCCCTCTGGTGCCATGTGAGACTTCCCACAGCCTACGCCGCGCTCACATTCAGCCTATAGCGAGACTATGTTTGGAACTTCACAAATTACTTAACCAGGTCCGTCCCATACCGGACTTGTGGTAGTACGAAGTGACTTCGTAAAATGAATTACAGAAACGGTCCTTATGTTGGTTTAGGCTCAACCACATTTCCCCCGCGCACGATAATCGACCAGGTGTCACCAAACACGAGGCATACCGGCACCCACCACCTAACCATTAGCCTAAATCCAAATCATAAGTTTCTATTTTCATTTTTAAACAATTTTCGTAAACCATCCTTGACTCATCGAAGTCAAGTCTTTATTTTTATATCGTCATTCCATGTGAAACATTTGATCCCACCTAAAGTTATTCTAAGCCAGGCTAAGCATTTCTACAAAATTTCTAGTTAATACTATAGTACTAACTAGTTTTCAGTTAGGGTGACAAGGTATAGGAATTCGAAATTCAAATTGGCTATATACAAAGGATCATGGGCATATCTAAGTTTCAAATTCCATTTGAATTATACTTGAATAAAGATACGCATGCATATACAGTAAAATAATATAAATAATTTAAAATATTAGATTCAACATGGTCAAAGGTGTAACTTGCCTTGATCGAAGTCTTGCGGGGAATCGTCGAACTCAACGTCTCCGGAATCGTCGAAATCTAACGTAAAGAGCCAATTCGAAGATGATTCAAAACAAATTCCAATGAAATTCAAACAACTTCCAAAAATTATAAACTAGACTGGGAGACAGAATTTTGAATTTTGGATGTGGTTTGACAATTCTTGGAAAGGGATTGAGGCTTTTTAAAAGAAATTGGAAATTTTAATTTAAAATTTAAATCTTGGAATTACAAAATATATTCAAACAAAATTTAAATAAATTTCAAATTTCAAAATTATTCCAGAAATGGATAGAGCATGATTTTAGAAAAATTTAGAAATTTGAATGGGTCAATTTGGAGTTAAAATGCAAAAGTTATGGCCTTCCAAAGTTTAAATTCAAAATAAAAGAAAAAGGGTATTTTCTGGATTTATTTTTAAACCGAAAAGGATTTATGATGTCAGCACGAATTATTTTTCTAAAGGAAAATACAGATTGTGACGTCAGCCCTAAGGTTAATATATTCGGGCAGAGGCTGACAGGTGGGGCCCGGGTGTCGTGGACTGAGTCCATGGACCCGAGAGGTGGGTGAGGTGGCAGGCGGGCGCTTGGGGGCGAGGGTGGTGCTGACGTGGCACCACGTGGCTGCCACTTGGCACTACGTGGCTGCCTCGTTGTAACAGCCCAGCGGTTTATTTCAAAATATTTGATTTAATTTAAAATAAAACATTTACTTTTGGTTTCTTTATGTTATTAAAAAAATGTAATTGCCTGATTTTTGGCTTAAAAAAAGGTTACGAAAAGGTGATTTAAAAAAAATAAAAACAAAATAAATAAGATATTAAATAAGTTAGTTTAAAACAAAAATCAAATTTATTTGGTTTCTTGAAATTTTACAATTTTTGGCTAGCTTAATTTGTTGCTAAAAAAAGAGAAGAAAAGAGCCTTTCTGTTAAACAAAAAAATATTTTATAGAGAAAAATATTAAAATTTCAGTTGAAAATATTTTTATAAGTTCAAAATAGCTTTAGAAACTTCCATGAATTTTTCTAAGATTTTTAGGCTTTATTTATTCTTTATTGTATTATTTTAAAGCTAGAAAGAAAAAACATTTTTAAAAATTAAAATAAATGTCAAAAAATTCCGAAATTTTTTTTTAATCTTTTCAGGTTCTCACGATCTTTAGAAAATTTTCTTGAAATTTTTCCGAATTTTCTTCTTCTTGTTCTTTTTTTTCTCTTTCCTCTCTTTTCTCTCTCCTTATTTTCTTCTTCCTCCTTTGAAACGTTACGTGCTCAGACAGAGGAAGCCGCCATGGACGCCATCTATGAAGCTTCTTCAACCCCTTGTAACTTTTGATTCTCTCAACCATTTTTTTTAAAATCAATTGCAATCAATTCCCCTCATCAAACTCCTTCAATTCCTACCGTTTCCCCTCTCATTTATGAGCTATTTTTGCGGAATTTAAACCATGCCATTCAAAGACATGCCCCGTTGATCTCCCTCCCCGGTCCACCTCCACCCCTATAAAAGGGAGCCCCGTGAGCCTCTCTTCATCCTCACTCAACCCCGAAAATCTCAAGTCCCCTCTCCCACTCGTTTGGTCGCAATCGGAGTTTTAGTTTTGTAGTTCAAGCGGCGTTCTTTGGCCTTTTGTACCTCGTCCGGTGGAGCGCCGCCGCGTTTGACCACACCGTTGGCTTCGCCTCGCCGCGTTCTACGCGGTGCTCACCTCGCCTTCGCCGGAGCATCATCGGCACCGTAGGCCACATCGGGTCTGCGTTCGTCGCGTCGCCACCGGTCGACCGTGCATGCTCGACTAAAACCAAGGTGAGCATCACGATCCTCACACTCCCCTCTTCGATTCGCCGCAAGTCTTGCATGTTAATTCCTCTCCGTTTGTCCGGAGCGCCGATGTCAGCCTGTAGGCTGCATAAAGTCTTGTCTACCGCGTTTCGCTAGTCCGTTGGCCGAGCCGTCTGCGGCGTTGAGTTTGTCTCGACGCGTTCCACGCCGTGCTCCCCTCCATTCATCCAAAAACCTTTCCTAAATATTTACGCCCGACACCTTGCCATAGCCGTAAATGGCACTTCGTGTCCCCGCCTGTCCGGGAATGCTCTCGACAATCCGTTCACATCAAAACGTGCCAAACCATCCCAGGAGGCTACATTTCAGACGGTTTTGGATTCGCCTGACCGAGCGCGAAGATATTGAGTTTTTCGTGTTTCGGCACCGTCGTCGTTCAAACGACGATTGCGTCGCCTCCGGTGAGTTTCGGCTTAGCCGATATTTTTTTTCTAGACTCGCCTTACCGCGTTCTACGCCGTGGTTACCTTACTTCATCATATTCTTTGCCCGAAAATTATTCTTCTCTTCACACCCTATGATGTTGTCGTTGTCCGCGTCGTCACCGTGCTCCGTTTGACGTGCCGCCAATTCCTACATGTGCCTCGGGTTATTAGCAACCCATTGGCTTCACCTCCCATGCCTTTTCTCACCAACGACATGGCCAAAAATAGTGAACAAGGCTGCTGCCCGTTACTGTTCACGCAGGAATATTCCTTCAGAATATTCCTGATTTTTCTTTTTCTAGAATTTTCTGATTCGACAATCTTCCAATCGCTCGTTCTCCTCCGTCCGAACTCCGAATCAGGTGATTCAAGTTTCTAAAATCATCTAAATTCATAATCTATTTTTCAGTATATATTTCATAATTTTTGGATTTTCTCGACCGCCCTTGGTTGAGTCTCCTCACCGCCGGAATAGTGCCGCCACCGCCGCCTGAGTTACGCCATCGCTCCAACTCGCCACCGACCACCTTCCAACCACTTCTGGTATTGCACGAGAGCACCAATGCACTCCTCGCAATCCCCCCTCTCTTTTCTTCACCTCGCCACCCCTCCGCCAAGCAGTTTCCCCCGCCGGAGTGTCTCTTTCGCCGACACCGACGCCACCACTACCAAATCTTCGACGGGACCACACACACCTCTTTTACCCTTTTTCCTGAGCCAAAATATGACCGGAGTACCCCGCCGCCAATAACCTTCCTCAGGCCCGCGCGAACCTTCGACGCCCCTTCTCCGAGCAAGCTGTCGTCGGAGAGTCTCCGCCGTCGATAATCGTGTCTTGCCTTCTCTACACCCTTGCCGCCAGCCAACTTTGTGCAGCCCGAACCGTGCGCCAAAGTAAATCGGGACTCATACTCTTCTCCCTCTTTTGTACACCTTCCCGGTCTTCGCTGCCGTTGGATCACTCGAATCTCGTCACGTGAAGCCATCTGACGTCTCTCAGCCATCCGATTCTTAGACTCCGACATTCGGAGGCTTATAAGACTCCGATGTTCGGAGGCTCTTTAGACTTCGTCGTCCAGAGGTTCTTTAGACTCCATTGTTGAAGGTCGTTTAGACTGATCGCCGAGTCTTCGACTTTGACCTTTGGAGACTCCAATTTTGACTTTGACCTTCGGAGACTTTGACTCTAGCCTTTGACCTTCGACCTCGAAGACTTAGACTTCGATCTTCAATCTCGGAACCTTCAACTTCAACCTCCGCCTTCAAACCGACCATGGTTGGTTGACCGTTTTAACCTCCGTACCCTCCAACCCATTCGATTCTTTCGATCACTCTGCATAAACTCCAATCCTTTCGACCACAATTGTTTTTCCGACTACAGTCACTCCCAACCACTGTCACCTCCGTCTACCTCCGACCATAGTCGCTTCCGACCACTGTCACTCTTCGCTCTAAGTCTCCGAGTACCTTCGGTTTTTCAGCAAGGAGTAGTTGGAAGAATACTCGGTAGTCAAAGTCGTAGCCGACTCTGAGTACCTTCGCTTTCCACCACCGGCGTTCATTGTTGTCCCGACCACTCGACTCCGATTACCATTTGTTCTCGACTGTTATAGTGTTCTTCGACCACTATACAATTTCGAGTAAGTCTTCGACCGAATCTTAATCTTCGAATTCGACTGCACCCGTACTTGGAGTCTTTGTCTTCGGCTTAGACCTCCGCATCTTCAACCGTTAATTCGACTATGGTCTTGACCATGTCTTCGACTACACCTTCGATCATGACTTCGACCCTACACAAATATTGTAGCTTCCAACCACTTTTCCTTCATAAAGAAAAGAATTCTAATAATTCATTTTATTCATTTCTTTGGAATTCAAACTTCCAAAAGTCGTCCTCCTTCGCCCTAACTCCTTTTGGACCAATTCAAATTCCAAAATTCATATTCTATCTCCCGGCATTTATTTTATAAAATTTGGATTTTATTTGGATTTTATTTGAGTTTATTTTGTTCTTAATTTTCGCGTGTAGACTACGACTATTTCGAAGAGTATAACTTCAGCGAACCTCGGCAAACTTCAAAGAAAGGCAAGTTACACCTTTGACCATGTTGAACCTAATAATTCAAATGTATTTATATTGTTTTACTGTATATGCATGCGTATCTTTACTCAAATATAATTCAAATTTGTTTTAAATTTAGTTATACCCATAATCCTTTGATTATAGCCCAATTTGAATCTCGAATTCCTATCCCTTGTCACCCTAGGTAAAAACTAGTCATTACTATAGTATTGGCTAGAAATTTTTATAGCAATGCTTAGCCTAGCTTAGTATAACTTTAGGTGGGATCAAATCTTTCTCATGAAATGACGATTTGAAAATGAGTTCTTGACTTCGGTGAGTTAGGGATGGTTTGTGAAAATGGTTTAAAAACAAAAATAGAAACTTATGATTTGGAGTTAGGCTAATGGATAGGTGGTGGGTGCCGGCATGCCTCGTGTTTGGTGACACCTGGTTGACTGTCGTGCATGTGGGTATGTAGATTGAGCCTAAGTCAAATTAAGGACCGGTCTGTGAGCTACTGTTACAAAGCCACATTGTACTACCACAAGTCCGGTATGGGACGGACCTGACTAAGTAATTTGTGAAGTTCCAAGTATAGTCTCGCTATAGGCTGAATGTAAGCGCGGCGTAGGCTGTAGGAAGTCTCACATGGCACAAGAGGGGGCTCAAACTCGTGGATTCGAGTTGTGGTGAAACCTTAGTGGCGGCGTGACTATTTTGGCTATGGATCATTGTAACGGCCTTGTCATGATCTCCTCGCCGCACACCAAAGGAAGTGTGTTAATCTAGTGGCAATATGGGATGATCATGTCTTGTGGGTAAAGCTGTACAACCTCTGCAAAGTGTATAAACTATCCTGGATAGCCGTGCCCACGGTTATGGGCAAGCTGGGTAAAGTTTTTCATGGATTAGACTTTGGTTTTTAAAATGATTTCTGAAAAAGCTTATGGATAGATGGATGGAATCCATGACCAGGTGGGATACCTGTGCATAAGTTGGTGTATGGTCGGAGCCTGCACTAACAAAATGAATCCATAAGAGATTTTGAAAAGCATATGGATAGATGGAATCCATGTGAAAACTTTTGAAAAGATGGACCGGTGGGATACTGTGACTAGGTTAGTGTTTGGTCTGAGCTGCACTAACGATATTATTTTGTTAAATTATTATTTCTATCTACTGTATTAACAATTCAGCTTTTGCACTTATGCTATTGTATTTAAATTCCATACTGTTTTTGCACAAATAACCTTGTTAAGCCTTCCTTTGTTAACCCTATGCATGCATTCACTCTGTTAAAACTCCTGGTGTAACTTGCGTAAGTACTTTATGTGCTTACCTTGGGAGTACTTTATGTGCTCACCTTGCTAAAATCTGTTGCGGAGGATGACGTCAATAACTTCGTGAGGATGGTGACGACTAGGCGCGTCTTACGCTCATTCGCCTGTGGGCGGCGGGATGGGCTGCTACTTCATTGGTTTTCTTCCGCTGTTTATATGTATTTTTGGTTTATGAACCATTGATGTAAAATTTAGCCATCAGGCCCATATTTAGTTAATGAATAAATGTCATTGTGCATGATATGAATCTTTGTTATCCACTGTATGCACTAGCTTGATCCTGGACTAGTGCGATTTACACAGAGGATCCAGGAGTCGTTGCTCGGAGTCAAAGCAGAGATGGTATCAGAGCTATAATGACCCTAAGACGTGACCGTAGATAGAATAGAATGGTTTGACCTTAAGGACTTACCTCAAATAATAAAATATTTTCAAAAAGCTTTGCTTATCCTCACCTCTTAGTCTGTGCTTACACTTATCTCTCAATCCTTTCTCATCTTTATGTCATTCCTGGAAAAAAACATATTTCTACCTCTCATCTTGTTCAAACCACTATAGATGGACGTTTATGAAGATGCACCGAAATGGATGGAGTGTAGACCTTCATCGACTACTCCGTCATTTGAGATTCCAACGTCGAGCTTTCTACATACACCGAATAGATAGCCATGGAAATCAGATGATGGGACACCGCTTTGCTGTACTCATCACCAAGCAAACTGGACAAAGAAGTCTTCGCTAGCGCTTTAAAGGAAGCAGTTACTCGTTTGAAAGAGTCAAGCAAGAAGCCGCTCATAAAGAGTTCTTCGCCTCTGCCATCATTTCAATCTTCGCATCAAAGAGTCACGCTTTCTACCCAGAGAGCCACGAAGGATCACACCAAGGCAACCCTTTCCCCTTTAGGATAAGTTGTTAGGCAGCTATTAGACGATGTTACGAGCTATCATGTTTTCTCTTTTGTTGATAGCTGTAATTGTTACATGATATTATCTTAATAAAGATTTTTGCTATTTGGTATTTTGTTGGATTGTGCAAAATGACCCCTATTCCTCCTTTGTCTTAAAGTCTCTTCTTTCCCAATTCTTGGAAGCATCAAGCTGAAACACCGATCATCAATACCCTTCAAGCAACAAACAGAAGGCTATAGAAGTTTACGAAAGGATGTCTGAATAAGATCACAGCTCAAGCCATGCAGAGTAAGATCCAAACCCATTTCTTTGCTAGCCCATGCGAATCTCGGGGACGAGATTCTCTTTAAGGGGGGTAGTTTGTAACAGCCCAGCGGTTTATTTCAAAATATTTGATTTAATTTAAAATAAAACATTTACTTTTGGTTTCTTTATGTTATTAAAAAAAATGTAATTGCCTGATTTTTGGCTTAAAAAAAGGTTACGAAAAGGTGATTTAAAAAAATAAAAACAAAATAAATAAGGTATTAAATAAGTTAGTTTAAAAAAAAATTAAATTTATTTGGTTTCTTGAAATTTTACAATTTTTGGTTAGCTTAATTTGTTGCTAAAAAAAGAGAAGAAAAGAGCCTTTCTGTTAAACAAAAAAATATTTTATAGAGAAAAATATCAAAATTTCAGTTGAAAATATTTTTATAAGTTCAAAATAGCTTTAGAAACTTCCATGAATTTTTCTAAGATTTTTAGGCTTTATTTATTCTTTATTGTATTATTTTAAAGCTAGAAAGGAAAAACATTTTTAAAAATTAAAATAAACGTCAAAAAATTCCGAAATTTTTGTTTTAATCTTTTCAGGTTCCCACGATCTTTAGAAAAATGGAAAGGATGGGGGGCGATGGTCGGATGAGCGACAAGTGGTGGAGGGGAAGGATGCGGGCTGTTGGATCCGAGCGAAGCGGTAAGTGACCACGGATGGTCGAGATGCAATCCGGCAACGGGGTTCGAATCTGGACCGATTAGGTGCTTTAAGTGACTGGGAACGGCTGTGATTAAAAGCGGCAACGAGGGGCGGTGCGGATCACGCCACGCGTCGGCAGGAGCGGAGGGGAAGGCGGGGTGAAACGATACGCGGCCGCGAGCGGCTGGGATTGACTTGGGGGGGGCGGACGGTGAGATACGCAACACGTGTCGCGCGCGGAGAGAGGGAAGGCAGGATGAGGGTTTAAGTTAGATCGGACGGCTGAGGGGGAATCCGGCGGGCGGAGGGGGCTCCGATGGCTGACACGCGGCAGCCCGAGGGAGTTTTAAGATTTTGGTTTTCTTTTTGATTTCCAGAAATGCTAATTAGCTTTAGAAAACTCAGAAAAATACCAAATAAACTTTAAAAATTCCAGAAAAATTCAGAGAACTATCTGGAACTATTCTAGACTTAATAAAAATATTCTCCACCCAAAATGATAGTTATATTTTGCAAAAGTACACTTTGGTTTTAAAAGGATAGTTTTAAATCTTAATAAAATCCTGAAATTTAACATAATTACATATTTGACTTTAGGAAGGTAAAATACATTTGTTTGACTTTCATGAAATGCTATAAATTTACTTTGGCTTTCACAATCAAAGTTTTTAATTTTTCCTCAGAACAGGTTTTAAATAAAATCCAGGAAAATCCAATAAATGCTTTATTAAAGGAAAAGAATTTTGGGATGTTACACATAGTGTCCTTCAAGGCCGCAGTGGAAACACATGACTTTCTTGCCGAGGGGCAGGCTAGTAATGATGATGACTTTTTCCTGTTTGTCCAACTTTCGTTGGGGGCTTTCATCCATCCTTTCTTGTGGAGTAAGGTTACAGCGGGCATCAACTATGAGTCTCCTTTTCTTACTTCTGCTGGGGGTCGTCATCTTGTTTTCAGTTATCTGGTTTGAACGGCAAGGATTAGCCTTGGTTTGGCTAGCCATCACTGTGCTTCTGTAGATCTGCCAGAGCTTTGAACAAAAGAGGCGAGAGGGAATAGCATGAGGTAAGGGAAAGATTCGCAGGGATAAGTATCTATACCCATCTAGCTATATAAAAAAACACTCCCAGGAAGATGGGGTGGCACTCAAATCATACAATTTGTTTTTGAAAGCAAGCTTTTCCCGTGACTGCGAAATGCAACGCCCAAGAGCAAGAAGGCAGTGCACAAGGGCCAAATGAAATTTTTGCAATAGTACACGTCTAAGCGAGAGGCCACATATAAAAGGGCACAAGGCTCGATATGTATGGTCCACTTGAAATGAGTCTATTCTACCTTCAAAGTTATCTTCGACATTCCTATCCTTAGACTTTGGAGTAGGGGTAAGAGAAGAGACAATAAATTTTCTTTTGAAAGCATGGATAGACGAGGAAAGTAGTTAGAGGGGATTTGACCAGAGTCAATACTCACTCTTGCATTATCAATTTCTTTGCAATTGAAACTTTGGTGGCGAAAAAGGATTTTCCAGTGGTTGTTTTGAAATGCTGGTATTTGAAATACTTTCTTTTGAAAAGGATTTTTTTATAGATATTGTAATCCTTCGCAATATTTGAACATTAATGAATGGACTAATTCACCTTCTGATTGCTTTTATTCACAGGCCTAAAATCCAATGGTCTTGAAAATTGTAACTTCCACTTCTTGTCATTTACAACTGGGCTATCTTCCTCCATCATTCGGTCATTGTATTACCACTATCTAAAACTCCAAATAGCAAATATCGACATTTATTTAATCCACTGGTCATTACATTAATTCACTTGATTATGTAAATTCTATACAAATCTGAATAACCATTTTGAGTTTATAAATCCAATTTCTTACTTGTCATTTATCAATTTAACCCACTCTATATCCTATGATCACATATCTTACTTGGGCTGTATATGATTTCCACAGTGGAATCAGGGTTATTTAGATTCTTACTAAAATCTTAATTCCCACCGTAAGTGTTGTAAATGAAACTCTAGATCCATTTATTTGTCAATTATTCAATTGCACATCCAAGGGAAAATCCAGTATCTTTATTCTTTCAAGTCCACCAATATCAAGTTTTTTTTATTAATTCAATTCTTTATCGTGGATTTCAGATTATAATATGCTCATCGGGTAATCAATCTTGCTCTCCTCTGTCTTCTTTAGATAACTCATTATTAATATCAACCAAGAATTATAATATTTATTTGGGCTATAACCAACAAGTGTCGTCACGCTTTCCATTTCTTCAAAATTCAATTGATCAACTTAGGTGGTCAATCCATTCAACTTTATGTCCTAGTAATACTTTCTTTACATCAATCCACCCTTTGCATCATGGGTTCCGTTCCCTTCTTCATTGATGCCTAATTTGATTTGCTCGCCAAGTACCCAATTTCTACTATCCGCAATCTTCTTCCAAACCATCTCATTGTCATAAATAATCACCGGAAATAGCGTTACAAATTTTATAATTCAATTCTTCCCAATCCAAGCGATTAGATAAATCCACCTATTCGTCCATTCTCACTGTTTGAATTGACTCGTCTTCTTAGTTAATCCAAGTATTTAAATCTAGCAATTTTCTCTCATCCGAAAAGTGGGTATCATTGATTTTCCTAGAATTTGTCATAAGTCCACCCAGGTTGGTACATGTATATATTCGAGAAATCCCAAATGAATTTTGGAATGAACTGGATTCGGTTCACTCATTTATTTTAGCTAAGGCCTAACCAAATCCAAGCAATTAATTGGGTCCATCCATTTTGCACCCAAATATTTATACAATTGTCTTTCTAAGATCTGATAGAAATCCGTCAGGGTTTATACACACTTACTAGAGAGGTCACAACATTTATTATTTTTGTCATGGCTCTTTCCCACGGATTTAGCTAATCCAACATCTAGTCAATCCAGATATTTAAATTCTCCTGATTTCACAATGATTCCATTAATCCATCCAGAGTTTTTACACATTTTATTTCTCTCTAATGATCGACAGGAATCCACCAACTTGTTATTTTACATGGGTATCCTAAGGGGTTAAAAGAATTTTGGGAATAATCCTCATAAAAAGTTAAACTTTTGAAAATTTCCTTGGACGAACATGTTTGTTGAAATAGGTCTGAGATAAATTTTTTTGTAATCAGCTGGAAATCAGTCTTTTACGGACAACACAGTTTTTGAGAAAGAAATTTTAAACGTAAGCCTTGGGTTTTAGGTCCAAGGGTAGGGTTTCAAAAGGGAGCTTACAAGAGGAGTCCTGACTTTCGTCATTTTAAATTCAAGGTGAGAAGCTTTAGAACTGTAAAAATGGACAGGGCAGCATATAGATGAGAGGGAATCATCTAAGAGGGATGAGAGTAAGAAATAGTACCTACATTTTGTACATAGATTTTTGGAGAAATAATTCTAGTTTGAAACTAATGGCCATGCTAACTAGGGTCATGACCTGCAGTCAATATGCTCTGATACCAGCTCTGTCGGACCCAGATTTTCAATCCAGAATCCTCTGTGAATCTACCGCACTATTCCCTGGATCAGTAGATAGTGCTCACAGATACATTACTGAATATCAAAATACATATCAAATGGAAACGTAAATATATTAGAAATATATTAGAATACTAAGCCGGGGTTCGCGACCTAGTTCTTGACCTTCTTGTCTTCATCATCCTGGCCTTGCGTATTGCTGAAGAGTAGCGGTCCGACTCCTGATTCTGGATTTTTGTTATGCGAGTGTGAGCACTCCAACCCCGTGCTCAGCGAGCCAACACATAGAATGCAAGTATATATATAACATGTATGGCAGACAAAGGATAGGCTCAGGTTTATTTTATTTTGCCGGAAATTGCATTTTAAAAGACTTAAGACGTATGTATAGAAATTCCTAGACTTAGCCTTTGGACCAAAATTTATATTACTTTTGAATAAAAGATTTTATAGAATAAGTACAGATCTCATCAAATACCCAAGCTGCTTGTACCACAAACCAGTTTTCAGTGTTATAGCCACTTAACTTACCACTGGGACAACACTCAGGACAACTCAAACTAGGACAGTCCTTTGTCCTTCAATTTCCCATTCCTGATTCCAGCCCTTTTTAGAAATCATTTTGAAATAGAACTATATCGAAGTTAAGTTCCCATGTCCGCCCTTGACCATAGGCACGACTGTTCGAACAGTTTTTGACTCTGCAGAGTTTGTACACTTTCACCACAAGAGATAACCCTGTTGGTATATTCCACACGTTTCCTTAGACATATAGATCAAAAGGATTATCACATGACCGTTACAATGCATCTAGTAAAGGGATTGCACTCGCTAAGGTTTCGTCTCCCCAACCCCCTCTTGCGCCACACGGCGGCTTCCCTCCAGCACCACGACCCGTGTCCACTCCGAAGTGCTTTCCTTTACTGGCGATGCAAATTAGTTAGTCATGCCTACACTTTGCCAGCTTGTGGTTGTACTGTTTTACAATGGGAGGTCATGACCCGATTTGGTCCTTGAACTATCTGGACGGTTCTATCACAAACCCCACTCTCGTGCACACCGATTCACCATACCCCCGAACCATCCGCCCAGATGTATCAGCAATTTTGGGGATTTTTGGGGGCATAAGATAATGATCATTTTAAACATACCCAACCATTTCCAACTACCACTTTTCCCAAAATTTCACTTTGCCTTTGCGTATGATGTTGGGATATTCCCGACATTCATGACAACTAAGCATTTCTAGGCCATATGACATAAACATAATATCCATTCTCAGAAATAGCTACATTTATATTTATTACTAGGGTTAACAAGGTTCACAGGATAATATGCCGAAAGTTATAATAGTGGCAACCATTAAATGGGACAACTAGCTAGAGTGGTAAAACAACATATCATAGCACATAAAATAATAGCATGCACTTGATAATTTAAATCTAAGTAATTTGCAAAGATGGGTATTCAAACATGATCAAAATATTGACTCGCCTGGCGCGGTTTACCGCGGTCTTGAGCTTATTCATAGTTTTCTCGTTTGTTGATCCTATGCTTCTGGTCTTCTCCGACTTCTGGTTCTTCGTATCGCCGGATCCATAGATTCTCCAAGATTCCAGTCTCTAATCACGCGCTAAACAATGGAATGCAAATAATTCAAGAAGATCCAAGAGAATCCAAATAAAAATCAATTTGACTTCATTAAGATAAAGGGTGACTTTTGGGTAGTATTGATCGGACGCGAAGAATTGACGGAATCAATGGGATTGGAACGGAGGGATAAATGGCGAAAGGAAGAAGAAATATCATGGCGGAAGGAATATTTGCCGGAACAAAAGATTGGCTAGGTATAGCCGACCGCAGAATATCACGGCTCGACCCACTTTATTTATTAATCTTCTTTTTCTAATTTTATATTTCTTAAGGAAGTTCCATGAGTTAGGGTAGATATATTTGACTTAATAAATATTTTGTCATGGTTAGCATGAACAAAATAAGGCATGTGTTACATATATAAGGTACGATTATTGTGATTTACCGATTGAGTCTTATAGAGTATACTTCTAGTAATTGAAGGCGTATTATTTTAGTTTGCTCTAACATTAACTTGATTATTACGGTGTAGGTTAGTAGGATTATTTTTGACTATTAACGACCCATGGGTCCTTTTTAACAAGCGTCACGAGTTACACTTTGATATGATGATAGTTTACGATGCCTAGAGAACTAAGGGTCATTGATGCCTTTATACATATATTTGCATTTATTATCATGTTTAATTAGAATCTTTTCTATATATAATTCAAAATAAATATTAATGACACTCTTATTTTATTATGCATGACCTTTCTTGAGGTGTTTTACCAATTTACTCCTATTATCCCATGTGTACTCCTATTATCATGTGTATCTCGTTACAACTAGTCTATATGCCATTGTATGTTTATTTGGGTCTATGATAATTATTTACATTAGCTAATTATTTAAAAAGGCTTTCATGATGTTCATATTTTAACAATGTACAAATAAGGCTTATCTTTTCAAGTTTGGGTCTTAAGTAATTACTTGCGAGATGATTTCTATTTATGAATCTATATTACCCAATATTCAACTAACTTAATCCTTGTAGAATAATCAGTTTGTTAGTCTTGATTACCATGTGACTTTAGCCAACATTAAATCTCATTTGATTTTGATCCATTTTCTTCCTACTATTTATTACATATATATATCTATACCTACAGCTAGATTATATGCCACTTTACTTTTATTTGGGCCATGCTAATTATCTGTATTAATTATTAATTAAAAAGAGCCTTTAGGGCATTTAGTTCTTAACTACCTGTAGTTTACAATGTGCAAGCATGGCATACTTTACTTTTAAAAGAGGAACTAACTTGTCACCCTTCTTCTACTTTAATTCAAATTGCTAGAAATAACAGTTATAGTTCAAACCTCACATTAGTTAATTCCATAATCTTTATTCTTATGCAGAATTTGCAATCTATTCCTTATGCAACACACATTCTTTTGCCCAAAACTTTCATAGCATTCAGTATGTCATTTTCAACTTGTATTAGTTCTTTTAACCACCAATTGTGTTAATCATTCTCCTTACCAAATACCAGGGAAGCCCCATTTTCAATATGCTCATTGAGTTGATACCAATACTTCTGGACAGAGAGACAAACCAGAGCAAAAATAATTGTGTTCGGCTGGAGCTCATTTCAACCAGGCAGAGAAGGTGGCCGGCGCTGGACAGTGGCTTCGCTGCCGGTGTTGGGAGATCGGAGGAGGAACGGCCACCGCTAAAATGAGTCCACGGAGTATCTATGAACCCGTGGGAGGCAGCACGGCTTCGGAGATCAAACCGATGGCGGCCAGCGGAGCTCACAGCGACCGGCCGTGGAGGCGATATGAGGCGGCGGCGCTAGGGTGCAGGGGAGGAGAAGTGAAGGCGAGCACGAGCGAGAGGGAACCCAGGGAAACTCACCGGTAGTGTTGGCTTGGCCGGAGAGGCTCCAGGGGTGGCCGGCGACGAGAACCCGAGCGGCGGCAGGGAGGCTTGCGCGGAGGGAGGAGCTCGGGCGTGGAGGAGGCCGGGCGTCGGTTGGGGGAGGTTGAGGATGTCGCGGGGGTGCTCTCACCGCATGGGATTGGTGCGAGGCTAGCCGAGAAAGGAATGGCGTGGGCGACGGTGACTTCGGCCGGGATTTGGGAAAAGTGGCCGGCGCTGCGATTTCACACCGGGGAAATCCAATTAAACGCTGGAGAGAGCTGCTAGGAGGGAGAGGCGCACCGTGACACGGTTGGATGGCGGGGAGCTTCACCGGAGCAGCTGGGGCAACGACGGCGGCGTGGGAGTGCACAAGGGGAAGGCCGAGCGGAAGGAAATGGGGAAAGGCGCAAGGGGAGGCAAGTGCGAGCTCGGGAGCGGCTTTATAACCAGGGAAGGAGGACTGTGCGTCTGCTGTGGCCGACGTCACCAGCACAGGAGCCGACTTAGGTGGCGGCGCGTAGGCCGACGTAGGGGCGGCGCGCACAGGAGCGAGGATAGCGACTGGAGAGGGAGCAGGAGCGCGGGGTAGCGGCAGAGATCGGGGAAAACCAGGGGCGCGATGAGGGAGGAAGCAGTGGGCGAGCAGCACGGCATGTGCGGCGGCGGAGGAACCGGAGGAGGCGGCGCGTGCTCGGAAGAAATAGCGGGAGAAAGAGAGAGACCGAGCGGTGGGGGAAGAAAGAAAAGAGGGGGAGAAGGGAGGCTGCCGGGTGGGGCGTCGGCAGGGAAAGGAGTGGGAGCGGGGCCCAACTGGCAGTGAGGGTGAAAGGAGAAAGAGAGGACAAAAAGGGAGGAGAGAGTGGGGCCCACAGGGAAGAGATTAGGAAAATAGGGATTATGCTAAACTAGGGGAATTTGAAGAAACTTGCATCCTCAATTTACTTATGATATTAACTCGAATTTGAATGATAATTGTTCTTTATTTCATTCTGTGCTTATTATATCCTTTCAAGTAATATTTGCAATTTGATCATATTAAATTTCAACCCTCGATTTGAGCTTTAAAAACTAAATTCAGTTTTTAACTTTTAATGACAATTCTAGAATTGGTTTATACTTTGTTATTTGTTGGTTAATTTATTTTGCACCTGCTATATCTTATTATTATACGATTTTATAATCATTATTATTATTTTATCTTTAGGGAGTTATGCCCAGATATTAATTTGTGTAACACAATTTTGGAGAGCTCAATTAAAATTGCAAGGAAATTTTGAATATCAGTAAGATGCAAAATAAAAATTTTAAATTCTTCGAAATTTAGCTAGCTTTAAATTTTAGGATGTTACACTCATTAAGTCAAATTAATTATTCACATGCGATGATAAACCCAACGTAATATAAGCATGGCTAAGCATACAACTTGTATCTCCCATGTGATATCTAGTATGGTATCACTAGTAACTTCCCATCCTAAGGTGACAATAGTATCATGGCATTCAAATTATCAAGGAGGGGTAATTCAATTTGGGTTGATAACTACCAAGTACAAAGATTTGTAACTAAATAGCGATGCAGAATAATTTAAAACAAAATAATTAAATAATAGATTACAAACTGGGTTCAACATGTTGAAAGGAGACAACTTGCCTTGGTTTGGCTCAGCGAGGTAGTCCGGATCTCCTAGCGTCACTCCTGCTCCTCCGAAAGCGGAATCTAACGAGAGAGAAAGTGATCGAAACAACAAAATAAATCAAATAAAATTCAAATAAACTCCAAAAACCTTGAAATTGGAACTAAAAGATAGAGCTCGATTATAGATGAACCGTCGGCGGGGGCGTGGTGCGGGCTGATGTCAATGGAATCGGACGATTGTGGGCTTGACGCGTGGAAGCATCTGGGCCGTTGATCCAGATCTGGATCAACGGTGGGGATCGGGCACGGCGACCGTTGGATGGCCGACGCGTGGAGGGCACGTCGCGCGAAGTGACGCGGGCGCGGTGCGAACGCGGGAGTGACGACCGAGGCATGGCGCGGTGTGTGCGTGCGGGGTCTGGCGGCGAGGGCAGAGTCCGGCGGCGAGGGCGTGTCCGGCAGCGGGGTTCCGGTGTCGGCGCAGTTCGTGCAGGAGACGGTGCGGGGACGAAACCGCATCAGAGACGACGTCGGGGAAGCCGACGCATGGCAGGTGGGAGGTGATCGGACGGTCAAGCGGGAGTTTGAAGCGGGGCATGGGTGTAGGCGTGCGGGGCTCGTGGATGGACGCCGCGTGGCACGCGGAGAGAGATCGGGCGACGGGGAGCAGCCGGGCCGAGGCGGGCATGGTTAAGGGGCCAATGTGTGGCGTGCGGGATGGGCCGAGAGGTTTCGGCCCAAGGGCTTTAGGGGTTTTTCCCGATTTTCTCTTTTTTAGAAAATCGATTAAATCCAAAAGAGCTTCAGAAAATAGCAAATAAATCCAAAAAATTCACCAAAAATTCTAGAAAAATCCTTGAGACACAAGGGATCCAAATAAAATATTTTTAGTTTATGTTAATGTTTATTTTAATCATATTAAATCCTTTTTAATTTCTAAAAATTCAAATTAAGCCTTATTGATTCCAGAAAATTCTCAAAAATTTATTTTTAAATTAAAGACTTTAAATTCACTGAAAAACAGGGTGTTACAAACCTCTCCCCCTTAAACGGGATCTCGACCCTGAGATCTGGGCTCATGAAGAGAATAGGTTTGGAAACTCAGTCTTGAGGTCCTCCTCGCGCTCCCAGGTGGCTTCCTCTTCTAAGTGCCTCCTCGCACTCCCAGGTGGCTTCCTCCTTTGAGTGGTTGCTCCACTGGACTTTGCAAAAATGGATAACTTTATTCTGGGTCACATGCTCTGACACTTCGAAAACCTTGGTTAGGTGCCCTTTGTATGACAGGTCCTCCTGAAGATTGACAGCCTCAAGTGGCACAACCTCCTCTGGCACTTGCAAACACTTCTTCAAATGGGACACATGGAAGACGTCATGTATCCCGCTGAAGGACGCAGGTTGATCCAACTGATACGTAACCTCTCCCATGCGTTTCAAAATTTTGAACAGTCCAACATATCTCGGCGCTAGCTTTCCTTTTAACTGAAACCTCTTCACACTTTTTTTGAATGGTGTGATCCTGAGATACACGAAATCATTTGGATCAAAGCTCAACTCTCAACGTCTGGTGTCCGCACAACTCTTTTGCCTGGCCTGGGCAGTTCTCAATCTTTCCTGAATCAAACGAACCTTTTCCTTAGCTTCTTTTAAACAGTCTGGCCCAAACACCTGACCTTCCCCTTCTCTTTCCAATTGAGAGGGGTCCTGCATTTCCTGCCATACAGTGCCTCAAATGGTGATATTTGCAAACTGGCCTGATAACTGTTGTTGTAAGAAAACTCTACAAAAGACAAACAACTGTCCCACTTAGATCCATGATCTAGCACACATGCTCTCAACATATCCTCAAGAATCTGATTTACTCGCTCAGTCTGTCTATCTGTCTGGGGATGATATGCTGTACTGAAATTTAGGTGAGTTCCCATAGCTTCATGGAAACTTTTCTAAAATTGTGAAGTGAATTGGGATCCATGATCAGACACTATTTTCTTTGGCACTACATGTAGACTGATAATCCTCGACATATACGGCTCTGCCAATCTATCACTAGTGTAAGTTGTTTTCACTGGAGTGAAATGAGCAACCTTGGTTAAACGATACACAATGACCCAAATTGAATCAGAACCTTCTTTGGTCTTTGGTAATCCTGTAATGAAGTCCATACCAATCCCTTCCCACATCCACTCGGGAACTTTCAACGGTTGTAGCAAACTTGCCGATCTCTGGTGCTCGGCTTTTACCCTTTGACATACATCACAAAGTGCCACATACTCAGCGTTCTCACGCTTCATGCTGGACCACCAGTATTTATCCTTAATGTTCTGGTACATCTTGGTACTATCCGGATGAATCGAGTACAACGACTCGTGAGCTTCCTTTAGTAACAGCTCCTTTAGCTCTTTCTTATTAGGCACACACAACCGCTGCTTGAACCACAGGGTTCCTTGTTCATCCTCTGTAAATCCTGACTCTTTTCCTTGGCTCATGTTTTCCTTGATCCGCTGGAATGCCTCATCCTCTGGCTATGCCTGGCGAATCTGACCATCCAAAGTTTGATGCAACTCTATTGTGGCCAGAAACCCTTCCTCGACCAACTCCAAACTAAGCTTATAGAATTCATCATGCAAAGCTGGCTGACTTTCCTTAACCGTCACTGTATTGCAATAGACTTTTCTGCTCAAAGCATCTGCGACCACATTGGCCTTCCCGGAGTGATAATGTATTCCAACATTATAATCTTTTATTAGCTCCAACCACCTCCTCTGCCTAAGGTTGAGTTCGGCCTGGGTAAAAATGTATTTCAAACTCTTGTGATCCATGTAAATCTCACATCAATTACCCATGAGGTAATGATACCAAATCTTTAGTGCGTGCACTGCAGCCGCTAGCTCCAAATCATGTGTAGGATAATTCTCCTCATGTGGTCTCAACTAGCGTAAGGCATATGCTACCACTATCTTGTCTTGTATTAGCACGCATCCCAATCCTTTGCGAGAAGCATTGCAATAGATCTCAAAATCCTTGTTTATATAGGGCAACACTAGCACTAGGGTTGTGGTCAAACTCTCCTTCAGTTTCTGAAAACTCTTCTCGCACTCTAGCGTCTAAATAAATTTCTTTTCCTTTCTGAGTAACTGTGTAAGAGGTCTAGCTACACTAAAAAATCTTTCAATGAAGCGACGGTAATATCCTGTCATACTCAGAAAACTCCTGACCTGAGTCACTGATGAAGGTGACTTCCAATCCAAAACATCCTTTACTTTTCTGGGGTCAACTGCGACTCCTTCTGCTGACATTACATGGCCTAAGAAGGTGACCTCCTTCATCCAAAACTCACACTTGCTGAACTTGGCATATAACTGGTGATCCCTCAATTTCTGCAATGCCACCCTCAGGTGCTCCTCATGTTCCTTTTTATCCTTGGAGTAGATCAAAATGTCATCGATAAACACGATGACGAACTTATCCAAATATTCCATGAACATCTTATTCCTCAAATACATAAAGTAGGCTAGAGCATTGGTCAAACCAAAGGATATCACTGCGAACTCATATAGACCATAACGAGTTGAGAAAGCTGTCTTAGATATATCCTCCTTTCGAATTCTCATTTGATAGTATACTGACCTCAAATCAATCTTGGAGAAAACTCCTGCTCCCTTAAGCTGATCAAACAAGTCATCAATCCTGGGCAAAGGGTACTTGTTCTTGATGATGACCTCGTTAAGAGCTCGGTAATCCACATACATGCGCTGACTACCATCCTTCTTTTTGCAAAACAACACTAGCACTTCCCAAGGGGACGAACTCGGTCTGACATAACCTTTGTCCAAAAGCTTCTAGATTTGCTTCTTCAGTTCTGCTAAGTCATTGGTAGGCATCCGGTAGGATCTCTTAGAAATTAGAGAGGTACCAGGTACTAACTCGATCAAAAACTCAACCTCTCACTCTAGTGGCATGCCTGGAAGATCGTCAGAAAACATATCAGGGTACTCTCTGACTACTAGCACATCCTCCAACTTTATCACTTTGCTCTGGCAAACCATGACTTTCTGTAGCTGACTCATACTAGCTGCAAACTGTACTTTACTCTCATCTGAACTGGTCAAGGTCACTGCTCTGCTCCCATAATCTAACACTACCTGATGCTTTTTGAGCCAATCCATACCCAAGATCATGTCTAAAGACTGAATGTCCAATAAGATTAAGTCTGCACTGAACTCCACTCCTTGAATGGTTATTTTAACTCCTGGACAGCCTAGGTTCGTACTCAACTCAGAACCTGGGGATTGGATTAAAAGAACGGATCCAAGAACAACATTTTTTAACTGTTGCTTTAAAGCAAAACTTCGAGAAACAAACGAATGCGAAGTTCTAGAATCAAACAAAACTATGGTAGGGCTTGAATGAACTAGGAACTTACCGATCACAACTTTTGGTGCTGCCTGGGTCTCCTCGGTGGTGACATGGTTCACCCGGCCTCTCACAACTAGTGGTGTCCTACTGGCCTAGCCTGATGCCTGGGGTGCTCCTCGTCCTGCTCCTGGGGCAGGAATCCGATCTGGTGTGGCTCCCAGATTGAAGCGAACTAGTGTAGGGGCTTGCCTCCGGGGGCACTTGCTAGCATAGTATCCTGGCTCATGACACTTGAAGCAAGTGACGGACGCCGCTGGGTTGGCGCTCCTCTGCTGCTGGCTGCTTGATCCGTTAGGACACTGTTCTAACTGAAACTGACGTGGCGCTAGGGCCAGTGTCCTGAAGACTGGCTGCTGAGGTACTTGTGCAGGCTGATACGTGCCAAAGTGGGCTTTCTGAGCCTGATGCGCCTGAGATCCCTGCTGCATCATCCTCCTCTTGCGAGACTCCTCTAGCTCGCGGTGACTCTCCTCAATGACTATGGACTTATCCACCATATACTGAAAGCTAGTATAGTCATTGCCCACCACTTGTACCTTCAATCCTGGATTCAATCCTTTCTTGAACCTCTTCTGGCGAGTATCGTCCGTGGCTACGTCCTTTGGCACATAGCGAGCTAACTGAGTGAATTTATTGAGATATTCACTCACTAACATATTCTTTTGCTGCAGCTCACAAAACTCTTCTTTCTTCATCTCGATCACCCCATCCAAGATATGGGGGTGACGGAAAGTAGCAGTGAACTCTACCCACATGATGCTGTTCTGGTCCTCATGAGCGGCGCAGTAATTCTCCCACCACTTTGCCGCGACTCCCTCAAGCTGGTGCGTGGCATACAAAACCTTCTCTCTGTCTGTGGACTAGGCCAGGTTCAGTTTCTTCTCAACTGAACAGATCCAATCGTCTGTCTCCAAAGGCTCTGAAGATCTGAAGTCGGTGGGCGGCCTCGTCCTCACAAACTCTGCATATCCGGACTACTTACGAGCAGCCTGAGGTGCTACTGCCTCCTGGTGCTGACGTTGCATCAAAGCATTCATATTCTGCATCATGGTCTGCATCATTTGCGTGTGAGCCACCAAAAACTGACTGAGGGCTGGTTCCAAGCTCACTGGGCTGCCTAGGGTGGCTGGGTGGCACTGCTCCCTAGATCCTGGTGTGCCTGGTTACGACCGACGGAGTTCCTGATGTCAACCATCTTGCTGTTGTTCTGAAAGGAAACACTGCGGACCTCACAAGGGCAAGGAGGCAAGAGGAAAAAGCATAGGTAAGGGGGTCTCTAAGAGGGTTTCTCTAATGGCAACCCTAATCTAAACAAACACTTAGCCAAAAAAAGGCTAACAACAAAAACTAGAAAAATAACTCCAATAAAATTTTTGATATGATTGCAATATAATGCTTTTAAGGGTAAGATTTGCAGCTCACATCACACAAAACTACAAGAAAAAGCAAAATGGTCTACACGATACTAAAACTATAAAAGGGTTCTGATCTGATGGCTCTTAATATTCACAGTAGTCTTTAATCTTGTCTTGGAACATATTGGGTGCTTCCTTGATCCAAACTTCACAGCAAAGCTCGAAGAATTCTGAGTCAAACTCCTTTTTGATTATGGGACACTCGAGACATCAATGGATATTATGGGGATAAGAAGTCAAATTAAGTTTCGAAAATAATATTCCAAAGAAGGTGAAGATTAAGAATCCTAATAATAAGGTAAGAATAAAGAATCACTAGATATTTATTTTGTTGATTTGATTTTAAAAAATAGATTTTGAAATTGGGCTAAAACGACCACTCTAACTAGGGCTTCGTCCTACAGTTGACATGACTCTGATGCCATCTCTGTCAAGACCCAAATATGCAAATTTGGACTCTATGTGTATACCACACTAGTCCATGGTCACGCTAATGCACACAGTCAAACATAGATGCAATATCAACCATACACATGCTAAAATAAAGGAAAAACTCAAATATTAATAATTAACACATGTACGACCTTATGACCAAACTTACAATCTCACTAGTCGGAAGGGCTTAAAAACTAGCAGCGGAACACCAAAAATAAGCGTAGTAGCCATTCGACATGCCCACAGAAAATCGACTGGGGAGCAAAGTCTTAAACCGTGAAATCACTGAAGTATTCTCCCTCTGATACTACCTGCTGGTAATACTCCTCCTCCTCAACTGAGTAATAGTGGGCATAAAACCGTGAGTACATTGGTACTCAGCTAGTTGTTTGTAACGAAAGGATGCAATATACTACGCAAGGCTTACCAATGGATGACTGAAAGGTTAATTTACATAAAACAATGCTTTTAAGTAAATACAATAAATAGATTGACAACGAACTTTAAGGAAAAACAACAATAAAATAATAATCAACGGAATTGAATAAGACACTTGTGCATCTCCCATCCACAAGCTAAACCACTACTGAACTAACCATTCACTTTCCAATAATAATCATTCCAAATTTTATGAAAACTCTACCCCTCGTGTGAAATCACTAAGCATTGTCCATAACCGAGGACATAACTATTCGAATAGTTTTACACTCTATAGAGGTTGCGCAACTGTACCCACACGATGTGATTAACCTCGTACTAAAGAAATCATAACAAGGCCTTTACAATGCTCAATCTCAACTCAATCCGGCCCGCTAGGGTTTTGGATCACACCCCCTTTGCACCTCACGGATATTAGCATCCATGTTCATTAGAATGGCAAGATCGAAATTGAAATATCACAAATTAATCAGCTAGATCTATCCCATACTAGACATGTGGTTTGGAAGGTATAGCTCTGATCAATAACACATACAATTAAGTCCTTAATGTTACTCAGGCGAGACCACCACATCCCTCGAAATGAAATCCACACTTCCCCCTTTACTGCACGATCACTCGCCCAAGTGCAAAATCAAGTGTGTATAACCTACGCCGATGCCACACCAATGCTCTGGCATAAATTTTATAATAGTGGCACCAACCACAATTCCATATCTCATTAAGTCAAATTAATTATTCACATACGATGATAAACCCAACATAACATAAGCATGGCTAAGCATACTACTCATATCTCCCATGTGACATCTAGTATGGTATCACTAGTAATTTCTCATCCTAAGGTGACAATGGCATCATAGCATTCAAATTAACAAGGAGGGGTAATTCAATTTGGGTTGATAACTACCAAGTACAAATGTTTGTAACTAAATAGCGATACAGGATAATTTAAAACAAAATAACTAAATAATATATTGCAAATTGGGTTCAATATGTTCAAAGGACACGACATGCCTTGGTTTGGCTCAGCGAGATACTCGGGGTCTTCTAGCGTCGCTCTTGCTCCTCCAAAGGCGGAATCTAATGAGAGAAAAAGCAACCAAAACAACAAAATAAATCAAATAAAATTCAAATGAACTCCGAAAACCTTAAAACTAGAACCAAAAGATAGAGCTTAATTTTAGATAAATTTAGAAAAAAGAACGAGGTCAATCGGAGCTAGGACGGAGGAGAACAAGCTCTCGAAAAATTAAATCTAAAGAAAATACTGAAAATTCTGAAAAGTTATTGTGTTGTGGACCCAGTGCACGGAAAGGTGGGTTCACGATAGACTCAGTCCACGAAACAGTGCATCTGGGGTCACACCAACGCGGTGGGCGTGGCTGACGTGGCAATGATACGTGGCACGGGGTGGCTGACGTGATAGTGACACGTGGCAGGCTAGGGCTGACGTGGCACCGACGCGTGGTCGACGCGGCACTAACATGGCACTTGGGGTCGACGGCCGACGTGGTGCTAACGTATCGCAGCGCTAACGTGGCATCTAGGGCTGACGTGTCGTGCTGACTTGGACTGGGAATGGGACCACGGGTCTACGGCACAGTGTGCTAACACGTGGGGCCGGGTTGTCGGTGACTTGGTTCACGGTAGACTACGTCCACGAAGGAGGTGAACCGTCGGCGGGGGCATGGTGCGAGCTAACATCGCGATAATGGCATCTGGGGCTTGACGCATGGCAAGATCTGGTCTGATCCGACGGGTGGGAATGGGACGCGACCGTTGGATGGCCGACGCGTGGAGGGCATGTCATGCGAAGCGACGCGGGTGTGCGGACGTGGTTCAGGCGACGCGGTGTGGGTGTGCGGGGTCCAACGGCGAGGGCGGAGTTCGGTGACGAGGGTGTGTCGTGACGGGGTTCTGGTGTCGGCGTAGGAGTGGAAAGGCTTCGACGGTGGTGGGACTCACCGGCGGGCACAGACGACGGCAGGGACGGGTCCAGCGATGGTGCAGGTACGACGAGTGCGTCCGACGAGAGGCGGCGGTGCTCGACGAGGGAGACGGCAACGACAGCAGCGGCGCTTGGATCGATGGTGAGGACGGCGGCGCGAGGTGAGGGAGGTGGCGAGGTGGTGACGTTTATATGCACGTAGACCGAGGAGTTCGGGTCGAAGACGACGTCGGAGAGGCCAATGTGTGGCGGGTGGGAGGAGATCGGACGGCCGAGCGAGAGTGGGAGGCAGGGCGCGGGCATGTGGGGCTCGCAGATGGACGCCGCGTGGCATGGGAGGGAGTTTGGGCGGTGGGGAGCGGCCGGGCCGCGGCGGGCTGGTGCAGGCGCGGTCGAGGGGCCGATGTGTAGCGCACAGGATGGGCCAAGAGGTTTCGGCCCGAGGGCTTGAGGGGTTTTTTCCCTGATTTTCTCTTTTTTAGAAAATCGATTAATTCTAAAAGAGCTCTAGAAAATAGTAAATAAATCCGAAAAATTCACCAAAAATTCCAAAACAATCCTTGAGACACAAGGGATCCAAATAAAATA
This sequence comes from Melocanna baccifera, assembly GCA_036346265.1. Taxonomy (NCBI): domain Eukaryota; kingdom Viridiplantae; phylum Streptophyta; class Magnoliopsida; order Poales; family Poaceae; genus Melocanna; species Melocanna baccifera. The sequence goes on along the minus strand of CM070682.1, from coordinate 23,946,156 downwards.
TTTTTAGCTTATTTTAGTGTTTATTTTAATCATATTAAATCCTTTTTAATTTCTAAAAATTCAAATTGAGCTTTATTAATTCTAGAAAATTCCCAAAAATTCATTTTTAAATTAAGGACTTTAAATTCACAAAAAATAGGGTGTTACAGGCCTGTAAATTAGTCAGTCAGGATAGTCTCATACCAGCCTTGTGGTAGTACGTTAGGGCTTTGTAGCAGTAGCTCACAAACTGGTGGTTAACTTGACTTAGGCACTTTCACATACCTCTTGTGCCTGGTAATCAACATTGTGTCACTAAACAACAATGCATGCCAACAAACACCCACCATAAAACCATTTTCCTTGGTCTAAACTAAGTTTTTGTATTTTATTTTAAAATATTTCATAGACTTTTTTAACTCACCGAAATCAAGAATACATAATAAAAGCTCGTCATTTTATGTGAAAAGGTTATCTCAACCTAAAGTTATATGTAGACATGTCTAAGCATTTCCTACAAAAATTCTCAAGCCATACTAGTATACTAACTATAGTTTTATTCTAGGATGACAAGGTATTCATGAATCAATATCAAAGGAGGTAATAACAAATAGGCATTTACTAATTTAAAACTGGAATTAAAATATATTGAATAAAAGTATGCATGCAGAATAATTTAAAATAATATAATTTTATTTTACAATCTGGAATCAACATAATCAAGGTGTATGACTTGCCTTGCTCTACTGCTAGGTGAGAGTTGTTGAAGTCGAATTCTGAATTGTTGAAGCCTACATGTGGAAATATCCAGACAAACTCAAATGAAATCAAATAAACTCCAAAATTTAAAAAGGAGGGCAGAAATGGATAGATTAGAATTTTTGATGAATTTAAAATTTTAAACGAGCTCCCAGAAGTTTGAAATCAGAGAAAAAGAATAAATTAGGATTTTTGGAATTATTTTTCTCTATTGGAAAAGGTATTTATGACATCAGCAGTGAATTATTTTTCTAAAGGAAATTCAAATTTATGATGTCAACAAAGGATTTAATTTTTGACTAAATTATTTTTATAGGAAAAGGGAATAATGATGTCATGCTAACGTCAGCCTTGGCTAGGCCTGAAGCCAACATGTGGGCCTAATCCACTGTGGATCAGGTCCATGGATGTCGAGACCCGAATATGAAAATCCGGACTCTCTGTGTACTCTGCACTAGTCCCAGGATCATGCTAGTGCACACAGTTAAACATAGATGTCATCACAACCATATACACGATAAAATAAAGGAAAAGCTCAAATATCGATAAATCTCAAAAGGTACGACCTTATGGTCAAGCTTAAAATAAACTGGCCCGAAGGCTTAACAAAAGTAGCAGCGGAAATCCAAAATAAAGCGTAGTGGCCAATCGACAAGCCCACAAAGCTATCGAGTGGAGAACGGCCTAATCCGCGAAGTCATCAAGTACTCTCCTTCCGAACCTCCTATTGGTGAAACTCCTCTTCCTCAACTGAGCAACATTGGGCATAAAGTCGTGAGTACATTGATACTCAGCAAGTCGTTTGTAACAAATGAATGCAATATAGTATGCAAGGCTTACCAAAGGATGGCTGAAAGGTTAATTTGCGTAAATGACAGTTGAAAATACAAATAATAGATTGAAGGTGAACTTTAAGTAAAACAATAATTAAGTAAATAATCAAAGGAAATGACATACCACTTGCGGACCTCCCATCCACAAGCTAACCAACCGCTTATGGACCTCCCATCCATAAGCTAAACCAACAGTGAACACCTGTCCACTTCCATTCTCAAGTTTTCAGAAATAACTACCCCTCATGTGAAATCATCGAGCATTGTCCATGACCGAGGATGCGGCTATTCGAATAGTTTTACACTCTGCAGAGGTTGCACAACTGTACCCACACGATGTGATTAACCTCGCGCTAAGGAAATCACAACAAGGCCTTTACAAAGTTCAGTTCACAACTCAATCCGCCCGCTAGGGTTTCGCATCACACCCCCCTTGCGCCACATGGAAATCAGCAACCATGTTCATCTCAATGGCAAGATTAAAGTTGAAACCTCCCAAATTAGTCAACCAGGTCCGTCCCATACCAGACATGTGGTTTGCACGGTAAAGCTCAGATCAATGGCGCACAAAGTTAAGTCCTTAACAATACCCGGGCGAGACTACCACATCCCTCGAAGTGCTCCAACACTTCCCCCCTTTACTGCACGATCACTCGCCCGAGTGCAAAACCAGTTTGTTTAACCACCGCCGATGACGCACCAACGTCATGGCACAAATTTTCATATACATGGTACCAACCACAGTTCCATATCTCATTAAGTCAAATTCATAATTCACATGTGATGATAAACCCGATCGTAACTATAAGCACACTAAGCAATTCTATCGTACCAGCCCATGTGACAAATAATCTAGCATCACTAGTAAATTTTCCAACCTATGGTGACAATGGCATCATGGCATTCCAAAATATCAAGGAGGGATAAACTCAAATGGGACGATAACTACCAGTACAAGTGTTTGAATAAAAATAGCGTTGCAATGTAATTTAAAACAAATTAATTAAATAATAGATTGCAAACTGGGTTCAACATGATCAAAGGACACGACTTGCCTTGGTTATGCTCAGTGAGGTACTCCCGATCTTCGGGCGTCGATCCTGCTCCTCCGGAATCCGAATCTAGCGAGAGAGAAAACGACTGAAACCAAAGAAACACATAAAATGACAAGCAAATGAACTCCAAAATTCATGAAACTAGAACTAAAAGCTAGAGCTCGATTTTAGATGAATTTAGAAAAAAGAACGGGGTCAATCGGAGCTAGGACGGAGGAGAACGGGCTCTCAGAAAATTAACCCTAAAAGAAAATCGAGAAAATCGGAAAACCTACTGTGCTGTGAACCCGGTCCATGGAATACCGAGTTCACCATGAACCCGGCGCACCAAACAGTACACTCGGGGCGGCGCCGATTGGCGGGATAGGGGCGACGTGGCAGCGCTGCGTGCGCCACGTGGCACGTCGGCCGACATGGCGTCCGACGTGGCGCCACGTGGCTCGGGGCGGCGGGTTTTGCTGATGTGGCATACCACGTGGCAACTGACATGGACTAGGGCTAACGTGGCACGCGCTAGTGCTGCCACGTGGCTAGGCCGAGCGGCTTCGAGCGCGGGCAGCAGCGACGGACGGCCGCGTCGCGACGCTGCGGCGCGAGCCGGTGCTCGCGCCCGATCCGGGACGGTGGGGATGCGATAAGCGCGGAAGCGGCGATGGCGGCGTGGTGGCTGCGCGGCCGATCCGACGGAAGCGTGCGCACGATCCGGGCACAGCTCGATCTGGATGTGTGGCGAGATGAAGCGGCGGGGTGCGGTGGCGGGCGGATCGCCGATGCATGGCGGGCGTGGTGCGAGGCGTCGCGGCGCGCGGCTCGTCTGCCGGGGCAAGGAAGCGGCGCGGTCCGCGACGCGGCGACGCGAGGCGACTCGACGGTGGGAGGCGAGGCGACTCACCGGCGACGGGGACGGCAGCGGGAAGAGCGGCGACAGCTCTGGTGGCGGTGAAGACACTCCGGGCGACGACGGAGGGCTCCGGCGACGGCGCGGGGGCGAGGGCGAGCAAAGGCGGCGGTGCGAGGGTTCGGCGAAGCGTGCACGTGAACCGAGGCGAGGCGGGTTTTATCACATGAACCGAGGAGCTCAAATCGGTTACGGCGCGGGGCGGCAACGGCACAAGGTTTGGACTATCCGGATCACGCGTGGGGGAGATCGGACGGTGGGGCGCAAGGGTTAGGTTAGGGTTACGCGCGGTAGCACTAGCGCGCGACGAGTCCGGCGGAACGCACGGACGCGACGCGTTGCGGAGCGGCACGGATGGCCAACACTGTCAGCGGGAGGTGCGGCGCGCGCGCGGCGGGCTGGCTGGTGCCGCCGCGTGGCGGGGAGCGGGTCGCGCGCAGTTCGGACGGCCGGATGCGGGCGCGTGGCGAATCGGACGACGCGGGCGGAGTCCGGGCGCGGCGCACGCGGGAATGAGCGGGAGCAGGCGAGGAGGCTCGGATGGGCGACAGGTTGCGCGGGGAGGGCATCCGGCGGCTGAGGGAGAGGCGGGGCGCGGGAGCGGGCTGGGCCGAGGAAAAGGCGACGCGTGGCTGGGAGGGATGGCTGACGCGTGGGAGGTGGAGGATCGGACGGCTGAGGATATTTCCCCGATTTTTCTTATTTCCAGAAATTCAAATAAATTTTCAGGAGCTCTAGAAAATAGCAAATAAATCCCAAATATTCATCAAAAATACCAGAAAATTCCTTGAGACCTGAAGAATCTAAATAAAATATTTTTAACTTTTGTTGATGTTTATTTTACTCAGATTAAATCATTTTAAAATTCAAAAATTCATTTAAAGCTTAATTTAATTTCAGAAAATTCCAGAAGATGTCTTGTGACACAAGGAACTTAATTAAATTATTTTCAGCTACTATTGAGGTTTAATTTAATCATTTTAAATTCTTTTAAATTTTTGAAAATTCTTTTAAGCTTGATTTTTAAATTCAGGAAAATCTCAGAATTTTATTTTTAAATTCAAAGTTTTAAAAATCCCCAAAAATCAGGATGTTACAATGGACCAGAGGGTGGCTAAGGTGGCAAGGAGGGTGATGTGGCACTTACGTGGCTGGTGACAAGGCTCAAAATGTTAACGTGGCAGGTGATGTGATGACACATGGCAACTGACGTGGCTTAGGAGGGCTCGTGTGCTGATGTGGCAGTGATGTGTCGACTAACGTGGCACTGGATGGTTATGAGCTAACGTGGCATACACGTGTCAACCATGTGGCTCATTACTAGGCAGATTCGACTGATGTGGCTGCCAGATGGTTTGTGCTTGTCTGCCATGTTAGACGGGGATTGACATGTTAGTGCCGAGCGTTGACAAGGCATGGTTGACGGTGCCAGTGCACCAGAGTTATGGCTACCAGCGTTCTGGGGTGCGACAGCAGATGACAAGCGGCGCTAGAGAGAGCATGTACAAAGTGGGGAAGGGCACAGATTTTACGGAAGGACGCTGGAGTAGGGTCAGCGATGAAGTTTAGCAGTGACGGCCCTTAGGTCACGGTGGTGACTCTTGAGCTTAGCGGAGGGCTGGGGAGGACGGCGTTGATGTGCCGAAACTCCTGGTGGCATTAGAGGACCGTGAGAAAGCTCGTAGGGCGGAGGGAGCTTTCGGAGTTTGCCGAGGCTCGAAAGGCGAATGAAGATGGCATCGGGGATCCTTGAGCTTCGGGGAAAGTGGTAGATGAAGGGGAGGTGTGGTGCGAGGGGTGAGGAAGCCGAGGGGGGTCTTTATAGGCCGAGGGGAGGCGTGTACCAGCTGGAATTTCTCACCGAAGAAAAAGGGGAAGGTGGCATCATTTGCGGAAGGAATGGTGGAGGTGGCATGGGAGAGGGGATTTGGGCGGAAATTGGGGGAGGTAAAGGAGGGCCGAATGGAAAGGAGAGAACGAAAGAAAGGGGGAGCCCTGGGCGACGGAGACGACGGCGGAAATGGTGGTGGTGCTTTTGTTGGCTTGGTGAGGAGAGAGAGGAGGGAGGGATAAGAAGGGGGAGGAGAAAACAGGCTGGATGGCCGCCATGTGGCAAGGAGAGGAGATGCGGCGGTCAAGAGGAGAGAGAGGAGAGAGAAAAGGGAGGGCAGATGGTGAGGATAAGCTGGGGCAGCGACGTGGCCGAGATCTGGCAATCCATGTGTCGCTCGGGGAGGGAGGTGGGATTTTCATATTTTTGTTTTTGCTTTGATTTTGGAAAACCTGAGAAAACTCAAAAATGCATAGAAAAATACCAAATAAATTCCAAAATTTCCATAAAAATTCACAAAAATTCGTGGAACCATTTTGGACTTAGGAAAAATAGCTTCAACTTATTTTGGTTTTTACTTTTTATTTTTTAAAATTGATTTTAAACTCTAGAAAAACATAAAAAAATTAAGATAAAAGCCAAATAATTTCAAATAATTAATTTGAATTAATATTTTTATAGAAATTCAAAATATGATTTATTTAATTTTAATTTTAATTGAATTTCCTTTCAAAATTAGGCCTTTTTAAAAGTAGAATAAATTGGGAAATAAACTTTCAAAATTTTCAAGCAACCAAATGCATTTATTTTATTTTAAATTAAATTAAATATTTTCACATGGGCTTCCATCTTGGTTGCACCACATGGGCCTTGGTAATCACCTCCTTTTGATGGGTTCCTGTCCTCCCATGTCTCCCTCTTGGAATCTATCATTGTATGCTTTGCAAATCTAAGCACAGATAAAACACAAACTTTAGTTATTATAGAATTCTCAACAACAATATTACGATGCTCAACTAGGAGTTCACCTCTTATTGAAGTTGTTTGGCACGTGCTATAGTAATTGGCCCCTCAGGCAATTCTAGAGTGATTTCTTATTCTTGTGAAGATAGAGAACTAGAGATGCCCTCATCATCATCGGCGTAAAGGGCTTGAACCATACACTACCTCAAAAGGACACATCTGCATAGCGGAATTCACGGCCCGATTATAAGTGAATTCCACATGCAGCAAACAATCCTCCCACTCACGCAGATTCTTCTTGATCATGGTCCAGAGTAACATAAAGACCTCTAACCATCGGGACCATGGATTTCAATTGTGGTGTGTGAACATGGCACATAGCTCAGGAATGAATGAGCTAGTGAGAAGCCGAATCCCGAGCTCATCGTGCACACCAATCACCCTGAGATGAAACAAGCTCATTTGAAAAACTCACAAATAGCAAATGTGATTATATCTTGGTTAGGAAAACAAAACCTCTCTTTACACTCGCAACTCATTGTCCTAAAAACAAGACAAGCTTACCGTTCTAAAATGAATCAAGGAGGGCGTGTTGACACTCGTGCGCTGAAGCCAATTGCAAAAAGGTGTAATATGAACCGGTAAGGGCTATGTAATGACTAGATTGCTCAAATGGACACAAATTAAATATTCAAACTAAATTTATGGACTAGAGCCACTCACCCTAGCCAATTGCAAGAATATGAATAAAGGGCCTAGATTGCTCTCTGGACTAGAGCCACTCACCCAAACTGGCCTTCTCTCACTTTTTCTGTGTTAACCCGTACCTGACTCAAAGCTCTTCAAAACCATCTTCTAAGTCTAGGGAGGTATATGGGTTACAAAACTTTTTTTTGTAGAAGACAGGGGTATAAAGGTAATTTAAAGATACCCTCTCTCTCTAAACTCTAAATTGTTTGGTCAGCCGAATGAGTAAGGTACAAGCCAAAATGTTCAGTTAAGGATACTAATTCAAGAGCAGCCCAGAAAGTAATATCAATAACTAGTCTCAAGTGTTCAATGGTACTAATGTGTCAGCTTCGAATGGTCCGAACGGTTAGCCCAATTCTTCGGACGGTCCAAACGGCCAGCCCAATTCTTCGGACGGTCCAAACGACCAGCCCAATTCTTCGGATGGTCCAAATGGTCAACTCAATTCTTCAGATGGTCTGAACGTTTAACCCAATTCGTCGGATGGTTTGAACGTTTCCCACCAGGTTTTCGAATGGTACAATCGTAATGACCAACCGGGTTCACCAGGGCATGAGAGCAGATTGACTCTTTCTTTCTCTCTTGTTTCTTGAAGCTAATTAAAGGATCAACTTGTGGATTTTCAAGGATTTAAAGACACAAAGATTAAGCAAAGGACACTAAGATCAGCACTAAAACAAATCTCTAATGGACGAAAACTTAACTAAACTCATATGAAATAACAGATTGAGCTATGGTTTTGGTGTTACAAATTTTCGGTTTAATGGACTATATGTTCATAAACGAATTTAACTATGAGTAAAGAAATTCTCACCAAGTAATCCCAGCTCTGATACCACATGATACTGGGGAGGCCTGATCTTCTTAGCGAAGAACCATGGATAAATGATGCGAAGTAGACGATGTCGCTAGCTAAATACTCACGCCCATGCACAAACCCTCAACTCTTTGGAATACGCCCAAAACATACTGGATAGATGATCGTCATGAGACCATGAAAGATGAACCCCAAGTCCCCAATTTCCATTAATGGAATGATGGCCTGACCTTGAATTGCAGAACAAACAATGGATCACCTAGCTCTCTCTCAAAGTTCTCGCATGAACTCTGGTTTCGAAAGAACAAGCAATAGCTATGTTTCAATCTTAAGCATGAAACTCGTCCCCAATACAAGTGGGGTGCTGGGGTATTTAAGAGTGCCCCCACCTCTCTCACATAAGGGCCTAGGGGTGGCTATTCCTATTTGGTTTTTAAGAAACCGAAACAAACTCTTAATCCCTAAAGATACTATTCGGAATTACTATTCACATGCCATGTACTATTCATGTCATAGGCTAGCTCCTCCACACGGTTGCACCTGGGCTTGCTTCTTAGTTACACCGCATGGGCCTTGGTCATTGCCTCCTTTTGATGGGCTCCCATCCTCCCACGCCTCCCTCTTGGAATCCATCATTGCATGTTCTGCAAATTTGGGCACAAATAAAACACAAGCTTTAGGTAGTATAAAATTCTGATCAACAATATTACAATGCTCTGCTAGGAGTGAGTTCACCTCTTGTTGAAGTTGTTTGGCATGTGCTCTAGTAATTGGCTCCTCAGGCAATTCTAGAGTGATTTCTTATTCTTGTGAAGATGGAGAACTAGAGATGCCCTCATCACTACTCCATTAACGCAAAAGCTGTATTTAAATGAAAATTTAAAGATAGGTAATCTTGACCCAAACCTTTAATTTGCAATGTTGCATTCCTCACAGTATCGACAAGGGAAAACTTAAGTTAAATTCAAAATTGATTCTTAAAATCCAAACTCATGATTTCTATATTAGGCTTGGCCCCCTTTAGTCCTTATTCCTCCTTGATCAGTGTCTTCCTTATCTTTTCCTTGGGCCCACCAGCTAGACCTTCCCCATCTCATTCTCTTGGCTCAGCCAAGCACTACTGTGCCATGTGCACGTCCGTCCAGTGCCGTGCCAATGCCCAGCCATGCCCGAGCTGGCCTCACCAGACCAACGCCTAACCACGTTGCATCAGGTGTATGACCCCATTTTCCCACTCTAGTTCTGCGCCCGTGCACCTCTGTGTCACCCCGAGCCACTTCATGCACATGCTTGGCTGTGTGCCACGCCATAGCACCACGCAAACCTTTGTTGCCTACCCCCTTGCTCTGACTCGACTAGGCACTCTACGCCATGTGTACACCATCGCGCTTGTCCTGCCACGTGTTGCACTGATCTATGCCAGCCTGCCAAGTGACCATGTGCAATGCTCCCGTGCACAGTGCGCCATCCTGAGCCCGTGCCCGCACCTACCCAACACCGTCTTGAGCTCCTCCGCCGAGCACCTGCACCGTGCCAAGTGCCCTTGCACACATCACGCCATGCCCATACACCCCCACGCCATGCCCTACTTTCATCCATGCACTCGGTTCTTATGCGTTGTGCCCATAGCACCCCCATACCCTGTTGCCATTAAGTTAGGTCACTTCACCATGCGTCAAACTGACACCTTGTCACCATCTCCTTGACCTACGAAAGCCACCCCATCGCCATGATTGAGCCGCACCATGGCCACGTCACCGCCCGATGCCACGCCTGTTGTCTGGTTGACGGCAATAGCTCCACCATAGCGCCCTCGGTGGCTATTTAAGCCTCCCCAAAACCCTCAAGGCTTGGCCCTCACCCCACAGTTTCCTCTCCCTCCCCCATTCTTTTCCCCCAAGTTGGCCTGAGCTCACCCATGCGACGCCCATGATGACCACCCCCGTCGTTCCTAGCCCTCATAGTGCCCTACTCTTGGTCAATTATTGTTCCATCCATAGCAGCTCGCTGGGTCATCACCTTCCTAAAATCCAGCCAAAACTGCCACTGGCAATGCCATTCATTCCTTTGGAGTTACTCGGCCCAATTCACTCCTTCTGTAGCACCACCACAGCACCCCTCACCATCCCTATTACCAATTCGAACCGGCCTACACCGTAGCTCACCGGCGATAGGGACCTAATCGTGTCGCCCTCGAGCTCTGTCACCGGCCTCCTCAAGTACCTCCCCACCTATGCCAGAAGCTTGGTAAGTTTCACTCCGCTCATCTCTAGCTCGTGCTCATGTTATTTTTCCTTCTCTGTAACAGCCGAGCTGTTTATTTCAAAAATTAGAAAAAAATATTTAATTTAAAATAAAACATTTGCCTTTGGTTGCTAAGTTTTTTTAAAAAAATTATTTTCCTAAATTTCTGCTTTTAAAAAGGTTTTTCTTGTGAAAAGTAATTTAAGAAAAAATAAAATATTATTAAATAAAGGATATTTGGAATTTCTATATGAAACTAATTAAAATTAATTATTTGAACTCATTTGGCTTTTAGTTCGACTTTCTGTTAATTTTGAGGATTTAAAATTTAGTTTCAAAGTTAAATAGTATTTTATTATGAAAGATAAATACCAAAATAAGTTAGAAATATTTTTCTTAAGTCTAGAATGAATTCAGAGAATTTTCTAAATTTTTATGGAATTTTTGGACTTTATTTTGTATTTTTTTAATATTTTTGAGCCTCCTAGTATTTCTGAAAATCCTAAAAAAAGAAATTAAATCCCCAAACCCCTCTCGGGCCGATACTTGTCATTCTCCGGTCAGATCCACCACCGCCCGATCTAATCCCCGCCATCCACTCCCACTTACCCCTTCGCCCGCCTTCTTACCCCCAAGCCGACAAGTGTTGTACGCAGATTAAATCCCTCCCCTTGCCGATCAATCACAGCCGCTCGTGGTCACTTACCTCTACGCCTCTTCCTTGAATGGTCCTAATTTAATTTCAGACGCCCCATCAATCTTAGCCGTTTCCGCTCACTTACCGCTGCACCCAAGATCTAACGGCCCGCTCTCCCCCCCACATGTCACAATTCCGAGCCACCGCCTCCCCTTTCCTTCTTTTTCCTCTCGCCGACCGGTGGGGCCCACCGGTCAGTTCTGTCTTCCACGCCCCTTTCCTTCCTCCTCACACCGACACCGCCGCCATTAACGCCTGTAACCGAAGTTTTAAAACTTCGGTTACTTCCCGTCTTCCTCCCGTGCATTTGCGCATTAAAACCCCCATTCCCCGCTGCCAGTCCCCGCCGTTTCCTCCTATGTTACCTCGCCGATTGGCTCAATTGGATGCGGACACGTATTTAAACCGGCGAGGAATTACATGGTCGTTACTCCACCTCCCCTTCTATATAAAGCTCCTCTGCCATCCTTGCGACCGCACTCACATTTCCCTTCACACAGTTGCCCCTCGTTCTGTTTACATCGCCGTCGCATCGTGCGATGTGCATTTTTGTTCGTCAACGGGCTCTAGTGAGCAATTGCTGACGCCTCGGGCCTCCTCGTGCCGCACCGCCGTGACCCACAGCTCCGCCGAGTCCCTGCGCACCTCCTCCACCTTCTTCCCGAGCGAGAGCGTCATCGAAAGATGCAATCTGAAATTGTATTGCGAATAAAGATTAAGTTCACCAGTTGGGGTTCCTCAACCGGATGTGCGGTGAGACTGTTAAGCGGAATAATCTCTTAAGAAAACCCCCAGGAAAACAAAAGGGGTGCGACCACCTTAAATAGGGGAGGGGGAAGCCGCACTTAACTAATAAAAGGGGGTGCGATACTATTGAGGGTCGGCCAACACAATTGGAAGCCGAACAGGACTCAATTACAAGGCCCAAAGCCCACTATGACTTGGACTGAAAAAGTAACATAACTTTGTTTTGCAGTTTTTGATTGGCTCGGATGGAATTTTGAGGTGAGACCAGATTCATCTGAAAGTAGACTCCAAAATTTTTCCAACGAGTACTCACGGGCCCCGAGAAACCTTCTGGATCAAAAGTTATGACCGTTTGAAGTAGGCGCTGTCAAGCAGTCCGAATCTGAGTCGAACTCGCGAATATAAGTTGGATTGCGCTTGACGGTTCCACTTCTACACTTGAGCTCGCGTGGTTCTTCGCCATGGCTCCTAAGAACAAGAAAATCACAAGTCTTAAGAAGTATCGAATTCTCAGCGGAAATATTATTGACTCCTAAAAACGAGTTTACCTGATAGTGGAGTTGACAAGCACGTGCCCGAGTAATTGGACTTTGCCCATCATTCATGGAAGCAGTAAGAGTAGTGTTCATATCAGTAGAACTGATGTCCTCATCAGCCTCCCCTCACTCTTCTCCTTCTTTTCTGCACCTCGGTCGGCGCCACCGCCCTCAGGGTCGCCGGCGACCCTAGGTCCCCGCACCGCCGCCGTCGTCAGCCCTGCCACATCAGCAGGCCCTGCCGAGTCACCGACATGGCCGCCAGTCGGAAGCCACCTCGACCTCGACCGCTCGTGTGGCCACGTCAGCTGCGCCCAGTCCGTGGACTCGATCCACTGTGCGCTGGGCCTACATGTCAGTCTCTGGCTGATTTTAAAAAACCGTAGGGCTGACGTCATGCTTACATCATAAACCTATTTTTCCCATTTAAAATTAAATCAACGGAAATCTAATTATTGTGCTGACATCATAATCTTATATTTCCTCCAGCAAAATAATTCATGCTGACATCATAATTCATTTTCAACATAAAAATAAATCCAGAAAACCAGTCTTTTCTTTTTCTTTGAATTTAATCTTCCGGGGGCCCGTATTTCTTCGTTTTAACCCCGATTTGACCTGTTCAAATTTTTAAATTTTTCTAAAATCATTAACTATCCATATCTGGCATCTTTTTGAATTTTTAAATTTTATTTGAATTTTGTTTTTAAATTTGAATTGATTCTTTGCGTATAGATTTTGACGATTCGGGAGAGTTTGATTTCGACAACGTTTCACAGCAGGACTTCGAGCAAGGCAAGTTACACCCTTGACCATATTGTTCCTAATATTTTAATTTATTTATGTTGTTTTACTTTATATGCATGCGTAATTTTATTCAAATGTAATTTAAAGACAATTTAAACTTTAGTTACGCCCATGTTCCTTTATGTATAGCTTTGACCTCGATTTCACATGCTTTGTCACCTAGCTGAAAACTAGTTTGTACAGTAGTATTAACTAGAAAATTTTTAGTAAAATTGCTTAGCCATGCTTAGAAGAATTTAGGTGGGATCAACTGTTTCACATGAAATGATGAATCTTGAAAATACATTCTTGACTTCGGTGAGTCAAGGATAGTTTATAAAATGGTTTAAAAATAAAAATAGAAAACTTTGGTTTGGACATAAGCTATTTGATATGGAGTCGCCCAATCTTCTCGACGTAGGATCTGGATACTCACGTGGATTTGATGAACCGTAGTGATCCCCCGTTGGCAATGCAAGAGTTCTCATTACTAGTTTTGGCATTACTACCGATGTCCTCATCACTATTGGTTAGGTGGTGAGGTGCCGATATGCTACGTGTTTGGTGACACGCAGTTGATTGTCGAGCACGTGGGTATATGGTTGAGCCTAAGTCAAGTTAAGAACCGTTTCTGTGAACTATTTTACAAAGTCACCTCGTACTACCACAAGTTCGGTATGGGACGGACCTGGCTAAGTAATTTGTAACATTCAAAACATAGATACGCTATAGGCTGAATGTGAGCGTAGTGTAGACCGCAAAAAGTCTCACATGGCATAAGAGGGGGCTCCAACTTGTGGATTCAAGTTGTGGTGAAACCTTAGTGGCAGCGTAACTATTTTGGCTATGGAGCATTGTAACGGCCTTGTCGTGAACTCCTCACCGCACACCTAAGGTAGTGTGTTGATCGCGTGGCTCAAATGGGAGAACACGTCTTGTGGGTAAAGTTGTACACCTCTACAGAGTTTTAATCTATCCTGGATAGCCGTGTCCACGGTCATGGACATGCTGAGTAGAGTTTTCACAAATTAGACTTGGTTCTTATAAAACTTGGTTTATGGACAAACAACAATAGTTTTGATGGTCTGGGTGGGATACCCGTGGTTAGGTTAGTGTAGGTTGGAGCCTACACTAACGATAATACTTTGTTAAACTATTGTTTCACATGATGTATTAAAATTCAGCTTCTGTACGTACGTTATTGAATTTAAATTCAGTGTCTCTTTTCTGCACAATTAACCATATTAAGCCTTCCTTTGAAATTCCTTATGCATACGTTCATTCTGTTATGCTCCCTGGTGTAACTTGTGGAGTACTTTAAAGTGCTCACCATGGTTAAATCTGTTGCCAGAGTACGACTCCGACGACTTCGGTGAGAATCATGATGAGTAGGTCGTGTCTTACAGTCATTCACCTGTGGGCAGGCAGGATGGGCTGATCTTCCATTTATTTTCGATGTTTTTATTTCAATTGGCCATGGGCCTTTTATTGTAAAACTTGGCCATAAGGCCCGTACCTTTGCTTAATAATATTTTGTGGTTGTTATTCATGATATGTATCGCTGTTGACCATGTGTGCACTAACTTTTCCTAGGATAGTGCGATTTACATAGAGAGACTTGGAGTTGTTTTCCAGGTCCCGACATTCTCCCCCACCATGGCGCCACCGCCCTGTTTGGCCTCCACTGTCGATCGCCTGGAGCAACCGCCTGCCCACCTTGTTGCCACTCGTTCTAGGATGACTCCTCCCTTAGATTCCTTAACCTCTCAGGTGTCCATTTTATTGGCCTACTCTACCTCTACAGTCAGCCCATGCCGACGATGCCGTTGCTCGGCCGACGCAGCTTGGCTGCTCTGTTTTCTTTGCCAAGCCCAAGCTTTACCTCTTCTTGATATGCTTCCTTCTCCCAATGCACAAAGTGTAAGATGCCCACTTGGTTATTGGAGGCCACTTAAGTCACATGTTAGGGGGTCATGGGTTTGAACCCTCCTTTCCCACTTTTTCTTTTGGCTATTCCATTTAGGAAGATTTAGGAAATAATTGGGGAAATCAAAACAATTAGTTAGAAGTCAAATAAAAATTCATACAAGTTTTAATTATAAGATTTAAATTATGGATTTATCGAAATCAAGAATGTTTAAGAAACATTCAAATAGAAATATGGTGGAAAATGATATAATTATAAATAAAAATAAAGGTATGGATAAATCCAATTATGAAATTAGAGTAAAAGTTTATGCAAAACAAAAATGTTTGAAAATTTAATCTTGGTTAGATATGTATTATTATGGTATTAGCATGATAATTATAATTAGTGAGTCATGTGAAAAATAATAATAATTAAACTGTTTCTTTTTTTCAAATCATGGAAGCCCATTTTCAAATAGTACATAAATATTGGTGGTAACTCAAACATAATGTTATGCCACTAATGTTTAACCATTAGCATATGGATTTAAGCCGGAGATTATCTTAGGCAGGGTTAGATCATCCTCAATGAAATAATTAGTGTACCCTGAATATTTATTTCGAGGGTTAACTGCTAATTAACGACATTATTAGTATATAGCTCCGTATAATGTCCAGATATCATGAAGGCCCCATTTAGAATGGCGATTGAGTTAAAAACTATATAAATGACCCATATATGATTACCACCCAAATGTAAATATATGCTTAAATTAAAAGTGATGCTAGGATGTAATATGACGATGGCTTGATCTTCCGAATGGTACTGATAAGTCGATTGTGGAGAACACGACGTTGATGATTCAAAGGCTCCGACCAAAACAGATCGAACCCCTTGCAATCACTACACCACTGCTCCAATGGTTATCAACTGTGCCGAACGCGGTTAACCTCGCCAAGAAGGCTATCTCCTACAAGCGAATCGAGAACACAAGCAAGAGAGTATAAGATGCAATCTGAAATTGTATTGCGAATAAAGATTAAGTTCACAAGTTGGGGTTCCTCAACCGGACGTGCAGTGAAACTACTAAGCAGAATAATCTCTTAAGAAAAACCCGAGAAAAACTAAAGGGGTTCGACCTCCTTAAATAGGCAAGGGGAAAGCCACACTTATCTAATGAAAAGGGGTGCAGTACTATTCACGGTACTGTTCATATGAACAGTACGGCCGCGGTACTGTTCACGTGAACAGTACTGGCCCAAATAGCCTAAGTGGTGATACAAGGCCCTCGGCCCAGAAGGTGTCGCAGCACCATGGATAATAAACCTAAATTTGTTAGTCCGATGAAGTAGACTTGATGAATGCAGCCAAATTGGTGGAAATAGACGAATTAGGTGAAGTCCTTAATGTGTTTCTCTTCCAGTGAGTTGGCTCCTCCTCTCCATGATTCCTAATAACAAGAAAATCACAAGTCTTAGGAAGTATCGGATTCTCAGTGGAAATATTATTGACTCCTAAAAACGAGTTTACCTGATAGTTGAGTTGACGAGCACGTGCCTGAGTAATTGGACATTGCCCATCATTCATGGAAGCAATAAGAGGAGTGTTCATATCAGTAGAAGTGATGTCCTCATCAGGATGTAACAAGGTGCACATGTAAATAATAATCTAAGATACTTAAGGTAAATAATGACTAGTTAGGGAGAACAAAAATGATTATTGTGCTGCTATGTTTAAAATTCAGCCGATGCATGTTTTAGGGGTTCATGTGATAGTCGAAGGCCCTATTAAAACATAATCATTAGCATTAGCATGCCGTCCATGATTAAATCTTAACGGTAGATTTAATAATAATGATATTGAACTATAATGGTATGTGCACATAAAATCTAGGACCCACATAAATAGATCTTAATCAAAGTTAAGCTATTCCAGGTGACAACTAAAAAGTACATAAAATATCAATGGCATTTAATTCTAAAAATATCTTCAATTAAAAGATCATGTTAATATATAACTTTATATGTATTAAAATATAATAGCCCTAGGTCATCGGGCAGTGAAATAATTTCACTAATATATAATCTGACGAATAATGTAATATTAAGACCAATAGTCGCGGGCCAATGGTAAATAGAAATATGGTAAAGTTAACAATTAAATAGCAATTAGATAATTAAATAATCCCATGCTTCAATGAATTATTGAACTAATCATTCGATGAATAATTCAAATAATTGGCAAATAGAACCCCAGAAAATACCACAACTTAAGTTGCGCGAACTATGGACTCTAAAGATTAATTTAATAAACTAAACTCATATAATTGTTTGTAGGTATAGCCTGACTCATGGAACTTCCTTAATAAATATAAGAATAATAAAAGAAATTATTAAATAAAGGATCAAGCTATGCTATTCTACCATCAGCTATGCCTAGCCATCTTCAAGTCTGAAGTGAAATGTTTTCGTGAATATTCTGTTATCGCTAAGCCTTCCTTAGCATCCCTCTCGGTAGATTCTCCCTGTTATTTCCCTATTCGTTCCATTCCCATTCGACCCCATTGAAAGTATCTAGGCCCCTAAAAATAGTTTTCATAATTAATGACAATATGTGAATATAGTACTAATATATTTGTTGAGTATCACATAGGCGAAGTCCCAAATTGAGCATGTCAAAGGTAAAGTGTATGCTAAAGGACAAAATGAGGATCAAGATGGTTCAAGACAAAGGTACAAATAGTATAGGATCCCTTTTAAATTTTACCATCTTAGAAGAAAGGTTAAAAGACCGGCTTATGGGATAGTTACCGTACTATTAAGAGGGATCACAAAAAGTAACTTGATAGCACGTTTTTGTGCCATTTGGATCAATCTAGGATCATGCATACACTTAAAATTAAGTTTAAAAATTAACTGTGTTCTATTAGGAAAATCAGAAGTACCGGAGAATATTTTGCGGAACTACCAGTGTCCGGAAGTACCAACGTGTTAACTACGGTGCTACCGGAACTCGATAGCACCGGCATCCTGAGCGGTATATTTTTTCTAGAGAGCATTGCCTTTGAAACTTAGGCTTATCGATATCGGTAGTACCAAAAATTGAACGACAGAACTAAAGTAGAGCGGTAGGGCCGCACTCCAAATCAGAACTATCAGAATTCAGAAGCACCGAAAAAAACCAATGGTATGTTTTCTAAGAGAGGGCCGATTTTTGGCCCCAAGGCAAACGGTAGTACCACGTCAGAAATTAAAACTACCGATGATCGGAACTACCATGATTTTAACAGCGGTAGTACCGCGTGACTTTAAAATAGCTAGTTCTAACGTTCTGACCTAGCCATTAACTGTGTGCTACAGTGCACTGTGGTAGTTCCGCAGTTTACACAGCGGAACTACCACTTTCCCTGACTTTTCAGAATTGTTTTATTCAATGGCTAGTTTTGGTTGGTGAGGGTATAAATACCCCCCCACCTGCTCAAAGACAGAAAGAAGAGATTGCATTAAACATCTTTGAGCCTTGAGCATTCACTCTACAACTCATTTCTCATTGTGCATTCATTTTGGAGTGTTTAAGCCACATCAAGTGCATTTCCATTTTAGATTGATCCTTGGCACTTGATCGCCGTCAGCTGTGATTCATTACTTTTGGTACTTGTTGGCACCTAGACGGCTGGGCAGAAGATTGCGAGTGATCGCTTCAAGAAACTTGTGAAGAGATCCAACGCCTATTTGTGAGCGGATCAGTGTCCACCATCTCCGGAGCGGAGAAAGGACAATCACTAGTGAGTTTGAGGTGGAAGGCTTAATTCATGGAACTAATCTAATTTGTTTGGGCTTACCTTAATATAAATTAAGGAAAACTGACAAGTTTTCGATCATGAGGGTAAAACATTGTGTGTCACATCGATATTATATTTGTCTCTCTTTAACTCTTATATATTTAATTAATTGTGTTAGAGTCATTTGTAGTTATTGTTCTTAAGGTGCCTGAGTATCAAAGATGTAACGGATTGAGCGGGATCAAGAGATAAGTAGAGACGACGACCGAGAGTACGAGGCATCAACAGAGAAGACCTCGAGGTAGATCAACATTACGGTAAATTAAGCAAGTACCTTTTGAATGCAAGTTATTTTACTTGAAAATATCAAAGTGTATGCTTTACTTTACTACGCAAAGTATATTCACATTAGTTCATAGTTAATTCCTTATGAATCACTGCTTAGTTATATCCCCGCTCCTTGGCTTTGGACATGAAACCTTGTCATTCTAGGATAATGCTTAATATACCAAGTGGTAAGTCTATATTTAAACTCCATGCTTAGCATTGCTTAGATACTCAGGGGCATTAATTTACCCTGTCATCTTTTCAAATATGAAAAATTGTTTTGGGCAGTTACTTCACGCTCGCAAAAACCCTAACTTGCTTGAATATCTGGGCGGATGGTATGGGGGCTAGTGTAGTGGGTGCACAAGAGTGTGGATTGTGATAGAACCATCCATATAACCTTGAGGACCGAATCTGGTCATGACCTCCAATTATAAAATAGTACAACAACAAGTCTGTAAAGTGCAACTTGACTAAGTAAATCTATCAAACCCCCAGGCTCGTCTCACAGGTAGGGGAAAGGAGCAAAATATTGCAAGGGCAAGGAGAGGCTTAAAGCCTTAAAGGGACACCAAGTGTAGGGTGAAGTTTGCCAGCTGTACTAGATGTTGTGGAGAGTAGAGTCTAGCTGTGCTAGTCATTGTGGTAAACATCACGTGCAATATATGGGACCCATTGCAAGTGGAAGCAGCCCATAGGGTGAGATAACAAAAGGGGTAAGATATTTTGAATAGTTTTTGTGATGAACTACTCAGCTACATGACCAAGGAATCATGTGAGGCAAAATGAGTAGATTATCTCTAATGGGTAAGGTGTACAACCTCTTAGAGTGAAAACAATTCGAATAGCCATGCCCACTGTCAAGAGTGGACATAGGACTTAACACGGATATAGGTCTATTTCAAAAACTTTGTGGGTGGAATGAAAAATGACAGGCTGATAAAGTCTTGAATTATGTTGCCCTAGGCAAAGTCTTGAATTATGTTGCCCTAGGCATTGTTCCTAGTGATGATAGTACGTGGATATGACACTGAAAAACTAGCATATGAAAATATTATTGCAAACTTTAACACCAGTTAGAAAATTTATTTAGTTAAAAATGCTAAGTCTCAGGTTTTCCTATATCTGTATTTCAAAATGGTGGCATTTCGCAAATAATAGAACCATAAGGCTTCCTTTATTCAAACTTTTATCTATTATTACTGCATTCTGTGTGGTGGCTTACTAAGTACCTTTGTACTCACGTTGCTCAATTACAATTATTTAGCAAGTCAAAAGAAGAGATACAAGCCAGGTGATCACCCAAAGGCATTGAAAGAGCTAAAAGACAATAAGGCCAGGAACTAGGTCATGAACCCCAGTTGTCTGCCTATGGGTATGTCCTAAGGGTCCCACCTATGTGGAGTTTCTATTTCCACTACTGCTTTTTAGTGATATCAACCTGATCAACCTATGTGTAAGTTAATACAATATTAATTGTGCTTTCGCATGATATGTACTTGATGTTTAGTAATGCATCTGTGAGCACTATCTATTAATTTATGGAATAGTACGGTGGAATCATAGAGGATTTTGGATTGTAAAATCTAGGTTCAACAGTCAGCCATAATTATAAAATTTGTGTACCATTATATGGGTAATGTCATTGATCTTGGTTAAACAAAATGATTTTCACTTGGGCGAGTGATCATTCAATAAAGGGGAAAGTATGGTTAGCACTTTGAGATATGGATGCCTCGTTTGGGTAATGATTAAGGGCTTAAATTTGTGTGCCATTGATCTAATGCTTATCGTGCAGCCACATGTCTAGTATGAGATAGACCTAACTAATTAATTTATGATATTTTAATTTTGATTTTGTAGTTGAGATGATGTGGGAGGTTAGTTCATTTTGGGTAATTTTTGGCATGGTGCAAGAAGGGGCTTTTCTGACTAGGTGGTCAGCCTACTCAGCAGCGAAACCTTAGCGGACAAGATCTAGTTGAGATTGAGCATTGTAAAGGTCTTGTGATAATCACTCAGTCGTATGCCCAAAGAAGCATGTATTGGCTGACATGATAAGTTGATTATCTCTCGTGGGTAAAGTTGTCAACCTCTACAGAATGTAAAACTATGCGAATAACTATGTCTCTAGTTATGGACAATGCTCGGTAATTTCACACGATGGGTACAATTTCATAAAAGCTTGGTTGGGTTTGGATGGGAAATGAATGGTTAGTTTACTTGTAGTTTATTTATTTCCTTTGACTTATTTACTTGTTACTCTTTTTCAAAGTGCGCTTTTAATCTATTTATTGTATTTACTCTAAATTATTATTTTTTTGCAAAATGACCATTAAGTCATTTTTTATAAGCCATGCATCATTATATATTGTATCTTGTTACAAAGGACTTGCCGAATACTCTATGTACTCACAATTATATCCTTTGTTGCTTAATTGCTAAGGAAGAATCAAATTTGCCAGAGGCACTTGAGGAAAGATTCTTTAATTATTTCATAGATTAGGACTTCGCTTCTCAGTCGATTGCTTATAGGCATAACGAGTGGCTACTCGCTTATTATTATTTTCCGCTGTTAGTCTTGTAAGGCCTTTCAAGCTATTATTTGTAAGCTTGATCATAAGGTCACTACTCTGATTATTAATATTATTTGCATCTTTCATAGTTGTATGTAATTATGGTTGGTATTTCATCTATGTTTTCATTGTGTACACTAGTATGATTGTGGACTAGTGTACAATATATAGAGAGTCTTGATTTACATATTCAGATCTCAACAGCAATTGACGAGTGGCTCACTCTTAGACGACCGCTTGCCCCTAAGGGTAGAGGTGATGGGCAGCTTCAAGGTGATCATCACACCTAAATTGGGCAGGGGTCTAATGGGACCTGCTTACCAACTAATGGACCTCGACATAGCGGGGCTCGAAGGGACCCACACCATGACCCTTGCATAGGTAGGGCTCAATGGGACCTGTGGCATGGCCTTGGTGTAGGTAGGACCAGATCGCAAGGTTGTTAAAATCATGATTCTAGTCATATAATCATACAATTCTATGATCCCTTGAAACTAATCCGACTCAAATTGCATCTTGAGTCGTAACTGGTAGAATCATGATCCTAGTCATAAAATCATGTAGAATCATAGTAGAATCATGTAGAATCACGTATCATCCAAGATTATGAAAGACTTAGCTGTTTGGTTGTGTTCTATCCCTCAATTCAAGTTGTATATTAAGAACTAACTAGTTAAGTTTAACCATTAAGATTAAGAGATTTTGAATAATAAAAATTAATTTGATTATCTATTTATTTTACTTTTTTATGTAAAATAATTAGATTATGGGAATATTGATAATATTACTCATCTACTCGTACCTCTCAATGACGTAGAATTTAAACCATATGAATAAGATATATTTATTAACCAAATCAGATGCCAAATGACCACATTGTAACAGCCCAGCTGTTTATTTAAAATAAAAATATATAAAGTAAAATAATAATTAATTTAGTTTACAATAAAAATCAAAGTTATTTGATCGCTTGAATTTTTAAAATTTTAGTTGACATAATTTTCTGCTTTAAAGAAAAAAGCCTTCTGTTAAACAAAAAAATATTTTATAAAGGAAACTATTTAAATTTTAGTCAAAATATTTTTATAAGTTCAAAATAGCTTTAAAAAATTCTATGAATTTTTCTAAGATTTTTAAGCTTTATTTGTTATTTATTGTATTATTTTAAAGCTACAAAAAAACATTTTTAAAAATTAAAATAAACATCAAATAATTCTAAAATTATTTTTTTAATCTTTTCAGGTTCTAAGTATCTTTAGAAAATTTTCTTAAAATTTTCTCAAATTTTTTTTCTTTTTCTTTTTCCTCTTTTCTCTCCTCCCTAATCTTTCTTCTTCTCCAACGTTATTTCCCAGAGGGCTGTACACGCACAGGGCAGCCATTAGAGCTTTCTTCAAGCTTTGATATCTCTTAATTTTCTCAACGGATTTGCACAAAATAAATTGCATTCAACTCCCCTCGTTTAACTTTTCTATTTCCCCACCGTTTCTCCTCTCATTAATGAGCATTTTCACGGGATTTAACTCATGCCATTGATGGACATGGTTGGTTGATCTCCCTCCTCGGACCTGCTCAACCCCTATAAAAGGGAGCCCCGTGAGCTTCTCCTCATCCTCACTCAACCCCGAAAAACTCAAGTCCCAACTCCCTTCCTCTTGTTCACAATCGAAGATTTTCTTTTGTGTTCCAAGCAAAGTTCTTCAACCTTTTACGCCTCGTCCAGTGGAGCTCCGCCGCATTTGACCACACCGTTGGCTTCACCTCGTCGCGTTCTACGCGGTGCTCACCTCACCTTCACTGGAACATCGCCGGAGCATCATCGCCATCGTAGGCCATATCGCGTCGCCGTTCCTCGCGTTGCCATCAGCTGACCGTGCATGCCCGACCAAAACCAATGTGAGCATCATGTTCCCACGCTCTACTCTTTGTTTTGCCGCAAGTCTCGCATGTTAATTTCTTTCCGTTTGCCCGGAATGTCGATGTCAGCCCGTCGGCTACTTAATGTCTTGTCCACTATGTTTCGCTAGTCCGTTGGCCGAGCCGTCTGCGCTGTTGAGTTCATCTCGACACGTTATACGCCATGCTCCCCTCTGTTTGACCAAAAACTATCCACAACTATTCGCGCCCAACACCTCGCCATGGCCGCAAATGGCACTGCGCGTCCCCGTCTGTCTGGGAATGCTTTCAACAATCCGTTCACGACAAAACGTGCCAAACCATCCCAGGAGGCTACGTTTCAGATGGTTTTGGATTCGCCGCATCGAGCGCGAAGATATTGAGTTTTTCGCTTTTTGGTACCGTTGTCGTTCAAATGACGATTGCGTCGCCCCCGGTGAGTTTTTGGCTTACCCGATATTTTTCCTAGCCTTGCCTTGCCGCGTTCTACACCGTGCTCACCCTATTTCTCCTTGTTCCATGCCCAAAAATTATTTTATTTCTCCAACACTATGCCATTAGGCACCGTACACGTCGTCAACGTGCTCCGTTTGACGTACCGTCACTTCCAACATGTGACGCGGGTCCCTAGCAACCCATTTTGCTAGTTGGCTTCACCTCCATGTCATTTTCCACCGGCGCCACGGCCAAAAATAGTGAAAGGCGTGTGCTGTCTATTACTGTTCACGGAGGAATATTCGTTCCTTTTTCAGCATTTTCTGATCCGACAATCTTCCAATCGCTCGTTCTCCTCCGTCCGAACTCCGAATCAGGTGATTCAAGTTTCTAAATTCATCTAAATTCTTAATCTATCTTTCAGTATATATTTTATAATTTTTAGATTTTCTCGACCGCTCTTGGTTGAGTCTCTTCACCGCCGGAACACCGTCGGCACCGCCGCCCGAGTTACGCCACTGCTTCACCTCGCCGCCGACCACCTTCCAACCACTTCTCGTATTGCACGAGAGCACCAATACACTCCTCGCAATCCCCTCCATTTTTTCTTCACCTCGCCACCCCTCCGCCAAGCAATCCCCCCGCTGGAGTGTCTCTTTCGCCGACGCCGATGCCACCACCGCCAAATCTTCGACGGGACAGCGCGCACCTCCTTCACCCTTTTTCCCGAGCCAAAGCATGACCGGAGTACCCCACCGCCGGCAACCTTCCTCAAGCCTGTGCGAACTTTCGACGCCCCTTCTCCGAGCAAGCCGTCGTTGGAGAGTCTCCATCGTCGATAATCGTGTCCCACCTCTGCTACACCCTCGCTGCTAGCCAACTCTGTGCAGCCCAAACCTTGCGCCAAGGTAAAACAGGACCCATACTCTTCTCCCTCTTTTGTACATCTCACCGATCTTCGCCGCCGTTGGATCGTCGGATCTTGTCACGTGAAGCCGTCCGACTTCTCCCAACCATTCGATTCTTAGACTCCGACGTTCGGAGGCTCATAAGACTCCGACGTCCGGAGGCTCTTTAGACTCCGTCGTCCAAAGGTTCTTTAGACTCCGACCATTTGGAGGTTTCTTAGACTCCGACTGCTCGGAGCCTTCGACCTTGACTTCGACCTTCAAACTCAGAGACTTCGACCTTCGAAGACTCCGATTTTGACATTAACCTTTGAAAACATCGACTCTAGCCTTCGACCTTCGACCTCGAAGACTTCGACTTCGGCCTTCGATCTCGGAGCCTTCGACTTCGACCTCCATCTTCGAATCGGCCATGGCTGTTAGGCCATTTTAACCTCTGCACCCTCCGACCACTCTGAACCCTCCGATCTCTCTGACTACTCGAAGCTGTCCGACCTCTCCAAGCCGTCCAATTCTTTTGACCACTCTGCATAAATCCAATTCTTTCAATCACTGCACAATTCTGACCAGGTCTTCAACTGAATCTTCGACTTCGACCGCACCCGTACCTGGAGTCTTTGTTTTTGACTTAGACCTCCGCATTTTCAACCGTTGATTCGACTATGGTCTTGACCATGTCTTCGACTACGCCTTCGATCATGATTTCGATCATACATAAATATTATAATTTTTAACCACTTTTCCTTCATAGAGAAAAGAATTCCAAGAATTCCTTTTATTCATTTCTTTTGAATTAAGACTTCCAGAAGTCATCCTCCTTCGCCCTAACTCCATTGGACCAATTCAAATTCCTAAATTCATATTATATTTCTCAGCATTTATTTCATAATTTTTGGATTCTATTTGGATTTTATTTGAGTTTAGTTTGTTCTGGTTCTTCACGTATAGACTACGATTATTCCAGAGAGTATAACTTCGATGAACCTCAGCAAACTTTGAAGCAAGGCAAGTTACACTTTTGATCATATTGCTCCTAGTAATTTAAATTATTTATATTATTTTTAAAATTATTATGCTTGTGTACTTTTATTTAAATCTAATTTAAATTTGATTTAAATTCTAGTTATACCCAAATCCTTTGGGTATGGCCAGATTTGATACTGAAATTACTTATGCCTTGTCACCTTAGATGAAAATCTAGTTAGTACAATAGTATTGACTAGAAATTTTATAGAATTGCTTAGTCATGCTTAAAATGATTTTAAGTGGGAACATTTGTTTCACTTCAGAACGAAGAGTTTCTAAAATGTGTTCTTGACTTTGGTGAGTCAACAAGAGATATGAAATGTTTCAAAATAAAGTATAAATCTTGGTTTGGACCTAGGCTAATGGTTAGGTGGTGGGTGCTAGCATGCATTGTTGTTCGGTGACACAATGTTGATTGTCAAGCACAAGGGATATGTGGTTTGAGCCTAAGTCAACTTAAGGACCGGTCTGTGAGCTACTGTTGCAAAGCCATATCGTACTACCACAAGTCTGGTATGGGACATACCTGGCTAAGTAATTTGTGAAGTTCCAAACATAGTTTCGCTATAGGCTGAATGTGAGCGTGGCGTAGACCGCGAGAAGTCTCACATGGCGCAAGAGGGGCTCCAACTTGTGGATTCAAATTATGGTGAAATCTTAGTAGCGGCGTAACTATTTTGGCTACGGAACATTGTAACAGCCTTGTCATGATATCCTTGCCGCACACCACAGGAGGTGTGTTTATCCGATGGCAATATGAGATGATCATGTCTTGTGGGTAAAGCTGTACAACCTCTACAGAGTGTACAACCTATCCTGGATAGCCGTGCCCACGGTCATGGGCAAGCCGAGTAAAATTTTTCAAGGATTATACTTTGATTTTCAAAATGGTTACTAAAAAGGCCTATTGATGGATCGAATCCATGGGAGATTAAAAAGCATATGGATGGATGTAATCTGTATGAGTTCTTTTGGAAAAAATGGACCAGGTGGGATACTTGTGAATATGTTAGTGTTTGGTTGGAGCTTGCACTAACGATATTATTTTGTTTAATTACTCTTTCTACCTATTGTATTAAATTCAGCTTTTGAATCTATTTATTTTATTTACCTTAATTCTGCTTTTACGCACAAATAACCTATTATGCCTTCCATTGTCAATCCTTATGCATGCATAAACTCTGTTAAACCTCCTGGTGTAGCTTGTGGAGTACTTTATGTACTCATGTTGCTTCATTCACTATTTTCAGAGAAGGACTTCATGAACTTCGGTGAGAATAGCGACAAGTAGGCTACGTCTTACAGTCATTCACCTGTGGGCAGGCAGGATGAGTTGCTGCTTTATGGTTCTTTTTCCGCTGTTTGTATTTATTTTTGGTTTATGAACCATTGATGTAAACTTTGGCCATCAAGGCCATATTTAGTTAATGAATAAATTTAATTGTGCATGATATAAATCTTTGTTATCCACTGTGTGCACTAGCTTGATCCTGGACTAGTGCGATTTACACAGAGGATTCAGGAGTCGTTGCTCCGGGGTCTGACAGAGATGGTATCAGAGCTATAATGACCCTAAGACGTGACCGTAGGTACAATAGAATGGTTGAACCCTAAGGACTTATTTTTAATAACTAGTACTTTAAAAGAAAAACTTTGCTTTCTCTTACCTCTCAATATTTGCTTATCCTTACCTCTCAATCTGTGCTTACTCTTATCTCTCAAATCTCTCTCATCTTTATGTCATTTCATGAAAGTATATTTCTAACTCTCATCTTGTTCAAACCATTATTGATGGACGTTTATCAAGATGCACCGAATGATGGATAGAGTGTACGCCTTCATCGACTACTCCGTTGTTTGGGATTCCAACATCGAGCTATCTACATGCACCAGAGAAAACAGCCATGGAAATCAGACGATGGGACACCGCTTTACTTTACTCATCACCAAGTGAACTGGACAAGAACGTCTTCGCTACCGCTTTAAAGGAAGCAGTTACTCGTTCGAAAGAGCTAAGCAAGAAGCCGCTCATAAAGCAGTTCTTCGCCTCACCATCATTTCAATATTCGCATCGAAGGGTCGCGCCTTATATCCAGAGAGCCACGAAGGATCACACCAAGGTAACCTTTGCCACTTTAGGATAAGTTGTTAGGCAGCTATTAGACGATGTCATGAGCTATCAAGTTTTCTCTTTTGTTGATAGCCGTAACTGTTACTAGATATTGTCTTAATAAAGGTTTTTGCTAGTTTGTGTTTTGTTGGTTTATGCAAAATGACCCATATTCCTCCTTTGTCTCAACTCTCCTCTTTCCTAATCTTTGGAAACATCAAGCTGGAACACCGATCGTCAATGCCCTTCAAACAACAATCGGAAATCCATAAAAGTTTACAAAGGGACGTTTGAACCAGATCATTGCTCAAGCCATGCAGAGTAAGATCCATACCCATTTCTTTGCTAGCCCGTGCAAATCTCAGGGACGAGATTCTCCTTAAGGGGGTAGTTTGTAACAGCCCAACTGTTTATTTAAAATAAAAATAAAGATATATAAAGTAAAACAATAATTAATTTAGTATAAAATAAAAATCAAAGTTATTTGGTTGCTTGAATTTTTACAATTTTAGTTGACATAATTTTCAGCTTTAAAGAAAAGAGCCTTCTCTTAAACAGAAAAAAAATTTTATAAAGGAAACTATTTAAATTTTAGTCAAAATATTTTTATAAGTTCAAAACAGCTTTAAAAACTTCTATGAATTTTTCTAAGATTTTAAGCTTTATTTGTTATTTATTGTATTATTTTAAAGCTAGAAAAGAAAAATATTTTTAAAAATTAAAATAAACGTCAAATAATTCCAAAATTAATATTTTTTTTAATATTTTCAAGTTCCAAGGATATTTTGAAAATTTTCTTGAAATTTTCTCAAATTTTCTTTTTTTTTTCTTTTTCTTTTTCTTTTTCCTCTTTTCTCTCTCCTCCCTAATCTTTCTTCTTCTCCAACGTTACTTCCCAGAGGACTGTACGCGCACAGGGCAGCCATTAGAGCTTTCTTCAAGCTTTGATATCTCTTGATTTTCTCAATGGATTTGCACAAAATAAATTACATTCAACTCCCCTCATTTAACGCTTCTATTTCCCCACCGTTTCTCCTCCCATTGATAAGCATTTTCACGAGATTTAAATCATGCCATTGATGGATATGGTTGGTTGATCTCCCTCCTCGGACCTCCTCAACCCCTATAAAAGGGAGCCCCATGAGCCTCTCCTCATCCTCACTCAACCCCGAAAAACTCAAGTCCCAACACCCTTCCTCTTGGTCGCAATCGAAGATTTTCTTTTGTGTTCCAAGCGTCATTTTTCGGCGTTTTACGCCTCCTCCAGTGGAGCTCCGCCGTATTTGACCACACCGTTGGCTTCGCCTCATCGCGTTCTACGCGGTGCTCCCTCGCCTTCGCCGGAACATTGCGTCGCCACCGTGGGCCATATCGCGTCGCCACCAGCCGACCATGCATGCCCGACCAAAACCAAGGTGAGCATCACGTTCCCCACGCTGTACTCTTTGTTTCGCCGCATGTCTCGCATGTTAATTTCTTTTCGCTTGCCCGGAATGTCGATGTCAGCCCGTCGGCTGCTTAACGTCTTGTCCACCGTGTTTCGCTAGTCCGTTGGCCGAGCCGTCTGCGCCGTTGAGTTCATCTCAACACATTGTACGCTGTGCTCCCCTCCGTTTGATCAAAAACTATCCACAACTATTCGTGCCCAACACCTCGCCATGGCCACAAATGGCACTGCGCCTCCCCGTCTATTCGGGAATGCTTTCAACAATCCGTTCACGTCAAAACGTGCCAAACCATCCCAGGAGGCTACGTTTTAGACGGTTTTGGATTCGCCGCACCGAGCGTGAAGATATTAAGTTTTTCGCTTTTCGGTACCGTCGTCGTTCAAATGACGATTGCGTCGCCCCCGGTGAGTTTTCGGCTTAGCCGATATTTTTCATAGCCTTGCCTCACCGCGTTCTACACCGTGCTCACCCTATTTCTCCTTGTTCCATGCCCGAAAATTATTCTATTTCTCTAACCCTATGCCATTAGGCGCCGTACACGTCGTGACGTGCCCCGTTTGATGTGCCGTCACTTCCTACATGTGCCTTGGGTCCCTAGTAACCCATTTTGTAGTTGGCTTCACCTCTGTGTCTTTTACCACCAGCACCACAGCCAAAAACAGTGAAAGGGGTGTGCTATCTATTACTGTTTATGGAGAAATATTCCTGATTTTTCCTTTTTCAGCATTTTCTGATCCGACAATCTTCCAATCGCTCGTTCTCCTCCGTCCGAACTCCGAATCAGGTGATTCAAGTTTCTAAATTCATCTAAATTCTTAATCTATCTTTTAGTATATATTTGATAATTTTTAAATTTTTTCGACCACCCTTGGTTGAGTCTCCTCACCGCCGGAACACCGTCGGCACCGCCGCCCAAGTTACGCCACTACTTCACCTCGCCGCCGACCACCTTCCAACCACTTCTGGTATTGCACGAGAGCACCAATGCACTCCTCGCAATCCTGTCTCTCTTTTCCTCACCTCGCCACCCCCCCCCCCCCCCGCCAAGCAATCCCCCCGCCGGAGTGTCTCTTCCGCCGACGCCGACGCCACCACCGCCAAATCTTCGATGGGACCGCGTACACCTCCTTCACCCTTTTTCCCGAGCCAAAGCATGACCGGAGTACCCCACCGCCGGTAACCTTCCTCAGGCCCATGCGAATTTTCGACGACCCTTCTCCGAGCAAACCGTCGTCGATAATCGTGTCCCACCTCCGCTACACCCTCGCTGCTAGCCAACTCTGTGCAGCCCAAACCTTGCGCTAAGGTAAAACAGGACCCATACTCTTCTCCCTCTTTTGTACATCTCACCGGTCTTCACCACCGTTGGATCGCTTGGATCTTGTCACGTGAAGCTGTCGACTTCTCCCAACCATCCGATTCTTAGACTCTGACGTTCGGAGGCTCATAAGACTCCAACGTGTGGAGGCTCTTCAGACTCTGCCGTTCAAAGGTTCTTTAGACTCCGCCGTCCAAAGGTTCTTTAGACTCCGACCATTTGGAGGCTTCTTAAACTCCGACTGCTCGGAGCCTTCGACCATGACTTCGACCTTCAAACTCAAAGACTTCAACCTTTGAAGACTCTGATTTTGACTTTAACTTTTGAAAACTTTGACTCCAGCCTTCGACCTCGAAGACTTTGACTTCGGCCTTCGATCTCGGAGCTTTCGACTTCGACCTCCATCTTCGAACCGACCATGGCTGTTAGACCGTTTTAACCTCCGCACCCTCCGACCTCTCTGAACCCTCCGATCTCTCTGACCACTCGAAGCTATCCGACCTCTCCAAGCCATCCAATTCTTTTGACCACTCTGCATAAATCCAATTCTTTCGACCACTGTACAGTTCTGACCAGGTTTTCGACTGAATCTTCGACTTCGACTGCACCCGTACTTGGAGTCTTTGTCTTTGACTTAGACCTTCGTATTTTCAACCGTTGATTCGACTATGGCCTTGACCATGTCTTCGACTACGCCTTCGATCATGATTTCGATCACACACAAATATTGTAACTTCCAACAACTTTTCCTTCATAGAGAAAAGAATTCCAAAAATTCCTTTTATTCATTTCTTTGGAATTCAGACTTCCAGAAGTCGTCCTCCTTCGCCCTAACTCCATTGGACCAATTCAAATTCATAAATTCATATTCTATTTCTTAGCATTTATTTCATAATTTTTGGATTCTATTTGGATTTTATTTGAGTTTAGTTTGTTCTGGTTCTTCACGTGTAGACTATGACTATTCCTGAGAGTATAACTTCGATGAACCTCAGGAAACTTTGAAGCAAGGCAAGTTACACTTTTGATCATATTGCTCCCAGTAATTTAAATGTTTTATATTATTTTTAAAATTATTATACATGCGTACTTTTATTTAAATCTAGTTTAAATTTGATTTAAATTCTAGTTATACCCAAATCCTTTGTGTATGGCCAGATTTGATATTTAACTTACTTATGTCTTATCACCTTAGATGAAAATCTAGTTAGTACAATAGTATTGACTAGAAATTTTATAGAATTGCTTAGCCATACTTAAAATGATTTTAAGTGGGAATATTTGTTTCACTTCAGAACGAAGAGTTTCTAAAATGTGTTCTTGACTTTGGTGAGTCAAGAAGAGATATGAAATGTTTCAAAATAAAGTATAAATCTTGGTTTGGACCTAGGCTAATGGTTAGGTGGTGGGTGCTGGCATGCATTATTGTTCGGTGACACAATGTTGATTGTCAGGCACAAGGGGTATGTGGTTTAAGCCTAAGTCAAGTTAAGGATCGGTCTGTAAGCTACTATTGTAAAGCCATATCGTACTACCATAAGTCTGGTGTGAGACAGACCTAGCTAAATAATTTATGAAGTTCCAAACATAGTTTCGCTATAAGTTGAATGTGAGCGTGGTGTAGGCCACGAGAAGTCTCACATGGCACAAGAGAGAGCTCCAACTTATAGATTCAAGTTGTGGTGAAACTTTAGTGGCGGCGTAACTATTTTGGCTACGGAACATTGTAACAGCCTTGTCATGATATCCTCGCCGCACACCAAAGGAAGTGTGTTTATCCGGTAGCAATATGAGATGATCATGTCTTGTGAGTAAAGCTGTACAACCTCTGAAGAGTGTATAACCTATCTTGGATAGCCGTGCCCACGGTCATGGGCAAGCCAAGTGAAGTTTTTCACGGATTAGACTTTGATTTTCAAAATAGTTACTAAAAAGGCCTATGGATGGATGGAATCCATGGAAGATTAAAAAAGCATATGGATAGATGTATTCTGTATGAGATCTTTTGGAAAAGATGGACCAGGTGGGATACCTGTGAATAGATTAGCGTTTGGTCAGAGCCTACACTAACGATATTATTTTGTTTAATTACTCTTTCTACCAATTGTATTAAATTCAGCTTTTGAATCTATTTATTTTATTTACCTTAATTCTGCTTTTACGCACAAATAACTTATTATGCCTTCCATTGTCAATCCTTATGCATGCATAAACTCTGTTAAACCTCCTGGTGTAGCTTGTGGAGTACATTATGTACTCATGTTGCTTCATTCACTATTTTCAGAGAAGGACTTCATGAACTTCGGTGAAAATAGCGACAAGTAGGCTACGTCTTACAATCATTCGCCTGTGGGCAGGCAGGATGAGCTGTTGTTTTATAGTTCTTTTTCCGCTGTTTGTATTTATTTTTGGTTTATGAACCATTGATGTAAACTTTGGCCATCAGGCCCATATTTAGTTAATGAATAAATGTAATTGTGCATGATATAAATCTTTGTTATCCACTGTGTGCACTTACTTGATTATAGACTAGTGCGATTTACACAGAGGATCGAGGAGTCGTTGCTCCGGGGTCCGACACAAATAAACACTCATATCACGCTTGGTATACATGGTAAATTGGAAAAATATGTTTTTGGTGTAATCAAGTAGGATCTTAGATTCTTCAATTTGATTCTACCATGATGAGCGGACCCCAGCATAAGCAAATCTGTTAAATCAGCTGTCCACCCCACGGTAGACAGCATCCTCCAAGACCCCTAGTGCCTGAGCACATCCTCCCCCTCCCCCCTTGCGCTTGTGGATGCTACTCCTAGTCAAGGGCAATTGACTAAATGCCAAATTGCGGGGCTGGTGCTAGAAGCTCAGGGTCCAATCCTCTAACACCTCAGGATCCATATTACTTTGGGATGTCACTAAACCACTCCATAAACTAGCTAATTTACAGGATAACATAAACTGGCAACAACTTTTTGAAGCATGTTAAGCTAAGCGAAAGCATAGTAAAACGAAGGTAATGGAACACTATTAATAAAGAACCACCACTACCAATTTTAACCAATTAAACAAACCACTGTCTAGTTTAATTAATTTGAAACAGGCATCAATGAGGGAATTAAAAACCGTGACTAGGACTCCATAATTATTACATCATTAATCATAGGGTGTTGTATAATTGTGACGTGCCACTCTACCCTTCCCATGCATGCTCAAGGATCACCTGGAGGGGGGAAGCAAGACTGAGATAAAAATCTCAGCAAGCAAACTGTTTAACAAGCTAATTAAACTACAATGTTGTTAAGCATCAACATTTATTTTTCACAATGACCACAATTATAACCTTAACCATATTTTCTACCAGCAATAATAAAACATTAGCAATTAAGTCTTGTTTGACTA
This sequence comes from Melocanna baccifera, assembly GCA_036346265.1. NCBI lineage: Eukaryota > Viridiplantae > Streptophyta > Magnoliopsida > Poales > Poaceae > Melocanna > Melocanna baccifera. The sequence goes on along the minus strand of CM070682.1, from coordinate 23,912,128 downwards.
CATATTCTCAACCACTACCACTACCGATAATAGTAAAGCATTAACATATTTTACCTCAATTATTTCTCATGTCCACAACTGCCATCAACATTTACCACAAGAGAAAAGAATCTCATATCACAATCACAACCCCTACCATACCACAAGGGATGAACCCCAGTCCATGACCACAGCCACATTCCTCATACCACAAATGACTCTCATGAGCCTATTCCACATTACAACTATGAAGTTGCATTTGTTTGTAAAATAATTTCACCACAATACATTGCGTAAGTATGCAAATGATGTATCCACAATGTAATGCATATGAATGCATATGATCCACTACACCCTTACCCAACAAGGTAGGAGTGTGCATCGTACTACGAAAATATACAATGCTGTACTGGTATGGTCGCGGCTATAAATGGCGACATCCATATTGTAAATGTCATGACATGTTATAAATGATATGATAATCATAAATCACAAGAATTTAACCACGAAGATCAACAACATAATCTTTATGAATACTTCGTCATAATCCACATGTGTCTCAATAAGCACAATGCCAATGATTCATAAAATCATTACCACATAATCCACATTCGGTTCACCAAGATCATAATTAATCGATCTATAGGGGACCCTACCACATAGACCACAATATATTCATCAAGAATGATACCACCACAACCACAAATATTTACTAAGAATACTACCACTTAAACCACAATATATTCATAAAGAATACTACCCCACAACTATATTTGTTTCATTAAGAACAATTCCACATACCCACAATTAAACCATCAAGATCATAAGTAGTTAAATTCTTAAAATAATACCACATGGACCACAATATGGAAGCATGTAACAATGATATAGAACCTCAAATTAAGAGAATTAATTAATATGAATATAGAATGATTAACGAGTTAAATAGTAGCACAACCGCTACGTTTACTTACCTCTACCATTGAAGCGAAGCAATCACGCGCGTTCAGGAGCAAAACCACCTGTCTAAAAGTACCACTCAGTATAATACTACAGCAATGGAAACGCAACTTAAGAAGTAAGGATATCGCTAACCCCCAAAACCCCACAACTTCTCTCTCCGCTTAACGATTCTACATTCTTCCCGTTGCAGCAGCGCTACTTAATTTTTTTGTATCTTTAAGGTTATTAAACCTTTTACAGAGAAAGATATATTTCTAGATTCCTCACCTAAATACCTTCACTTTTCATGTAGATTACTTATTTTTATTTTGTTCCTAGTAAGGTGTAACTTATTGTGCAAAACAGAAGACATTCTCTGTTTTGGTAATCTGGGCAGCCAGATTCTAACGCATCCCAACCATAGTGTAAGGCTCTAAACATTATGATTTTTATACAGTAATTAGATTACTGAATTCCCTATATTTTTCTCAATTGTGACCAAAAACATAAAAATCATCTACTATCTCTAAATAATACCTGAACAGCACTCTACCCCAATCTACACCCCTGACAGACAGCGAGGTTTCTGACCCTGCTGCGCCCAAATCCCGTGGCCAAAAATTCTAAACCAAAAAGAGCTGATGCGTCTCGTCATTCTTTACAATTTTCCTTTTGGGCAGACCTACAGGAAAAATCGTTTCGTAGGTCTAAACTGCACAAACAGTCGTGCTGCACGGATTAATCTACAGGCAGACAGCAGGAATTCCCTAATCTGAGAATCTAATTGCTAATCTCCATCAATTCTTCGGATAAGAACCCTAATTACAGTAAAATCGGAGGGATTTGGGATGAGGAAGAGTTACCAAGGGGATCCCCTTGGAATCACCCCTCTTCTTCCTCTTCTTGTCCTTCTTTCTCTTCCTTCTCTTCTCCTTACTTGCTTTCCCCTTTGCATCAATGGACAGCAGCCATGGGGGGAGAGGTGGAGGTGCAATGGGAGGGGAGGGGGTGGCGGCTGGGGGGGGAGGGGAGGGGGGCTACGGCCTCATGGGTTTTATGAGGGGTAGGGCGGCTAGGAATAGGGTTGGGGGGTGCGGCCGCCCCCTTGGGCCCTTTGCCCACCCTCCAACCAGCCCCTAAAAAGTTTTTTATATTATAATATATTTCATTCATTTTTTTTCATTTTAGTCTATTCCACAATTTTATTTTTCCTTCCCGTGATTTACCAAAAATCCAGGCGACTCCGCGATTAATTTAAAAACCGATGCCGAAACGATGTTCAGGGTATTACAAACCCTTTTAGCCAACGCATTTGACATTGTTGGCACTCATTTTATGCATATTTCTCGCACCAATATCATTCTAATATTCATGATAATTAGGCAAATTGTGACACTTGGTCACTAATCCTAACCAAAATCAAAGTTCCCCTGTCCCCTCATGTGTTCTATAGAAAGGGCCGAAATAATGCAAAATCAACTCATTTGGAGACATTCACTCCTTAACCACCATAATCTGGCTGGTCAAACTGATTAACTTGCTCACAAAACTCCCACTCTAGAATATCCATCCCAATACAATTCCACATGAGTATTTGGTGTCTAGTTTCCCAAGTGATCCAGGTCAGTTTGATCATTCACCCCATGGCAGTCAACTGCAATAGGCATTTGTACCCAAGCACACATAGGCAGGTTTGACCACTAGCTGAAATCAGTCAAACTGCTATCACCTAGTGGTCAGATCACCCTTGGATATTGGTCAGATTGCTCAAACCAAAAAATTCTCCCAAAATTGTTCATACTCATTTTTGTCTACTCAAATTCAATAAGTTGTCAAACGCTCATCACAAACTTAGGGTAGACCTCCACATGGTCTCACATTTTCAAAGAAAGTCCACAATTAGGAAGTTAAACATTGTTTCATGGGCTACAAGTTAGAGTCAAAACTCATCCAATTTAGAGTCTGGATGACTACGATATGGCCTCCGAAAGGTTCACTATGTAGAAGGAAGGTAAAAACTGACTCGAATTCAAAGTGTACTCCAAATCAAATGGAACACTAGTTGTTTACAAGCATATGGATGTGGGAGCATGACCCCTCTGCTCGAGACTATAAATAAGACCCCATAGGTCTATTTGGATGAGATTTGATTAAGTTCTTGAGTATGTGTTTTGACCAGAGAGATTTTAAGTTTGAAAATAAGGGACTGATCAGACCGGTACTAGACCTACGGTTAGACTAGTGATGTAACTGGTTCATCCATGGCATTTGACCAGCCCTATGCTAAAGGTTGCTAATTTTGTTAGTTTAGGTATTCTGTTAGCTGTTCACTAGTCTGATGTAACCGGTTCATCCATGGTATTTTGTTAACTGCTGGGGGAAAGTTATGAGAATCCTGCACCCTCTCTGATTGCTGACATCAGTCCTACATGTACTAAAATGGAACTTGCCCTAAAATGAATGCATGGCCAATTCTATTCTTTTTTTTCCTCTATTACCGGTGATGAAGGCCCAAAAACCATCTGCAAACATGAATTCAAAATCAAACCAGAAAAAAAACTAGGTGATATTTAGAATCTATTAGGAATATAAGAAATGGAAAGAAAATATGGTGTCAAGCTGGAATGCTATATATGAAAAATGCAGGATTTAAGTTTGGTGGTGCCCGACAAGATTATGGCAGTGCTCCAAATGACTTAAAAGCCATGGTTTTGGCTTTTCCTGTAGGCTTTTGGCTGCAATTGCACTGTAACGACTATTAATTTTTTCTAAGTCAAAAAAAGAAAAAATAATAAAATATGAGAAAAATTAGAAAACACCACTATATCTTTTGGAACAATCCAAAGAAATAAGGGAAAAAATGACAAAATGCCCAAAGAGCCAAAATTATGGCCCTATTCATATTGACTTTTAAAACCTACTTTCCTACGGTAAATGGCATTTCTATAGTACCTAACTTTCAAACGGAGTATCTTTTCAAGGTGGTGTCTACTAGTCGATTAAAATACATACTATAGTGACTTTATTTATATCAGCCAAAATCGCACGCGAGTGTGTCTCTCTCTATAAATTGTTACTATTCATAAGTCAAAACCAAAAGTCAATATAAACAAGCCCTAAGAAATCGATGTGTTCCAAGTAGGCTGAAGCTGTTTGGAACAGGGCTTATATAAGATGGAGAGATAAGACTTTGAGGGTATTAAGTTAGATGGCCTTTGGGTGGGTTATTTTGAACTGTGACTTCTGGCTTAAAATTTTGAATTATAATTATTCGTGCGAGAGAGTATGGAGATGTTGGGATACAGGTAGGCTACACTAACACAAATAAAAATTTTCTACCATGTAAAATAGGAACACATCCAGTAAGAGATCATAGATCGTTACCACCAGATGCACAGTGCAACAGAAGTCGAATTGAAGTAGCTGATTCAACGAAGAAAGCGCCGATGTAGTGGAAGTAGTCGATTGTCCTACGGCCAACCATCTCCTCCTCGCAATCGTCCCAATCAACGCTACAGTCATAACAGCGCCTCTCCAAGGTCCACATGTCCAGGGATGGAACAACATACATCGGTATGCTAGCACCAGCGTGCACAACAAGGATTATGAGATGTGGCAACTAGAGTTTCGATAGGAGTGTTTCGGGATACCTTCCTCAGCACCCACACCTCCTTATATAGCCTTCAATCAAATCCTTATCCAAAACGAGTAGAGATTGTATCTTAATGAGAGACTATCATCCAAATACTTATCATTCTAGTCTATTAAGTGTGTAATCCTGTAGGTTCATGTATATTTAGCCATTGGTCGAAAACTCCTTTTCGATCCATAAATCGGTAGCAGTCCCTAGCAGGACATAATGATTCCCAAACTTACATAAAGATCATATCGGACGAACCTATATAGTGCTTTTGTACTGATCCCTTTTCCTCATAATACCAGATTGAACACAAGGTGAGAAGCGCGCCATCCTATGATAGCTCAATCCTACACTTAAACCTGTAGTGGATTACTCAGTTGTGATTGACTCCTCAACTACATTCAGTATGGCCATGTACTTCCTTAATCCAACCACATTGAGGGGCCCAGAGATATTTCTCCTGTTATATAGGAGGGGCAAATTATATCTTAATCACTCATAATCCTCCGCATGTTTCATAATAAACCCGAAAGCTACCTTTATGACCACCCAATCACAGAGTAGTATTTGGTAACCCCTAAGTAAACTATTATACATGTAGAAAATAATAACAATATCAGGTCTAAGGATCCTACATACATTATGTATGAGACCAACTGATGACACTTCAGAATATAACAATTCCTGTAGTGTCTCATGGTGGATCAATCTAACATCATGTTCACTAACATATGTTCACATTATTGATTTGATATCTTATATCCATGATTCTTGAAACATGATCATCAATCAATACACGTGTTGATCTGTGAATCATAATTGTCCCACATAATGATGTAAGATCAAGGATAATTTAGAATAATATCAAAACATAAATAAAAAGTTCTATGAATAAGTCACACACTTGTTGATCAATATGAAAGATATTTATTCATGGGACAAAATAACATATTATTCAAAAGATCATAAATATAAAAGTGATACAATCATCTCCATGATTGCCTCTAGGGCATATCACTAGTAGGAGAGAGATACTTGCATACCATTTTAGTTAATATAGGTAAAATCATAATAGTATCTGTTATAATTAGCTTGTAGATTTTTTAAAAAAGATACTCCATTTAAAAATTAATTACTCTAAAAAACAAGATCGTAAGGCAAGAAAATCCAACCATTTGTTTTGACGGGAGTCTATGGAAAGACTCGAAGGATGTGGAGTGGCCTAAATTAATGTTCACATTATTTAAATGTTTAACAAACTACGACCGCTCATGTCACGTGTACACCCGTCTTTGTAGGAGTTTTGTGTCCATAGAGTTTTCTTTCTTGGACACGACTACAAAGGCGCGTGTGCGCCATAGTTGATTTATACACACACCTATATTTATTTATAGTTGCACAACTGCTATGTGTGGTCCATTTCAGATGATCTACTCCTAATCCGATAGCGCTTTGAGACGTGTGTCCCATTGAAGCAAATCATAATATATTTAAAAATAAATTATCAAACTTTAAAAGTAAATGAAGATAAATTTGAGAGCAATGTTAATATAAATTCGAAAGCAAGTAAGATATTATCTAAAGTAAATCCAAAATTATTTGGACATAGATCTATACAAAGTAAGCAAATCGAGGATATTGAAAAGCAATTTCATATGAATTTCAAACTAGATTTGTGTAGATATGAAGCAAATCATGATAAATTTGAAAACAAATTATCAAATTTTAAAAGCAAATCAAGATAAATTTGATAGCAAAGTCAATGTAAATTTGGAAGCAAGTCATGATACTACCCAAAGTAATCCAAAATTATTTGGACAGATTTACTTACAGGATGGAGAGACAGGGAGAGTGGATTGGGGGATGCCATATGAGAAGGTTGGTGGTAGTGGGAGCTCACTGCGGTGAGATTTGTCGGGCTATCAGTGCATGCGAAGCTCAAGTACATGGAGAATTGGGGAGAGAGATGGCCACATGGGGAAAGAGAGCGTGCTAATGGTGATGGGGGAAATTGTGTGTGATGGAGATGTTATGAAACCTATAAGGTTTCAATGTGGGCAAATACCCAAATTACCCCTAGTGGGTTCTTACTATAAATACAGATGCATTGTACCTTGTAAAATCAATATACTAATCAATAAAGCCTACGTTCTGGTGTTATATCTTCTTTGTGTCTCCTATGTTTAATTGATTGTTCTCGGCAATTGTGATTATGGATTGCGTTACCGTTCATCTAGTCTACATTGATTTCACAACACATTATCAGTACGAAGTTCTACGAGGTGTACGGTATGCAAATCGTGAATCAATCTAGTATACATTGTTGTTCATGTTTCAATCTAGATTGATTTTGTATTCTCTAGCAATGCTATGTTTAGATCAATCTTGTGATATTTACTTCTAGCAGTAGATTGGTCTGCAAGTTACGGTTTAGATCTAAAACCCAATAGAATCGAGCTTTCGAATTCTAGATCAGATGAAAAAGATTAGAATCAGATCTCAACCGGTGAAATGAATCACACACACATGGATCTCTGGGATTATGTCACCATCGGTGCCAAAAACCATCAAACCACCGGAGAAAGTTGCCACCAGCAACCAGTGCCGCCAGAAGCAGCACTGGCCGGCCACCACCTGAAGCTGGTGCCTCGGCCCCCGCTTGGCCAAAGACGAACATGTCGACGCCACGGCCACCGCAACAACTATTGCCGCACGGCCGCCTGAAGCCCACCACGGCAGCATGCCAATCACCGACCGCTGCCATGGCAACACGCCGCCATCGTGCCACCGGAGTCCACCTAGACGATGCCATGCTCGGCCTGAAGCAGCTACCACGATCACCAACCGTTGCCACGGCAACGCGCCGCCAGTGTGCTAGAAGTCGTGCTAGGCCACCTGAAGATGAGCCGCCACCGCACCATTGGCGCCGCTATGCCTGGTTCTTCCCCAACTGGTGCCGTGCTGAGATCCGCCCAAAGCCACCGCCCTGCACACACCGGCTGCCGACGCTCGGCCTGAAGCCGCTGGTGCCGCCCTGGCTCCCCACGCCTAGCTGTCATGGCACCATGGTAGCTCGCCGGCAACCCAAAGTTCCCTGGCTGCCTGCCACAGTAGATCTCCGGTGGCCGACCTCCCGCCGCGGTAGATCTCTGATCACCGAATGCCTGAAGCATCCCAGCCGCCTGCCACGGTAGCTTCTGGCAACCGACTGCCTGCCTCGGTAACTCACAGCCCATTGGTCGCCAGTCACCGGATGCCCAAAGTCATCCGACCACCTGCACACGGCAGCTCCCAGTAGCCGACCACAGCAACTCGTCGGTTGCCAGATGCCCAAATTCACCAGGCCGCCTGCCACAGCCGCTCCTGGTAGATGAACGCCTACCACGACAGCCCACCGGTCACCAGTCGCCCGCCGCGACAGCCTGCCAATCACCGGAGATTTTGCGACGGTAGGGCTAGAGGGCGAGAGGTGGAGTTTGCGCTGAGGAGATGGACGAGGCCGTTGCGGCCGAGAGGATAAGTGGGCTGATTTTTTTGGGTGTCGGTGGAAAAGATAAGGTGGCTGTATTTTGGCATAAAAGCCCCCGAGGATTCAAGAAATTATGAGTATGCAATGGATTTTTTGTTTACACCCCTGGTTCTCGATAAAATTAAATTAATACAATGAAAACTGAAAAAAAAATTATAAAGTTTTGACCCTGAAGATTAGTCATAATTATAATTAAGTCCAGTAGACTGATTTTCCTTTCCATATGTCTTATTTACTAGATTATTTCGGTTTTATTATGATCTAGTTAACTTGTGACATTATTATCGATATCTCTAGAATTACTTTATTCAGCATATTATTTTAATTATTTTCTGCTAATTAATAAATGATTTTCAAACTTAGTGAATTTCTCCTGAAGAAGCAATACACTAATAGTGAAGATTGTCCCTATGTATTCATAAAGAAATCCTAGAATGGATTCTGCATTATTTCAGTATATATCGATGATTTGAATATCATCGAGATGACATAGAACATAAAGGAGTAAGTTCCTATCTTGTTAAAGAATTTGAAATGAAAGACTTGGGCCGAACTAGGTTTTGCTTAGGCCTATAGCTGGAGCATCTCTCTGAAAGAGTTTTAGTACATCAATCCTCTTATAACAAGAAGATATTAGAGAAATTTAACATGGATAATCATATCCAGTGAAAGCACCGATGGTGGTTCAATCCCTAAAGTGGATAAAGATCCTTTTAGACCAAGGATGAAAAATAAGATATTCTTGAACCAGAAATCTCATACTTAAGTGTCATTGGGGCACTAATGTATCTAGCTAACTGCACGAGGCCAGAATCGTCTTTGCAGTAAACTTGCTAGCTAGGCACAATGCAATTCCAACCTGAAGACATTGGACTGGCATTAAAACCCTACTCAGGTATCTTTAGGATACACAAGATCTTGGGTTATATTACCTGAAAAACCAAGACTTGATTATGGTTGGGTATACAGATGCAGGATATCTGTCTGATCCACATAATGCGAAATCCCAAACAGGTTTTGTATTTCTTTGTAGTGGTACATTGTTTTCTTGGCGGTCATTCAAGCAGAGCTTGGTAGCTAAATCTACAAACTACTAAGAAATAATCGCATTATATGAAATCTCATGGAAATGTGTTTGGCTTAGGTGAATTGTAGCCGTATCCAAAAGTCATGTGGTATGAACACTATTAATGACCGCATTATTATCTATGAAGATAATGCCACTTGTGTTGCACAGATGCAAATAGACTGTGTTAAGAGTAATATTACGAAGCATATTGCTCCTAAATTCTTTTATCCTCATGAGTTTCAAAAGAATAGGGAGATAAAGGTATTAAAAACTAAGCTTTGTGATAATATAGCAGAGTTATTCATAAAATCACTCCCGGCCTCTAGTTTCCATAAATACGTTCGAGGAATATGTATGAGATGACTTAGAGAGTTACAAGGTTCAGGGGGAGCGAATTCTTGAATCATAGCCCATATGTAAGGCCAAAAGATTTTACATGATCCTGAAGATCTAAATGTTGCACTTTTTTCCCTTTGTGAGAGTTTTTCTCATGTAAAAGTTTTTAATGAGGCAACAAGTGCCATAAGGAACGGATACGATGTACTCTTTTCTCCATCCTTTTTTCCCATTGGGTTTTTGGGAGGAGTTTTTGATAAGGCGTGTGCATACTGTAGTATTCGTCCAAGGAAAAATATTATAAAATATAGAAGGTTCCGATATGGACAAATACCCAAATTACCCCTAGTGGGTTCTTACTATAAATATAGAGACATTGTACCATATAAAATCAATCTACTAATCAATAAAGCTTACATTTTAGTGTTCTATTTTCTTTGTGTCTCTTGTGATTGATTGATTACTAGTAAAGTGCACGTGCGTTGCAACGGAAAACCATATAAAAGTGATGCATACTATCAAATACGATCTCAAACTGAATAATAAATATCAACTTTTTCTTACGTCATCATGTATCAAACAAAACATACATGTTCATACTCGTAAATAAATCAAGCATAGTCACGAAGAAAATATTTAACTTCTCCATTTGCAATCTTGGGTGCATGATATCGTACCACTATGCAAGTAAAACAAATGGACTTCATTTGCTAAGCTAAAAGGCAGGATTCAAATAGAAACTGAGGCACACCTCGAGTGAAAGCTTGAACCATCCCCAGACTGACTGCCAAAATTGCTGGTATAGAAGTTGTCGGTCGATCTTTTAGCATAGCCGGAATCATATCCCTGACCACCATAAGAGACATCAGAAGATGCCCATCGCCGTGATCTACCACCATACCCTAGTAAGGTGCCCGTGCATTACAACGAAAAACCAAATAAAAGTGATGCATACTATCAAATATGATCTCAAACTGAATAATAAATATCAACTTTTTCTTACATCATCATGTATCAACCAAATAGCATCCAAATTCGCCCCCATACAATTGAATCACAATTGGTTGAGAACAATCTAAGTTGTTTTGGAGGTGCGACTTGTTCTATTTCAATACCATTTGGAAAGAAGGCAAAGATCAGTTTAAAGACTAAACAAATGACTTTTTTCTGAATTTTTTTCCATATTGAATAACAAAATATGCCATCGATCTCAGTATATTAAGCACCATGTTTCCAATAAATTTGATGGTCTTTGAAATATCGTTAATACATGTATGCTATAAAGATGAAGCTACATACCTCATCTAGGAAAATAATGCCTCCATCGGGAAGATCATTGGCAAGTGAAAAACAGATCCCAACAGCGCTCACTTTCACCATAATATTTCGACATGATGATTTCGATGGCACATATAGTAGTGGAACTCCTAAAATAAGAAAGGGCAAACAACAAGCTTAATACAACAAAAGCATTAAGCATTGGCCAAAAATTTGCGAGAAAAGGAATCGAATGTTTATGAATCAAATCTCATATAAATTACAAAAGTACTTAATTAACAAATTTTAAAACATGGAATTACTTTGGAGCAGTCCAAAAATATAGGAGCATCGCTTACGCTTGCTTGGCAATAACTCGAGCGAGAAGATGTCTTTAGGCCCTTAAATAATGAGGCGATGGTAAATGGTAAGTATAAAGTATGCAAACAAAACAACACAGCAGACACAATCATACTTTAGTACACAAAAAGGACCATATGTGTTTTCCAACATCGGGAATTGCAAGCAAAAGCTCTTGTAATTTCTTCTTACTAATATTCAATGGTCTCTTGACAAAATTTATAGCTTTAATTATGAAATGGCGTAACCAAGTTATCTAATACTGTTGCGATAGCTGTAAACATCAAGAAACAAGAGATCACAAAATGCAATAACATGATTTTTGGCATGGAGATGTCCACTCAAGGCAAAGCGCCGTTCAGGTCACTCACCGGGTGGAAATACAACTCAAATGAACAACTAACAAACACAAGGGAATCACAACACATTTAGCTACCTCAGCTACAACACTCTTAATCAGCTGCTCAGCCTTGTATTGTGCTCTCGAGAGTCCCAACCAATTCAACGAGCAGTCTGAGCATTTGTATCGACATCTGCATCCTTTGTGATTTGGATCTTTGCGCCCGAGTTCATTTGCAAGTTTCTGATCGTTTCCCCAGCTTTTCCTATTAGAACACCAACCTGCATGAATTTCCATAACCAGCATAAGCAAACAGCGTCCAAAATCAATAGGGCCCATAAATGTTATTTTCTGTGTTTGTGGCTTTCTCCATTTCTCTTTGGCTTAATGGAGACTATATATTATCCACACAGTTTCCAAATTTTAACATGAAGCGAGCCCAACAACTAAAAACAGATTTGCCTCACACAAATAATTATACCTTGTCGTTGGGCACATCGATCTTACGAGAAGTCTTGCGGAACACACGGTGTGCCACCTTCTTGCGGTGGAGCTTGATCCTTTGTTTCCATTGCGAGCTCTGCGGCTTGTCCTCGAGCCGTCGCAAATCCTCAATAGGAGGAGCAACCTTGCCATTCTCAACATCAACCACACCTTCAGTAGAAGCAGCTGCTGGCTCCTCACCCTTCTCGGAGGACTCGTTGTTTTGCGAAACAACTGATCGGAAAAGAGATAACGAACGGATCAAGCAGGCTATACTTCAAGATTGGAAGAAAGCGAACATGTTTCGCAAACTAACATCATCTCGGAGACATTAAACCCTAGGTACAACACACGCGCAGAGAGAGAGAGAGAGGTGGGGTAGGGGCATTGTGTGAGAGATCTACCTACGCCGTCGCCTTCAACGTGGGGCCGCTTGGCGTCCTCACCGGCGCCGTTCGCCTCCGCGCTAGCCTCGACTTCCTCGAGCTTCCTCTTGTGATCTTCTTCGCCCGGCGGCGGCGCGGGGCCTCTTGCTGCGTGGCGGCGGCGGTGTGGGTGCTCCTCGGCGCTACCTCGAGGCGGCGCGGTTGCCGGGCTCCACCATGGGGACAGCGGGATTAAGGTTCGAGGTTTCGCCTCCGATGTCTACACAGTGCGGAGGCGGCGCTTGGAGGGAGAGGGGGAGGCGGCGGCGTTGCGGGGTGGGAGGGAGGAGGAGGAGGCGGCGCGGGGTGGGAGGAGGAGGAGGAGGCGCGTGCGGGGTGGGAGGAGGCGGAGCGGAGTGGGAGGAGGAGGCGGGAGAGCGGGGCGGGGGGAGCGAGGGGAGGCGGGGCGTGAGGGAGGCAGGGGGAGAGCGGGGGGCCGGCGGGGGGAGAGCGAGGGGGAGGCGGGGGGAGGGCGGGGGCGGCGGGGGGAGAGTGAGGGGGAGGCGGGGGTGCGAGGGGGGAGAGCGAGGGGGATGTGGGGGGAGAGCGGTTCGGATTTTAGGGTTAGGGAGGCGGCGTGCGGGGTGGGAGGGAGGGAGGGAGGGGAGGAGTGAACATACGGTTCGGATTTTATGTTATATTCAGATCGAATGGCTGAGAAGAGAGAAGTGACGACGGGTCAACCACCAACTCCTTCTTTTATAATAGTAAAGATTCTCGACGATTGTGATCATGGATTGCTTTACCATTCATCTACTCTACATCGATTTCGCAACAAGAGATAATAGTGATCAAACTACAGAGCAACCAGCAATAAAAAAGGATGGATCAGTCACCTTAGTCTATCACATGCCTCTCCCATCTGCACCCTATCCTCTCCCTAAACCTGGTTTATAGAGCCTTTTCATCCACCCCAACACTAGGAAGAAAATCCTAGCCACTGGATGGTCCATGGACCGCGTGCATGTAGACCATGTCATCTGCCGCGCATGACGGCCATCTCTCCCACCCCGGTGTCTGCTCTGATCACCCGCTACGACCATAGATCCAGATGGCCTGCTCCAAGGCGTGTGTGCCATTGAACCAGCGCACATACGCGCGGAAACAGGAATTTTCGTTCTTTCTTTTTAACTCGTGTGCATAGATTTTTCCAAGGCTATGTTTTGCCTTGCTCGGTTTCTTTTCTTTTGGCTTTGAAGTTAGGTGTTAAGAGAAGCTGTGAAATCTGGGCTTTATGTTTGTAGTTTATTTTGAGTTTGGCTTTAAATTCTTAATTTACTTTTAGACTTCGAAGTCTCCACGTTTGACAAAAAAACAGCTTTGAAGGCCCAAAAAAAAACGAAACGAAGCCCGGCCAAACTGGACCTAAATTCCTGCATTCTGGCCGAAATTAGTGGGTGCAGTCGCGCGCGGTGTTCCGGTAGGGTGAAATCCCGGGAAACAAAAGAAAGACCGACAGAGCCGGCATTCCAATGTTCCGATCCCCCTTTTGTGCTCTCTCCTCCCGGAAAAAAAACACCTGTCGCTCTCCATCCGTCCATGGCATCGCCGCCGGTCCGGCCGTGGGCGGAGCTGCAGCATGACCTCCTTGTGGCGATTATGTCCCGCGTGGGCGCTCCCGACCTACTCTCCGGAGGCGCGCCCCGCGCCTGCTCTTCGTGGTGGGCAGCTGCCCGCGACCCGCTCGCATGGCGCCGCGTTGACCTCCGCGACTGGGCCGCCCTGACCGCCGCCCGGCGCGTGGCGGGAACCGGCGCCGCCAGCGGGCGCATCCCTGTCCAAACCGCGCTCGCCGGCGTCCTCGAGGCCGCCGCGACGCGGGCAGCTGGTCGGATGGAGGCTGTGCTCCTCCCTGAGTTCGCCGATGAGGAGCACCTCCTGTTCCTTGCTGAGAGGTGAATTTTCTTTGCCCCTTTTTATGTAATCTTGTTTGGTTGGTTTCCTTTCACTATTTAGTTATTGATGCAGAAAATTGATTAGGTTGTGGTACTAGTGTACCTTCTTGTATTCGCACCAAATCCTCTTATTTCTAGTTTAAAGAGATAGATTTCGCTTTAGTTGGATGTATTTCATTGGTTTGCGTAGAGAAATGCCGAATTCTTGTAAGCATGGATGGTTATTGTGAGCTGGTTTCTAGATAAATTCTTTGCATAAATATTATGCTATATTGCTGTATGAGAATATATTGGAGCATATGGGTTTATTTATTTGTATAATCAGAATGATAAATTATCATAGGGAAAATAGAGGGGAATTGTAGTTTCAGTTTTCTTCTTATTCTTATATTTCAATGTCTCTGTTTCATCCATGTCCTTATATTTGGATGTTTTTGGTGTTCATCTCTAATTTAATTTGATGAGAACCTGAGATGGTTGGTTGATCTATGTAGAAGTAAATACAGCTAGTAAGGAACACTGTGGTGGAGTGGCACGTTTTCTGTAAATTGACACTGATGACCTTGCTTTAAGGAAGCAGTCCACTTTTGGTCCATAAACTATGCCCCGAGTCCGATTTACACCATCAACTACGAAACCGTTTACTTTACACCTATTGACTATTGAAGGCAGAGCAAATCACCCCTCGCCTTAAACAACGCCGGTTTTGGATGAAGTGGTGGGAGGGTGTACAGGTTCCTTGATGATTTTGCCACATCGATAGCCACATAGGGCATGTTTGCTTTTGGCTTTTAAAAGCCGCTTTTGGCTTCTGCTACAGTACCTGACTTTCAAACGGAGTATTTTTTTAAGACGGGGTCTACAAGTTAATTGTAGTACACGTTAAAAGACTAATATCTGTACCATCAAAAATAGCAAGCGATAATCTCTCTTTTCGCAATCTCTGTCGCAAACGGCCAAAAAACCATCAGCCGCAGCCAAAAAGAACAGGCCCATAATCAGATTTTGCCACATGACAGCCATGTCACCTTTCTCTCACTCCTACTCATCTCCTTCCACTACCAGCCTTCTCCAAGCCCCGCCCACTCTCTGATCTCTCTTACCTCTCGGCGCCACCACCCGGGGTGCCACCACCCCCGTGCTATGGCCCTGTGGCTCCCATCCTTTGCCACCTCAGGATGGTCTCCAGACTCTCTCGGCTTGGATTTAGCCACCGCGCCTACCCTAGGGCCTAGCCGCTCAAGGTTGTTGCCGATTCGGTGCTGCCGCTGGCTCGCCATTGCTCTTCGGAGTTCCCTCAGCATTAACATGGTTTGGCTCACCACTGTGGCCTCCCCTGCTTCCCTTCTCTGGCTTCCTCGGCCTTGTTGCCGTTGGCTCACTCCGCCTCAGCCTATGGCCTGCTGTGTTGACTCCGCCATCGCCGCAGTTGTCAAGAAGGCCAGCATCGGCAAGGGCAGTGCCAAACATGAGGTGTCGGTTGCGACATTGCCACCGGCGGAGGCGAAAGAGGAGAGGTAGGAGGGGTGTGGCTATTGGGATACAGGTATGCTATGCTAGTGCAGATTAAAAATTTTTACCACGTAAATCAGGAAGTCATGCGAATAAGAGATCATAAATCATTACCACTGACGCACAGTGCAGTGGAGTAGAGTTGAAGCGGTTGGTTTAACGAAGAGCGCTTCGGTGTAGTAAAAGCAGTCAATCATCTTCTGGCTAACTATCTCCTTCTTGCGATCATCCTTATCAGTGCCGCAGTAGCAGCAGCGCATCTACCAAGGTCCACATGTCCAAGGATGGAACGCTGTGCGTCGGTGTGCTATCATCAGTGCACATGGCAGGGGTTATAAGAGGTGGTGGCTAGGGTTTCGATGTGTGTCTCAAGATCCCTCCCTTAGCCTCGTACATCTCTTTATATAACCTCCAATTGGATCCTTATCCGATATGATCAGATATCGTATCCAACTCAGAAAACCTCAGGCTGAAGTTTTATCCAATACAAGTAGAGATCGTATCCCATTTGGAGTCTATTATCCGGACCATTATCGTTCCGACCTGTTAAATGTGTGACCCTATAGGTTATGTATATTTGACCATGGGCGAAGACTCCTTTCCAGTCCATATCGGTAGCGGTCCCTAACAAGACATAAGACTCTCAAATATGTATAAGGATCATATCGGATAAATCTATATAAGTGCTTATGTACTATATTCGGCATGATACCAAATCGAACTTAAGGCGAGAAGTATGACATCCTATGATAGCTCGAATCTTAACTCGAACCTGTAGTGGATTACTCAGTTGTGATTGACTCCTCAATCGCATTCGGTATAGCTATACACTTTCTTAATTAAACCACATCAAGTGACCTAGAGATATCTCTCCCGTTATATTGGATGGGCTCTATGTTTATTGCTCACATTCTTTCGTATATTTCATAGTAAATCTGAAAGCTACCTTTGTGACCGCCCAGTTATGGAGTAGTGTTTGGCCACCCCTATATAAACTATTATACATATAGGAAACCGTGACAATCTTAGTTCTAAAGATCCTATATACAGTATGTATGAGACCAACTGATGACACTAAAGCATATAACAATTCGCGTAGTGTCTCATAGTAGGTTAATCTAACACCATGTTCTCTAACATGTGTCTATATTATTGATTTGACATCTCCATATTCATGAATATAACATGTGTCTAACACCGTTATATTGGATGGGCTCTATGTTTATTGCTCACATTCTTTCGTATATTTCATAGTAAATCTGAAAGCTACCTTTGTGACCGCTCAGTTATGGAGTAGTGTTTGGCCACCCCTATATAAACTATTATACATATAGGAAACCGTGACAATCTTAGGTCTAAAGATCCTATATACAGTATGTATGAGACCAACTGATGACACTAAAGAATATAACAATTCGCGTAGTGTCTCATAGTAGGTTAATCTAACACCATGTTCTCTAACATGTGTCTATATTATTGATTTGACATCTCCATATTCATGATCCGTAAAACATGATCATCAATCAATACATGTGCTGATCTGTAAATCATAAGTGTCCCATATAAGGACATAAGATCATGGATAATTTAGAATAACATCAAAACATGAATAAAGAGTTCTATGAACAAGTCATATATTTGTTGATTAATATAAAAAATATTTATTCAAGGGACAAAATAACATATTATTCAAAAGATTATAAACATAGATGTGATACAATTATCTCCATGATTGCCTTAGGGCATATCACTAACAGTGGCCTGTGGGGTCGACGATGTTGATGACATGGCAGAACATAGAGATGACCTTGTCGGCGATCTCACCGAGCGGTGGCCGGCGATCAACACGGTTGAAAGCAAGGAGCCCTACGGTAGCGGCCTCCTAGAACCCTGCGATTGCGGTGCCCTATGTCGGCAGCCTCTTGGAACCTGAACTGCTGCTCCTCGGCGGCGGTTTGAGTGAGCAGTGGCGCTGGCGAGGTGAGATGGGTGATGGGTGGTCGGCGAGGGGGAGAGCGAGGAGATGAGGAGCTCGAGGGTGCGGGGCCCTATAGCCGCGGCCTCCTGGAATGTGAGCTCCTTCTCAGCGGTGGTTCGATTGGGCGCCGACACCGGTGAGGTGAGATAGGCGGCGAGCGGTCGGCACAGGGAGAGAGTTAGGAGATGAGGATCGCGAGGCTATGGAGCCTAGCAGCGGCGGCATCGGCAAGTTTTGGCGCGGCCCTTGCCGGTATTGGACTTGGAGAAGATGGAGAGGAGAGGGAGAGATGAGATAGAGAAGGGAGAGATGGGTGAGAGAGGGAGGAAGAAGAAAGGAGATGAGAGGATGACATGTGGGTCTCATAAATATTTTTTTTTGTTTTGTTTGTTGAGTAGCTGCTATGTCATCAAAAATGAGTTTATGTGTCAAAAACTATTGATATGTAGGCGCCACATCATCCAAAACTGGGGTGGTTTAGGTCCAAGGGGTGATTTGCTCTAGTTTCGATAGTTGAGGGGTGTAAAGTGTACGGTTTTGTAGTTGAGGATGTAAATCGGACTCGAGGCATAAGTTGAGAGACTAAAAGTGGATTTCTTCCTTGCTTTAATGGCAGATTTGAGGATTCTAGCGATGTAGCTATGTAATATGAATGGAAAATGTCTATTTTAATTCTCAGTACTATTTATTTACAAGTGTTACATCATAGGCATGATCTTTTTCGGTGACTGTCATTGTTCATGTGGAAATAGAGATGGGATTCCATCAAGTTCCTGCCCATGTGGTATTGTAATGTAAATTTGACTGTTGATGTTTCAGTTCTAGATGGATTTGTCGGATTTGAATGGTGAAATGTCATGTCATTGAAATGAAATGGACTGAAATTGCTAGAAGAAATTACTGTCTATATTTGTGTTGCTAGGATTTCACATAATTTAGTGCAAATTTAATATTATCTACCTATTCTGTTCTTAGAATCCACAAAAAACGTAAGTTTCCAAGAATGTGGTATATTACTTTTTCTGTAAGATCAAAATGATCAGAAAAATCCTGTAGAATGTTTTTTTTCCACTGCTATGTGCCAATGTTTTTGAAGTTAAGTTGGAATAATTGTTTCTCAGTATTATGTATTACCATAAGGCATAATAATGAAATTGATGAGGGACTTTACATGATTTGAAGAATGAAGTTAATAGTTCCCAATGGATAGATAATAAAGTTCTAGATTTTTTTTATAAGGTTTGTTTTGATAAATCATAGTGAAGTGCTGGCACAAGTAGCTTTTGGAATTTCCACGTTAGTTTGTGAACTTGCAATTCAAAATGGTGGGTCTTAAACCATCATAAGTTAAGAAAATTAGTCTACATGGAAGATGATGTATGAGAATTTGACAGATGAGGTCTGTCAATCTGTGTAGCAAGTGGTGCCTGCGATGGTGAAGCTAGCATGGCATTTTTATAGAGTTTTTTCCTATTAGATGTTTTAAGCAGATGTATGCTTGGTTAATTCTCATGAGGATTGGAAATACCTGATTGGAGCAAAGTTAAACCATGTTTAATATGAAATATGAGAGCCTTGGAGGGCATGTGTGTTATATCCATGTTGCACCAGTACTCTACTGCCTCTGGTCCTCTGCTTTAAACTTGATTTTGTCAAAATCCTTGTTGGTCACATTTCCACCACATGCTGCAGATTGTTTATGCGTAAAACAAGTCAATTCACAGTCCACAACCTGCTCTCATAGCCAACTATCTTGTCGCCGCCCTCATTGGCACCCTGCGCTTTGCCATTCTGCCTGCTTTTGCCTCCATGCACTGCTGCCGAAACTGCTATTGCCTGCTACCCCCTTGCTTGCTACATCTCACCCATCCTATGCCTTTCATTTTGCTTTTTTTTCTCTCTCCATCTCCTACCCCACCTTAATAAATACTTGAAATATCGAGCTGCATACTTGCATCCTTGCTACACCTCACCAGCTCTGCCTGCACTTGCTATTCACATGGCTATCCTTGCCAGCCCTGTTTCGCCTGCTCACCACCTCGTCTTGTTGCCACCTACCAGTCGCCAGTTGACAGCCTGCTTTTCAGCATCCTCACAGATTGCTTCTTTACACCCAAAGTCGTCTATAAACTTTTTTTTGTCACGATGGCAATCTTCCTATCCTGCATATCTAATGTTAGTTCAGTGCATTTTACTCGTAAATGAAAATAACAGTAAGAAAGAGAAGAAAAGAGGAGAAAAGAATGTAGTGTTCACGAATTTGATTTCCTCATGGGACCCAAAGAATCGATGCCTTTAATTATTAGATCATATAGCAATATAGTATGTAATGGTGACTTAGTTGTGCAAATCGCAAAAGAAGGGTAGTGTTCTCAGCTTTTTAATATGTTATGTTTTCTTATTTTTATTGCATTTGGTTTTGTTCATCTAACTATTATGTTTTCCTCTATCATTTAGTTACTGTTATTTTGTTGCAATTGCTCTGTCAGGGAAAATAAACATCTTATGGGCGGGGATGTTCCCTACCCCTGCTGGGCAATGCCCCGTTACCATCCCTGCCTACAATTCTCCATAAATTCAATGCAAATTTCAACTTAACTATTCTGGTAATTGGTGCTTCTAGGGTGGTCATCTTCTACTTTTGTGCAAATTGGTGTCCCAAAACAAAGATGATTGAATAGAATTCAATGTTTTATCTTTTAACTGTAATGTATCCTCCGTCTGTTATCAAATAATATTCTTAATTTGTCAACCGGTTGCATCACCACTACATCCAAGTGACATCCTTAGTCTCTGAGCATGCTTTCCCTATAGAAAACGTTAAATTCTGAATCTGTTACTTTCTTGAGTATTTCTTATCCAACACTAGTTGGCTTGAATCTTCTGTCTTCATCAAAAGAAGCTTGCTATCACTTACACATGTGATCTATCTTTTGTTTTGAGCAATGAATGTTTTCATGGCTCTATAGTTCATTTGGATATTAGTCAAGATTTCGTTCAGTTCAGTTGATCATTTGGTGTAAATGTGATTGATAATTATAACACACTTGCTTTTGATGTCATTTGCTGACAATCTGTTCCCGGATTATAAATGCACTTCTAAAATTTGTGTTAGAGCATTGTCATGGGGGGATTTGAGAATTTGCTACTGCAAAAGGTGTGCATTTGAGGATTTGTCACTCAATGTCTCACTGACATGTGGCCCTTGCCGTCAGTGAGACATCAAGTGGCAAATCCTCAAATGTACATCTTTACAGCGATAAATCCTCAATTATTCATTTTTTAAAAATTCAATTGCATGTGGTTTTGACAGCTTGCATTGTAAATCTTATGAAATTTTGTAATAGATAGCATTTTATATGTGGCAATGTGGTATTCGCTTCACATGGGATTTTTTTCCAAATTTTTTAACAGTTGTTTTCCAACTTTTTATGGGCTTATGGCTAAATTTTTTTCTGGTTATTTTCTACAGGAGTCCAAACCTGCACTATTTCAGCCTGCCTACCACATGTATGACTTACGATCAGTTCTGTAAAGCCATTGGAAAACTTCAGTCTCTTAAAGGCATGGCGGTGGATGAGAGTCTTATTAATTACGATGTCCTCCCCCATGTGCATCAGTGTTGCCTAGACTTTGTGGAGCTAAAGATGTTTGCTCTTTACGTGGATGAAGATATGGCTTCTATCATTTGCAACTCTCTTCCGCGTCTGAGGAAGCTTGAGATAGCAAACTCTGATATGTCGAGTGCTGCAATAATAAAATTTCTTGATTGCCTAGAGGAGCTTGATTACCTGGACATATCTGGTTATGAGACTTCGGTGATCTCAAGTACTGTGCTCAATAAAGCTTCACGCCTCAAGGTCTTTATCTGGAACTCAAAATTTGACCTCGGGGAGTTTGTGGACTGCTCAAATTGTGGAGAACACTGCATTAACCCTCAAGAGTCCTGTAAGTGCATGATGGAGCACAAAGTCATGGGCTGGCTGGCTGGACCCTCACAAACATACTGACGCAAGGCATCTGCGAGAAATGTTGTTAAATTATGATCATTACCTGTTTTTATATTCTCAGTTTTTCTTGAATTTGGTGTTTGAGTTGTATGTACAATCAAATGGAGGGTACATTTAACAGCACACTCGAAACGTCTCCTGTATTGCATTCGGAGTAGAAGTTTATATTCACCCTTGCCATCTCATCTCAGATAAGGATGACTTCGACTACGATGAGGACCAGGATAAGTAAATTGTGTCTTACTATCATCTGCCTATGGGTAGGCTTTGGGTTTCACTTTTATCAGTTTATTTTCGCTGTCATTTCCTTTATTATTTTGCAGCATTGATGATGTAAACTTGGCCATAAAACCTGTACTCATTCATTTAATAATAAAGCTTGTCATTTGTGCTTGATATGTATCCTGTTACCGCTGTGTGTACTAATTGATTCTGGACTAGTGTGATTTACACAGATGATTCAGAGTCATCACTCCGGGGTCCAACAGGGATCAAGGAAAACCTTAAGGCTAAAAAGATTCAATAAAAATAGAAACAAAACTTGACTAGTCGGAATTTTTCAAGACTTATGTTTCGAAGAATTCCTAGTTGAGTCATTTGTGATAGCGTACCAAAGCATGGTATAGTCGTGCGACTTTAGAGGACTTATCCGGCTTATAGTGAAATCTTTCACCATATACTATGAAGTAAGATCTCTGTCCTTGAGGTGGACAGTGGCCTTGACCCATCGCCCTACCTTACCCTCCTTCAAGGAGGACCTTCACCTTGGGTTCTTAGATGATGACCTGACCGGCGAAGGAAAAGTTGTTGTCCTTACTAAGCGTTATGTAGAACCACAAGTTCTTCTACGATGACCATAAAGACTTAGAATATATTAGAATGTATTCTTTGGCCTTCTCATTGTGGAGATGCAAAGCGTAGTCTTCAGGTCACACTACTAATTTCTCCAACTTTATTATCCTATAGAAATATCTAAGGAGTACTATGCTTAACGGATCTCCAAATATGCTTCATAGAGATGGACAAAGATGTTTAAATTAGCAATCGAATTGGGGATAAGATTCACCGACTTGATTTCGTAGTACTCTTAAGACTTTAGAGAGGAACGGGTGTGCCAGCAATCGAAACCCGCATTCCATGTATGCCCAGAAAATCGGAATCTCGCTTTCATTCTTGCTCGAAAATTTCTCTCTAACATTGACCTCTACAGGACTAGAACCTTGTTGGGAAGTATCGCTTCCTTTACCATGGCCTTAAGCTTCTTCAATCCGAGCTCCGATGCTGACCAATTGGTAATTAGATCTGACAATTTGACTAGGTGGCAGAAGGTAGAAAGGGGATCGAAAGGATTCGAGGTTACGGCGAAGAGTGTGATAGCAAAGAAAGAAGATGAGAGGTTTTTTTGAAAATGTGAAACCCAAAGGCAGTGTACTAAGGGTTTATCTCAAACTGCAAATAGGAGTTACCCGATCCGAAGCCCAACAACACAAAACCTTTCAGTTTCCCGATTAGTTTCTCAATTTTAAAGTTAATACGAACTACTTCTTTACTTTTGCTATTTAAAGGAGTAGTTTCTCGATTAAAAATTTGATCGAAAGAAATTCATATTATAAATTCACTTAAAGTTTGGGGGCTAATCGATGAGGATTAAATAAATCCTTAAAAACGGCTTTAATATTTAATTAAGTCCAAAGGACCACAGTGATCATAAACCTCCAAAGGTTGCTCCCCAAGTATCTTGGTCAGAGATACACTATGTGTATTACCCTACCAGATGACTACTTGGAGAGTCTGTGAACTGATACTTGGACGCAATTCTATGTATATTCCTTCTGTGCGATGGATATAACACATACCTTATCCACTCCAAATAGCACGATGTTTCAGCACTGAGTCTTTGACAATAATTGCCATACGGTTGTTTCCCACATTCGTCTCCAACTGACAATAACCGACGATTAGGCGTCTTCTCTTTGACAATAACGACCTCCCTGACCAGACGCGGTGATTTCATAAGACGTCTTCCTCGGTAGATAATTGACGTCTCTTATTGGTATTTAAAACTGGACGAGAGAAGACAAAGGGAGATCGAGAAGCAATTATCGAAAGATTTATTCTCATTCAATTCAGTATAATTAGGGCTAGTCTCACGCCTTGTTCAAGGCATTTTGATGCGGACATCACTATTATCAAGACTTCATCTACATAATCATTGCCTCTATCATCATATTCAAGTAACAATGACAATGATAAGACTAGTGTTGGTCCAATGGCTGAAGCTTTACATCAATTATACAAGGGACTAATCACTCGAGGTAGAGCAAGAGAACTCACTAAACAGGTTAATCTGATCCTAATTTTCTTTTTATTTCAGTGCTAAGGACAGCTTGCTACCTAATGCTTTCACTTTATGTATTCTTAGGTTATTAGAAAAGTAAGAACTTGGTGCTATCAAGCCGGAAGTGAGGGAGGCCAGCGAACCAAGAGAAAATCCAAAAGAAAGAGACGATGACACTTCACTTATATCAGTGAAAAATACCACCAAGATGTTGGAATCAAGTTTTTAAGCTTTAAATTGAAGATTGGAGAAAACTACGATTCAGAAGCTCGATTTGTTCAATCTTCAATTTTGAGTTGGTTTGAGTTTTTGGCAAGTTTCATGTGTCATGGGCTGGTTTGTATCTATAATAAAAATATATTAAGATTGTTTTGTACTTTAGTATTCATTTTGGTTCAGCTTTGAGGTGATGGCGATACCGAAGCTTCAAATAGGCTGAAACAAATACTTGGGCTGCAAGGGAAGTTAAATTGTTGTGAAGAGAGTTGTGCACCATCCTCATGGGCCAACCACCACGTGGGACCCACCTCATGGGCGCCCAAATCAAGACGACCAGCCAACCACTTCTTATTGCTTTCGGTTTAAATTAGGAATTAGAATAGAATTCTAATTATTTTCCTACTTTGAGTTCGGTTAGGCTTATATGATGCCACCGTTCCTTGTAACACTTGAACGTTAATCTTGAGTCAAAACAATTTTTTACTCTTTGGTTTATGCCATGTGCTGCTATGGGAGTTGAGAAACCAACTAGTTAGCGTTCCACCAAATTATGGATTACTAGTGTTCTTATTATGCCTTGTGGATCAGCAAAGTCGTCTTCCTTAGTGTGGTGAGAACATGGAGATTCAGAGCGTGTTGCTAGTTAAATTCTGATACATGGGAGTATATAATCGAGACAGACAATCGTGTGCTTCCATTCATCAGAATCTACAGGATTTTAGGTTAGCCACATATTTATCATTCAAGAGAGATCTTACGTAACCAGTTCATAGCAATAAAGAATATCCTGTTTTCTCTAAGGATTTTAGCAATCTTTTTTATTTTATTTTGTAAAATGGATGACTCGATCGTCAACACAACCAATGAAAATTTGGTTCATCCCACAATTTCCCCTTGGAGATGGCACGAATGTTGATTTTTATACATTCTTAGAAACTAGACTGATTTTTAGAGAAAAGTCGTATTACTGATTTAATCCCAAAAAAAATTGTATGGTCTGTCGGCCATGCGCCCCTCTTTTGCTAAACCTTTGGTGTGATCTAGAGTTATGACAAATTTGTTCCATTTTTTTTCTTTTTAGACAATATAAACCTTTCGACTCTTCCTTTGGTTAACAGAGCTTACTACTACCTCAACCACATATAATTAGCGCACACGGTTGGGCAGTAGCCGTTGCTGTTTTGACAAACTCTACAATAAATGTCAATGAAAACATCCCAATCACGAGTCCTCCATTTCACAGCAACTTCTTGCTACCTTAGCCCTTAAGCAACATGGCCCTTTATAACAACTTCGCCTTCCCATGACTCAAATAAAGTTTTCTAAAGATTTCACATTTCACGGGGAAAATGGTGGCCGTTGACCCGAAAGCCCTTCCCTCCGCCACGGCCGTCCACCACCAGTTCAACGTTGTCATCGACGGCGCCGAGACGACAATCCACCAGGGCGTGCTCCGGTGCAACGGCGGCACGCTCACCGTGGTCAGCCCGGGCGTCCTCGAGGTCAGCCGGTTCCAGCACGTCGTCGTGCGCGGCGGCGGCGGCGGCGACGTCAGCTTCACCCGGTGCGGCTTCGCGGCGGCCGAGGCCTGCGGCGCCGCGTCGTTCCACAGGTGTGACGCGGTGCGCGTCGACGGGGCGCGGGAGGTGGCCGTGCGGCGGTGCCGGTCCGCGGACGTGGAGCGCGCGGGCGCGGTTGGCATCCGTCGGTGCAAGGGCGCCGCGCGCGTGCGCGGCGCCGGGGAGCTGCGCCTCGGGCGGTGCCGGGAGGCCGACGTGGGCAGCTGCGCTGACGTGGCCGTGGGGCGGTGCCGCTCAGCGCGCGCCGACTGGTGCGGCGCGCTAGGCATCGAGCGGTGTCGGTCTGCGGACGTCAGCCGGTGCGGCGCCGTGAGCATCAACCGGTGCCGCGCTGCGAACGTGTCGGGCTGCGGCAGCTTAGTGGTCCGCCGTGGCAAGGTGAACATGGTCGAGGCGCAGCAGCTGCCGGTTTGCCAGGAGCAGCCGATGTGTCATCAGGCAGAGCCAGTCGACCCTGTCTCCGCGGCGCCTTCGGAAATCATGAGCAAGTGAAGGGCCTACGAATACGCGGTACTATGGCCAGTTGTCTTATCAGTATGGTACTGTTTGTCTACTAAGTTTAATAAGACAGCATATGAAATATGAACTCTGGTATGGCTGGTATTATTTTATAATATTTATATTTCTGTTGTATTTTGTTAAGTTCAGGAGATGTTTGGTTTGTATGGAAGTACTGAAGCACCAGTATGTGTAAGAAATGTTCATCATTTTAAAGTGACTTGGTGAAGGTAAATGACAGTGTTGATTTGTTGGGGGACTTGGTCATTCTTTCTGTCATATCTTGTTGGGAATGGGTGTGAATATTTTTGAACTGTAGTTTTTAGTTTAAATTTTTGAATTTTGTGTTCGTAAGAAAGGGTGTGGAGAGATATTTATATACAATTTTAACCGATATAGATGAAATTGAAATAATATTTACTATAAGTAATTTATAGATTTTATTTTAAAAAAATAATATTTAAAAATTAGTTATTGAAGAAAGTCCAAACCATAAGCACAAAAGAAACGAGCCGGGGTCCGTCATCGCCGATCCGGATGACTCCCGGTTTTTCCATGCTGAGCTAGCTCTCTCTGTTGTCGATTCAGCCTCTTGTTTCCATATCTACGTACGGTCATATTTTCTGTTGGTAGCACCCCCGCCAATCAATCTGGATTCTCTCTCCGGAGCTTGAACATTCTTGTCACATTTTCCTTATTTTGTTCCATATGGTAGGCACACTTGTTATATTTCTGAATTGAAAGACATTTCTATGATTTTATAACAGTAATTTATATAATTTTTAAAGCACGATAAATAGTAGATAGATATTATTTATCTCTTTATGTACTTTGATATTAGTGCTACATTTATTAGAGAGAAAACCATAGAACTATTAAAACATATAGCATTTTGTGGTGCCTAAATAGATCGCCACACTTGTGATAAAATTTGGTCTCAACATGAGTATATAATGCAGTGTAGGACTAAGAAAGTATGGTGCGTTAAAATTGTGACAATAAAAGCTAACCACGACTAGTTAAACAAAACTTACGCGGCAAAATTAGGAAGCGAATCAAACAACCCTACTACTCTAGTCTAAGCTTGTGTGTGCTAAAAGTGATGTAGAAACAAGTCCCCTTAACATAAATTTTTTTTACTACTTAAAAAAACCAGTTAATAATTGAAAAATTTAGATATATACCACTACAAAGTGACCATTTTAGAGAAATACCATTGCAAATTTTCACCTCACAAAAATGCCACTCCAGAATCACCTTATTTATAAAAATACTACTCTTATGCATATTTCCCTATATAAGACCATATTACCCTTATCTTCTTCCTTATGTTGTTGCTGCTGCGCCGGTTATTAGCTTAAGCAAAACGCTCCAAGCGGGAAGAATCACGCGACAAAGCGTTAGGAATTTCCAAGCCCGAATCTTCCCCTCCTCTCCCAGTGGTCTCCCGATCGCTTTGATTCCTCCCACCGCTTCCTCGGATCTGCGCCACCGCACCGCCTCCCCGTGATCCTTATCCCCGGACGAATTACCCTGTCCCCGTCCTCCGCGTCATCCAACTGCAAGCCCAAGCCGCGGGCGGCGGCGGAGGAGCCGGATCATGAGGAGGTAAACGCAAGACACCACGAGGAGGCGGAGGGGGACGACGCGTTCCAACGGGCCTCGAGCCATGAGTCATCCAACAACCACGACGCAGCGACGCATGGCCGCCGAGGAGCCGCACCGCCGGTGGACCAGGATGCATTGGAGGCCGAGGCGGGTCGCGACGTCGGCCAGCGGAGCGAGCCACGGCACCGCGGACCGTACCGCAGAGAACATGGAGGAGGAGGAGCAGCAGCAGCCTGCTCGAGCCGACACTTGGCTTGGCGCCGTCGCAGCAGCAGTCACGCGGCTGTCGTCGCTCGCAACCGAGCGACTGGAGCGCCGACGAGCCGGCTTTGTCGGCTTGCGGTTCCTCTAGCTGGAGATAGATGATCATCTAATTTTGTTAGAACCAAATTAAGAAAACTTGCTCCTATATAGTTTGTCAATTAGGCTTCATTTCATTCCTTTTCTTTTAATCACCATTTTCTTGTGAAGAAAACAAATGTGCATTTTATGTACTGCTGCTCCTTAAGATGAACAGCAATTTGTCCTTTCTGCGATGGCTTGGATGAGTGGACAAACTGAATGAATGAAATGGTTCATGGTTGGAGTATGCAGTATCTCCCGTGCGTGGCAAATTGAAGTTGGTGCAAGCGATGATATGCAATATCTCCCGTGCTTGGAAATTCCCAACGCCTGTGCGCAGCGAATTCTTCCCGCTCGGAGCGTTTTGTTTAAGCTAATAACCGGCACAGCAACAGCAACATAAGGAAGAAGATAAGGGTAATATGATCTTATGTAGGGAAATATACATAAGAATGGTATTTTTGTGAACAAAGTGACTCTGGAGTGGCATTTTTGTGAGGTAAAACTTTGCAATGATATTTCTCTAAAATAATCACTTTGTAGTAGCATATATCTATATTTTTCTTAATAATTCGTACTTTCTATCTTTCACCTTCTCTCCTCATATATAAAATCGTTTCAGATTTTCTCTAATCTCCAGATTCCTCCCATCCGTTCTCTCTTGGCACGCCATCTCCTCTTCTTCCCTCCCACCACGCCGCCGCCTCCTCCTCCCCACACTGCGCTGCCGCCTCCTCCTCTCCACAATCCTCCGCAACGCCAGCTCCTCTCCTCCCACCGAACGCCGCCGCCGCCTCCTTCGGTCTGCCCCTGAGGCACCCCTCTCCACCGCCCCATCCTCCGGCCACCACCTGCAGATCCGCCCTAAGGGGCCATTGCCTCCTCGTGCACAGTCATTGGCTTCCCATCAGGCAGAGATGGCGGTGGTTGCAGGCGACTGGAGGAGGCCGAGACCTCGGTGCAGGTGCCATGCCGCGCCCCCTGGGACTGGCCGAGCCCCGATGTTGGCATCTCTCACTTTGCTCCTCCCTCATGGACTTTCGCAGCGCCCTCAAGTAGCGCTACTCCTACTTCGTTGTCCACGAGGTTGCCCTTGACGGGTAGTGCCTCCGCCGTCGCGTGAGTTGTGGTGGCCCATCGGTACTCTCCTGCGACCAAGCGTTTCCATCGTCCCTGCCGTCCCTCCGAGGTACATGCCACGTCCGTCTTAGTCCTGCCTGTGAAAACTCCGTGTCGCTCGTCCCTGCTAATCCGCTTGGCCGTACTGCTCTCTACAGGTATTCCCCCATCGCCGCTGCCATTTGCTACCCCTTGTCGTCCTAATTCTCGTGGAATTGAGGTAAAATCCTTCCCTCTTGCCCGATCTGTGATGGGACTGAGGCCAATTTAGCTTAAGATAGTGGTCGGTTGGGGTAAGAGATTGGTTAGTTTTGATTGCTTAGTAGTATACTGCTTTCGATTATTGAGCCTGGGGTCCTTCGCGTAATGCATTCACCTCAAAAAAAGAAATATACACATAAATTCTATACACTCAATTTCAGCGGCTTTTGAGTATGTCTGCATTAACATAACTTAAGATAGAATCTTTCTTTCTTTTTATTGTTTGAATACAAGGAATTGAAAAGCTCATAACTTTTGTGGCCGCACTTTGATGAGATGAGCCCATTGCTCTCTTGTTATGCTAATTTGTTGTCCATTGCTGCGGTGTGGTGAAATCTCTAAGTGGTTTTTCTGTATCATGATATTATTGGGTTTAATGGATTTTCCTTAGCTTGAGGATAAGGATCTGAATTTCAATTGCATACTTTTAATAAATCATTCGAACTGTTGCTCGTCTTGCATTCATTGCTTCTCTCTTATGAACTTGCCATACATATTATTTCTTGAAAGGGTTTCAGAGGGAGGCGATGGCGATGTCTTGCTGATCATTTTGTCTGCTGATCCGATAAGGCTCATCGCTTGGTGTGTTTGCTTCTCTCAGCATTGTGGTTTTATTGGATACTTGGATGTGGATTGTGTCATCATTGAGCACAGCGATGGGGTTTAGAGGTGTATCAAGGTGCGGTTGAGGTTGGGGCCACGTGGATGTAGGGGGAGGAATAGGAAGTACTATGCTCCATATCCATTTTGAGAATTTACAAGAGAGAAATAACGGATGCATATATGTATAGCTTACATATCCATGTAAGTTTAGTTTGAATTTTTGTGGGTGCCTATAAATAGCTTGATCTATTTTGGCTGGTATGTGGTTCATCAATTCATGGGGAGGGAGGAGTGGGAATAAACTAGGAAGAAAATGAACCAGCTTGACTGAGTGCATTGATCATTTATTTATAGTATTGCATTGGTGTCTATTATTGCAATATTACTTCACTACATCGTCCGCCGTTTTTATGTACTTATGCTTAGTAGGATTGTAGAATCGCATGATCAAATGCTATATGAGAGAACCATGTGCTAATAGAGAAGTTAGTTTAAGCTTTTGTTAAGCTCGTACATGTTTTTCTCTATCCTGATGAATTAGTTGAAAATCGATGTGTTCTCCTTAATCAAGTCTAGCATATTTTCCTTTCGAGCCTGCTGCATGTAATTTATTCACCAGTAGATTAGTACATATTCATTGTTTGGTTGATTATTTCATGTGCCATGCAAAATAGGTGAACAATACTGTGGGGACATTGGCTCTAGGTCATTATTATGATGAGGATACAATGGCTTCAGTGATTATTAGAGCTGGCACCAATGCTTACTATATTGAACCCAATGAGGCAATTACATAATGTCGGGGTGTTCTTACCAATTCTAGACGAATGGTATGTTACGTTTAATTTTTTTGTTGTATATGATCAAAATTTCAATGTGTAAATAGAAACTCTGATGATTGTACCTTATGTTATAATGCTCCATTCATCAAATTGTAAATGTGGAATGGGGGAGTTTCCAGCCTCCACAAATACCACTAACTCCTTATGACATATGTTTCAATTGATGAGAAACAAGATTACTATAACTAGGTAATGCCACAGTGAAAACTTTCCCCTTTGAAATATCAAGCTGACATTAATGTCATTTACTTGCTATAGGGTTTTGAGAAAATGATCTCTGGTGTGTACCTTGGGGAAATCGCAAGATTTGTGTTCCAAAAAATGGCTCAAGAATCAAATGTGTTTGGCACTGTTGTCGATCGTTTAGCTACCCCTTTCGTCTTAAGGTACCTTCTTATTTGAAATTTGTTTCTTTTGGATTACTTTATTCTTTATCAAATGAATAGTTGTGCTACTTTGGAGGTAATCCCTAATCCTTACCCTGTTTGTGCTACTTTTCTCTATTGTTAAGCTTCCCTGTTGGTTCAACTTTGCTCAATTGATTAACCTTGTTCGATCTGTTTGTTGTGCAATGGGCTTTGCATCTGTATTCTTCCAGAAATGGTAAAAGTGCAACATGTCACTGTTTAGATGAATTAACTGGAATTGGAATAAGTGATCAATTACATTTAGGAAGCTTTCCTTGTTTCTTGTGATGAATCTCTCTTAGCTATATATGCTTATTTTCTTTACTGACCTAAGCAAACAACATTTGTATGTGCTTATCTTCTTTACCGACCTGAAAGCAAACAACATTAGTTGATGTGTTAGATTTGTAGACATTGGATGATTATGTATAAAATAATGTTTTCATATTCAATTTCAAGGCTTAATTATTTCATAAGTTTATCACTGAGGTCTCGTTATCTTTAATTTGGCATGTTGGCCTATTCATACGGATACACATATTGATGTTGATGTGACCACGCCATAAACGCATACGACCATAACTCCCACGAATAAACAAAAGGTAAATTTGTTTCTTCGATTTCAATTTGTCTTAAACGAGAATATGATGCTATCTAATAATGAGGACATCTCAGCTACTTTTATATCTAGTGTGCATGAGAATGTTTACGAAGCCAAACCTACAATACAAGGACCAATGACTCGAGCACGAGCGTGTGAACTTAACTATCATGTGAATGCGTTCCTAACTTTGCATACAAATGTTTCAAAAAATGAAATACTATTTAATCCTTGTAATGATTTAATTGTTCTTAAGAACCATGAAGAAGGACCACGCGAGCCCAAGTCCTGTTCGCGAGTTTGACTCAAATTCGGCCCTCCTAACAGTATCTATTTCAAACAGCCATAGCTTTTTTTTTATCCAGGAGGAATCTCGAGGTCCATGAGTACTTGTTGGAAAGCTTTTGAAGTTTACTTTCAAATGGATCTATCCCCACTTTCGAATTCCTTCTGTGCGCACTGCAATTACCAAAATAATCTGGCACTGACTCAGTCTGATAGGATCAACTTTAAATGATCATAGATTTCACATTAAGAGTCCATTTGGAATGCGAGTACAGTATGAAAAGCTTATCTCGCCCTATTTCCAACGAATCTGGCCCCATCTCAAAATTTCTTCTGTGTGCGACGGAATCATCAAAACAATCTTGGGTTTCAGAAATAGAGATAGAATCAGATATGATTTTATTACTTATCATGTGTTAAAAACTTTTCATAAGCAAGGGTTTGCGTGTCCCTATAAATAGAGGCTCCATTGGCCCTGTAACATAAACCACCTTTGAGAAAAATCAATCTATGAATGTTCTTGTTCGAGTTCCTTGTGATTGCCGAAATTCCAAAGGGAATTAGGAGTGTTCTTCAATCAAGATTGTTCAGTTTTTCCGCTGGAAATTAGGTGCACGATAAATCTTCGCTTGGTGGTCGACGAAATCGACGTGAGTGTGTTTTGACGAATTAAAGAGTATTCGTCTCTTGCACTGGCATTGGAGGATCGCTACGATTCATCAAGACTTCCATGAGTATTCATCCTACGTTGAGAAGATTGGACGACCCGTATCACCTAAGCCTTTAAAACATTACATGACGGCTGCATTTTGGTGGAACTTCGTGGTCAAGTTTTGTATATTTCAAATGTATGCTTTAGGAAACTCTATTGTCTGATTGCCTCAACAGAAAAACTACAAATTATCATCTTGCATGTAGTGATCAAAATTTTAATATGCCATGTGTTTTCATCCAGTACACCATGTCTAGCTGCTATTCTTGAGGATGATTCCCCATATTTGAGAGAAGTCGGCAGAATACTGTAAATAATTATGTTGCTCTTTGTGTTGCAGATAATTTGACTGGAGTTAAAAATTCTTGGAAGGATCATAAGTGTTGACAATGTAAGCATGTGCAAGGTGGTATAGGAGGAGTACAAAGACAAGCAACATAACAAGAGGGAGTTTCACAGTGTGTGCTATGCTTTCTTGAAAGGGGAGTGCAACTGCAAATCTTCTCGCAAATTTTCTCATGATGAGCAGGTGATCGAGAGCAGGTGCAAAGCTAGCAAACAGGAAGTTTGTTACACCTCAAGTTCATCCACACCAATACAGCCTCCCAGAACTGGGCATTCAAAGGTTTTGCAGCATCTTCGCTTGCCTCCTTGCCATCTTGTAATTTTCTTTGCTTTTGTTATTGTGGTGACAAAGTAAGGGCCGTAGGTGGTTCGGACTTGGGATACAACAAATTTGGCGATTGTCGGACTCTAGAGCAATGACTCCAGAATCCTCTATGTAAATCGCACTAGTCTAGGATCGAGCTAGTACACACAGTGGATACAAAGATTCATATCATGCACAATGATATTTATTTATTAACTAAATATGGGTTTGATGGCCAAAGTTTACATCAATAATTCATAAACCAAAATTAAATATAAGCAGCGAAAGAAGAACAATAAAGCAGCAGACCATTCTGTCTGCACACAGGCGAATTACTATATGATGTAGCCAATCGTATTATCCTAACTAAAGTTGATGAAGTCATTATTTGAAAATAGTGAATAAAGCAATATGAGTACATAAAGTACTTCACAAGTTATACCAGTAGGTTTAACAGAGTTCATGCATGCATAAGGATTGACGATGGAAGGCATAGTAGGGTTAATTGAGTGTAAAGCAGAGTTTAAGTAAATACTGTAAATAGATTCAAAATCTGAATTTGATACAATAGATAGAAATACTAATTTAACAAAATAATATCGTTAGTGCAACCCCGACTAAACACTAATCTATCCACAGGTATGCCACCTTGCCCATCTTTCTTCGAAAAGATCTCATGTGGATTCCATCCATCCATATGTTTTTTGAATCTCTTATGGATTCCATTTTAGAAACTATTTTGAAAACCAAAGTTTATTTCGTAAAAAAAACTTTACTTAGCTTGCCTATGATCGTAGGCATGGCTATTCAGGATAGTTTTACACTCTCTCCAGAGGTTTGTATAGATTTAAACACAGGACATAATCATCCCATATTGCCACCAAATAAGCACACTTTAGTCTGTGGCAAAGAGATCATGACAAAGCCTTTACAATGCTAAGCCGTCAAACTAGTCACGCCGTTATTAAGGTTTCACTATAACATGAATCCACAAGTTGAGGTCTCCTCTTGTGCCATGTGAGATTTCTTGTGGCCTACGCCACGC
Organism: Melocanna baccifera; assembly: GCA_036346265.1. NCBI lineage: Eukaryota > Viridiplantae > Streptophyta > Magnoliopsida > Poales > Poaceae > Melocanna > Melocanna baccifera. The sequence continues at coordinate 23,877,264 of CM070682.1, read as the reverse complement.
TCACATTCAACCTATAGCGAGACCAAAATTAGGACCTCACAAATTAATTAGTTAGGGCTATCCCATATCAGCCTTGTGGTAGTATGTTAGGGTTTTACAGCAGTAGCTCACAGACTGGTCCTTAATTCAACTTAGACTCAAACCACATATCCCTTGTGCCTGACAATCAACATTGTGTCATTGAATAACAATGTATGTCAGCACCCACCAACTAACCATTAGTGTAGGTTCAAACCAAGTTTTATATTTTGTTTTGAAATATTTCATACACCTTCTTGACTCATCGAAATCAATAACATATTTCCAAAGTTTATCATTTTATATGAAAAAGGTATCTCAACGTATAATTATTCTAAGCATGGCTAAGCTTTGCTACAAAATGTCCAGTTGATACTAATGTATCAACTATGTTTTTCTCTACAGTGACAAAGCATAGAAGTTGAATGTCAAATTTGGCCATATACAAAGGATTTGGGTATAAATAGAATTTAAATCGATTTTAAACTATGTTTGAATAAAGATACGTATGCATAATAATTTAAAAATAATATAAATAATTTAAATTACTAGGAGCAACATGATCAAAGGTATAACTTGCCTTACTCGAAGTCTTGGTGCTACGAATCGTCGAAATTGTACTCTCCAGAATCGTCATAATCTATACACGAAGAATCAAAGCAAATAAACTCAAACAAAATTTAAATAAACATTAAAAAATAGTCCATAAATGGATAGTTTTGGATTTTAAAAGAATTTAGAAATTTGAATTGGTCCAATTGAAGCTAGGATGAAGGAGAACGAGTTTATAGAATTTGAAAACTTAAAGGAAAAGGAAAAAGAGAATTTTCTGGAATTATTTTCTAAAGGAAAAGGTATTTTATGATGTCAGTAAAGAATTACTTAAATTATTTTCCAAAAAAAATCAAGATTATGACGTTAGTAAGGAATCGAATTTTTGGGCGAAATAAATTTCTAAAGAAAAAAATCTGAATTCTAACATCATGCTGACGTTAGCCCTACACGTGGCAGGATTTGCTGACATGGCTGCCATGTGGTGCTAACATGGTGGGGTTGGATCTGTGCTGATGTGGCATGGACGTGGCTCGGGAGCAGTCAGGTGCTGATGTGATGCGGCACGTGGTGTTGACGTGGCTGCCAGGAGGGTTTGGTGTGGACGTGGCTTACCATGTGGCTACCACGTGGTTGGTAGGTGGGCCGAGAAGGGAAGGGCTAGAGGAAACCGTTATATGGAGATTGGGCGACTGTGATCACAGAGAAGTTTGGACTAGTTCGAAGGGTCAAGGATTGTTCGGACCGTCCGATCAATAAGGGAAAGTTCAGACCTGTCCAAAAGACAAGAGGCTTTCGGCCGTTTGATCAGTAACATACCATCCGATTGGTCAAGACAATGTTCTGACCGTCCGATCGGGAATAGACCGTCCGATTGACAAGCGAAAGTTTAGACTAGTCCGAAAGACAAGAGGCTTTCGACTTTCCAATCGGCAACGGACTATCTGATTGGTCAAGGCAATGTTTGGACCATCCGAACGACAAAGGATATTCAGACCGTTCGATCGACAATGGACGATCGATTGGCCTAAGGGATGTTAATCCATCTGAAAGTTTAGAGGAGTTCGGACCATCCGATCGGTCCTAGAGGACATTCGGACCATCCAAACGGCGATGGACAGGGACGGCAGCACGACACTCAAAGCCTGAGGGCTTGCCGGTGGTGCGGGGCACGGTGGCGGTCAACAAAGCACACAAATTGGAGAGGGAGTCAAGGGGAATGTATTGGTGCAAGAAAGCATTACCGAGAATGGATGGAGGGCCGTCGGCCATGAGGAAGGTAGCGGTGTGGCTGGCGGTTTTGGTGGGTATGGTGCTGCGGTGGTGCCCACGCTTGGCGGAGGGGCAGAAGACATTCGCATGGGCCCGGCGAAGGTGAAGGCAGCGGTGGTGTGGCACGAGGAGGATCGTGGCGGTGGCAGTATTTCGCTGGAGCTTTGGTCGGGACTTTTTGAGGTGGCGCACGGCGCGAAGGCGGCTCGGTCACAGGGGAGAGAAATTGAGCGTGGGTTTGGGTGGAGTGAGAAGAGGGGATGCTCCAGGGGGCTTTTTATAGGGGTGGGGAGAGGCGCACGCCGTGGTTCACGCTCGCTGGAGTTAATGCAATCGGAGACGGTGTAACCGATGGCGGCTGGGTTTAAAGCCAGGGGGTAACGATTGGATTTGATGGAGGAATGAAGAGAGCATTCAAATGGCGCATTTGCTCGGGGCTTAACTGAAGAAAACTGTCGCTTTTAAGAACTTGGAGAGGCTAGCAATGGTGGCTCAGTCAAAGAAGGAAGATAGGGGAGGAGGAAGAATGAGCTGACATGTGGGGCCTGCTTGTTGGTGAGAGATGAGGGAGAAGGGAAGAGGTGGGCGGCGTGGATGATCGCCACGTGGCACAAAGGAGAGATCAGGGCCATCGGCTGATAAACGAAGGGGTAAGTTGATACGGTGTCGTCCGATCTTCTCGACGTAGGATGGATACTCACGAGAGTCTTGATGAATCGTAATGATCCTCCAATGCTAGTGCAAGAGACGAATACTCTTTAATCCACAAAAACACATTTGTGTCGATTTCGCCAACTACCAAGCGAAGATGTATCATGCACTCAATTCTCAGCAGAAAGGCTGAACAATCTTTGATTGAAGAGCACGCCTAATTCTCCTTAAAATTTTGGCAATCATAAAGAACTCGAACAAGAATTTTTAATAGATTGATTTCTATCAAATGTGATCTGCACAACAATGGCAGAGTTCAAGGGTTTTTATAGTGCATTCCCTAACACATGTAAAGAAAGACTTGGCCGAGCCAATCTTTTATTCGGTCAAGGTTTCCTAATCTAACTCCTCATATTTAGCTATTCGGTCTTCTTGAATTTCAGGCTAAGTCCCTATCTGATTATAAGATCGAAACTTTAAATGGGTTTGGTCATGTTTTGGCATGCATGCTACATCTGTCTCATGCCATAAAATTTATGATCATGCGGCTGCTTGGTTTTAAACTCCCTTGATCATATGGCAATATGATGAACTCCTTCCTTTAGGTTTCCCCCAAAGCTTTGCTTCCCAAGTCTTCACATGAATCATACCTAAGAATATATAAAATAGTAGCATGAGGTAGTATCCCAAGCTCATCATTAACTAAAAGAAACTCATTAAAAAACAAAAGTATCTGTTTGTTCAAAAGCTTGGCTCTTGCCCTTGTCATTGGGCTCTCAGGTTCTTAAACATTCTCATACACGCTTGGAGTGGAAAATGTATATGTAAATGCGGACAGCTGGGATTAGTTCGGGTGGTGGCTGATTTAATCAGTGCTGGACACGTGCCAGCCCGAGAGGAGAGAAAGATTTAAAATTCGTTTTTTGTTTTCCGAAAGATTAGAAAACTTGAAAAACACTTAGAAAATAGCAAATAAAGTCCAAAAAATTAGAAACATTTACAGAAATTTCTAAATATATTTTGGACTTAGAAAAAATATTTTTAATATAAAGTTGGTCTTTAAATTTTTACAAAAATACTTTTTATCTTTGAAATTGATTTTTTTTAAAAGGAAAACACAGAAAACTAGATAAAAGTGAAATGCTTTAAAATAATTAATTTGAAATTGGATTTTTACAGAAAATCTAAATTAATATTTTTATCTTTAATTTTTCTTTTGACTTTAAATTCCTTTTGAGAAGAAAAAACCTCTTTCAAAAGTTGGAAACTAGGCAAACAAAGACTCCAAAATTCAGGCAACCAAATAATATTTGTTTTTATTTTTATATTAAATTAATTTTTCACTAATAATTTTATGAAATAAACAGTTGGACTGTTACAACGATGAATATCATGTGTGGGAGAAAGAGAACTAATACCTGAAGGTTCATAGCTCAGTGCAGTGGTTGGCAGTTGCTGGAAGAGGCCAGGTGAAATAGGCCAAGCATGATAGTGGAGGCACGATGAGGGTTGAGCTCAATGACAATAGCTCAACTTGCTGTGGTGTTATGATTTTTGTTTTTTTCGAAGCAATGCACGAGCATTAGACTAGTATTTAGTAATTTTCATGTTAGCATTTTTTTCATGCCATTAAGGGTTCGTTTGGCACTGAGATAGATTTTTAAAAGCACTTATGTTTTCCTACTTTTAGTTAAAATATTTGATAGCTTTTTTTACTCATAATAATCAAATTTTACTAGAATTAGTAAATATTTTGGTAACCAAACTAACTTCCATGGCGGCACATAAACTACAAACTAATTCAAAGCAGTTTGGAATATAAGGGGAAGAAACCTCAAAATCTGCCTCTACACCTTCTCGGTGCTTCTTCCCCAACTCCCTTGCACTCCCCCCACCAACGTTCTCACTAGCGATTCGGATCCTATGTAGTACTGTATTAATGGACACTACTGTTACGAAACCTAGAGGGTTCTGGTGTGGACAAATACCAAAATTGCCCTTAGTGGGCTTAGATTATAAATAGAGAGATATTGTACCATGTAAAACACATATGAGAATCAATAAAGACTACTTTATAATGTTCTCTCTTAATTGTGTCTCCTGTGATTGATCTATTGTTCTTGGCAATTAATTGCATGGTTTGCGTTACTGTTCATCTACTCTCCATCGGTTTCTTAACACGTTATCAGCATGAGGATCTACAAGGTGTACGGTATGCAAATCACGAACCGATCTCTTATGCATTGTTGTTCATGTTTCAATCTAGATTGCTTTTATATTATCTAGCAATGCTATGTTTGGATCAATCTAATGTTAATTGTTTCTAGCAAGTAGATTGATCTGATATCTACATAATAGATCTAGATTTTGGTAGATTTTCTAGATTCTAGATCGGTTTGCAATCTTAGATTGGAAATCACATGAATATGATTTGGCGCCCAAAACCACCGGAGGCGCCCCGCCACCCATGGCCGAACCCAACCATCATAGACCAAGGCTGAACCTCGGCACCACCACCCATGGCCGAACCGGCACCCTGAAGATGCCGCTCGCGCCAGTTCGTAGCCGCCAGCACCGGCTGCCCTCGCCCGCCGTGGCCTTCTAGTGACGCCGTCCACCCAGGCTCGGCTTCGATGGCCACTGCCGCTTCCATCCGCGCGAGCATCACTCGGCCGTCGCCCGAAGATTCATACGTCTAAGCTAGCACCACCCGTGACCACCTGCTTACTCGATTGGAGGCCGCCAGCGCTGCATCACAGGCCCACGCTGGCGACTGCACCGACAACGTCGGCCACTGCACGCGGCCATCTCGCTTAGCCGCTAGAAGCCTATCGTAGCCGCCTGCCATGGCAGCCCACCGGTCGCCGCCATGGCAGCTCATCGATTGCTGAAAGCCTATCGTAGCCACCTGCCACGATTGCCCATCGGTCGCCACCACGGCAACCCACCGGTCGCCAGAAGCCTACTGTAGTCGCTTGCCATGACAGCCCACTAGTCCCTGCCACGGCAGCCCACCGGTCACCCACCACAGTCACTTGCCGTAGTAACCGCCAGTTGTCGCTAGCCGCGGAAGTCCACTGGCCCTCCCAACGTCACCACCTCCACTGTGTTTGGCCCCTGAAGAGCTGCCGCTTCCACTACGCCTGACCCCAATGGTCGTCGTCTCCACCGCGCTCGGCCCTGAGGGCCACTGCCGCTTGCCACGCCTGCCACGGCCGCACCCACCCCTCAGCCTCCTGGGCGACCACCACTGCTCGAAGTCACCGGCCATTGCCTCTCGACCTCCCGGTCATTCGCTCGCACTCGAAGTCGCTGGCCGCCGTTGCCCGAGGCCGCCAGACAATCATCGTCGTTTGCCACTCATCGGCCGCGGCTGCCCGTTGCTTGCTGCTTGGTCGCTCGCTTGGCCACCTCGAGCAAGCTGCCGCCAACGCCACCCAGCGCTAATGAAAACCTAGCGCTCTGCCTAAAACCAACCAAAACGAACTGCACAAAATGTGGGCCGGGGTTTCGGCCCAAATTGAGAAAAATCTAGCCGATGGATTTTTGCAAATAAGTCCTTGGGTTTTCTGATAAATTCAATAAGCCTACTACAAAATTGAAAATAATCATGAACTTGACCCTGAAGTTTGTCATAATTACAATTAAGTTCGTTAGGTCGAATTTCTTTCATTTACTAGATTATTTAAGCTTCTTTATGATCTAGTTAATCTTGTAGCATTATTGTTTATATTTCTAGAATTGTTTTATTCAGCATATTATTTCACTTATTTAGTAATTCTGAAAATTGCTTATTAATTAGCAGAAAATCGTTAAAAATTTCTAGAAAATTTTAGAAAAACCGAAATAATATATGCTGAATAGATGAATTTCACAACCTGCTGATTTAGCAATATTTATGCTGTTTACCTGTAGTAAATTTAGAATTATGCATGAATAATGTAGGAAATATCTGACATCACTAAAAAGTTTACCGAGTTTGCCCTGGATGGTAGCAACTACCTCACATGGGCCATGGATGCTAAGATCAACTTGACAGCCAGATCCCCCGAAGTTGCCATAAGCCAACTAACCGCTGGGGCTCCCACCTAGGGGTGCAAACGGAGCGGATATTTTTCGACCGTCCTTCCGGCCGTTTTAATTCCGATAGAATTTGGAGCAAATTTTCGGATATCCGGAGGTTTTGTCGGATATGGATATGGATCCGGATATTTTTTGCCGGATACGGAACAGGATTCGGAACAAACATTATCCGACCGATACGGAACTATCCGGATATTTTTTCGGATAGTTACTAGATATTATTTCGGATAGTTTCCGGATTCAAACTCGGATTCAACTCAGAACTCAACTCGGATTTGGTTCGGGACAGCCCAACAGGCACTTGTACGCAAACGGAGTTCGATTCGGGTGTTCTTGTATTCGTTGGAAAGCTTATTTTAAGACCTATGCAATAGATAAGGACTCATCTTTAAATACATCATGAATCATTTGCTATGACCGAAACAATGTGATGGCTTTAAAATCTAGTTTCCTTTTTTTGTGTGAGTTCGAGTCAAATAATATTGGGTTGGGTTGTATTCAGTTTGGGGACCATATGGACGTCCCAAGGGGCTATATAAGCCTTGTAATCGTAGTCTTTAGGGCTCAGATTATCTTTGAGAAAAATCAGTTTACTAAAGTTTGTTCGAGTTCATCATTGCTGTCGAAATTCCATATGGAATTAAAAGTGTTCTTCAATCAAGATCATTCAGCCTTTCCGCTGAGAATTGGGTGCACGGTAGATCTTCGCTTGGTGGTCGGCGAAATTAACGCAAGCGTGTTTTGGTGAATCAAGACTCCCGCGAGTATCCATCCTACATCGAGAAGATCGGACGACGTATCAAGTGGTGTACCTGACTACTTGGCTATGGATAATTTTTAGTTTCGAATTGTGTGGCATGTAGCTAGTTAGCTACTACTTGTTTAATTAATCTCTATCATTTACTTGCTACTTTGCTAATTAGAATTTATTAGTTGCTTAACTTGTCTTTGTCATCGTGTGAAATTTACTTGTTAAACTATTAATGTAGTTCCATTATGGATATGTAGTATGGTGATTGATCCTTACACATGTGATATATATGATTTTTATTTTCGTGCATTATCCAACTAAATATTCGTAACTAAGACTAACCGTATTCGGAGTGGTATGTATTCGCTCCGTATTCGTGACCGAGAATATTCGTATTCGTATTCATATCCAGTATTATCCGTGTCCGAAAAATGTGGAAAAGGATACAAAATGAGTAATATCCGTCCGTATCCTCTCCGTTTGCACCCCCTACTCCCGCCATTCTTGATGCCACCAAATGTGTGGCACTACAATTCTTGAGACACCACATCCACACAGACCTGACATCTGAGTATCTTCTGGAAGAAGACCAGTTGGCACTATGAAACTTCCTAAAAGAGATGTATGATTAGCATAGATCCATCATGCTATCTAAAGCATAGCGTAAGTGGATCAACATCAGGTTCTAGGATTTCAAAAAGGTGTCTGCATATAATTCGGTTATTCACACGCTTGTTGCTAAGCTCATATTCTATAACCAGAATATCATAGATGCTGAGATGATTGACAAGATTTTGAGCATATTTCACCCTACTCACATGACACTCTTGCAGCAGTATCGTCAGGCCAAGTAAAAGAAGTACTCATAGCTGATCACTACTCTTCTCGAGGCAGAGAAGAATGATGAGTTATTAATGAAGAACTGTCAGACTCGTCCCATTAGGTCACAACCACTGCCAGAAGTACATGCTAATTCCCAGAGGACTCATGGTAGCCAGGGCCGCGGAATGAGCCCTATGTAAAGGGGTGGATAGTGGAAGAAACTGAACGTATAGAAGGGCAATGGCAAGCCCTGCTAGATGGGGAGAGAGAGGCAAGCAATAGAAGCCAGACTTGGATAGCAAGAAGACATACCCTCCTTCACCATGCTACAGGTGTGGTTGTATAGACCATTGGTCCTGCATTTGCTGCACCCCAAAGTATCTGGTGGAGCTCTACCAAGGATCAGTTGCCAATGGCAAGAAAGCGTCAGTGAAGAAAGCTGCAGAGACACTTTGTTGATTAGCCTGATGTTAATAATAGTGATGCCCCGAGTGCAATAATGGAGCTTAACGCTACAGTAGGGGGTGATCACATGGAGGATGACACATATGGCGACCTGCAGTAGGCCATAGGCTGTCTCCTTGGGCAACTCTAAATGTCATAGTTTTCTTAAGTTTGCTTTATTAGTTTAGGTTATTCTAGAAGAATAGTGGATTGTTCATGCTCTTATGAAGCATTAATCGTTTAGGATTCAAACATTATTCAATGAATAACATGAGTTGTCTATTCTTTTAGAACTTTATTTTTGTTGAATTATTGTTTGATTATATTATGCTCTAATATAGAACAACTCGTCAGATCCGATGGTGGGGGAAGAGATTTGTCTGATACACAGTGGAACCATCAACTCGATACTAAGGGAAACAAACTATTTCTATTTGTTAACAAAGAAAACGGGAAATATTATGACCATCGCCGGAAGTGATGCTTTAATTGTTGGCACTGGAAGAGCCACAGATATGACAAGAAAAATAATAAGTAACTCTGTTGGCCATAGCTTAAAAACTATATCTTTTTCTAAATCTGAAGATTTCTTGTAGCCAACCTTTGCCAAAGGAAAGCTCATTACTAGACCCTCTTACCTGAAAGTAGAGACGGAATCATCTATTTTCCTAGAGAGAATACAAGGTGATATCTGTGAACCCATTTAACCCCTATCGGCCCATTTTAGATATTTTATGGTGTTACTAGATATTTCTACTAAATGGTCCAATGTATGCTTGTTGTCTACTAGGAACCACGCTTTTGCTAAACTAATTGCTCAAATTATCAGATTAAGGGCAAACTTTCTAGATGAAAGAATTAAGTCCATTCAAATGGACAATGCTAGTGAGTTTACATCTAAGGCATTTAACAACTATTGTTTTAGCCTTAGGCATTAACGTAGAGCACTCTGTACCACATGTCTACACTCAGAATGGCCTTGCAAAGTCATTTATCAAAATGATTAAGCTAATTGCTAGACCTCTACTTCAGAATAGTAGGCTCCCCACCAGCTGTTGGGGCCATGCAGTGTTGCATGCAGCAGCACTAATAAATTTAAAACCAACTGCATACCATCAGGTTTCCTCCTTACAACTAGTGTGTGTGGAAAAGAACCAAGTATTTTTCATTTACAAAAATTTGGATGTGTTGTATATGTGCCAATTTCACCACCACAACGAACAGCCATGGCCCCCATCGGAAGTTGGGAGTATATGTTGGTTTTGAGTCGCCGTCGATTATTAAATACCTTGAATCTACCACGACAGACATGTTCACAGCCCGACATGCCGATTGCATCTTCAATGAAAATAATGTTTCAGCATAAAGGGGGAGGAAAGTATCTAAATGATGATAAATGCCAAGAAATATATTGAAATGCCTCAGGCATTCAAGCCTTAGATCCACGCACTAAAGAAACTGAAATAGAAGTTCAGCGAATAATAAACCTGCAACAAATTACAAATAATTTGCCAGATGCCTTCATTGATCAGAAGTGAGTGAAAAAATCTTACATACCAGTAGCAAATACTCTGGAGAGAGTGAAAATAACCCAGAAGGATACCCGAACCACTTCAACCCTTCATGTGAAGAAAAGAGGGAGAGCATCGGAGAATAAGGCCTCAATTCCGTAGAGACATCCATAGAAAATGAAACTCAATGAGAATAAGACACCTCCCGTATCAGTTGAAGAGACCCAACCTGATGCGGATACGCATGTGTCTTGTACTTTTCAGTTAAATATATTATTTAACTGGAAAGAATTATTGAGCCGCATGAATATGGTTAGGTGAACTCATTCCAAACTAAACATAATGTTGTTATTCACAAGGACAGAACACTAACTCATGTTATCACATGGTGCATTCTTAAGTTTGTTAATGGCAAAGCAATGGAGAGGCAAAAGGAAAAGGACAACCACATTAGATGCCAAAGACATGAAGAAAGAAAGCCAATGTAGTGGGAGAGCAAAAGAGAGAAGCCAAGGACTCAAACTACAAGTTTTGAATAAGATTTTCAAACCCAATTCGTACCTTTCACAATCCCAATTGGATTTAAACTCAGATTCAACTCAGAATTCAATTCGGATTCGGTTTAGGACAACCTGACAGACAGTTACAAAAAAGGCCATAACTTTCACAAACGGAGTCCAATTCGAGTGTTCTTGTACTCGTTGGAAAGATAATTTCAAGGGCTACGTAATGGATCTGATCCCACCTCCAAATCCATCATGAATCAAAAGTTATGACCAAAACAATATAACAGCTATAAAATCTAGTTTTCTTTTTGTGAAAGTTCGTATCTAAAACCATATAGGGTCGAATTGTACTAGGTTTGTGGACTCTATGGATGTCCTAATGGGCTATATAAGCCATGTATTGGAAGCCTAAGGGCTCAGACCACCTTTGAGAAAAATCAATCTACTAAATTTTGTTCGATTTTATCATTGCTGCCGAAATTTCATAGGGAATTGCGAGTGTTCTTCAATCAAGATCGTTCAGCCTTTCCGCTGGGAATAGGGTGCACGATAGATCTTCGTTTCGTGGTTGGCGAAATCAACACGAGCGTGTTTTAGCGGATTAAAGAGTGTTCGTCTTTTGCATTGGCATTGGAGGATCACTACTATTCATTAAGACTCCCGCGAGTATCCATTCTACGTCGAGAAGATCGGGCGACCTCGTATCATCTGGTATCAGAGCGTATCATCTTGGTATCAGAACGCGGTTTACTCAGGAGGATCTTATCCATTTACTTTTTAGTTTACTTCTTCCTGTCCTATAGTCCATATAGCCGAAAATTGCCTCAGAAAAAAATCCAAACCCTAGTTTCGCATCTATTATTTTTGTAAGTTTTATTAAGTCTTGATCCATTAGAAATTTGTTTACGTGCTGATCATCGTGTCCTTTGCGTAGCTTTATCATTGTATATTTAATCTTTGAAAATCCGCTAGTTGATCTTTCAATTAGCATCCAAAAAATATAGATTTAATTTACTTTTTGAAATCTTGTTCTTACTGTCCATGTAAGATCTTTGCACATCTTGAAAGAATATCATATCCGAACATATTTGGGTTTCATTTTTCTTGATTGATTCGGCCGCAAGAAACCCTAATTATCAGAAATTTGCACCGCAAGGAATCCTAGTTGGATATAGTTTGTTGCGGTTTGAGTTCTGAGCGTCTGTTAAGGTTTTCATTTAAATTCTTTAAACACTTGAGACTAGTCATTGATATTGCATCGTGGGCTGCTGTTGAATAATTTACTCTAAACTGAACATTAGACTTGTGCATCACTCACTCGGTTGATCAAAAAAAGAAAGTTTATACCCCTAAGTTTTTCAAAAAAAAGTTTCTGACTCATATACCTCAGTAGACTCAGAATAAGAATTTGAATCTTTTGAGTCACTAGCAGGGTAGCAAAAAAAAAGCAAAAAAAAATAGAGAGCAAAAAAAGAGTGAAAAAAGGGCCGAACTTGAGTGTGTGTTTTATGCTATACATTTAGTTGGAGTTTTTAATTTCTTTGAGCAATCTTGTGCTCTTAAATTCATATTATTGCAATTGGCTAGTGTCTCTCTTAGTACTTGGTGCAAAATGGGCTAATATTTCCCGATTGTTTCTTTTAGCTCATTGCGTTGTTTGCATTGAGTCACATTGATCATTGCATGTGCGTTCATATCCTTCACTTATATCTTGTGGATCAGCATATAGGCAAGAGTTTTCTAGTTTGGATTATTACTTAATTCAACAACATCGTGAAATTCAGATTGTGTAGGATAAGTACTTCCTAACCAAGCTCCACTAATATCCTTTGCTGTGCAATTGTGGGTCACTTTTAAATCCGCTTGATCATCACTTGCTATTGTAACCACCACCAAGTGTAAGTTTCTTTTTGCTTCAATTCACTTCGGAAAAGTAAGAACTTTACTTGCTGAAGAAAAAGTGATAGAGTGAACTCCACATATCGTATATATGTTGTGATATTTATGCGTTCTTTGTAGAACTAACCATGACAGGTGGAGACAATAATATGGGAGAGGAGTATACCCTAGCGAGTCGTTTTCAATTTCAAGGGACTTTACACAATGAGCTTGCTGCCACTTCTTCCACCTTGAAAGAGCAACTCAAGGCGGGGATCAACAATTCTGCACAAGATTTATGCATTTAATTCAATCATCAAATGAAAGTGCTACGCTCGAACATCGTGAATGATATTGTGCGAGCACTTCATCCACAACCAAAAGAAGATAACTTTATTCCTTTCTATGGAAGTGAGGATACAGAAGAGTATCTTGAGTGGGAATGACGAACGGAGAAAGTATTTAGATTTCAAAATCTTCCCAAAGGCCAAGAGGTGATGCATGCCACTAGAGAATTTGAAGAGTATGTTTATAGATGGTGGCATCAACGATTTGAAAATGAATTTATTAAATCTTGGTCAGATTTGAAGGCACTCATGAGGAGAGAATTTGTGCCATCCTATTATGCATAGGGATTGCTTCGCTCTTTGAAGAATATCACACAAGGGAGTAACATTGTGCAAGAATAATTTTTTGAGCTAAAAAATGCATTACGTCGAGCCAGTGTCATTAGTGAACTACAAAAGAAGACATACTTCAAAAGAGAATTGAATTCTAAGATCGTCGCTACACTTTAACATAAATATTTTGGTAGTGTGTAAGATTTTGTGAATTGTACTATTCAAGAGGAGAAGAGACTTATGGAGAGACGTACACCACAGTTTTCTCCCTGTCTATACTTCAATTCTGCTGTCTTTACTAGTGTAACACATGAGAAGATGACCGAGCATAGGACCTTCCCTTCGGTTCAGGAGACATATAGTATTTTAAAGCTATATATAGTTTGTAAGATACACCACAACCCATGTGAGGATGAGAGCTACATAACCAAATTATGTGAGAGTAATAAAAAGAGTGAGCTGTGTGATCCCATCATATATGAGTTTGAGAGCATCCAAATTGAGAGTGTGAGAGAGAGACACCAAAAGAAAATAGAGAAGTAGAAGATAGACAAAGTGAGAATGAATATAAAATTAACACATTATTATCTACTTTTAGTGTTGTTTATCATATTATGTAGGTTGACGTTAAAAATGAAGAATTAAATATTCAACAACTAGCACCTTTGAAGGCAAATAAGGAGGAGGTAATCATGGATGAGGATGAAGTGTTTGCTGCCCTGTGGATACATTCAAATAATTTTAAACCCCCAACACCTACATCATCTGAGGAAGACGACAAAGGTAACAATAGTGCTGCTGAGTTTAATTGTGCAAAAGTGAGTAATTGTGAGAACTCATATGATCAACCGAAAATTTCATGTTCTAAAATTTCTATACTTAATTTACATAATGTGAAATTAATTACACATAATGAAGTTCTTTCTAGAATATCTCCTAATGATCTTTGTACTATATCATGTTTGATGATCCTAGAGAGTTATCTAGTGTGATTAATAATATTTCTGAAATTTCATATTCAAAATCACTAGTTAATATCTATGCCTACAAATATAAGTTCAATTTGATTGGAGATTATAGTGTAAATGACAAATTTTAGGTTCACAGAATTTGCATTACATGTGATCAGATTACTGAATTGAAATTGCACATTGTGGATAAATAATCTTTTATGTCATGTCATGATAACAATGAGATGAATGTTAGCAATAATATTTGCTGTTTAAAAAGATTTCATAAGTCTTCTTGTTCGATCTTTGATATACAATCATGTAAAAATAATCAGAGTAGCGTAGTTGAAGTATGGAAGGCACTCAAAATTTTCTTTCCCATATCTGAACAACTAAATTAGATTTTGCCCATTAATGATCTGTCCATGTCCTTAGAAAAGTCGAGTACGACTTTGTTTTATGGGATGGAGAATGATGTGAAAAATAATATTGCAATACATACATCTTTTGGTCGCTGCTATATTCATCGGTTTGTGCAAAATAATGAAAATACCACAATAATTGACTCTTACATATACCATGGATATGTGTTGTTCTTTTCATTTATAACACCTTCTGAAGTTCATTATGAGATAAACCGAAGAAGTGTTGACGACAAATATATATATACGTCGAGAAGATTAGACGACCCCGTATCATTTGGTATCAGAGCGTATCACAACATGAAGTTGAGAAAACCCCTAAAGGAAATGATCTTGAAAATCGTAACCCCAGTACAATTGTGGCGCACAAACTAATACTGGAATTTTGGAACAACCAGACTCCGTCATTGTGGAAAAACACGAGGTGCTAGATGAGATAAATGAAGAAATATCCATAAATTTTGTTGAGTCAGGAGAACTATATAAGATAAAACTATAATTGTCGACATCTATTTCGCCTCAAAGATTGCGAGAAACCTTGAACTGGATACAGAACCAAAGTCCTTAGCTGAATGCCAGAAGCGTTCAGACTAGAGTAATTGAAAGGAAGCAATTGAGGCGGAATTACTCTCGTTGAATAAAAGAAAAGTGTTTAGTCTGATAGCCCGAACATCGTCCAAGGTATTCCCTGTAGGGTGCAAATGGGTTTTCGTCCGGAAGATAAATGAAAATAATGAGGTGGTGGTAAGTGGAAGGAAGCAATTAAGGCAGAATTACTATTGTTGAATAAAAGAAAAGTGTTTGGTCCGATAGCCCGAACATCATCCAAGGTATTCCTTGTAGGGTGCAAATGGGTTTTCATTTGAAAGAGAAACGAAAATAATGAGGTGGTGAGATACAAGGTAAGACTTGGTATTCCCTGTGGCACAATGGTTCATGCAGAGACTTGGTATTGATTATGATAAAACATATTATCCTATCATTAGTAAAATAACGTTCTGATATTTAATATCAATAGCAGTAGGTATGAATTTAAGTATGCAATTAACATATGTAGTAACCGCATACCTATATGGGTCACTTCATTTGGATATTTATATGAAAATCCCAGAAGGAGTAAAGATTCCAGATCAGGATAAGTTGGATTGATACTTGTACAACATCAAGCTGGAAAAGTCGTCGTATGTTTTAACACAATCTGGTAGAATGTGGTATAACCGACTTAGTGAATTTCTCCTGAAGAAGGGATACACTAATAGTGAAGACTGTCCCTGTGTATTCATAAAGAATCCCAGAATGGATTCTGCATTATTTCAGTATATGACGATGATCTGAATATCATCAGGACAACAGAGAACATAAAGGAAGCAAGTTCCTATCTTATTAAAAAATTTGAAATGAAGGACTTAGGCCGAACCAAGTTTTGCTTAGGCATGCAGCTGGAGTATCTCCCTAAAGGAGTTTCAGTACACCAATCCTCTTATACTAAGAAGGTCTTAGAGAAATTTAACATGGATAAGTTATATCTAGTGAAAACACGAATGGTAGTTCGACCCTTGGAAGCGGATAAAGACTCTTTTAGACCAAGAATGCAAAATAAGGAAATTTTTGGACCAAAAGTCCTATACTTAAGTGCCATTGGGGCGCTAATATACCTGGCTAACTGCACGAGGCCGGATATTGCCTTTGTCATAAACTTACTACCTAGATACAGCATAGCTCCAACCCGAAGACATTGGGCTGGCATTAAAACCCTACTTAGGTATCTTCATGGTACACAAGATCTTGGATTATATTACCCGAAGAACCAAGACTTGACTAATGTTGGATATACATATGCATTTGTCTGATCAACATAATGCGAAATCCCAGAAATGTTTTGTATTTCTTTGTGGTGATATAACCATTTCTTGGCGGTCATTCAAGCAGACCTTGGTAGCTATGTTTATAAACCACTCAGAAATAATCGCATTATACGAAACCTCACGAGAATGTGTTAGTCTTAGACGGCTGGTTAGCCATATTCAAAATTTATGTGGCATGAGCACCGTTAATGACCCCCACTATTATTTATGAAGATAATACCGCTTGTGTTGCACTGATGCAAATGGGCTATGTTAAGAGTAATATCATGAACCATATTGCTCCTAAATTCTTTTATTCTCATGAGTTTCAAAAGAACGGAGAGATAAAAGTATTAAAAGCTGAGTCTTGTGATAATCTAGCAAATTTATTCACAAAATCACTCTCAGCTTCTAATTTTCATAAATGCATTTGAGGCATAGATATGAGACTTCTTAGAGAATTACAAGGTTCAGGAGGAGTAAATCCCTAAACCATATATAAGGTTAGAAGACTTACATGATCCTGAAGATATAAATGTTGCACTCTTTTTTCCTTTGTGAGTTTTTCCTGAAATTTTTTTACGTAAAGGTTTTTAATGAGGCAACAAGTATTACAAGGAACGGATGCAATATAATCTTTTCTCTATCCTCTTTTTTCCCATTGGGTTTTTGGGAGGAGTTTTTGATGAGGCATGTGTATACCGTGGTATTCATCTAAGGGGGAGTGTTATGAAACCTAGAAGGTTCTAGTGTGGACAAATACTAGAATTGCTCCTGGTGAGCTTAGACTATAAATAGAGAGGCATTGTACTATGTAAAACACATATGAGAATCAATAAAGACTACATTATGGTATTCTCTCTTAATTATGTCTTCTGTGATTAATCTATTGTTCTTGGCGATTAATTACGTGGTTTGCGTTACTGTTCATCTACTCTCCATCGGTTTCTTAACAACTACTACTATAGTGATGTACATTTCTTTTGTAGCCATTGGTTTCAAGGTGGAAGGTCTGGATTGCTTGGGGTACACAGTAGGGGGCCGAATACACATCTCTTGTGGAAGGCTAAGAATGATATGAGATTTAATAAGAAAGGTAGAAGTATCCAAAGTATAATCTATGATGCTAAGGCCTCCCACACTTCTATCACTCACTCTAATGCTATGCTACATGTGGCAGGTTGCAAGTTCAGGCTCAAGGATCACATTCTTCATCGGCCTTGGAAGCTGAAGCCCAGGCTCTGTTGATGGCAGTCACGTTGGCTTCGTCTGCACTACTACCTTTTTTCTTGATTGCCAGGTACTTGCTCGAGCTTTATCAGAAGGCGACTTGCTCTCCAAGCCGGGTCACTGGACCATTAGATCAATCTTATTGCAGATTAACGAGATTGCCAATCCATGCATGCTGAATTCATCTATATTGTTGAGGAATGATCCGAATTTGTTCCATATTCGTATTGGATATTACATCATCTTATACTAGATGTGGCATGACCGGTGCAAGGACTAGGCTGCACTAGACGTGTCAACCCACACAACCGATTGCGATTCATTTTTCTTTCCGTTTAGGATTCGTTTTCCTCGTCCTATTTATATAGCATTGTAGTCACATGTTTTAGACGGTATGTCCTCTAATGTTTATAATTTTTTCTTATATAGTGAATTCCGCTTTTGTGCGCCTGTATTCTTTTCCTAAAAGGGTTTTTTATATAAAATTTGTCTATTTGTCTCTTTATTTTATGATAAATAGTATCAAAGCACAAGACATATATGTTTGAAAAAAACAATCGATGTTTTTTCGTTTTTGAAAGTCTCGACGAATCAGAAGCCGAAAAAGCAAACGTTTCTGCTTCCGAGTTGAAGACGTGGGGCAGCCGACAGAAATAAATCAAGAGGAGCATGAAAACCGAGGTGCACATCTGTAAGATACCGCTCAGTTGGGTTGAAATTTGGTGACTTATGGTTAAAATTACACTATAGCTGACTAAAATTACACGCTGATGGTGATTTATTTAACATAATTAATTTTATAAATAATATAAAAATAGAAAAAACATATTAGTCCATCACGGATAGTGTAAACGAATACGGAAAAAAGAACCAGTAAAAAACTCAAAACAATACTAAAAATCAGAAAAAAATAAATATTATAAATATTAAAAAATAAATCAGAAATTGTAAACTTAAATGAGTGAGACCTAAGCTCGAAACGAGAAAAAAAAAAAGCAATGGCACGTGTATGATAAAAGCCGTCTTGTCGTAGTAGCTCTGTCAAAAGCATCGCGTTGCAAAGCAAAGCAGGCATTGTGGGCATCAAACCCGAGAGTAAGTCACATACATAAAAAACACACGAAGCTTGAGGCGAGTCTGTCGCGAGAGCAGACGGCCGTGCATTTCTTGTTTATTCGGCGATTTTAGCCACAATTGTTAAATGCACACCAGCAACCATACCCGTAGGGCTGTAAACGGGCCGAGCTCGAGCGAGCTCGCCCTGGCTCGGCTCGAGCTCGGTAGAAGCTCGAGCCGAGCTCGAACGAGCCTAATATGACGGACGAGCTTTGATCTGAGCTCGAGCTCGGCTCGAACGAAGCTCGAGCTTGACTCGACAAAGCTCGTCGAGGCTCGTTAAGGACTGCACTCAGAGAACATCGGAGTATCGGTCTATCGGACAGCCATGCAGATGCACACTTGCACAGCATGAGAGCGGGCAGTCAAAAAAAACACATTACAATTCGGACAGCCAGACAGTAGCAGCAACAATGTTCGATGCAGCAAGATAGCCATCCTCACATCTTGCTGTTATATGCAACAATGTGCGATAACATCAGTACACAACAAAATTACCAGACAGCAGCAGCAACAATGTATGAACTATATATGCTTTCCCGGTCGACGTTCAGTACATCTGCCAGTAATATGGTTCTCAGCTCTATATATGCACTCTTAATCTGGAATCTTACTTGTGATGTAGCAAATTTTGAATCTTACTTGTGATGTATATAGTTTTGAATCTTACTTGTGATGTATATAGTTTTGAATCAAGATTCAAAACTATATACATCACAAGTAAGATTCAAAACTATATACATCACAAGTAAGATTCAAAACTTGCTACATTAGCTTACATCAGAAGCAAGATTTCAACAATCAACCATCAACACAAATGCACAATGAGCTATGTAATAAGGTAATACAACAATCAACAGATAATTTCAAGAAAAACTATATACATCGGCAGTACAGTGAGCTAATGTCATAATGTAATCCAACCCAAGCAAGATTTCAAGTAAGGTGAAGTGCATAGCTAATACAAATCGCAACAACAAAAGCAAGGGAGAGGTCAAGGCCTCAAGGGCATCTTTCATACTCTATTTGCGGCCTGCGGGAGGAGAGGAGAGGAATAGAGAATCTTCCAAGTCGAGGAGGAACACGGGCTGCTGGGGCTGCTGCGGGAGTGCGGGAGGAGCCAAGTCAGATCTGGGCCTCTGGGGACTGGGGCTGCTGCGGGAGGAGAGGATCTTCGGTCTTCCAAGTCAGATCTGGCCGTCGGGGCCGCCGGGAACTCGGGCCATCGGGACGATTCAAGAAGGGGGGAGGCGCCGGGCATTAGGCGGACCGCCGACCGCGGACGGTTCTCAGATCTGGAATACTGCAAGTGGAGGCCGAAGGGGATAGCGAGGGGAGGGACGACCCGGAGTCCCGGACCGCTGGTTGGCGCCTCGGCGGTCGCCGGACGAGGGAATGGGGAAGGGGAACTGGGGCTGAGTGGGGACTGGGGAAGTGAACGGGGAGTGGGGATTAGGGAATGGGAGTATGGGACGGCGATTTGCGAAATGCGAATTGGGGAATTGGGTTGGGTTGGGGGGGGTCTTGGGGATGACCTACTGGCTACTGACCGACTGACCGAGTGACCGGATGAGAGTGTCGGTGTCGACGGGAACCTGTGGGTGGGCCTGGACTCAGGGGAGGCTCGGAGGGAACGAGGGATGACCGATTGACCGGTGCGCCGAATGCCCGAATCGCTAGTTCGCTACTCGCTCCGCTCTGCGCCAGTATTACATGACTCCCGTGACTCAAGCCGAGCTTCCACGAACTATTCGAGCTCGGCTCGCTCAGGCTCGCGAGCTTATTCCGAAGCTCGAATTCGGCTCGTTTCAGATTCGAACCGAGCTCGAATCGATCCTATGACGAGCCGAGCTTGAGTAGTTCGCGAGCCTCGAGCTATATTTATAGCCCTACATACTAGAAGGCTTTTTGATCTACTTTGCATCACGTACACGGTCGGTGTACCAAGGAAATTGTTATTTCAACTAGGTTGAGAGACCAGGTTGTTATCAGGTTTCAGACGATAGTACCAGTCTGGTAATGGAGGTAGTATTAGTCTAGTGACAACGATAGTACTAAGCATGGGCAGCGGTACTATCATAGATACAGTATGACTGGTCTTTAGATGGCAGTAGTTATTTTCCAAAGATGCTCATTTTTGAGGTTTTATGTGGCTACCAGATCCAATAGTACTGTTGCAAAACCGCGGTACTACCAGAGATCGGTATGACCAGGGCTTAGTTGGTGGTAGTATCATCAGCCTTAGGCAAGCGGTCATGCTGCTCCCCTGTTACTGAAAAAAGGTTAAGGGCCGGTCGGACTAACCAGTGGTTGGCGGTACGACCTATGTGGTATGACCGCCATGAGCAGTGCAGTAATACCGGATGAGTCAAGTTAGTTATGAACATTGAGATTTGTGGGAGATTTATTCATGGGATGATATTGGAACTCTGGTTATAGTTGCTTTGTGTTGTATGTTTATGCTAACGTAGGTTAAGTTATGAAGAACTTGTATCTAGAAACTATTTCTTAGTCTTTGAATGTGCAGAAAAGCTTGGAGGTAACTTTGGTCAATGACAGATGATCAGGACTATGTCAGACTTGATTAAGGTCTAGAGCGATCAAGGAGGTGGTGTGGGATAGTTAGGCTCAAGCATGGCACATGGTAAAGTTAAGGAATGCGTTCGAGGGAAGGTTCAACAACTGGTTGGATCAAGTGCTTTGTCAGTTTAAGTGAGATGTGGTCTGGTGGGAGCCAAAAATAGGAGAGACATGCTGATAGAAGAGAGGTCATTGATCAACCTATACGTGGCGTGCATGGTGACTTACATGATAAGAACAAGATAGAGTCTAGGAAAGGTGTCTAGAAGCTTCATTGAGGGCATTACGGGAAAATACTCAAAACTGGACTTGAGGTCTACACCAAAACCACGGTGCGGGAGACGAAGCGAAGTGGTTTAGGCTTAGACTAGGGTCATGTTTGTGAAGTGGATCAAACACTTGGGTGTGAGTGGGTTTATTCTTGTAAGCATTTTGAAAAGCATGCGTGTGAGTGAAAAATATGGTATTGCAGGGTTGATGGGTTTCCCGAAATCCTTAACATGGAGGAGATCTAGGGTTTGCAAGGAAATAGGAAGATTTTCTAGGCTTAGGCTAGTTTCTCCCCTCCTCCATGGTGTGAGTAAGAGTGGGACTTGTGTGAGATCCTTTGTAACCAATAAGCTATAATAAATCATTACTCTTCATGCAATAGATCTAGTTCTTGCCATTTTTGTGCTCTTGTCTCAATTTGCATGCGTTCTAGATCTTGCTAGTGGTGATTTGGTTCTTTTCATGTTCTCTTGATCTTACTATGATTCATGATGTGTAAAAGACACTAGTAAATCTTTAGGATCAATCTTTGCCCATCAGGATCACTCTTATAGTAAGAATCAAGATCTTGCTTGGTTCTTGCCTTTCTGGAACAAGATTTGTGATTTTGTAATCATGGCCTTCTGGCCCAAATTTGTGCTTGAATTACCTTGTTAGGACATGTGAGAGATGATTTAGAGGTTCTCATGAGTTAGATCCTCATGTGCAAGAAGTAATTTTAGTTTTAAGGTTAGGTGCGTTTTTGTGACCTAGAACAAGATTTCTTTAATTGGCTGGAATAAAGTCCAAGAACCTTCTATTTCTTGATTTGATTTGGTTTCTAACATCCTTACAAGGGTCCATACTAATTTTGGTAGCATATGGTCAGGATTTGATTAAGATCTATGAATTTTGGTTTTTACCCCAAGGGGTTTGTGTCTAGAAACAGGGGTGTGGTAGTACTGGCTATCCCTTAGAAGTAGTATCGGTTGGGAGCGGTAGTACTGGCTTCCCTTAGGCGGTAGTACCGATTGGGAGCGGTAGTACTGGACTTGTAGAGAAAATTGGGTTACTGCATCTTTTGGTCTTAGATCACTGTAGGTTTTGTGTAGAAGGTGTAATCCGAACTTGATGAGTTTCATAGTCATTTGAGTGAATATTTTGGATACTTCGGGAGAGAAAAAGCTTATGCAATCATTCACCACCTCTGATTGCCAGCATTAGTCCAACATAGGTACACACAGATTCATACCGGCAAACTTTGGATTTAGTCCACATGGTAACTCTGAAGTATGATCTTCCACTGCTGGATAGAGATACGAGGTTTTCTCTATGGCAAGTCAAGATGCGAGGTGTTCAATCACAGTTTAATTTGGATGACACACTTTTGAGAATTGACAAGATGCCAGTGGCATTGTCTATTGTTGAGAAGCAATGTAAAGATTATAAGTCTTATCTTAGATCCATCTTCATCTATCAAATAATATTATGCAGCAGGTTTTGAAGGAGAATCCACTGCAACGTTAACATTGAGTAAGATGGCGGGGGAACCTCATTGTTAAACCATCTGACACTTTCAAGGAAGTTGTTGTTAATATTGAGTTATAGAGGTAAAATATGATGATAAAGATTTTGGTCTTATGCTACTATGTTCATTGCCTAGCTCATACTATATTTTCAGAGATACTATTCTATATAGCTGAGATACTCTTACTCTCATTGAAGTTTATGAAGTACTATATGAAAATGAAAAGATGAAACTTATGGCTTTCAGTTAAAGTTTAAATACACATACAAAAGGTTCAGGAAACAGGAGAAGGGTTCAAACGGCGATTATAGAGATAGAAGCTTGAGCAGGTATAGAGGCAGATCAAAATTTAGGAATAGAAAGTAATGCAAGTATTGCAAGAGGAATGGTTATGATATATCTGAGTATTGAAAATTGCCGAACAAGATAAAGACAAATAACAATTTCAAGAATAATCAATAAAATGATGAAGCTAGAGCTGCAATTGTTACTAAAGAATGTTCTAATAGAGATGTTCTCATTGTTATTGCTGGCGATTCCAAAATTGGTGATGTGTGGGTTCTTGATTCAGTTTGGACTTTCCATATGAGCCTGAACCACGAGTGATTCGTTACCTATCAAGCTATGCCAAGTAGATTCGTATTGATAGGTGATAATTCACCATGCAAGATTGCAAGTACTGGTTCCATCCAAATTAAGATATTTGATGGCACTATCAAAACTTTGTTGGATGTTTGATATATTCTAAATTTAAAGAGAAATTTTATCTTATTGACTACTCTTGATGCTAAAGTGTACACGTATTCAGGAGGAGGTGGGGTTCTGAAGGTCTCCAAAGTTTTTTTTTGTTGTGATGAAGGTTGATATGAAGACTGCTATCCTATATCATCTACAAGACACTATAATTTAGGTAATTCTATTATTGCCTCAAATAAATTATTCAATTCTAATACTACTAATCTTTGGCATGTGTGTTTGGAGCATATGAGTGAAGCTATGATGGAGTTATGCAAAAGAGGACTCATTGATGGTCAAAACATCAAAGTTTTGTGAACAACGTGTCTTTAACAAGCAAAATAGGGTGAAGTTCAATATTGCAATTCACTCTATAAAAGGTATATTGGATTATATTTATTCTGATATGTGGGGAGAGTCCTGTGTTCTATCCCTTAAAGGTGTAAGATATATGTTGACCATCATTGATGATTACTGGATAAGAATTTAGTCGTATATCATCAATTACAAATCAGATGTACTCAAGACATTCAAGGAGTGAGAGATTATGATTGAGAAAAAATTAGCAAGCATGTCTAGAAGTTTTGTACCACCAATGGCTTAGAGTCTTGTTATGGAGAATTGAAGCTTCATGCAAATCAAAGGGCTTTGTGAGACATTACACCGTCCTTGGTACTCTTCAACAAAATGGTGTGACCAAACACATGAACATAACTATTATGGAGAAAGTATGTCGTATGTTGTCTAATTCTAGCTTATTGAGGAGTTGTTGAGCTGAAGCCGTTTTAACTACTTGTTCTTTGATTAATCAGTCATCTGACATGGCTATTGATAAGAAGACTTTAATTGAGGTATGGTCTGGTTCTCCAGTAAATTATTTAAACTTAAAAATATTTGGCTATCTTGCTTATGCTTATATTAACAATGGTAAATTAGATCTTAGAGCCATTAAGTGTATTTTTCTTAGTTATAAGTCTGGTGTTAAATGATATAAATTGTGTAATCTTAAAACTGGAAATATGGTTATTAGTGGAAGTGTTACTTTTAATGAATCTACTATGTTGAATAATAAACCATCTATTGATGGTCCCATTGAGAAGCAGCAAAAGTCAAGCATGCGGTCAAGTATGTTGTTGATTCAGGATTCTCACTAGAAGCTAACAAGAAAAATATACAGGAAGTTCTTATTGTTGCATCGCCAACAAATCATTCTATTGAAACTAATAGAGAAAGAAGGAAGATCCAGCCTCCTAAGAAATTGATTAAAGAAGTCAATGGTGTACTTTATTATTTGAATATGGCAGAAGATATTGAAGTTACCACATACCTTCAAGTTATTCAGAGGCTATCTCTTCTAGTGATTCAGAAAGATGGATGACTATCATGCATGATGATATGGATTCTCTTGAGAAAAATGACACTTGAGGGCTGGTCAAGCTGCTAATTGAGAAGAATCCTATTCACTGCAAATGGATCTTTAAGATGAAAGGAGGAGTTTCACCAACCAAAGAGGTTAGGTACAAAGCGAGACTCGTTGTTAACGGATACAACTGAATTTTAGCTATTGATTTCACTCAATATTATGGCCATGCATGATTAGGAGCTTGAGCAATTGGATGTGAAAACCGTGTTCTTACGTAGGGAGTTGGAAGAAGACATTTATATGGAGTAGTCAGAAGGTTTTGTTATTCCAGAAAATAAGAATTTTGCTTGCAAGTTGAAAAAAAAATCTATTTATGGTTTGAAGCAATCACCTAAGATAGTGGTACAAGAGATTTGATTCATTTATGATCTTTTAGTATTTTAAAAGATTCAATTATGATAATTGTACGTATTTGAAGACTACTAATGGTTTAGTTATTTACTTGCTTCGATATGTTGGTAATATGTTGATCGCGATAAAAGACAAGACTGAAATTTCAGTGTTAAAGGCACAATTGAGCAGTGAATTTGAGATGAATGATCTCAGTACAACAAAGAAGATCCTTGGTATGGAAACAATTAGAAATAGATAGTTCGGAAAACTATAACTAAGTCAGAAAGGGTATATTGATAAAGTCCATCATTTCAACACGCATAAGGCTACATATTTCAGACTTTCTTCAGCATCAAGTCCACAATCAAATGATGATGTTGAGTATCTGTCTTGAGTTCCATATACAAGTGTAGTTGTTCACTTATGTATGCCATGGTATGTGCTTGCACTGATTTATCTCAATCATTAAGTGTTGTTAGTAGATACATGACTAGTTTTGGAAAAGAGCATTGGAAAACAATTTAATGGATTTTTAGAATTTGAGATGAGATGGGTTTGTTGGTTATGTGGATTTTGATTTTGGTAGAGATTTGGCTAAGAAATCTCTTACTGATTATGTGTTCACTGTTAGAGAATATGTCGTTAGTTAGAAAACAAGTCTACAAACTACCATTACCTTGTCTACTATAGAAGTTAAGTATATGACTATTTTTAAGGCTTGCAAAGAAGCAGTTTGGCTAAGAGGTTGTTTATTGAGCTTTGTAGAAATATGTCTTGCATCATAAAATTTTGTGAAAATCAGAGTACTATTTACCTTACAGCAGATCAAATGTTCCATAAAAGAACAAAACACATTGATATCAAATATCATTACATTTGATGTGTTATTGCTCAAGATGATATTAAAGTCAGCACGATAAGTATTCATAATAATATGGCTGATATGTTGACAAAACCAATTCAAATCACTAAGTGTGAGCTTTACTCAGGCTTAGTTGGTATCACTTATTAGTCTTATAGACTTTCGGTGCATAAGGTGTTCATGTTGATTTAATTGAAAGAGTTTATTGCATTTTTTTTACTATTTCAGGGAATTCGACTCAAGATGAAGATTGTTGAAGTCTGATCCGAATTCGTTTTACATCCGTGTCGAACACTGCATTGTCTCATAGCAGGCGTGGCATGACTAGTGTCTGGGCTAGGCGCGGGTTGCACCAAATGTGCTGTCAACCTGCCATAATCGATTCTGATTCATTTTCCTTTTCCGTTTGGGACTCGTCTTTGTCTCCTTCGCCCTATTTATGTACTACTGTAGTTGCATGCTTTAGACGGTCTGTCGTCTCATGCTTGTAATTTCTTCTCGTATAGTGAATTTCATTTCCGTATGTCCGTGATTTTTTTCCAAAAAGATTTTTCACGTAAAATTTACGTCTAGAAGCAGAACAATTAGATAGACAAGCATTACCTCTTTGTCATGGCAATCAAAAGAAGTTGTAATTGTACTCACCAGAATAGTGCCTCCGAGTACACACGCACATATAGTGCCTCCGAGTACACACGCACATAGGTACATTCAGTGGTTAAAACGTATGTCTGCGCTTCGTGGGGTTTTAGGGTCTCTACCTTATTTTGGTGTGTGCATTGGACGCACATACCCACATGTGTATGAGGTGTGAATGTATGTGGTATTATATGTACATGAATATATTTTTGTTGTACTTGTAAATAAAAAAATGGCTGTCCGGTGTTGACAGCTCTGACTTTGTGCTGAACGTTTGCAACATTTCTTGCTTGCAAATGAATCTAGCCCCTGTGGGGGCTTTTAAATTTCAAAAAAAGTTTGATGCCCAAATCGAAAGAGCTTTCGTAATTGCACATATTTTTTTGCATCGTAAAAAGAGGTGGATTTTCTTGGTTCGGTGGCAGTTGGCAACCTGCGTGGCAATGAATACAACGGCGACCCGACCAACTGCGCAAGTTCACCCATTTATTTCGACCTCAAAACTGCATCTAACCACATTTAAAGCTCGACTTTTCCTACTCGACAGCTTACCTACCCATTCTACCGAAAGGAAATCGCAAGCCCACACCACATGGCAATGGCGCTCGTCGATTCCATGGCTGGGGAATCCTCCACCGTCGCCGCCCACCACATGTTCGTCGTCGTCGTCGAAGGCGTCGAGACGGCCATCCACGAGGGCACGCTCCACGGCAATCCCGGTACGATCACCATCACCAGCCCCGGTAACCTATCCGCCGACGGCCTCCGGAGCGTCCTCGTGCGAGGCGGAGGAGGGGGCAGCGTCGTGTTTACCCTGTGCGGCGACGCGGCCGCCGAGGGCGTCGACTCCGCGTCCTTCGTCCGGTGCGGAGCGGCGCGCGTAGATGGCGCGCGGGCGGTGTCGGTCTCGCGGTGCCAGGTCGCGGAGGTGGAGCAGGCCGGCAGGGTGTCCCTCGAGCGGTGCCGGGAGGCGCGGCTCCGAGGCGGCGGCGGCCTCCGCGCGGCCCGGTGCAGGCGCGCCGATGTGGAGAGCTTCGGCGAGGTGCGCCTGGCGCGGTGCAAGGGCGCGCGCGTCGACTGGTGCGGCAGCGTGGAGGTTGAGCTGTGCAGGGCAGTCGACGTCAGCCGGTGTGGTGCCGTGAGCGGAGACCGGTGCCGCGTTGTGAACGTCGCCGGTTGCGGCAGCGTCGCGGTGACCCACGCTGTGGTCAACATGCTGGAGGAAGAGCAGCTGCAATCGCAACAGCCCGTGTCTCCGCAGTCCAGTGAATGAAATCAACAGCTGTAAGTATGTACGTATCTGATGTATGGAATTGGAATGCGAAAACATAGGCAAATTGCGTAGGTTTTATGATGCGTGATTAATTGCATGAAATTCTCAATTTTTGTTTCACGGCCTTCTTGACTGACGCAGCACATTTTGGAGTGAGGTAGGGGTGCAGGTTCCATAAGAAACATACCGAAATATTCAATTAAGTCTGAATTTGATAAATTGCAAATGTTTCAACATATTCAAATCCAGCTTAAATATATGAATGAAATGTGGTTTTATTTTTTTATTTGAACAATAATTTTCTCTGTCCATTGGCATCCAAATTCTATTGAAGTATTTACCAAACTTTCTTGCAATACCACAAAATGTTGAATCGAAATTACTCATCTGCCGATGTCTTCTAAATCCCGATCTCGTAGTCTCTTACTTAAGCAATGACGTTGGATAGGTTCCAACGGTAAACTGAAGCGTTTAACCTATAGGGTGCGGTAACCTTGCTTATTTTCAAATAAATTTTACGTCGGACTTCGTGGAGAAGACCCCGTCCATCGCGTATTCAGGAGACTTGTATCCACTGCAATAATCAGGAATTTTTGCCAGATTTGACATTGTTTACAATCATAATTACAAAAATAGCCATATACGAACCGTATTGACAGATATAGAGTTTTTGCTATCCGGTGGTGCCACCCCACCATCGGATGGAAGTCGCTTGCTGCCCCGTGGCCGGACGGCAGAGGGTTGCCGCCCCATAAGGAGACTGCAGGTGATTAGGCTACTAATTAGCTGACCTAATCTCCTACTATTTTTTTATTTTACTTAATATGTATTTAAATTTTGTAATATAGCAAATGAGCTCAAAAAATTACGACAATTTATGTGCATTCTCCCGACATAACGTAGTTGACTGTGTAATTTTTTGGTAATTTTATCCACTATGAATGTTACTCAAAAATTTATAAAATTTTGATATTTGTAAGAGCTATTACATATAGCAAACAAGCTTCAAAAATTACAACATTTTATGCACAGCCTCCTGATATAGTCATAGTAATTATGTAATTTTTTAAAAACTTTATGTGCTCTGAATTTATCACATTAATTCATGTTAATTTAATCATTAAATTAGCGATGCTCAGGCATCTATTTTTTCTTTCGCGCTGCGTCCTTTGCATAATTGTCACTCTGTCCGTGTCGTTCCCCCTCGTGCGCTTCCTTGTTTGCACTAATGTCATTACGTTTGTAGTGTTACCATGCCGTATCGACGAGGAGATAACTGTCGAGACTCGAATATGTAAATCCGAACTCTTTGTATATACCACACTAGTCTAGGATTACGCTAGTGTACACAGTGTAACATAAATGAAATATGACTATATGCATGACAAAATAAGGAAAAGACTCAAATATTAATAATTATCAGAGTATGACTTTATGGCTAAGTTTACAGTTAATAACATGAAGGGCTTAAGAAACTAGCAGCGGAAAACAAAAATAAGCACAGTAGCCATCCGACATGTCCACAGGTAGTCGACTGGGAAGCGAAGTCCTAATCCACGAAGTCCTCGAAGCATCCTCCCTCTGATATCTTCTGCTGATAAAGCTCCTCTCCCTCAACTGAAGAACAGTAGACACAGCCGTGAGTACATTGGTACTCAGCAAGTCATTTGTAACAAATAAATATAATATAATATATGAGACTTACCAATTATGGCTAAAAGGTTAATTTGTAGAAAGTAACAATTTAAATTAAATACAATAAATAAATTGAAAGCAATCTTTAAAGAAAATTAATTAACATAATTAAAATAAACTACTTCAAATTAATCAACAGAATTAAAATAAACTACTTGTGAACTGCTCATTCACAAGCTAAGCCACTAATGAACTAACCATTTACTTTACAAAGATAACCAATCAAATTTTTATAAAAACTCTACCTCTCGTGTGAAATCACTGAGCATTGTCTATAATTGGGGACACGACTATTCGTATAGTTTTACACTCTGCAAAGGTTGCACAACTGTACCCACAAGATGTGATTAGCCTCGCGTAGAGCTAGGAGTTGGCCCGGGCTGATCCGGGCCAGCCCGAGGCCCGGCGGCCCAGCACGACCCAAGCATGGCACGGGCACACCACGTGGTAGGCCGTGTCGGCACGGCCCAAATGGCAGGCCGGGCTGGCCCTAGAAAGCTGGCCCGTCGGGCGGTACGGCACGGCAAGACATATCGTGCTGTCCTTGGGCCAGCCTGGCCCGACGAGCATGCCAGCTAATGTGACGATGGCCCGATCTTCTGAGAGGTACTGATAAGTCGATTGTGGAGAACTCGACGTTGATGACCCAAAGGATCCGACCAAAACAGATCGATCCCCTCACAATCACTACACCACTGCTCCGATAGTTATCAACCGTGCCGAACGCGGTTGACCTCGCCAAGAAGACTATTTCCTGTAAGCGAATCAAGAACACAAGAGAGTAAAAGATGCAATCTAAAATTGTATTACGAATAAAGATTAAGTTCACAAGTTGGGGTTTCTTAACCGGACGTGCGGTGAGACTGCTAAGCAGAATAAACTGTTAAGAAAAACCTAAAAAAAACTAAAGGGGTGCAACCTTCTTAAATAGGGGTGGGGGAGGCCGCACTTGTCTCACAAAAGGGGGTGTGGTACTATTCACAGATACTGTTCACATGAACAGTATCGGCCTATGAATAGTACAACCCAAATAGTCTAAGTGTGATTACAAGGTCCAAGGCCCACTTTGACTCGGACTAGAAAAGTGACGCAATTTGTTTTATAGTTTCTGATCAGCTCGGATGGAATTTCGAGGTCAGACCAGATTCATCTGAAAGTAGACTCCAAGATCTTTCCAACGAGTGCTCACGGGCCCTAAGAAACCTTCTGGATCAAAAATTATGGCCATTTGAAGTAGACGCTGTCAAGCAGTCCGAATCTGAGTCGAGCTCGCGAATATGAGTTGGATTGCGCTTGACGGTTCCACTTCTACACTTGAGCTCGCGTGGTTCTTCTCCATGGTTCCTAAGAATAAGAAAATCACAAGTTTAGGAAGTATCGAATGCTTAGCGAAAATATTATTGACTCCTAAAAACGAGTTTACCTGATAGTTGAGTTGACGAGCACGTGCCCGAGTGATTGGACCTTGCTCAACATTCATGGAAGCAGTGAGAGGAGTGTTCATATCAGTAGAAGTGATGTCCTCATCATTCTCTCCTTCTTGAATTGGAGTCGTCCTCGACTCAAGCTCATCTTCCGCACCGAAGAATGACCGTAGATCTACAATGTTAAAGGTGGGGATAACCCCAAAATCTGCAGACAAATCTAACTTATATACATTATCATTAATACGTTCAAGCACTTTGAAAGGATCATCTGCACGAGGCATGAGTTTAGACTTTCTCAATTCAGGGAAACACTCTTTACGAAAGTATAACCACACAAGATCACCCGGCTCAAAAGTAATATGCTTGCGTCTCTGACTACCAACAACTTTATATTTAGCATTCATGAGCTCAATGTTCTCTTTAGTTATCTCATGCATCTTAAGTATCAAATCAGCACATTGTTGAGCATCAAGATTTACCTTCTCCGAAGCGGAAAGGGGCAACAAGTCAATAGGTGCACGAGGGATGAAACTATAAACATTCTCAAAAGGGCATTTCTTTGTGGTAGAATGCAGCGAACGATTATAAGCAAATTCCACATGAGGCAAACATTCCTCCCATAGTTTTAAGAGTTTTTTAAGCACAGCCCTAAGCATAGTAGATAATGTTCTATTGACTACCTCAGTTTGTCCATCGGTATAGGGATGACAAGTAGTAAAAAATAACAGCTTAATCCTCAATTTAGCCCACAAGGTTCTCCAAAAATGACTAAGAAATTTAGCATCACGATCTGAAACTATCGTATTCGGAATACCATGCAAGCGACCAATTCCCTTAAAGAACAAATTAGCAACATTTGTAGCATCATCACTTTTATGACATGGTATAAAATGAGCCATCTTAGAAAATCTATCCACGATAACAAAAATACTATCCCTCCCCTTCTTTGTCCTAAGCAGACCTAAAATAAAGTCCATAGAAATATCTTTCCAATGTGTGCTTGGCATAGGGAGAGGCATGTATAAACCATGAGGATTAAGTCGTGACTTAGCTTTTGAGTAGTAGCTTATTTTGGGCGTGAATCGGGTAGTCATAAAAGTACGTGGTGCTTGTGGGAGAGATATCTCTGGCCCTCGATGTAATGGATTATGAAAGTGCATGGCCATGCCAAGGTGATTGAGGAGTCAATCACGAGTTTATAATCCATCACGGAATCGAGAGAGTGATTGAGCTATTAAGAGGGCAATGAACTCAATCTATAAGGCGCGTCGACATCGCGCTCATCTTTGGCCAATAAAAGTGGTGGGTTAGAATGTCCTCGCTCTTCTTCACATTGGGCCTCGGTCCACGAGGCCCACGTGAGTGACCCATTAATCCTCTTCCATGTGCCTCCTATAATAATAAAACGACGGCTACTTCCACTACTACGCGAGATTGGAGCTAGCTAAGTGGTGGAATGCATAGCTTGTTAGCAGCCTACGCGTACAAGAAACCATCATGCACCATAAATTTATTTCAACTCTTTCCCTCTTACAATTAAGCAACACATCTTTAAAATCAGCATCATGCACATATTGCTCCTTTATTGTATCTAATCTAAAGATTTTGAAGTCAAGTTGTGCGTATGGGAATCCGTCACCCTCATGTGATTAAGATGATTGGTTACATTGAGAGTCCGAAAAGCTTGGTTTTCCTTAGCCAAGAGTTGGCTCGATGTGATTCTCCGCCGCTCCCCGAGCTTTGAGCCATTCATAATGAACTTTCACATGAACAATCTTGACAAGACTCGGCCGAGTTGCATGGGATGCTAAAATCTGCCGAGGAAAGCATTAAGAAAAGCAGCAATCATGTGATGATGATGCAGAAAGGCAAGGGCAAGCCCTATGTCAAGAGAATCGCACAAAAGAAAGAAAAAGCATGCAAAAGTTGCTGCGGTAGCTGTTGGCACCATGCCATTGTCTTTACCTTCGAGATTAGTTTTGGAATTGAATAATTGTTATTGTGTTCCATCTCTTTCAAAGAACATTATTTCGCTTCATGTTTGCAAGCGTATGTTATGACTTTAAATCTATGGACAATGGTTGTTCTCTTTATTTCAAAGATATGTTCTATTGTCATACTCCATTGGTGAATGGGTTATACGCTCTTACTCTTGAAGGGTATATCTGTACATACCGATGTATGTGGACCTAATGTACTGAGGTGGTTTTCATTATTTCATAACTTTTATCGATGACTTTAGTAGATATGGGTATATCTATGATGAAGCATAAGTCCGAATCCTTTGAAAAGTTCAAAGAATTCCAAAATGAAGTGCAAAATCATTTAGGCAAGACAATCAAGTTTCTACGATCCGATCGTGGAGGCGAGTATTTGAGCCATGAGTTTGGCAATCATCTAAAGGATTGTGGAATTGACATCGTGAGAAAAGACACCATATGAGATGGACAGGACAACGCCCTAGCTTGTCTTTTCTTAAGATTTGGGGATGTGAGGCTTATGTAAAACGTTTACAATCTGATAAGCTCACTCCTAAACTGATAAATGCTTCTTTATCGGGTATCCTAAGGAAACAAAAGGATATTACTTTTATAATCGAGGAGAAGGCAAAGTGTTTGTCGCGGCATGGTGTCTTCTTAGAGAAAGAGTTTCTCTGCATCGTATTATATTTTCTTTGCCCTTTTATGTTTAATGACATAAGGAAGGACTCAATAAACTCAATCCACTTATAATGTCTCAAGAAGGGACGGTTTAGATTGGTTTGACTTGAATATATTTCAAAGATCAGATCGAGAAATGGCTTGAAGCCATGAGATCCAAATTGAATCCATCATGATCTGGCCGCAATGCTAAAGTCTATTCGGATCAATGTATTACAGGTTTTGTCGATCCGCAATCGCTTGGAAAGATATGCAAGCTCCAAAGATCCATTTGTGGATTAAAGCAGCATCTCGGAGTTGGAACATCTCGCTTTGATGAAGTAATCAAAGGGTTTGGTTTCATCAAGAACGAAGAAGAGCCTTGTGTTTACAAAAGGCTAGTGGGAGCGCACTCGTATTTCTCGGTCTTATATGTGGATGACATATTACCGATCGGAAATGACATTCCTTTGCTCGAATCTAAGTCTTCATTAAAAATAGTTTCTCTATGAAAGACTTAGGAGAGGCAAGATATATTCTGGGCATCAAGATCTATAGAGATAGATCAAAAGGCTAATTGGATTAAGCCAAGATCATTGACAAGGTGTTGAAAAGGTTCAATATGCATGATTCAAGAAAGGTTTTCTACCTATGTCACATGGTATAAATCTTAGCAAGAATCGGTGTCCTAGTACACCGATGAGCGGATAAAATGAATGCGATTCCATATGCTTCGCTATTGGGTCCATTATGTATGCCATGCTTTGTACACGCCCGAAGATGCTTTAAGTGCTACGAGTAGATAAAGTACAGTGAAAAGCGTAAAGAACATCTTGAAGTACTTGAGAAGAACTAAAGATGTGTTCCTTGTCTATGGAGGTGAGGAAGAGCTCGTTGTAAATGGTTACACCGATGCTAGCTTCCAAACCGACAAAGATGATTTTAGATCGCAACTGATTTGTGTTCTCTCAATGGCGGTGCGGTAAGTGGAAGAGTTCCAAGCATGAGGCGAGTACATAGCACTAGGTCGCTTTGGATCAAGAAATTTATTTCGAGCTTGGTGTGATGGCTAGTGGCCCAATGGACCTTAGACAATAGTGGGGCCATTGCGCAAGCCAAAGAGCCTAGATCGTAAGTCCAAGCACATTCTACGGCGATTTCATCTCATCCGCGAGATAGTGGAGAGAGGCGATGTGAAGATATGCAAAGTACAAACGGATTTGAACATTATCCGTGATATGCTCACCTAGAGGCAACATGGAGTGATATGTTGTATATATCACATACTATGTTTATGATATATTACTTTGTTCCTTGGAATAGATATCATCATTATTGATCAATGAGTATGTGACTTATTCATGAGACTCTTAAATACTAAGATGTTGCTATTTCTAAATGATCCTCGATCGATATCATATGAGGAACAAATATGATTCAAAGACAAAGATCAGCATATGTATTGATTGATGATCATGTCTCATGGATCATGGTATGGTGATACCAAATCAATAATATGGACATGTGTTAGTGAACATATGTTGGATAGACCTGCCATGAGACACTGCAGAGATTTCATGTGTCATCAGTTGGTCTCAAGTAGTGTTTATGTAGAGTCCTTAGACTTGAGATCATCATGGTTCCCAACATGAGTAGTAGCTTATTTTGGGACTACTAAACACTACTCCAGAGCTGGGTAGTCATAAAAGTAGTCTTCGGTTTGCCATGAAACATGTAGTGGGATGTGAATGATCAAGATAGAATTTGCCCCTCCTTATGGGAGAGATATCTGGCCCTCGATGTAATGGATTATGAAAGTGCATGGCCATGCCAAGGTGATTGAGGAGTCAATCACGAGTTTATAATCCATCACGGAATCGAGAGAGTGATTGAGCTATTAAGAGGATGACACAGGTCTCGCCTTGAACTCAATCTATATCGTGAGGCAAAGGGATTCGTACATGAGAGAACATTACAGAGTTCAATTGATATGATCTTTACATATACTTTGGGGTTAATATGTCTTACTAGAGGCCGCTATTAACATGGTAACTGGAAAGGCGTTTCGGTCACGACCAAGTATACGTGAACCTCTGTGGTCGCACGCTTAACGGGTTGGAACACTAATTCGAATATGATTCGGATATGGGCTCAATTCGGATAGAGATCCGAATAGACTCCTATTGGGCCTCGGTCCACGAGGCCCACGTGAGTAGGTCTATATATATGGAGGCGAGGGGCGGAGGATTCGCCCCGCTAACATCTAGCAAAACCCTAGCCGCCACCTCCCGAGCCAAACCCTAGGCGCCACGAGTGCTAGTACACTCGCGATCGGCGCCCACCCCGGACGTGTGGATACCGTGGAGGCGCCGCCGTTGCGATCTTGATCGGCGTGCGAGGAGACGATCTGTTCGGGACGATCGGCTACTTCCACTACTACCTCGACGCGCGAGATTGGATCGGTTTCCAATTCTTCTTCATTGCTGCGCTGCAAGGCCTAAGTGGTAACGATCCATGATCCTTCCTTAGCATGATGTTCTTGGGTGCGCGGTAGAAAAGTTTTGTTTTCTGCTTCCGTAGCCTACGCGTATTCCAATACCATGTGCCTCCTATAATAATAAAAGACGAACGGAGCTAGCTGGAATGCATAGCTTGTTAGCACGGTACAAGAAACCATCATGCACCATAAATTTATTTCAACTCTTTCCCTCCTTACAATTAAGCAACACATCTTTAAAATCAGCATCATGCACATATTGCTCCTTTATTGTATCTAATCTAAAGATTTTGAAGTCAAGTTGTGAAAGCATGGTATATCTCCTAGACAATGCATCAGGTATTATATTTTCTTTGCCCTTTTTATGTTTAATGACATAAGGGAAGGACTCAATAAACTCAATCCACTTATAATGTCTACGGTTTAGATTGGTTTGACTTCGAATATATTTCAAAGATTCATGATCAGAATGTATTACGAACTCTTTGGGCCATAAATAATGTTGCCATATTTTCAAAGTTCGAACTAGAGCATATAATTCTTTATCATAGGTAGAATAGTTCAAGCTAGGCCCACTCAATTTTTCACTAAAGTAAGCAACATATTTTCCTTCTTGAATTAACATGCCACCAAGATCTATGCCACTAGCATCACATTCTAATTCAAAAGTTTTGCAAAAATCAGGGAGTTGAAGGAAAGGGGTGTGTGTTAACTTATCTTTGAGAACATCGAAAGCATGATGTTGTATGGTGCCCCAAGTAAAAGGAACACCTTTCTTTTTAAGCTCATTCAGCGGTGCAGCGATGGTGCTGAAATCCCGAACAAAACGCCGGTAGAAGCCAGCGAGCTCGAGAAAACTCCGCACTTGTGTGACCGTTTTAGGAGGCAGCCAACTCTAGATAGAGACGATGTTGGTGTAACATCCCAAAATTTTATTCCTTTATTAAGAATTTTCTGGATTTTCTTGGATTTTATTCCAAGCCCTAAGTTGAGAAAATAAAAATTTTATTTTATAAAGGCGAAATTAAACTCATTGCATTTCATGAAAGTCAAATAAATTTACTTCCTTTTTCTAAACTCAATTCTGTAATTACTTAAATTTTCAAGAATTTATAAAGAATTAAAACTTCCCCTTTAAGTCAATTTGTGCTTTTGCAAAATATAAATATCAAAATGTGTGGAAAATATTTTTATTAAGTCTCAAATAGTCCCAGAAGGTTCTCTGAATTTTTCTGGATTTTTGAAAATTTATTTGGCATTTTTCTGAGTTTTCTAAAGCTTAATATCATTTCTGGAAATCAAAAAGGAAATTAAAAATCAAAAACCCCTCCTCGGGCGACAAGTGTCACCCACCGGGCCGATC
Source organism: Melocanna baccifera (assembly GCA_036346265.1). Taxonomy (NCBI): domain Eukaryota; kingdom Viridiplantae; phylum Streptophyta; class Magnoliopsida; order Poales; family Poaceae; genus Melocanna; species Melocanna baccifera. The sequence goes on along the minus strand of CM070682.1, from coordinate 23,839,351 downwards.
CGCGCCGCCGGATCTAACCTCAGCCGTCCGATCTCATTAAAACCCTCTCCCCGCCTCCCCCTCCGCTCCTACCGACACGTGGTGTGATTGGGGCCGTTCACCGTTGTCGGATTTCATCCCGCCCGTCCGCAGCCACTTAACCCCTCGCCCGAGACCCCAGCGGCCCAGATTTCATCCCCGTTGCCGGATTGAATCCTAGCCCTCCCCTCTCACTTAACGGTTCGCTCGGATCCAATAGCCCGCATCTTCCCTCCTTGCCACCCGTCGCAAATCTGACCGTTGCCCTCGCCCCTTCTCTTTTCCTTCTCTCGCTGACCGGTGGGCCCTCCCTGTCAGCTCCGTCTTCCCCCGCCCCTTTTCTTTCTTCTCCGCGCGATCCCCGCCCGCTGCCGCCATTGATGCCGAAAACCGAAGCTTTTAAAGCTTCAGTTTCCTTCCCAATTGGTGCCCCGCGCCGACTGCAAATTGCAATTACCTCTCCACCGCGTCCGTTGCAGGCATAATTCTCTCCAATTACACCCTCCTTCACCATCGCATTAAGCTTCCCGTCCGTTCCAACTCCGGCGAGATGTGCACGACCGTTACTCCCCTCCCCAGCCTATAAAAGGGATACCCCGAGGTCCCTCTACTCACACCGCCTCTCCCTCGCCTCTCAATCGGAGCATCCCAGCACCGAAAACCCCCCGAGCCCCATTTTCCACCGCTGGCCTTCAGCAACTCCGGCGAGCAATCGCTGCCACCTCAGGCCTCCCCACCACCCCGTGCGTGTACAGCCACGTCGGCATAAAGCCGTGACGTGGCAGCCACGCGGCAGCCACGTGGGGCCACGTGGAAGCCACGCCAGCGCCACCTCAGGCCCCCGCACCCGTGTACCACCTTAGCGTCGCCCGGTCCGTGGACCAGATCCACCGTAGACCGACCCCACCTATCAGCCTCTTTTAATTCCAGGGTTGACGTCATGTTGACGCAATAAACCGATTTTCTCGTATAAAAATAATTCGGCCGAAAAATTAATTACCTTGCTGACGTCATAAACCGGATTTTCCTTTAGAAAAATAATTCGTGCTGACGTCATAAATACTTTTCGGTTTAAAAATAATTCCAGAAATTAGGTATTTTCTTTTTAATTGTATTAAAACTTTGGAAGGCTATAACATTTTCATTTTAACTCCAAATTGACCCGTTCAAATTTCTAACTTTTTCTAAAATCATGATCTATCCATTTCTGGTATCATTTTAAAAATTTGAATTTATTTGAATTTTATTTTTAAATTTCTTTTGAATTGGCTCTTCATGTGAGATTTTGACGATTCCGGAGATTTCGAGTTCGACGATTCCCAGTAGGACTTCGATTAAGGCAAGTTACACCTTTGACCATGTTGACCCCAGTATTTCAAATTTATTTATGTTATTTTACTGTATATGCATGCGTATCTTTATTCAAATTTAGTTCAAATTCGATTTAAACGTAGTTACACCCATGATCCTTTGACTATAGCCAATTTTGAACTCCGAATTCATCTACCTTGTCACCCTAGCTTAAAACTAGTTAGTACCATAGTATTGACTAGAAATTTTATAGAGTCGCTTAGCCTAGCTTAGTTTAATTTTAGGTGGGATCAATCTTTCACATGAAATGACAGACATTGAAAATTAATATCTTGACTTCGGTGAGTCAAGAATGGTTTATGAAAATTGTTTAAAAATAAAAATAGAAACTTATGATTTGGACTTAGGCTAATGGTTAGGTGGTGGGTGCCGGCATGCCTCGTGTTTGGTGACACCTGGTTGATTGTCGTGCATGTGGGTATTTGGTTGAGCCTAAGTCGGATTAAGGACTGTTTTTGTGATTCATTTTACGAAGTCACTTCGTACTACCACAAGTCCGGTATGGGATGAACTTTGCTAAGTAATTTATGAAGTTCCAAATATAGTCTCGCTATAGGCTGAATGTGAGCGCGGTATAGGCTGCGGGAAGTCTCACATGGCACCAGAGGGGGCTCCAACTCGTGGATTCGAGTTGTGGTGAAACCTTAGTGGCGCCGTGATTATTTTGGCTATGGAACACCGGAACAACCTTGTCATGAACTCTCCGCCGCACACCTAAGGCAGTGTGTTTATCGCGTGGCTCAAGTGAGAGGGAATGTCTTATGGGTAAAGTTGTACACCTCTGCAGAGTTAAAACCTATCTAGATAGCCATGTCCACGATCATGGACATGCTGAGTAGAATATTCACAGATTAGACTTGGTTTTTATAAAACTTGATTTTTCAGACAAACAACAGTGGTTTTGACAATGGTCCGGGTGGGATGCCCATGGTTAGGTTAGTGTAGGTCGAAGCCTACACTAACGATAATACTTTGGTTAAAATATTGTTTCATATGATGTATTAGAAATTCAGCTTTTGCACTTATGTTACTGTATTTCAATTCAGTACTGTTTTTCGCACAAATAAACTTAATAAGCCTTCCTTTGTTATCCCTATGCATGCATTCACTCTGTTAAAACTCCTGGTGTAACTTGCGTAAGTACTTTATGTGCTTACCTTGGGAGTACTTTACGTACTCACCTTGCTAAAATCTGTTGCCAGACTTCGACAGCAACTACGACGGTGAGGACTATTTCAGCGAATAGGACGCATCTTACAGTCATTCGCCTGTGGGAGACTGGATGGGCTGTTCTGCTACCTTTATCGTTTTTCCGCTGCTTTTATTTTTAGTTGGCCCTGTGCTATGTTATTGTAAGACTTGGCCTTAAGGCCGTATTTTGTCAGTTAATAATATTCGCTGGTGTTTTTTTGCATGATATACATTACTGTTGACCCTGTGTGCACTAACTTTTCTTGGGATAGTGCGATTTACACAGAGGGACTTGAAGTTGCTGTTCCGAGTCCCAACAGTTGGCCTGATCAACTTCAATGCCCTGTGGAGTAACAACATAATCAAGAAACGATACTCGATCGGTACAAAAGGTGCACTTCTCAAGATTACCAAACAAACGTGCATCTCGCAAAGCATTAAAAACAGCACGTAAATGATTCAGGTGTTCTTCATATGACTTGCTATATATCAAAATGTCATCAAAATAAACCAGCACAAATTTTCTAATGAAAACATGTAAAACTTCGTTCATCAAACGCATGAAAGTGCTAGGTGCATTAGTTAAACCAAAAGGCATTACCAACCACTTATATAGCCCGAATTTAGTTTTAAACGCCGTTTTTCATTCATCTCCTAATTTCATTCTAATCTGGTGGTACCCGCTACGCAAGTCAATCGTTGTGAAAATAATAGATCCACTCAACTCATCTAGCATGTCGTCCAACCTAGGAATATGATGACGATACCGTATTGTGATATTATTAATGGCTCTACAATCAACACACATACGCCAACTACCATCTTTCTCAGGAACCAAAAGAACAGGAACACACAAGGACTCAGGCTTTCTCGTACATACCCTCGGTCCAAAAGATCTTGGACTTGTCGTTGAATTTCCTTAGTCTCCTCCGGATTGGTTCTATACGCCGCGCGGTTTGGCAAAATTGCTCCCGGAATTAAGTCAATTTGGTGTTCAATCCCTCTAATAGATGGCAGTCCCGGGGGTAGTTCAGCTGGAAACACATCCTCATATTCCTGCAAAAGATTAGTGACAGCAGACATCAAAGAGCTAGTTATATCATCAAGTGAAAATAAAGCGTCTTTACATATCAAAGTACAGCATGGCATATCATTATCGACAATGTCAGTAAGATCAGATTTGGTTGCAAGCATAACACAACTCTTTAATTTAATTCCCTCAGTCCTAGAACTAGATGCCAATTTCTCTTTCTTCGATGGGAAAATGTTCTTCACTATTTGCTGATTTTTAGATTCATGTTCATGTTCTTTCCTCTCATTTGCTGCTATCTCTTTTTCACATTGCATAATTTCAGTAGGTATCAGAGGTAGTAAAATTATTTTCTTTCCTTTGTGCATAAGAGAGTACTTATTACTTCTACTATGGTGAGTTGCGTCGATATCAAATTCTCATGGACGATCTAATAAATGTGAGCAAGCTTGCATAGGTACTATGTCGAAATCAGCTACATCATGATAGAAACCAATGGAAAAATGCACTCTCACAGATTATGTTACCTTCACCTTATCGCTGTTATTGAACCAATAAATGTGGTATGGATAAGGATGTGCACGTGCGGTCAAGCCAAGTTTCTTGACCAATCGCTGTTATTGAACCAATAAATGTGGTATGGATAAGGATGTGCACGTGCGGTCAAGCCAAGTTTCTTGACCAAATCTAAACTCACCAAGTTATTGCAACTCCCGCCCTCAATTATGACACGAACACAGCATTTCTTGGCAATGAGGAACATTTGAAACAAATTATGGCGCTGTATCTTCTCCGCTTGCTCGCTTTGAGTGCTCAACACCCGCTGTACGATTATGGTCCTATAATTCTCCATCGCAGCACTTCCTAAAATTTTCTCCTCTTCACTATGTTCCTCTGGATCATCCTCATTACCTGCAAGGTTAGCTACAAGAGCATATTCACCCTCAACATCACTAGCACTTACATATCTACCATCTTCTGTTGCAATATACGCTCGCTGACTTAGGCAATTTTTCATGACATGTCTCATCCCTTTACAACGGTGACATATAATCCCCGTCGTATGACCCATAGAAACAACCGATGAAGGGCTTTGCGCTGGTGTCTGCACACTAGTGGATTTGCTCGCCTCAGGTGCGCGTGACGGTGGTGGCGGTGCTGCTGAACGCGCCATACTCATGGAGGGGGCAGCAAACCAAAAAGCAGAAGGTGGGGCTGACTTGGTTTGTCCTAGTGTCGACCTCGATGTAGAAGTACTTCCATAGTTGCTCCAATTCTATTGTTGTCTTCCCTGCAATTCTTTTTCTGCTAAACAAGCAAGCTGAAACAATCTATTGATATCATTATGCTCCTTGTAATCAATTTTGTCCTGAATTTCGCGCCTTAAGCCCCCATAATCAATCTTATCCTCCTCATCCTCTATAACATTACAACGTAGCATGCCTATTTGTAGTTCTTGATAATATGCCTCGACAGATTTATTACCTTGGTCTAAGCGCTATAATTTCTTACGCATATCACGTTTAAAAGCAGGAGGAATAAATCTAACACGCATAGCTACCTTCAATCTATCCCATGTATCAGGTGCTAAACCGGAATTAACTACTTGACTTCACCAAAGGACAGCACAATCTTTAAATTCACCAGTAGCTTGTCTGACTCTATGCACTTCAGGAACTAGATGGGCATTAAATTTTTGTTGAACTATCATCTCCCAATCTAGATAAATTTCAGCATCATAAACACCCGCAAAAGATGGTATGGTAAATTTAACTTTAGCAAACGGTTCATCATTAGTACAAGCATTGTGGTGCTGAAAATCGTTACCTCCCATACCGTGATGGTTGCGTTGTATCCGGTGTCGTAGACGTGCATCTTGAGCATCACAATTTTGCCTCCCATTATCATCTCCCACCTCAAGATCTTGGGGTGCATCATATTCATTCTCATGTCCGTTGTTTGGTGGCCGATTCACCATTCTTTCAAGGCGTGTAGTGAGTGCTGCAATGCTCTCATTGATGGAGCACTGCAATATATCCGTCGTAGGTTGAAGCTTCCTATGGATGTCCTCATGAATGGTAGTGCGTTATTCATCCAAAAGCGTCACGAGCTCTCCCTTTGCAACCACTCTTGCGCATCAGACGGCTCACCTGCCATGGTTAGTAGAAAACAGAAGACAACACAAAGAAATTATCCCTGTCAACTACTAGGTGATGGAAAGGTGGAATCACACACTCTCAAGCGTCTTACCACACTCTTACAAGTGTTCTTACCAACGCAAACAGTAAGTGGTACAACCGGTGGCTGGTTCGTGATACCATGTCGAGCGTAGGTACGATTGCAAGAGAGAACCTGTTTTGATCAAGAGTAGGTGGAGCTTGAAAGGCATAATATGGTAGCAAAAGGATCAGCAATAATTAGTTCAGTAAATGCAAGTTGAAAGATTGTTCAAAATACTCATCAAAGTTGTCGATCCTAGCCCAATCACAGCTAGCCAATCAAGCCCTATGCAAGGAAGTGTATGTACGCACACGCAATAATCAATGTGACTTGATGTAAGTAAAGGAGAACCTCACAACAAGTTCTAGGAGAGACGCTAGCCTACTACTCAAACTTTTTTCTAAGGGCAGAAGACTATTCGTGTGAAGGAGAGCACAAAACAGCGGTATCGGCAAAACGCGAACAGCCCTCTAGTTTGAGTAGATACAACAGCTAGTCTCAAACGATGAAAAAGGTAGAGTTTTATGTGGCTTATATATACTCATTTGAAATATTTCGATGATATCTACAACTTTTTTAACTGGACGAACCCCAAATTCCAAAGGGAAGACCGAATAAAACACCAAAAATAGAAAGCCAAAATCTTGCGATGTGACTTCAGGGCAAAATATGGCCAATTTTGGGGGTCTTGGAGGGCGACTGGTGCAAGCAAGTCATTTTTATTGGATACGCGCCGTCGATAGCTTTCCAATGAGTATAAGAACGTCGAATTCCGACTCCGTATGCAAAAGTTATGCCTGTTTAATTAAAGGGGGGGTCAGAAATGGACTCGAATTCGATTCGGTCTCAATTCAAACTGCTATAACTTTTGATTCCGTGGCCAAAATTGCTCAAATTTTTTTTTGGATGTTTCAAGAAGGACTCCACGAAATTTCACTGGATTTGGAAAAGGTTTGAAAGCCTTTCAAATTTCGGACAGAGGGGGCACTCTTTGCTTCTTTCTTTTTTTTCTTTTGCATTTTTTTCTTCTCTTTTTTTTGCCCAAAACCCTAATTTTTTTTGTCGTGTTAAGGGTAGTCGGCGGATTGGGGGGCGATGAGGGCAGCGGATGGGGGCCGCGGCAAGGATGGAAGGCGCGACAAGGATGGTGATTGCAGCAAGGAAAAGAACACACAACGATGAAGCTACGCAAAGGAACACAAGATGCAACTAGACAATGACGAACTGGACTCTGACTAAACTAGTAATCAGCAACTTGAACATGAAAATGTAACTAAAAATTCAACGAGCAATACTGAAAAGAAAATTGCAATGACACAAGGAGTATTGGGACAGCGGAAGAACACTACGAAAAAAATTATTTCTGTGGGCCAATTTTCTGGAGTTTTTAGGACGATGAACATAAACTAATCTAAAAGGGACGAATTATCTCACGGGCAACCGTTGCTCTGATAGAACCTAAGGTGACGATGGCCTGATCTTCCGAGAGGTACTGATAAGTCGATTGTGGAGAACTCGACGTTGATGATCCAAAGGCTCCGACCAAAACAGATCGATTTCCTCGCAATCATGACACCACTGCTCCTCTGGTTATCAACCGTGCCGAACGCGGTTGACCTCTTCAAGAAGGCTATCTCTTGCAAGTGAATCGAGAACACAAACAAGAAAGTAAATGATGCAATCTAAAATTGTATTACGAATAAAGATTATGTTCACAAGTTGGGGTTCCTCAACCGGACGTGCGGTGAGACTGCTAAACAGAATAAACTCTTAAGAAAAACCCAAGAAAAACTAAAGGGGTGCAACATCCTTAAATAGAGTTGAGGGAGGTCGCACTTATCCAACAAAAGGGGGTGTGGTACTATTCACGGGTACTGTTCATGTAAAAAGTATTGGCCCTTGAATAGTACCAGCCCAAATAGTCTAAGTGTGATTACAAGGCCCAAGGCCCATTTTGACTCGGACTGGAAAAATAATGCAACTTGTTTTGTAGTTTCTAATTGGCTCGAATAGAATTTTGAGGTGAGACTAGATTCAACTGAAAGTAGACTCCAAGATCTTTCCAATGAGTACTCACGGGCACCGAGAAAACTTCTGGATCAAAAGTTATGGCTGTTTGAAGTAGGCGCTGTCAAGCAGTCCGAATCTGAGTCGAGCTCGCGAATATGAGTTGGATTGCGCTTGACAGTTCCACTTCTACACTTGAGCTCACGTGGTTCTTCTCCGTGGTTCCTAAGAACAAGAAAATCACAAGTATTAGGAAGTATCAAATGCTCAGCGGAAATATTATTGACTCCTAAAAATGAGTTTACCTGATAGTTGAGTTGACGAGCACATGCCCGAGTGATTGGACCTTGCCCATCATTCATAGAAGCAGTAAGAGGAGAGTTCATATCAGTAGAAGTGATGTTCTTATCATCCTCTCCTTCTTGAATTGGAGTCGTCCTCGACTCAAGCTTATCTTCCGCATCGAAGAATGGCCGTAGATCTGCAAGTTAAAGGTGGGGCTAACCCCAAAATCTGCAACCACTCAATTCATCTAGCATATCATCTAACCTAGAAATAGGATAACGATACCTAATAGTGATATTATTGATTGCTCTACAATCCACACATATGCGCCATGATCCGTCTTTCTTAGGCACTAAAATGATTGGAACAGTACAAGGACAAAGAGATTCACATACATACCCTTTATCAAGCAATTCTTGAACTTGATGCTGAATTTTTTTAGTTTCTTCTGGATTTGTCCTGTATGGTGCGCGGTTGGGTAATGATGCACTAAGAATTAAATCAATTTGATACTCAATCCCTTGAAGCGGTGGCAATCCTGGTGGTATGTCCTTCGGAAAGACATCTTTGTACTCCTGCAAAATGTTAGTGACAGCAGGAGGAAAGGAGGATGGTATCTCCTCAAATGAAAATAAAGCGGCTTTGCAAACTAATGTATAGCAAACAGAATTATTAGCATCCAATTCAGTCATATTAGATTTAGTAGTAAGAAAACTAGCACATTTCAATTGAATTTCCTTTTTGTTCACATGAGCAGATTTAGGTTCTTTCTTCTTACGTTGCACAAGCTCTTTTGCTACAATTTGATTTTCGCTCTTAGCATTCTCTAGACTCTTCTTTCTACTAGATCTAGCAAGTTCATCTTTAACAATTTGTTCAGGAGTCATAGGATGCAACATAATTTTCTTTCCTTTGAACATGAGAGAGTATTGATTATTCCTACTATGATGCACACAATCAGTATCGTATTGCCAAGGTCTCCCTAATAACAATGAATAAGCTTGCATAGGTACAACATCGTAGTCGATATAATCATGGTAGGAACCCATAGAAAAGTGTACTCTCACCATTCGTGTTACCTTCAACTTACCACTGTTGTTGAACCATTGAATATGGTATGGGTGGGGATGAGGTTTGGTTGGCAAAGCAAGCTTCTCCACCATATCCATACTCGCTAAATTGTTGCAACTCCCACCATCTACAATTATACGAATCGAGCGTTCCTTGACAACGCCCTTGATTTGAAAAAATTATGGCGCTGATTTTGTTTGGCAGGAGAAACTTGAGCACTTAGTATGCGTTGCACTATAATGCTCAAATAATTGTCGGCATCTTCGGTGCCAACATGTTCCTCCTCATGATCAGATTTTTCTCCATGTCCTACAGGGTCAGTTGCAAGCATAGCATATGTTTCATCATCAAAATCACTAGCAGAGGAATACCCACCATCATCGTGTATAATCAGTACACACTTGTTTGGACAGTCCCGCATTATGTGTCCATAGCCTTTGCAACGATGGCATTGGACGTCTTTAGTTCGTCCTATCGAAGCAACCGAAGAGGACGTTTTTGCAGCAGTGTGTGGTATTGATTCGGTCACTTCAGAAACTCGTGGTGCTGAGTTTGACGTAGTAGAGCGCTGCTTGTTGTTGAAGGATGACGATGGTGGTGTCGTAGTGGACGGGACAGTAGAGGTGCGTGGCACCCAGGAGTTTGTGCGACCTACAGAAGGGTTAGATTGTGTCCTTATCTGGCGTCCCTGCACTTCACGTTCAGCCTTGCAAGCAAGATGAAACAATCTAGTAATGGAATTGTAATCTTTATAGTCAAGGATATCTTGAATTTTTTGATTCAAACCTCCCAAAAACCTAGCCATCGATGCCTCCTCATTCTCAACTAAACCACAATGCAACATACCAATTTGTAATTCTTGATAGTAGTCTTTCACAGACTTTGCACCTTGTTGTAAGCATTGCAGTTTATTTAACAAATCACGAGTATAATATGAGGGAACAAATCGATGCCACATAAGCAATTTTAAAGCCTCCTAGGTGTTAGGTATGTTATTGGGATTTTGACGACAATGTTCTTTCCAACAAACAGAAGCAAAGTCGGTAAATTCACTAGTAGCAGCCCTCACTCGTCTATTATCAGGAAATTCATGATAAGTAAATTTTTGATCAATAGCTAGTTCCCAATTAAGATAGCCATCAGGATCATATTTACCATTGAAAGAGGGCATAGTGAATTTAACCTTAGCAAAAGAATCATCGTGGTCACGTACCTCACGCCGTGGGGGTTCTCGTCGCATACCTTATCGGTTAAAATGCAACTGTCGACGAGCTCGATCGTTGTTGTGGTTACAACGGTCATCGGCCTTGGTATCAGCCACGCAGTCGATTTCATCTTGTCCCTCTACCGGCACAGCAGGGGGAACAGCAGAGGATGCTTGGGCAATCTCCTCAAGGCACGTCATAATGCCTACTAAAGAAGTGTTAGTGACGCCTTGCGCTTTCTCCATTGCGGCGAGCGCCGCGTTTGTCTCAATCTGGGCACTCTCAAGTTGAGCAAGTCGCTCATTTATGACCCTAGCATCCTCCTAGAGACCCTCTGCACGAAGGTTCATGAGGCACAAAAAATGTTGTACGATTGCCTTCGTACGAGGAGTATGAGATGTGTTTTTATCTGTCAACTCTGTAGGACCTGCCATTGTTAGCAAAACACAAGAATATGTCTCTAACAACAACTACTAAGATGAGGTGGTTCAAAAGTCACTCGCAGTCAAACCTTTTATCAAACTCTTACCAATCCTTACCAAGCAAACATGGGTGATCGGCTCCCAGCATGCCAACGTATCTCTGAAGATTGGGTGTAGCAATTACCAGGTGAAGCTCAGCCTGTACGGTGTAGAAAAGTGTAGTTGGGAAGGCTCAAGTATGGTAGCAAGGAGTAGCAATAATCAAATCAGATAATGTAAGCTGAGAAACAGTTCAACGTCGGTTAGTGCTAGTTCTAGGCTAGACCGTACTAGAGACGCAAGCCTAGAACACAAAACGAAAACACGGTGTGGAGGTATTAGAGAACTGACGCACACGGAGTTTAGAGGCTCAGAAAAGGATGTCGTCTTCACGGGGAACCTTAGAATCGCTTGTAGAAGGTCCCTGTAAATTTTGAGCGAATTCCAAGGAAGTTAATTGTTTCGACTTTGCGGGCTTGTTTTGAGGCCCTAAACAACGTTTTTTGGGGTCGAAGTCGCCGCGCGTGTGCCCTGGTGTGTATGCATAGATAAAATCCCTGGATTTCCCAAACTTCTTTTTCACTGTATCATCTCGTTTCCTTTCCAACGGATCAAGAAACGCCCCAATCGGAGGTCGTATGCAAAAGTTAGCTCTTTTTTCTCTTTTTTTTGCAAAGACCACGCTGTTTTGGATATTCTTGGTTGACTTCGAAACTTCCTTGGATTCAAAACTATTTCTTGCCCTAATTCTATCCGAGACCAACTGGGGCAAAACTTCCATCGATGGTGAGTCTGATTCCTAGTTGAAGTTGGAGTCCTCCTCCCCCTTGTGAATCCTTGCTGTGGTAGATGGATCCCAACCGCCATCGGTGAGACCAAATGTGACCAGAACTCGAAACTCTAAAGGAACTAGACACTAAGACCAGCAAAGGATGCGACGATGCAACCGAAAGTTCAACAAAGCAATATACTGAAAAGAAAGATTGTGATGGCAAGACGGGTTTGGACAGGATGATCTACTACTATATATATATTGTTATTTCTGTGTGCTGTAGGTAACGAAAAAGAAATCTAATATATGGGTAATTGGAAGTTCTCACCGCGCAACCTTGAGCTCTGATACCACTTGATGTAGGCGGAGTGTCCGATCTTTCGATGAGATTGATAACTATCAATTTTGGTGGAGGTGACTCTCACGATCCGACTAGAATCGTATGACGACGCTTGCGCCTTAGCAATCGTTGAACCAACTCCGAGATGTTATTGACCAAGCTGGAAGCGCGATCAACCTGAACACGAAGTTCAATCCTTGCGAGCAATCGAAGAACTAGCAAGAATAAGATGTAGGCAACTGATATTATGAATAAGATTGATGGTATTGAAAAACAAAGGTGGGATCCTGTAGGCAGTCTTGACAGGTGGTCGTCTGACACAACTGAAGAACAGAGGTTTGCACAATGGCTAAACCTAAACTCAATGAAATCCAAGTTTTAGAGAAGGGAGGTGGCGGCTCCTTTATAGGGAGACAACCAGGCATGGCACCCTTTTCAACTCAGACTCAGAAATAGATGTAGACTCTTTTGATGATTGTGATTGGCTCGGATGAAATTTGAAGATAAGGTTGGATCCGTTGAAAAGTCGACTTGATAAGCTTTCCAGGAAGTCCAAGAACGTCCAAAACGGAGTCCATATGAAGAAGTTACGTCCATTTGAACTTGATACTATCGCAGTAGTCCGAATCTGATTCCAAAACGAGGCAACTCCAACTCTTGCTTGACTCAGCCCCAAAGTGACGTGGTGACCTTCATTGTGCCTTTCATGCATGTCTATGACTCCACATGCCTCTCCTTCATCCTTTCCCATGTTCCTAAGCACAATTAAATCACTTGCATTAGGTAGCGGTCTATTCTCAGTAATATACAAACCGAGGAACGAATTCACCTGGTAATTAAGTTGGCGAGCACAAGCTCGAGTAAGTGGACCTTGCAACACTTGCTGTGGATGAATTGTGTGTGTAGACACGGTTGTATCCGTGGGTGGGATGTCCTCATCAAGGTCCATGGAGTAAGAGGCGGCGGCAACGTGACTTGGAACGGGGCAACGCCGATCGGGGCATCTGGCGGCCGGAATGGGGAGGCTTCAGGCGCGACGGTGGTCGGGGAGGTAGGAGCGAATATTGAGATGGGCATTAGCAGGAGTAGGGCGAGGGGGTCTTACTCACGGTGGTGACATAGCCGAAGAGGTGGCGAGGCCGGCTGGTGACAGAAGCTCAGGGTGGCAGCGAGTCGGTTCCTGTGGGCGGCGAGTTGTGGCCGATTAGGGGCTCGGCTATCAATGGGAATGGCTTCAGGACGTCAAGAAGATCCTCTCATAGCGAGGAATCGGAGAAAGAGTGGCCACGGGGAGATGGCGGCGGTGGAGGCAACGTCGGCTGTTCTTGGAGAAGGAAGTGGATGTAGGGACCTAGGGAGCAATGGAGTTTAATTAACCGAGGGAGAGGGTAGAAGATGTTGGTGCACACACCGGGATGCAGGTCGACTGTGGCGGAACTCATCAGAGAGGCAGGATGGCCCATAGCTTCACGACGGCAAGCAAGGGCTTGATTCAGGTGGCCCTAAAGCAGACAGAGGGGGAGGGGTGGAGCGATGGGGGAGAAGAGAGGGGGCCAGCACTTAAATAGTCAGAGAGGCAGCTGACCGCTGAGCTCATAAATCGCTCCATCAATGGAAATACTGTGGGAAGGCAGGCGGCTCGAGTGCAGGGACGGCGAGCGGTGGTGTGTGCACAAGGGCGACGAAGGGGGAGGGGTAGAGAGAGGCCGACGCAGGGCTAGCAAAGGGACGGCGCAGGATCACGCTAGTGCACTCAGTCAAACATAGATGCAATATCATCCATACACACACTAAAATAAAGGGAAACTCAAATAACGATAATATCCGAAGTACGACATGATCAAATAGCGTTGCAAGATAATTATTAATAGATTGAAAACTAGTTTCAACGTGATCAAAAGACACGACTTACCTTGGTTATGCTCAGTGAGGTGCTCGGAATCTTCTGGCGTCGCTCCTGCTCCTCCGAAATCGGGATCTAATGAGAGAGAAAGCGACCAAAACAACAAAAATAAATCAAATAAAATTCAAATAAACTCTAAAAACCTTGAAACTAGAACCAACAGATAGGGCTCGATTTTACATGAATTTAGAAAAAAAGAACGGGGTCAATCGGAGCTAGGACAGAGGAGAACGGGCTCTCGAAAAAAATAAGTAGGATGGAAATTGTTAAAAATTCGAAAAGTTATTGTGAAGTGGATTCGGTGCATGGAAAGGCTGGTTCACGGTGGACGCGGCTTACAGAACAGTGCAAAGTGCGGGCGTTGACGTGGCGGTTACGGCTAGCGTGGCATGCTAGTACCTTTTCTTCTGAACAAGAGTACTCTAGTCGAAGTCGTCAACGACTTTTGGTGGTCATCAGCGACTCGGAGGTCGGAAGTCGTATTCGACTTCGAGTGCTACTCAGAGGTCAGAAGTCGTAATCGACTTCGAGTGACTTCGTCTTCGTACTCGGAGGACGGCACTCGGACATCGGAAGTCGTAATCGACTTCGAGTGACTTCATCTTCGTACTCGAAGGACGGAACTTGGAGGTCAGAAGTCGTAATCGACTTCGAGTGACTTCGTCTTCATACTCGGAGGACGGCACACAGAGGTCGGAAGTCGTAATCGACTTCGAGCACCTGGCTATGACTTCGAGTACTCATACACGACTTTGAGCACTCGAACACTCGGGACCTGCATCGCGGCGACGGCTCAGATTTGGGCAGCCGTACGGGTGCGATAGGGTTCCGGCGAGTGGCGGCGCGGATTCGGGATGGCAGCGGAGATCACCGACGGCGGCGGGTCAGGGGCAGCATGAACTCAGTCGCGCTCAAGGCGAAGCACTTTGGTGCCGACGACAAGAGCTCGGGATAGCAATGGCGCTCGGAGGTGCAAAGGCGGCGGGGCGCGACGCTATTTAAGCACGGGACTTGAGGAGAGTCCCGCTCGGGGACGGCCCGGACGCGCGTTTGATTCGGACACAGACGTCGAGACGGCGCGGTCGGGGTGGTTGGGCCGTGAACAGTTGTGGGCTCAGCCCAACACTATTTAGAGGATTTTTCTCTGGCTATTCTTTTTTTTTTTCAGAAATTCAATTAAAACAAAAGGAGCTCTAGAAAATAGCAAATAAATCCCAAAAATTTACCAAAAATTCCAGAAAAAATCCTTGAGACACAAGGAATTCAATTAAAAATTTTTAGTTTATGTTAATATTTATTTTAATCATATTAAATCCTTTTTAATTTCTAAAAATTCAAATTAAGCTTTATTAATTTGCAGAAAATTCCAAAAATTCATTTTTATTTTAAGGATTTTAATTTCTACAGAAAATCAGGATGTTACAAACCTTACCCACTTAAACGGGATCTCGACCCCGAGATCCGGGCTTACTAAGAGAATAGGTTTGAAAACTCGGCTTTGAGGTCCTCCTCATGCTCCCAAGTGGCTTTCTCCTTTGAATGATTGCTCTACTGGACTTTGCAAAAATAGACAATTTTATTCCGGGTCACACGCTCTAACACTTCTAAAATCTTGGTCGGGTGCTCTTTATAAGACAGATCCTCCTGAAGGTCAACGGCTTCAACTAGCACAACCTCCTCTAGCACTCGCAGACATTTCTTCAGTTGGGACACATGGAAGACGTTATGTATCCCATTGAAAGACGCAGGTAGCTCACGCAACCTCTCCCCTGCATTTCAAAATTTTGAACGGTCCAACATATCTTGGCGCTAACTTTCCTTTTAACTGAAATCTCTTCATACCTTTGAAGGGTGTGATCCTGAGATACACAAAATCATCTGGCTCAAAGCTCAACTCTCGACGTCTGGTGTCTGCATAGCTCTTCTGCCTGGCCTGGGCAGTCCTCAACCGTTCCCAAATCAAACGGACCTTTTCCTCAGCTTCTTTTAAACAATCGAGACCAAACACATGACCTTCCCTCGTCTCTTTCCAATTGAGAGGGGTCCTACATTTTCTACCATAAAGTGTCTCAAATGGTGACATATGCAAACTGGCTTGATAGCTGTTGTTGTAAGAAAACTCTGCAAAAAGCAAACAACTATCCCACTTGGCTCTATGATCCAATACACATGCTCGTAGCATATCCTCAAGAATCTGATTTACTCGCTCAGTCTGACCATCTGTCTGGAGGTGATATGCTGTGCTGAAATTCAGGTGAGTTCCCATAGTCTTATGGAAACTTTCCCAAAAATGTGAAGTGAACTACGATCCATGATCTGACACTATTTTCTTTGGCACTCCATGTACACTGACAATCCTCGATATATACAGCTCTTTTAATCTGTCCCTAGGGTAAGTTGTTTTGACTGGAACGAAATGAGCAACTTTGGTCAAACGATCTACAATGACCCAAATAGAATCATAACCCTCTTTGGTCCTTGGCAGTCCTATAATGAAGTACATACCAATCTTTTCCCACTTCCACTCGGGGATTTTCAATTGCTGTAGCAAACCTACCGGTCTCTGTTGTTCGGCTTTTACCCTCTGACATACATCACAAAGTGCTACATATTCAGCGATGACGAGCGGACCGGGACTAGACTCAGGGAGGAGTCGAGGTCCAGACGGTCAGGATGCCGGGTGCGGTCGTGCGTCGACAGGAAGCTTCCAGGAAAGTGCGGTAGGGCCATTTTGGTAAAATGCGCAAGGCGGCAAAATGGAAGCGATTTCGGTTGGAAATAACGGGTTTGAGACCCGTTAGTGGATAGTAGAAGAGAGGTTAGGGTTTGGAGTGGAATTGAGTTTTTCCCTCCAATTTGACCTGAACTTTGACTTATGCCTCAAATGGATGTGAGGGTTGGAGTCGAGCAAGCTAACACTTCTTGATTTCTTGTTTTCGGATATGGGAAGCAAGAAGTGTTCCCTCTGTGTCTCCTGCGTGAGTAATAGCTGAATAGGGAGTCTGGAGAGTGCTCTCTCGTTGGCTGGTGCATGTATGTGCTAGAAATTGGGTTGGAGTTCTTGGGTGCTAGATAGGACCTCCTGTGTGTTCTAGAGTGTGTGCTTGAGAAAGTAGCACGAGAGAAGAAATGTAGAGGGTGTTCCTGCGTATGTGTTGTGCTTGTGGGTTGCTCTCGTGTGAGTTCATCTCAATCCACAAGCATGTAGTAGGAATGGTTTGAGGTGGTAGTGAGAAAAACTTGTGTAATCATTCCTCTGTAAGCATTCATGGTAATGAATCAAGATAAGGAATTTGGTTGAAGCTCCCTTCTTTGGTTCTTCTTTGTGCTAAAAATCTGAAATTTTCAATTTCCTCTGTTTAGTTTGCTAGGGTTTCTTAGCAAGGGTTGATGAATTTATTCACTTCCCTTTATAAGATGGCCTAAGATTATGGTTTTCTTGCCCTGAGATCCTTGCTAAACCACCTGCAAAATCTCATGAGCAAAGGATTAGGAAATGGGAAGGAATTTGGAAATTTATCCTCTCTCTGCTCATTTTCAGATTTCAACTCAAATCTTGAATTCTTGATCTTCTGTTGAAATCTTTTGATCTCCAAGTTTCCAATGCTATTTGGAACAAGTTCTTGATCTTTAGGTTTGAAAAGGAAAATGAATTTCTCTTCAATTGTTCAGTTTTCGGGCTGCTGCAATATTCACTGTTTTGACTGATTTCAGGGGCTGTAGCCTACAGTTTGTTTGCTCGGTCAGTTAACAGCAACAACCATCATTCGGCCCATCTCAGTTTCAGTTTTTGCTGCTTTGTGTGTGTCCTGAAAATCGGTTTGCAGTCCTTCTCTCCCTGCCGAACTGCTCTTCTTTTTCTTCTCTTTTGTTTAGACTGGCTGTTTTTCAGCCCTGTGCAGTCTGCTGATTTCAGCTAGCAGTTCAGCAGTACTGTTGCAGCAAAGAATTGCATTTTCAGCACTTCTTCATTTCAGTCTGGTGCCATCTTTGCTGGTCTCAAGTGCAGTTTTCAAACTGCGGCAACCTGCTGTTTTTTTGTTGTCATTTTCAGCCCATTTCCAGTCCAAAGTTTCAGTTATTTGCTATTTTGTGCTGTGCTTTTATCTTCGCAAATCTGCACTGTTTGGGTCAGTTATTAGATACAATTTTCAGCATATTTTGGCCTGAAAACAGCAGCAAAGATCAGCAGGTCTCATGGTTGTTTTCTTACTGCAGTATCTACTGTTTATGCAGATTTTGGCAGCCTTTTTCAGCAGCAAAGTATTTACTGTTTTCGCTTGTCGGTTCAGTTTTCTAGCTGCAATATTCTGTCTTTGGTCTGCATTCTTTTGCTGGTTTCAGCTGCAGCTTTAGTCTTCACTTTCTGGCTATTTTCGGTTTGATTTTCAGCTGTGAGCTTTGTGGTGTAGAGAGGGGTGGAAGTGCAGGTGTTCTGAAATACTTTAGGTCCTTGAGTGTGCTTTGTTAGAATTAGTTCTTGTGTTTTGCCAGAGCTTTTTGGGTATAATATGTCTCTGAGGTATGTGTTGTTATTTACAAGTATCAAGTCTTCTCGTCATAAAAGTATTCATTGATCTTGTACTCATTTTCCTGTGAGTGATTTACTTACATCTTCATAGCTACTATAGCTATCGGAGAAAAGGATCCGTGAGTGGATACTTGGGGCGAATTTTTGATCGCACCATTCACCCCCCTCTGTTGCCATTCCCGATCCTACAATTGGTATCAGAGCCAGTTAGCTCTTCTCGATAGATGTTTAACCGGTCTGTGAGCCATGGCAACGGATAAGTATTCCACCAAGCCTCCGATCTTCGATGGGATCGACTATCCCTTCTGAAAGAGTCGGATGGAGTCTTACATTCAGGCTCAGGGTTATGCGGTTTGGCGAAAGGTCAAAACTCACTTTGCTGTTTCTGCCAATGAAAATATCAATGCGACAAACATACCCGATGTTGAGGCGAATGCTAAGACAAGGAACATCATCATCCAAGGACTGAGTCGAAACGAGTTTGATCGCATTTCACATCTTTCGTCGGCCTTCGATATTTGGACGTCCCTCAACTTACCATGAGGGCATCACCCAAATTAAGACGGTACGACAGGACCAGTACAAGCGATATTACAACAAGTTTGAAATGCTCGCTAGAGAGTCCCTGAATGAGTGCTTTGGGAGATTTTTTTAAGATTTTGAGCAATCTCTGAGCGGTCGGTGTCACATACCCCGACTCGGATAACGCTCGTCAAATGCTCTTGGCTTTGGATTTGCATGTTTGGGAGATGAAAGTGACTACCATCAAGGACACGACAGATCATTCGACTTTGACTCTTGATGCGTTGTACTCACGAGATTGATATAGTCTCTCGTAGGTCGAAGTCGCAGTCGATGGCCTTAGTCACTGATCCCAGTCCAGCTTCTGGTTCTTCTGCTGACACTCTCTTTGGTTTTTCGCTTGCTACTGTTTGTGAGATGAGGGATGACCTACTAGAACAGCTACCAGAAGACCAGTTAGCTCTCCTAGCCAGAAAATTCTCCTATGCATACAAGAGAGTGAGGGATAGAAAGAGAGGAGGGCCCGTGATCTGCTTCGAGTGTGGTGGCCCCAACCACATTCGGGCAACCGCCCAAGCTGGAGAAGGGCAAGGGCGACTACAGCGGTGTGAGTAAGAACGACTACATCAACAAGAACCGCAATAAGAAGCCCACAGCTCATACCCAAGGTAAGAAGAAGTTCCGCAACCTTGGCAAAGCCATGAAGTTCTTCCACCGCGTCCTCACCGCCTTCGACGACCTCGACCTCAGCGAGGTGGAGGGGTGGAGTGACGACGATGGGAAGGACGATCAAGAACCCAAGGATGGCGACGACTACACCGGCATGTGCTTCATGGCCCTTGAGGGCGAAGTCAGCGACAGCGAGCTCTGTTCCGACTCCAATAAGGTATACCCCTCCTATGACCAGCTGAATGATGCTTTTCTTAAGCTAGGTAAATTTCATGCTAGATCTAGAGCTAGGTGTAGCGAGTTGGAGAAAGAAGTAGATAGATTATCACGGGAGCTTACTTCACTTATATCTGTTCCCTCCCGTGACGAATGTGATACATGTTCTGCTTTGCTTGCTGACATGGAGAAGCTAAGGACATTACATGATAGTGTGACCTCTGAGTTTGATATGCTTAAGGTGGAGAATGTTAGTCTGCTTGCTGAATTAGAGATGAGTAGGGTAGCCGCTCTTTCATCTACTGTTGTTGGGACTACATCTTGCACCTCATGTGAGGATAAGGACAATGCATTTAAAGGTCTCTATACTATGCTTCTCGATCTGCTCGAGACTTGTGAAAGTTGTTATAATTTGAAAATGAACCTAAAAAGGGCAGATCATAAAATTGCTGAATTACAAGCTTTTCTACTTGAGCCCATTGTTTCTTGTGTGAATTGTCCCAAGTTGACTGCTGAGCTTGAATCTGTTTCCAAACAGTTTCAAGAGATGATTGACAATAATAACAAATTGGCTCAATATGCTTCTAAGGACCCTGTTAGCTCACCATGCAATAACTGTGAAAAACTAAAATTTGATTTAATTGCATTGAATGAAAAATGTGTGAAGCTAACTAAGGACCTTCTAGAGAAGCAACCATCTGCTTGTAATGTTTGTGCTGGTGTTGGGGAGAAGCCCAAGGGTAAGGTAGAGACGCTTAGCGACGTGAACCAAATGGCTAGCAGTAGGATTGTCCCTTCTGAGGCGGCTGTGCATGCACATGCCATTCGTTCCTCTGCTGTTGGTTCTCCTTCTACTCCCTTACCTTCTGCTGTCTCTCCTTCCTCCTGCTCTTCTTGCACCTCTCTCTTTCGGGAGTGTCAGTATCTTATGAACACTCTTGAGAGGTTTGTAGGAGGCAAGAAGAAGCTAAATCTTATTCTAGACCAATCAAAGATTTACAAATTCAATCAAAGTCTAGGATACGATTTTTCTGAGGATGTTAGGAAGCATCCACCTGCTGTTCTTAGACCCATAGCAGCAGGTGTGACGAGGTCGAGCCCTGAGCTAAGAAAGTTCAATTCAAATCAGCGGGCTTTATCCAAGGGATTTCTGACAGTAAGGTGGTAACACCTGTTGCTTCGACCTCTCAGAAGGCGAAGTTTCACTGTACCTTCTGTCAGAAGGATGGACACATGATCGAGAGATGCTTCAGGCACGCAAAGATCGCGCGGAGAGATCGTGTTTGTGGTCTTAGACGTATTCAGAGTCAGCCCCAGACCTTGAGTGCACCTAAGACCAACACGAGGCTTAGGGTTGATCACTCTGAGGTGTTTGGGTAGCATCGAGGACTTGGCTTTTCTGGTGTTTCTGATTTTCGTCCTTGATTTGACTCTGGTTGTGATATCCACCGTTCTGAGGGTAGATCTCATTTCCCCCGTCGAGATGGCTACCCGCGGCATGATCAACGTGTTGTTGGTACTCTGACTCGCTCTTCCGTAGCAGTCGGACCCAATAACAGCTTTAGGTCTACTAGCAGACCTTCTGGCTCTTTGAGCGACAGAGAGCGTAGGGTAGCTAGAGGTCAGTAATGTGTGGCTACTTCTTCTGCTCGGCGTGTGACTCAGTATTGGGTGCCAAAATCTCTTTTGATTTATCCCAGTACTGAGCCTTTACACTCTGTTTGACTCAGGTTCGCCGGGCAGGGAAGGGAGAGGTTTGGCTTGTGGACTCCGGTTGTTCTCGCCATATGACCGGAGACTCTCGTTGGTTCTCTTCCCTAGCCCGTGCTCCAGGTGATGAGACGATCACCTTTGGAGATGCTTCGTCTGGGCGCGTCATCGCTAAAGGTACTGTGCATGTTAATGATTCATTTATTTTAAAAGATGTTGCCTTAGTGAGTAAGCTACAATACAATTTGCTTTTAGTTTCTCAGCTTACCGATGATGGTTTCGAGGTGAGCTTCAAGAAAAACAATTGTAAAATTATTGATTCTTCGGATAGTCTGGTTTGCGGGATTTCTCGTTATGGGAGGATCTTTCATGCTGATTTTGCTGAGTCTTCTGGTGATCCTCTTAGGTGTTTAGTTGCTTCTGAGTCCCGTGACCTTACCTTTTGGCATAGGAGATTGGTCATATTGGATTTGACCATTTGTCTCGAGTTAGCGGCCACGATCTCATTCATGGTCTGCCGAAACTCAAGATGGTCAAAAATCTTATTTGCGCTCCTTGCCGGCATGGCAAGATGGTTGCCGCTTCTCATCCTCCGGTCACAGTGACTATGACCGATGCACCAGGACAGCTGCTCCACATGGACACAGTTGGCCCAGCTCGAGTGCAGTCAGTAGGAGGGAAGTGGTATGTTCTTGTCATGATTGATGACTTCCCGAGGTACTCTTGGGTGTTTTTCTTAGCCTCGAAGGATGAGACATTTACATATTTTCGAGGTCGTTTTCGTAGGCTTTCTGTTGAGCTCCCAGGTGCCTTACGAGTGATCCGTAGAGACAATAGCACAGAGTTCAAGAATTCCTACTTTAAGAGTTTCTGTGATGAGACCGGTGTAGAGCACCAGTTCTCTTCTCCATACGTCCCTCAACAAAATGGCGTTGTGGAGAGGAAGAACCGTACCTTGGTCGAGATGGTCAGGACGATGCTTGATGAGTACTCTACACTGAGGAAGTTTTGGGCTGAGGCAATAGCCACCGCGTGCCATGTTTTGAACAGAGTCTTTCTGAGGGCACATTTGCATCGCACCTCTTTTGAGTTGAGATACGGGCAAAAGCCTAATGTCTCTCATTTTCGCGTGTTTGGTTGCAAGTGTTTTATTCTGAAGTCTGAAAACCTAGATAAGTTCGAGTCACAATCTTGTGATGGGATCTTTCTTGGTTACTCGACTTCTTCACGGGCTTATAGGGTCTGGAACTGCGAGTCTAGTAAATTGGTAGAGACCTGTGAGGTGACCTTCGATGAGGCCAGTCCAGAGACTAGGCCCGACATCTCAGGTTCTGTAGAGTAGTCCGAGACCATCTTTGTGGATGATGAGGAGGATGGAGACGAGGGTTGTCTACCTGATCCAGTTCCTCCTCCCCTTGAGGTGCCTGCTTCTACCATCGCACCTCGAGGAGATCAGCCCATGCCTTTCACTTCTTCTAGAGCTAGTGGCTCTGTTCCTACCACATCAGCTCATGAGGTAGAGGCCATTTCTCCTTCTTCTCATCAAGGACCTCCCCGTAAAATCCAAGAACATCATCCTTCAGAGCAGATAATTGCAGATCTTTTTGAGCGTGTCACACGCTCAAAATCTGGCATGTCTCACTTCTGTCTCCACTCTGCCTTCGTTGCTTCTTTCGAGCCCAAGGATGTTAGTCATACTCTTTCTGACGAGTCTTGGGTGAATGCCATGCATGAGGAGTTAGAATATTTTGAGAAAAACAAGGTTTGGTCACTTGTTGAGCCCCCTCGAGGTCACAATGTTATTGGGACTAAATGGGTGTTCAAAAACAAGCAGAGTGAGGATGGGGTAGTCATTCGAAACAAGGCTAGACTGGTAGCTCAGGGTTTCTCCCAGGTTGAGGGTCTAGATTTTGAGGAGACCTTTGCCTCTGTTGCTAGACTTGAGGCCATTAGAATCTGCTTGCTTTCGCAGCTTCTAAGGGTTTCAAGTTTACCAGATGGATGCCAAGAGTGTCTTCCTCAATGGGTTTATTGAGGAAGAAGTCTATGTTAGACAGCCTCCAGGTTTTATGAACCCCAAATACCCAAACTATATCTACCAGCTTTTGAAGGCCCTATATGGACTTAAGCAGGCCCCTAGAGCTTGGTATGAGAGGCTTAAGTCCTATCTGTTGAGTCATAGGTTTGAGATGGGTAAGGTAGATAAGACCTTGTTCATTCGCAGGCATGGCAATGACCTTCTACTCATCCAGATTTATATGGATGATATCATCTTTGGTGGCTCTTCTCATACTCTTGTCTCTCAGTTCTCCGATGTCATGAGCTCAGAGTTTGAGATGAGCATGATGGGCGAGTTGAGCTTCTTTCTTGGCTTCCAAATCAAGCAGACTCGGGAGGGTACCTTCTTGCATCAGGGCAAGTACACTCGTGACCTCCTGAAACGCTTTGACATCAGGCCAGTGTCAACTCCCATGGCTTCATCAGCTTCACTCGACCCAGATGAGGACGACGAGCCAGTTGATCAAAAGGAGTATCGCAGCATGATTGGCTCCCTCTTGTACCTCACTGTCTCGAGACCGAACATACACTTCTCAGTGTGTCTGTGTGCTCGATTTCAGGCTTCTCCTCGCGTATCTTACCGCCAGGCGGTGAAGCGCATCCTTCGGTACCTTCGAGCTACCATTGACTATGGTATTTGGTACTCTTCCTCATCCTGTCTTTCCCTCAGAGCCTACTCAGACGCAGACTTTGCTGACTGTAGGATAGATAGGAAGAGCACATCTGGCACCTGCCAATTAATTGACACTTCTCTCGTTTCTTGGTCTTCTAGGAAGCAGTTCGGTGTTGCACAGTCTACTGCAGAGGCCGAGTATGTTGCTGCCGCCAGTTGCTGCAGCCAGATACTTTGGATGGCTTCGACCCTACGGGACTTTAGGTTAGTTATAGAAAGTGTTTCACTCTTTTGTGATAACACTTCTGCTATTAACATTGCTAAAAACCCAGTGCAGTATTCTCGGACCAAACATATTGATATCCGATATCACTTCCTTAGAGACCATGTGGAGAAGGGTGATATAGTGCTCCAGTTTGTGGAGAGTGACCACCAGTTGGCTGACATTTTTACCAAGCCTTTGGATATCTCTAGGTTTTCAGCCTTGCGGGGAGAGTTTAGGGTGGTTTGTCCTTATGGACTGTAGTGAGGGGGAGTTTTGTGCTTTACTGCTTTATCTTGTATATTATACTCTTGCTCCTTTCTATTGCATTGCATTTGGGTGCATTTGGGTTAGTCTTTCTAGCATAGATTAGAGTGGTTCTCTTGTCTAGATGCTTAGATTTTCTCTCATCTTGTGATTCTAAAATGATGCTTATTAGTTGTCTCTCTTCTCACTAGGTTGAGCTCACTCACTTCTTATAGGTTCTAGTAAGGGTTGGGCCACCATTGGGTAGACAGAGAACGTGTTTGCTCCTTAGTGTGTTAGTTGGGCAGTTAATAGTCCTAGTGTCATATGAGGTAGATGAGAGTCAGTCTGAGCCATACTATCCTCTATATCTTGTCTATGCTTTAAGAACTGTCTTTTTCTAATTTCTTTGCTAGCTTCCGTTTTATAGCTTTGATTCAAGGGGAGTTCATTTGGGAGCTTCTGGAGGTTAATATTGACATAACTCAACTTGAACTAAAAAGTGCTCCACTTGCTGAGGGGGAGCTGGATTTCTTGCATTTTATTGTCATATAACTGCTGGAGCCTTGACTATTATCCTTATATGATATGTTTACAATGCATTACATCTTGTCATGATTATGCTTAATTGCTAGATTTATCATTGCATCATATGTGTCGTCAAGCCTTTGCCATTGATAAGTTAATTAAAATTGCACAACTTGAATTAAGACATATCATGTTAGCTTTTGAGACTAGTCTATCTTTAGTTATCCTCTTATGATTCGTGCCATGTCAAATAGGCTGAATTGAGTCTTGAATCTTTAATTGAGCTTTAGATTAAGCTATGCTAGTTTCTTGATGAAGCATGAGTTAGTACAACTATTTAAGAAAGCAAAAGATCTCTTTTATGTGCGAAAGAACTGATCTCACCAATTCTTTCCCATGAAACTGCTTGCCATTGCATTAGGCATGAACTCAGAGAGAGTTTTGGATGACCAAGATCATCTCCTTAAGCTTTTCGCTTAGAATGGTCGTATAAGGCTTGAGATCTAGCACATCACTAAATTTTTGGTTGGAAACAACCATGCATTTCAAAAGAAAATATGTGAATTGTGCTAAAATTGCTTAACTACACCAAGAACCAAGTACTTGTACAAATGATTCATTCTTGAACTTGTAGCACTCTAAATTGACTCAATTATAGCTTCTTGGTTCCACTTAGATTATTGACATGGCTTGCATCATCTTTGGATACCTCTAGCTAGACTATACTCTTGAGTGGCTTGACATGCTAAGAAATTTATCTAATCTTCAGATTGTTACTTATGTGGCTTGGCTTGATTCTGCATATCTTGTCATGATATTGCTAGCCTTCGTATACGTTATGGCTTGGTTAATACTCAAATAGTCATTTTGGATAATCTTCATGGCTCTCATTGCTTAACATTGAATAAAATGCTATATTCTCTCTTTTGCATTTTGATGACTCTATTGCTAAAAGGGGGAGAATATTAGAGAAAAAGCCACTTTTGAGAGCTTTGGGAGCGTTTGAGGAAAACTTGCTCTTTCTTTTGCTCCTTGTGTGAACATGGTCATTAGTATCACTTTCTTTCTCTTGGACCATGCATGACACTTCAAACAAACTCAATCTTATACTTTTTCTGTGTTTGTCAATATACTCATCAAGGGGGAGATTGAGAGACCATGTGGAGGTATCCCCATGTTTGTGATGAGTAATTGACGGTTGGTTTAGTGAGTTTGAGTTTGTTTTTGGGTATTCTAGGGTTGAGCACATTTATTTAAGCTATTGTTGATATACTGTTTCGTGTGGTGCTATGTGATAGTCTGCTTGTCTGTGTGACTGCAGGACTTCGGAGCTAGGTCATTGTGTGGCGAGGAGGACCGGGATTAGACACAGGAGGTGTTGAGGTCCAGACGGTCAAAGATGCCGAAGATGATCGAGGCTGCTAAGATGGTTGCGAGCCGAGAGACGAGGAACCGGAACTGCCCGTGACGAACATGATGGGCGAAGACGAGCGGACCGGGACTAGACTCAGGGAGGAGTCGAGGTCCAGACGGTCAGGATGCCGGGTGCGGTCATGCGTCGACAGGAAGCTTTCAGGAAAGTGCGGTAGGGGCATTTCGATAAAATGTGCAAGGCGGCAAAATGGAAGCGATTTCAGTTGGAAATAACGGGTTTGAGACCCATTAGTGGATAGCAGAAGAGAGGTTAGGGTTTGGAGTGGAATTGAGTTTTTCCCTCCAATTTGACCTGAACTTTGACTTATGCCTCAAATGGATGTGAGGGTTGGAGTTGAGCAAGCTGACACTTCTTGATTTGCTGTTTTTGGATATGGGAAGCAAGAAGTGTTCCCTGTGTGTCTCCTGCGTGAGTAAGAGCTGAATAGGGAGTCTGGAGAGTGCTCTCTCGTTGGCTGGTGCATGTATGTGCTAGAAATTGGGTTGGAGTTCTTGGGTGCTAGATAGGAGCTCCTGTGTGTGTTCTAGAGTGTGTGCTTGAGAAAGTAGCAGGAGAGGAGAAGAAATGTAGAGGGTGTTCCTGCGTATGTGTTGTGCTTGTGGGTTGCTCTCGTGTGAGTTCATCTCAATCCACAAGCATGTAGTAGGAATGGTTTGAGGTGGTAGTGAGAAAAACTTGTGTAATCATTCCTCTGTAAGCATTCATGGTAATGAATCAAGATAAGGAATTTGGTTGAAGCTCCCTTCTTTGGTTCTTCTTTGTGCTAAAAATCTGAAAATTTCAATTTCCTCTGTTTAGTTTTCTAGGGTTTCTTAGCAAGGGTTGATGAATTTATTCACTTCCCTTTATAAGATGGCCTAAGATTATGGTTTTCTTGCCCTGAGATCCTTGCTAAACCACCTGCAAAATCTCATGAGTAAAGGATTAGGAAATGGGAAGGAATTTGGAAATTTATCTTCTCTCTGCTCATTTTCAGATTTCAACTCAAATCTTGAATTCTTGATCTTCTGTTGAAATCTTTTGATCTCCAAGTTTCCAATGCTATTTGGAACAAGTTCTTGATCTTTAGGTCTGAAAAGGAAAATGAAGTTCTCTTCAATTGTTCAGTTTTCGGGCTACTGCAATATTCACTGTTTTGACTGATTTCAGGGGCTGTAGCCTGCAGTTTGTTTGCTCGGTCAGTTGAGCAGCAACAACCATCATTCGGCCCATCTCAGTTTCAGTTTTTGCTGCTTTGTGTGTGTCCTGAAAAACGGTTTGCAGTCCTTCTCTCCCTGCCGAACTGCTCCCTGTACTACCTGCCGAACTGCTCTTCTTTTTCTTCTCTTTTGTTTCGGCTGGCTGTTTTTCAGCCCTGTGCAGTCTGCTGATTTCAGCTAGCAGTTCAGCAGTACTACTGCAGCAAAGAATTGCATTTTCAGCACTTCTTCATTTCAGTCTGGAGCCATCTTTGCTGGTCTCGGGGTGTAGTTTTCAAACTGCGGCAACCTGCTGTTTTTTTGTTGTCATTTTCAGCCCATTTCCAGTCCAAAGTTTCAGTTATTTGCTATTTTGTGCTGTGCTTTTATCTTCGCAAATCTGCACTGTTTGGATCAGTTATTAGATACAATTTTCAGCATATTTTGGCCTGAAAACAGCAGCAAAGATCAGCAGGTCTCATGGTTGTTTTCTTACTGCAGTATCTACTGTTTATGCAGATTTTGGCAGCCTTTTTCAGCAGCAAAGTATTTACTGTTTTCGCTTGTCGGTTCAGTTTTCTAGCTGCAATATTCTCTCTTCGGTTTGCATTCTTTTGCTGGTTTCGCCTGCAGCTCTAGTCTTCACTTTCTGGCTATTTTCGGTTTGATTTTCAGCTGTGAGCTTTGTGGTGTAGAGAGGGGTGGAAGTGCAGGTGTTCTGAAATACTTTAGGTCCTTGAGTGTGCTTTGTTAGAATTAGTTGTGTTTTGCCAGAGCTTTTTGGGTATAATATGTCTCTGAGGTATGTGTTGTTATTTACAAGTATCAAGTCTGCTCGTCATAAAAGTATTCATTGATCTTGTACTCATTTTCCTGTGAGTGATTTACTTATGTCTTCATAGCTACTATAGCTATCGGAGAAAAGGATCAGTGAGTGGATACTTGGGGCGAATTTTTGAAGGCACCATTCACCCCCCTTGTTGCCATTCCCGATCCTACACCTACGGTGCCTCTCGCGTGAGGAAGGAAAGCACCTCCTCGCAGAAATCCACACGGAGCTCTGCGGCTCGCATCTGGCGCCGTGGTCGCTCGTTGGCAAGGCGTTCAGGCAGGGCTTCTACTGGCCAACCGCAGACCCCCGACAGGCCTCAACCCCACCCCCTGTATGGCCGCTGGCACGGTGGTGCATCGACGTTGTGGGACCTCTACCTCGGGCCCCAGGAGATTTGCGGTTCATAGTGGTCACTTTGGAGTATTTTTTTCAGGTGACCAGAGGCTGTGGCGCTAGCTAAGATCACCTCGGCAGCCATGCAGCGCTTCCTCTAGCAAAACATCATATGCCGCTTCGGGATGCCCAAGGAGATCACCGCCGACAATGGCCTGCAGTTCGATTCTGCCCCGTTCAAGGAATTCTGCGACAACATGGGCATCACGCTTCGGTTCGCTTCGGTAGGGCACCCACAGTCCAACGGAGTGGTCGAGCGGGCGAACGGCGCCATCTCCGCCGGGGTCAAAAAGCGCCTTGTCGGACTACCGAAGGGCAAATGGCCAAGCGAGCTCCACAACATCCTCTGGTCTCTCCGCACAACGGCGACACGCCCGACGGGATTCACGCCGTTCAAACTCCTCTTCGGCGATGAGGTAATAACGCCTGAGGAGATCAAGGCCGGCTCGCGAAGGGTCCTCGCCCAGGCACCAGACGAAGAGCGCCAGTTGTCCCTAGACCTTCTCGACGGAGAGCGAGTCAATGCCACCCAACAGGTCGCAAAGTACGCGCGGCAAATGGTGCGCATGCGTGGCTGCTCTGTGTACCCGCGAGCATTCCAGCCGGGGGACCTCGTCCTGAAGATGGCGCTCCGCGCAAACACGGTTGGCAAGCTGGAGTCCAAGTGGGAAGACCCGTACATCATTGCGGCAGCATTGCAGCGAGGAGCTTATCACCTCGCCACGCTCGAAGGGCAGACGCTCCGCCACACATGGAATGCGGACAGGTTGCGGAGGTACTATGTTTAGGCCAATAAAGGCCAACATGAAGCAGCAGAGGCTCCCTACCTCGCAATCACGACAACGAGTCCAAGTGTTAGTCCCTATCCTTTTGTACTTGCTCACCCGTGCAAACGGGAACTTAATAAAGTTCGCCGTTTGCAAAGCTACTTGTTTTCCCCACAAAGGTGCGCGGAGGTTTGCCCCCGCACGCATTCTCCAGAGTATAAACAAGACGCGGATGCTCTCCCTGCGCACTCTACTGAGTATAAACAAGACGCGGAGTTCCGTGCACGCATCGATGTCACTACCACGCATACTCTCCGGAGTATAAAGATGTGGTAGATGTTCCCACGCACCCCACGGAGGTCCGCCTCCGCACACGCACCCCACAGAGGTCTGCCTCCGCACACGCACCCCACAGAGGTCCGTCTCCGCACTCACTCTACGAATTATAAATAAGATGTAGCGTCGAGGTCTGCCTCCGCACGCACTCTACGGAGTATAAATAAGACGTAGCGTCGAGGTCCGCCTCTGCACGCACTCTACAGAGTATAAATAAGACGTAGCGTCAAGGTTCGCCTCCGCACGCACTATACGGAGTATAAATAAGACGTAGCATCGAGGTCCGCCTCCGTACGCACTCTACGGAGTATAAATAAGACGCAGCGGGGGGACGCCTCTGCGCGCACTCTACGGAGAATAAATAAGACGCAGATATTTTCCTTGCGTACTCTACTGAGTCTAAACAAGACGCGGATACCCCGCGCGCGTGTTGGCGTACCCTCCGGAGCCTAACTAAGTCGTGATTGATAGTCTCACGCATACTCCGGAGTACAAACTAGACGTGGATATTTTCCCTGCGCACTTTACTGAGTCTAAACAAGACACGAATGTCCCGCACGCGCGTTGACGTACCCTCCGGAGCCTAATTAAGTCATGTTTGATAATCCCACACATGCTCTAGAGTACAAACTAAACGTGGATGATTTTCCTGCGCACTCTACTGAGTATAAACAAGACGCGGATGTTCCGCGCACATGCTGGTGTCATCACCACGCGTACTCTTTCCGAGTATAACCAAGACGTGGTTGATCCTCCCACGCACTATGCGGAGTATAAACAAACTACTGCCACGGCTTGCCTCTGCGCGCGCTCAGCAGAATACAGTGCACCAAAGGCTTGTCCCCACGCATTCCCGCGGGGTACAGACAAGAGCTCCGCTGCCAATAGTTCGAGGGGTAGGGGACGGAGCGCTCGCGCGTCTATTTCGACTAGGCACCAGCTCCGCTGCCACCACTTCGAGGGGTAGGGGACGGAGCGCTCGCGCGTCTACTTTGACTAGGCGCCAGCTCCGCTACCACCACTTCGAGGGGTAGGCGATAGAGCGCTCGCGCGTCTACTTTGTTAGTGATATGCCCTAGAGGCAACATGGAGATGTTGTATATATCACATACTATGTTTATGATACATTACTTTGTTCCTTGGAATAGACATCATCATTATTGATCAATGAGTATGTGACTTATTCATGAGACTCTTAAATACTAAAATGTTGTTATTTCTAAATGATCCCTGATCGTATATCATATGAGAAACAAATATGATTCAAAGATAAAGATCAGCATATGTATTGATTGATGATCATGTCTCATGGATCATGGTATGGTGATACCAAATCAATAATATAGACATGTGTTAGTGAACATATGTTGGATAGACCTGCCATGAGACACTACAGAGATTCCATGTGTCATCAGTTGGTCTCAAGTAGTGTTTATGTAGAATCCTTAGACTTGAGATCATCATGGTTCCCAACATGAGTAGTAGCTTATTTTGGGACTACTAAACACTACTCCGTAACTGGGTAGTCATAAAAGTAGTCTTCGGGTTTGCTATGAAACATGTAGTGGGATGTGAATGATCAAGATAGAATTTGTCTCTCCTTATGGGAGAGATATCTCTAGGCCCCTCGATGTAATGGATTATGAAAGTGCATGGCCATGCCAAGGTGATTGAGGAGTCAATCATAAGTTTATAATCCATCACGGAATCGAGAGAGTGATTGAGCTATTAAGAGGATGACACAAGTCTCGCCTTGAGCTCAATCTATATCGTGAGGCAAAGGGATTCGTACATGAGAGAACATTACAGTTCAAATGATATGATCTTTACATATACTTTGGGGTTAATATGTCTTACTAGAGGCCGCTATTAACATGGTAAGCGGAAAGGCGTTTCGGGTCACGACCAAGTATACGTGAACCCTGTGGTCGCACGCTTAACGGGTTGGAACACTAATTCGAATATGATTCGGATATGGGCTCAATTCGGATAGAGATCCGAATAGACTCCTATTGGGCCTCGGTCCACGAGGCCCACGTGAGGAGGTCTATATATATGGAGTCCAGGGGCAGAGGGGATTCGTCCCTGTTAACATCTAGCAAAACCCTAGCCGCCACCTCCCGAGCCAAACCCTAGCTGCTCACGAGTGCTAGTACACTCGCGATCGGCGCCCGGCCCGGGACGTGTGGATACGGTGGAGGCGCTGCTCGTTGCAGTGTTGATCGGCATGCGTGGAGGAGACGATCTGTTCGGGACGATCGGCTACTTCCACTACTACCTCGACGCGCGTGATTGGATCGGTTTCCAATTCTTCTTCCTCTGCGCTGCGTGTCTAAGTGGTAACAATCCATGATCCTTCCTTAGCATGATGTTCTCGGGTGCGCGATAGAAAAGTTTTGTTTTCTGCTTCCGTAGCCTACGCGTATTCCTTTATACTTCGGCTAGGCGCCAACTCCACTGCCACCACTTCGAGGGGTAGGGGACAGAGCGTTCGCGTGTCTACTTTGGCTAGGCGCCAGCTCCGCTGCCACCACTTCGAGGGGTAGGGGACGGAGCGCTCACGCGTCTACTTCGGCTAGACGCCAGCTCCGCTGCAACCACTTCGAGGGGTAGGGGACGGAGCGCTCATGCGTCTACTTCGGCTAGGCGTCAGCTCCGCTGCCACCACTTCGAGGGGTAGGGGATGGAGCGCTCGCGCGTCTACTTCGCCCACAAGGCGCTATTACCGTTAGCACAAGCGAAGACGATCGGAAGACGCCAGCCTCCGTCATATTCACAATCAGCTGTACAAGTAGCACGCAGCGATGGAGTACTCGGCGCAACGGTTCTTTCTTTCATAAGAAAAAGAAAGGAAACAACAACAAAAGCAAAAAATTACATCACAACCACCAGGTCCTGGCACCACACCTAGGGGGCTGCACCGTCTTCGTTGCGATGACGAACCTCCTTCAGCCACTGGAGGAAATTACCTTCCCGGTGTAGCGTTTGCCGCAACAGGACTTTGGCCGCTTCCGCAGCCCAGATCCGCTCGTAGAAGCTCTGGACGGCGAGCAGGGTGGTGCGGGCTGCGCCGGACAATACCCCGGCTCCGGTCAGCACACCCAGATCGGGAGCGACCAACTCGTTCACGTGCTCACACCCCCAAGCGTGGAGCATGGCAAAGGTAAGGCAGGCGCTGGCGAAGCCTCAGTGATCGCCGAAGGCTTTGGCACCGCGGAGGGCCAGGCTCGAGCCCTCCTCAATCCGTGCCATCGACTGTGCCACATCCGCGGCGTTGTGGGTAAGGTCCGGCACGCCGACGGAAAGGTCCCGGAGGGCCCCCTCCAGCGACCCCATGGCTCTCCATGCCGTTGCGGACGCGTCACCCAGAGTCCAGTTCTTCTCCTCCAACGCCGCCGTCAGCTGGGTTTTCTCTTCCTCCAGCACCCAGATCTGCTCAAGCAAGCCGGTGCGCTCCTCTGTCGTGGCGCACTGGGCCTCTTCGGTGGCGCGCTGCGCCGCCGCCGCCGCCACGCGGATTGCCACCTCCAATATACAGTTACACTCGTCCTTGGCGGTGTGAGCCTCATTGGCAGTACGGAACTGGTCCTCCAACACCCTCCGCTCGCGGATACGAGCCTCCTCCAGCGCCCGGCTGATGGCAACCGTCTAACAGCGGAATGACATAAGTGTTTGTACGCTCAGTAGGTGGTCTCAATCGCGGGCTCAGGTACTTACCCTCATTTCCGACGCACTTAGCGCGAGGGCGTGAAGATCCCCCCCGCATGATGACAGTGCCCACCGATCCAGTCTACTGTCGCCATACTCCGCGGCCCCGTTAAGGACACGAAGTATCTCCCGATGCAGGATGAAGTCAGACACGGCAAACCTCGGGGGCCCGACGACAGCGCTGGGCGCCCATGACGCATCTTGCGCAACGGGGCCGGCGGCTTCGCGAACACCTCCGCTACTCGATCCGCCGCGCTCGGGAGACCTCGTCTCTCCTGATGTTGACGACGGCATGAGCGAGCAAATCGGAGTGAGCTTCGCGAAGTCGCGGGGAGATAGGGAATTACGCCTACCTCCGTCACCCTCCGCCAGGACGTGGGGAGACGTCGGCTCAGCCTCTGCTTGGGAAGCGATGACCCCCTCGTCGGTCGGGGTGGCTTTCCGATCGGACCCTAGGCCCCCGACGATCGTGCCCGCCACATGAAATCGCCCTGCACGCGAGGGCGATCCCACCCGGCGGCGCATCGCCCTCGGGGATTCAGGCGACGCACCCTCGGCCGACCCAGCAGCTACGTGGGCTGGAGCGGGCGGAAAATCCATCACGGCTACAGTAGGCGACGACGATGAGCCATCCACCACTCCAGTCACTGTAGGAGCTGGAGCAGGCGGAAGGACCGTGGCGGTCGCCATGGGCGACGACGGCGCGGGAGGTAGGTCCACGTCGACCGGTACAGACGACACGACCTCGTCCTCGACAGCGTCGCTACCAAGGCCCGCCCCACCACCGCCTAAGTCCTCGCTGGGGGCAGTGTGACCCCTTGAGCTGGTATGCTCGAACCCGCCACCTGACACATCCCCCGAACTAATGGTGCCTGCTGCCAATCTGGCGGGCAGGTTAGAGACGACGATTCTGGAACGAGCCCTCCGCCGCCGGGGAGATGCCCCCGCCTCGCCAGCGCCATCGCGGCAACGGGGTAGACTTCGCACCGGCACCTCGCACACCCGATTTATCCACCCTAGCTTCGCAGGCTTGGTCGCGGTTTCGCGCAGGGCGTGTTCCTTCGACGTGTACGGCCCCAAGAAGACCTCGACGGCGTGCTCCGCGTCTTCCAATAAGAGCACTGCACGCGAAGTGTTGCCCCACTCACAAGACAGTTACATATGTATACGCAGCACACGGTCGAAGTGCTTACCACGACCGGGGGGTTGCTGCAGCGAAGACATTGAGGGGTGGACGCCATCCTGCCGGGTGTGATCTTGTTCATACCTCCAC
Source organism: Melocanna baccifera (assembly GCA_036346265.1). Lineage (NCBI taxonomy): Eukaryota > Viridiplantae > Streptophyta > Magnoliopsida > Poales > Poaceae > Melocanna > Melocanna baccifera. The sequence goes on along the minus strand of CM070682.1, from coordinate 23,804,200 downwards.
CGGCCGGAGAGAGGAGACACCCCATACATTGTAAACTCCTCGGCAAGATCGCGCATGTTGAACCGGAGGGTGACACCGGCGAGTCTCCGTGCCTGCTGTCGATCGTCGCTCCCCGGCTCCAACCCCGGACAGCAGTTGAAAGCTATCGGCTGACCCCGGCACCGAAGGTTGCTGGTAGGCGTCACGCGGTAGTAGAACCACTGCCGCATCCAGCCGGGCTCCCACTTCTCCCGCGTTGCTAGAGCGGGGACCAGCTTCGCACAGCCCGACCTCACCACGAAGTGGACGCTGCAAAAATTGGACAGTGCCCCTCCTTCGACCTTCTTTGGCTGACAGCGCGCATCATGAAGAAGTGCGAACAAGCTCACGCGGGGATGAGCACCTTCCACTCGGACCGCCCAGGAAAACACCGTCAAGCGAACTATTGCGTTCGGGGTTAGCTGCGCCAACTCCAATCTGTAAGCTTCCAAGACCTGACCGACGAAGAGTGTCGAGGGCATTCGGAGCCCATCCTCAAAAAATGTGGCAAAGACAATCGCCTCCGACTCCTCGGGGTGAGGCTCCACTTCGTCGCAGGCAGGCAGGCGAGCTCCTCTGCGCTCCTCTATCTTCTTCTCCCGCAGGAGGGCCTCGATTGTCTACTTCATAGCAAGACTCCGCCCTAGCACCCCGAAGCAATGCCCTTGCGAGCTCCGCCTGGCGTCGTACCACTTGCGGGCCTGCGATGGCTTGCGAGTCGCCAGGGGGAATTCCGCTGGTGGCGGCGTCACACCGCGCTGGCTCGACGAGGCGCTACCGCTAAGCCGGCGACCGGAATCTCCATGGCCTGCCATCCCACTTCCCAAGTGGAGGCCTGAAGGAGCAGGAGGCGTGTGGATTTCACACAACAGGAAAGAACAACCAGACAAAGGTGCGCGGGCGAGAGACGCGTCCGTGTGCTGGCGAATAGCGCTTTATGAAGACCCTCCACCTCCCCACGATCAGGGACGCAACAGGCGGGAGCCCCGTCGATTTGCCTCCCCACGTTCGGAAAGGGCAACCGTCGACAGGCTGACTCGCCACGTGTCTCGTCTCTCTTGGGAACGGACGCGGGCTTGCGGTCGTGTGACTGCTGACATCCCACGACGCACCAACCATGCGGCGCCGCGTGTACCCCTCCCTCGGGACCGTGCGTACGATCGAAGTAGACCACCCCAGTCTTTTCAGCACTCCGCGGGCCGACTCCGGACTGAGCGAGGACTCACCTCACCAACATAGTGTTGCGCGGGAAGGCCTGCTCCGCCCCGCGCCAAGCGGAGTCTCGACGCCACTCCTCGCGCGTTCGACACCTTCAGCTCCGCAACATGGCCTCGCCAACAACTGTGGCATCACGAGGGATGGCTCCGAGGCCGCGGACTACTTCGACGCCTCACCGACGCGCATCGGTATTACGCAACTGCCCCTTTTATCTACGGTGGGTCACAGGCCGTAGGGACGGAGGGGGCCAAAGGGCTCGGCAACATGGCTTCGGCCTGTGAAGCCCTTCACCATGAGAGGCTCCTGTTGTAGGGGTGGCCCCCACCTAACCCAGCCAGCCTGTAGAAAGGTGTAGATATCGAGTAAGGTAGTAGTAAGGCATGTGTAAGGACGTGAATGCCCCGAAGGGCATCCTTGTAAAGACACTCCTCGTAAGGAGATACGTATCTGACGCTAGCCATAGGGAGGGGGGACATCTCACCTAACTCCCCACTACACTTTCTCTCTGTTTGGTCTGTAGCCACAACACTTGTCTTTAGATTTTTAGTTTTCAAATTTTGGGATTTTAGTAAAGGAATACGCGTAGGCTACGGAAGCAGAAAACAAAACTTTTCTACCGCGCACCCAAGAACATCATGCTAAGGAAGGATCATGGATTGTTACCACTTAGACGCGCAGCGCAGCGGAAGAAGAATTGGAAACCGATCCAATCACGCGCGTCGAGGTAGTAGTGGAAGTAGCCGATCGTCCCGAACAGACCGTCTCCTCCACGCACGCCGATCAACACTGCAACGAGCAGCGCCTCCACCGGTATCCACACGTCCGGGGCTAGAACGCCGATCGCGAGTGTACTAGCACTCGTGAGCAGCTAGGGTTTGGCTCGGGAGGTGGCGGTTAGGGTTTTGCTAGATGTTAACTGGGACGAATCCCCTCTACCCCTCGCCTCCATATATATATAGACCTCCTCACGTAGGCCTCGTGGACCGAGGCCCAATAGGAGTCTATTCGGATCTCTATCCGAATTGAGCCCATATCCGAATCATATTCGAATTAGTGTTCCAACCCGTTAAGCGTGCGACCACAGAGGTTCACGTATACTTGGTCGTGACCCGGAAACGCCTTTCCGATCACCATGTTAATAGCGGCCTCTAGTAAGACATATTAACCCCAAAGTATATGTAAAGATCATATCGGCTGAACCTGTAATGTTCTCTCATGTACGAATCCCTTTGCCTCACGATATAGATTGAGCTCAAGGCGAGACCTGTGTCATCCTCTTAATAGCTCAATCACTCTCTCGATTCCGTGATGGATTATAAACTCGTGATTGACTCCTCAATCACCTTGGCATGGCCATGCACTTTCATAATCCATTACATCGAGGCCCAGAGATATCTCTCCCATAAGGAGGGGCAAATTCTATCTTGATCATTCACATCCCACTACATGTTTCATGGTAAACCCGAAGACTACTTTTATGACTACCCGATTCACGGAGTAGTGTTTAGTAGTCCCAAAATAAGCTACTACTCATGTTGGGAACCATGATGATCTCAAGTCTAAGGATTCTACATAAACACTACTTGAGACCAACTGATGACACATGGAATTTCTGCAGTGTCTCATGGCAGGTCTATCCAACATATGTTCACTAACACATGTCCATATTATTGATTTGGTATCACCATACCATGATCCATGAGACATGATCATCAATCAATACATATGCTGATCTTTGTCTTTAAATCATATTTGTTCCTCATATGATATACGATCAGGGATCATTTAGAAATAGCAACATCTTAGTATTTAAGAGTCTCATGAATAAGTCACATACTCATTGATCAATAATGATGATGTCTATTCCAAGGAACAAAGTAATGTATCTAAAATCATCTTTGTCAGTTTGGAAGCTAGCATCGGTGTAACCATTTACAACGAGCTCTTCCTCACATCCATAGACAAGGAACACATCTTTAGTTCTTCTCAAGTACTTCAAGATGTTCTTTACGCAATCCAGCTGACTTTCACTGGATCGATCGTATCTACTCGTAGCACTTAAAGCATACGAAACATCCGGGCGTGTACAAAGCATGGCATACATAATGGACCCAATAGCCAAGCATATGGAATCGCATTCATTTTATCCCGCTCATCAGGTGTACTAGGACACTGATTCTTGCTAAGATTTATACCATGTGACATAGGTAGAAAACCTTTCTTGGAATCATGCATGTTGAACCTTTTCAATACCTTGTCAATGTAATGATCTTGGCTTAATCCAATTAGCCTTTTGATCTATCTCTATAGATCTTGATGCCTGAATATATGCTGCCTCTCCTAAGTCTTTCATAGAGAAACTATTTTTAATGAAGACTTAATGATTCGAGCAATGGAATGTCATTTCCGATCAAGTAATATGTTATCCACATATAAGACCGTAAATACGAGTGCGCTCCCACTAGCCTTTTGTAAACACAAGGCTCTTCTTCGTTCTTGATGAAACCAAACCCTTTGATTACCTCATCAAAACGAATGTTCCAACTCCGAGATGCCTGCTTTAATCCATAAATGGATCTTTGGAGCTTGCATATCTTTCCAACTGATTGCGGATCGACAAAACCCGTGGGCTGTGTCATGTACACATCCTCACTCAGATTTCCATTAAGGAAAGCTGTTTTGACATCCATTTGCCATATTTCCTAGTCGAAATATGCAGCAATCGCTAGAATGATCCGAATAGACTTTAGCATTGCGACGGGCGAAAAAGTTTCATCATAATCAACACCTTGAATTTTTTTGAAACCTTTGGCCACCAATCGCGCTTTATAGATGTGAACATTTCCATCAATGTCTATCTTTTTCTTGAAAACCCATTTGCACTCAATGGTTTTAACACCATCAGTGGATCAACCAAGTTCCAAACTTGATTATCGTGCATGGATTCAATTTCGATCTCATGGCTTCAAGCCATTTCTCAGTCCGTCCCACCATCGCTTCTTCATAGGTCTTAGGCTCATCGTTGTCTAACAACAAAATATCCCGTTGTTGAGTAGTCAAGAACATGTACCTCTCAGTGCACGACGTGACCTTCGACCTACGTGGTGCTTGGTGTGTCCACAACAGTTCTTCAACGTTTGTTCATCTGTTGTGGTTTCAGAGGAGCTGAAACGTTATCAGTGTTTCTTGAATTTCTTCAAGTTGCTTTGTGCTCCCACTATCCCTTCTTGAGAGAAACTCTTTCTCTAAGAAGACACCATGCCAAGCGACAAACACTTTGCCTTCTCCTTGATTATAAAAGTAATATCCTTTTGTTTCCTTAGGATACCCGATAAAGAAGTATTTATCGATTTAGGAGTGAGCTTATCAGATTGTAAACGTTTTACATAAGCCTCACATCCCCAAATCTTAAGAAAAGACAAGCTAGGACGTTGTCCTGTCCACATCTCATATGGTGTCTTTTCTACTGATTTTGATGGAACCCTGTTTAGTGTGAACGCGTCGTTTCAAGAGCGTACCCCAAAAAGACAACGGAAGATCACTTTGGCTCATCATGGAGCGCACCATATCTAATAAGGTGCGATTTCTCCGCTCGATACCCCATTCCATTGAGGTGTTCTGGCGAGTCAATTGTGGAACAATTCCACAATCCTTTAGATGATTGCCAAACTCATGGCTCAAATACTCGCCTCCACGATCAGATCGTAGAAACTTGATTGTCTTGCCTAAATGATTTTGCACTTCATTTTGGAATTCCTTGAACTTTTCAAAGGATTGGACTTATGCTTCATCGGTAGATATACCCATATCTACTAAAGTCATCGATAAAAGTTATGAAGTCCTGAAAACCACCTCTGGCTGTTAAGCTCATTGGTCCACATACATCAGTATGTACGAGTGCCAATAAGTCATTTGCCCGTTCACCTTGACCGGTGAAAGGTGCCTTTGTCATCTTACCAAGTAAACAAGATTCGTATGTCTCTAATGATTCAAAATCAAATGAGTGCAGAATACCATCTCTATGGAGCTTCTGCATGCGTTTCTCATTTATGTGACCTAAGCGACAGTGCCAAATAAATGTGGGATTCAAATCATTCAGACGTTGCCTCTTTGCATTAATGTTATAGACCGGTAACCCTTCAAGAGTAAGAACGTATAACCCATTCACCAATGGAGTATGACAATAGAACATATCTTTGAAATAAAGAGAACAACCATTGTCCATAGATTTAAAGTCATAACCTTCTGCTTGCAAACATGAAGCAGAAATAATGTTCTTTGAAATAGATGGAACACAATAACAATTATTAAATTCCAAAACTAATCCTGAAGGTAAAGACAATGGCATGGTGCCAACAGCTACCGCAGCAACTTTTGCTCCATTGCCAACGCGAAGATCCACTTCGCTCCTCCTCAAACTTCTACTTCTTATTAGCCCCTGCAACGATTTGCAAATGTGAGCAACCGATCCGGTATCAAATACCCAAGAATCAGTTGATGAAGTAGCAAGATTGATCTCTATAACATTTATACCTGGAGTGGAAGTCGTACTTCCCTTCTTCTTCTCAAGATCCTCCAAGTACTTTGGGCAGTTCCTTTTCCAATGTCCTGATTGCTTACAGTAGAAACAATCTGCATCAGGATGAGCATCGCCCTTCTTGTCTTTCTTGGCCTTAGAACTGCTCGCGATCGCATCAGGAGCTTTCTTTCTTTTGACCATGCTTCTCTTGACATAGGGCTTGCCCTTGCCTTTCTGCATCATCATCACATGATTGCTGCTTTTCTTAATGCTTTCCTCGACAGATTTTAGCATCCCATGCAACTCAGCCAGGGTCTTGTCCAGGTTGTTCATGTGAAAGTTCATTATGAATGGCTCAAAGCTCGGGGGAAGCGACTGGAGAATCACATCAGTAGCCAACTCTTGGCTAAGGGGAAAACCAAGCTTTTCCAGACTCTCAATGTAGCCAATCATCTTAATCACATGAGGGCTGACGGGATTCCCTTCTGCAAGCCTGCACGCAAATAAGGACTTTGAAGTATTGAATCTCTCAGCCCTTGCTTGGTTCTCAAACATACCACGTAACCCCACAATGATATTGTAGGCATCTGTGTTCTCATATTGCTTCTGAAGCTCAGAGGACATTGTGGCAAGCATGAGACAGCTCACATCAAGGCAATCATTCGTTTACTTTTCATAAGCTCTCCGTGCAGCCACAGTAGCATTATCAGGCAAGTCTTCGGGGTAAGGAGACTCAAGGATATACTACTTGCGCTCTTGCTTGAGAACAATTCTCAAGTTGCGATACCAATCCAAAAAGTTTGTTCCATTGAGTTTTTCTTTCTCAAGAACAGATCGTAAATTAAAAGTACTGGATGCGGCGTTAGCTGACATGATCTACAACACAAGAATATGCAAAGTTTAGCACTATGTTTATGTTCATCTTTTATTAAACTATTTAGCAAAAGACTCCCACTATGAGTTTTGCAACAAAAACTCACTCTAAGTTACATAGTGGGTAAAGATCCTCATTTCACTAATTCCTAGTGAGCTTTGGCATCACGGCTAGAAAACTAGTGACATGGGTAAGCAACACTTTGCTAATCACATCCCTATGTGACTCTACTTTGGGTGACATTAGTATGCCTCGGCCCCAATCTATGCCCCAAGGTCCAAAACTATTTTGATAACCTTGTTAAGTAAACCAAATGCTTCCGCATGTAGATGTCCGACATCTATCCCAAATGATGATGATAACCGATGGCACTCTACTTTGGTAGACCTACCATGCGGTGATCATTATCTTTTGGTGCAGCATATGGAAGGGCATTAACACCTAATTTTAAGAGGGATTCTATCCTACCAAAGCAACATATCACATATATCATTGCATAAGAATAAGATAGATAACATCATAGATAAACACATTTAATCGTGAAGTAGTATGGCCCAAAAATGGTGATATCCAACTCCAAGTAGGTGTAGACGATCTCCATCCTCCACATCACCCTTCAGCCACCATGCTTAAAAGCTTGTAACCTCAAAACTAGGCTACTACCATAATGACTAGAAATTGAAGATTACAAAGATAGATTCAAGCATTAAGGTCGACACGCAGTCGTTAAATACAATATATATATATATATATATATATATATATATATATATATATATATATATATATATATATATATATATATATATATATATATACTAACAATAGCTGTAATAATCATGACACGTAGGCCATGAACGAATGTTACATGCATCACATACATCTCATACATTCAAATAATCTATAGGGCCATACTATTCACACCATTCCCTGCAAAAACAAGTTAGACGTAGAATCGCATTCTACCTAACGATGTGAACCCACGACGCTATATAAGGGGGATACACGGCGGTCCGCCGCCGGTCGCGGGCGGGGGTCGAGGGGGAGCCGCCCGCGCGGTTTCGTGGGGAACCTCACAGAATTACATAGATCGCATCTATGAAATCGCTATGAAAATCTTATCGAGCCGATCAAATTAACCCAAATCCGAGCCATTCAAAATGTCTCAATTTTCATTAGATCAATCATATTGATCATCGCGATCGGTATACTTGAGGAGACCACAACACAAGACCTCGATCTGTTGGCTCGATCTACTGATTGTGCACGCAGTTAGCCCCGATGGTGATTCCAGCCGGTAGGGGTAAGTCGCGCCTACATCAAAAAAGGAGCACGAACTAATCTTTTTGGCCTTATGATGCTATCAACTCATTCCTATTTCAACCCCTTATGACCGATTGATCTCATCAACCCGTGCTACCACCGATTCATCATATGAACCACCTGATCTAGACTGTAATAGATCCAATCTACTACTACCGCATATCTACATATGCGCTAATCTAGATTCCAAACTAAGCAAGATGGCTCTGATACCACTAAAGGAATACGCGTAGGCTACGGAAGAAGAAAACAAAACTTTTCTACCGCGCACCCAAGAACATCATGCTAAGGAAGGATCATGGATTGTTACCACTTAGACGAGCAGCGCAGCGGAAGAAGAATTGGAAACCGATCCAATCACGCGCGTCGAGGTAGTAGTGGAAGTAGCCGATCCATATTATTGATTTGGTATCACCATACCATGATCCATGAGACATGATCATCAATCAATACATATGCTGATCTTTGTCTTTAAATCATATTTGTTCCTCATATGATATACGATCATGGATCATTTAGAAATAGCAACATCTTAGTATTTAAGAGTCTCATGAATAAGTCACATACTCATTGATCAATAATGATGATGTCTATTCGAAGGAACAAAGTAATGTATCATAAACATAGTATGTGATATATACAACATCTCCATGTTGCCTCTAGGGCATATCACTAACACTTTCTCTCTGTTTGGTCTGTAGCCACAACAGTTGTCTTTAGATTTTTAGTTTTCAAATTTTGGGATTTTAGGGCATGAAATGAATTTTGGAAATTCGGATTTTTATTGAAGACTTGATTCTAAATCTTGTGAATTTGTCTTATTTAATTGAAATTTTACCGCCAGGAATTTAGATCAAGAACTCAAATAGATGCAAAATTTTGAAATACACGGAAAACAGAGAAAAGATTTTAATATTTTGCAAAATACAATAGTCTGTACTTTTGGTATGTTACATATATCGACAGGCTACGCCCATCCCTACAACTGCGTTGCAACAGACCAATCTTGCACAAATTCGAGGAGAATGCGGTTCTTTTTAGTGTCTAAAGTCATAAAATCAGATGAAAAGTTCCACAATGTAAAATGATTTTTATTTGGGATAAGATTGACATTAATTGTACATGTGTATTTGTTAATGGATATTTTATTTTATTTCAATTAATTGATTTGCGAAATAGATGTTTTTGTTTCTGAAATGAATTGAGATGTGAATTGGATGTATACATGTACATGTTGATCTGCTTGTTTTAGAGGGCATGGCTAACATTTCCTGACGCTAGCTAAAAAATAGAAAAAGATTTAGGCGAAGAAAAGAATATCACAGACAACTTTAACTACAAACCATCTGTGATAATTAAATATCACAGACAGTTTGTAGTGAAAACCATCTGTGATATGTAGCTATCACAGACAGTTTTTAATAAAAATCATCTGTGATAATTAACTATCATAGACGGTTTGTAGTTAAAATCGTCTGTGATAATCAACTATCACAGACGGTTCGAAAGCCGTCTGTATTGACCTCGTATCATTACTGACCCATCAATTCAGACGGCTTACGAAACTGTCTGTAGTGATGTTTTTCAACCGTCTGTAATAATGAAAGCCGTCTGTAATAACCATCTAGAATCTTTTAGGATTTTTCTTGTTAATTTGGTGCCCAAGCCATTGACGATTGCATGAGTGCACTAGAAGGGGTGATTGAATAGCATATGGGCAGTAGAGAAAGCACCAAAAAAAAAGGTTAAATTTATTAAGAGCTTATATTTCTTCACTATTTTTTCCTATTTTTTTTAGAAATGTTCATAGCTCGTATACTAATAATTTCATCATTGAAGTCTTTATGCTAAAATCCATCCGGTAGGACTCGTAATTCATCAACTATGCAAGTCAAGATGACAGGGCAAGTTAATGTACAATTGTACGTGCAGTGTAGTTTTGAGTTTTGACTATTTGTAGCATAGAAATAGTGTCACTGTGCAGTTGCTCCTTAATTGAGAAAATTGCCCTTTTCATTAAAAAAACAATTGAGCAATGTCAACTGCATCTGGAAGAATTTTCTTTGAAGTGTAGATACCCAGATGAATAATTTCAAAAAGTACTATGACGTCGCATGGAATGTCCATGCATGAATATATTGAAAGAATTTACTATAAAGGTAATAACGAAAATTTACAACAAATCCATTTTATTACTGACCTACCCAATACAGGAGCCACTGTTCTTTCTTATTTGGATATTTCTTTTCTGTATCCTGTAAGTGGAGCCACCAAATCCAAATCAAATTTGAACGCATTGCAGACACCACGGTCCCATCCTGCCTTCTGTGATGAGCATAAGAGGATCAAACGGGCCCATGATTCGTATTGCTCATGACGAGTGGATTACATACACATTATTCGAATGACGTAATGTCTGCAAAACATGAAGCACTTCTCAGCACCCATCACAACTTGTTCGGCTTCAATCATACTTACCATAGCCTACGGCAATTCAATGGCACCGGAACGCAGCAACCACCACACCATCCCAGTGCAAAATCAAAACGATGATTTGATGCGTGCCCTACCCCAATCGTCTCCCCAAATGAACCCACCAGGCAGAAATCAAGCACGAACGAGAGTATAACCGCGCCGATAGCAACACCGCACGACCTCCGACGAATGGTCCTGAGCGAGGTTCCTCGCACGGCTCAGGCAATTTAGCTTTTCGCACGAGACAGGGCTGGGGGCGCGTACATCTGTAATGTCAAAAAAAAAATTCTAGTTATGAATTAATTAAATTAGTTCAATACTTGATGTTATTTGGGTCTAATTGGCTATTAGTAGACTCATTATTTATAACCTTAAATCCTAATTAGTATTTAATATCTTAAATCTGTGGCAACTATGACCAAAAGAAATAATAGTAACAATAGTAATATAATATTTTTAAAATATCCCTCTCAAGAACCCGTGTGTAATTAAAGAAACCCAGACCTAAAAGCCCTAATTTTTTTCTCTATCTTTTCTCCTAGCCGCTGGCTCTGCTTTTTCATCGCCCGCCACCACCAGAAAAAAAATCCTACACGCCAGCTCTACCATCGCTTCATCTGCTCCAGCTAGAGATGGCAACGGATACCGAAACCCGAGTACCCGATGGATTTTACCCAATAAAGAGGTGAGCATGAAAAGATATCTTCACCCGCGGGTATACTAATGGGCAAAAATCTCTACCCATCGGGTAGAGTGAGTGCGGGTACGGCTGTATACTACCCGTACCCACATGTCGTGGGTAAAATATACCCGACGGCCTATATACATAATACATACCCTTATCAATTCAGCCCACTCATGGCCCATATACATGTGGCCTGTATATATATATTCGAAACGAAGCCGATGGAAATCCGTGGGATATCTTCACTTTGTGCCTTATTCACTTTGTGCCTGTCAGTTGTGTGGAATCCATGGGAAAAGAAATCCGTGCCTGTCACTTTGTGCTATCGGGTATGGGTTACCCGTCGGGTACAAATACCCGCGCGGGTGCGGATATGGGTAAGTTTCTATACTCGTGTGTGGGTATGGGTATCGTAGCGAGTAGAGAAATCTGTCGGGTGCAGGTATGGGGTGGCTATACCCAGCATGTACCCGTTGCCATCTCTGGCTCCAGCTTGACAGGTCGACGCATGCTATTTGCCCAAGTCGGTCACACGCTAGCGCCAGCACTCCACCGCCTCTAGAATGATTTAATCTGCTATATTGTTGTACTGTGTTTACGGGTAGTGTATAGATATAATATGGGAATTTCATCTACTAGAAAGTTGTGGGGGATTTCGATAGCTTTTGTATAATTTAACTGATTTAGACGTGGGAAATTATTAGGTATTAATCTATGAATTAAAAATAGTAGATAGAATAATTTGGAGGGTTTGATCTACATGAAAAGTGTAGGTTATTTTGTTAAGAATTTCATTGAGTCCAAGAACACAATTTTTAGGTAAGTATAATAGAATTTATGAATTTTAGAAGGATGTTGTCCAGTACCAGGTAAGGGAAGAATTTGTGCGGAACATATCGTAGTTTTATTAATGTTCTTCACCAGGTAACATGATGAATTTCTCTCTATTTTACTATTTTTTTTAATAGAGATTAGAGTTAGAATTAGAGAGAGATAACAAATGCTCATCGGGGAAAATTGAATAGTAGAACGATTTAATCTGCTATATTGTTGTACTGTGTTTACAGGTAGTGTATAGATATAATATGGGAATTTCATCTACTAGAAAGTTGTGGGGGATTTCGATAGCTTTTGTAGAATTTAACTGATTTAAACATGGGAAATTATTAGGTATTAATCTATAAATTAAAAATAGTAGATAGAATAATTTGGGGGTTTGGTCTACATGAAAAGTATAGGTTATTTTGTTAAGAATTTCATAGAGTCCAAGAACACAATTTTTAGTTAAGTAGAATAGAATTTATGAATTTTAGGAGGCTGTTGTCCAGTACCGAGTTGCTACTGGATGTAGTCGTGGGAAATTATTAATTTGACTGATTTAATGGTAGAATTGAAATTTAGAAATAACTAGGAAGTGGTAGATAATTTCCTTTATATTTTGAAAATGTCATAGTTCAATATATTTGCATGTGTAGATTAAAACATATAAATTATTAAGTCTGCTATCCAGAAGATGACAGATCTATCTTCTAGGTTAACAATATAGGTTTAGATGATTTAATCTGAACATGTGATCAACTAGAGAGTTATAGGAAGTTTTGTATAGATTCTAGAACTAGTATGGTTTGCTATATTTAGATATGAGAATTGAAAGTTATGGTAATTTTAGTATCAGAACTGTGGGGTTGACTGTCCAGTAAAGGGGGAAAGTTGTGGGTTTGAGGAGCATGTAGGAGCGTTGTAATTTATTTATTGCCTTGTAATGCTATGGTTTGCATTGGGATTAAGTAATTGTTATAGGAGGAGTTGTGTCGAGGGTGTTGTCACCTTTAAATCATCCTGGCCTCATAACTAGAAAAGCAAATATATGGTAGAATGGTATTCAAGTGTTTATGTTTATTGCTTGTCTAAAAAATTATTTGCCATAATGATTCATATGATGATACTTGTTCTCAAATTGCTGGTATGTTTATGGACAATGATTATTATGTCAATTGATTAATGCTATTAATTAAGTAATGAAAAAAAGATAAGCATTGCATTGCATATGAGGATCAGTGTTGCAAAGACATACTTTAGTAGGCACTCCACGAGAGTAGAGATAAGACCCTATATGAAAAAGGACAGGGCAAGAGCCCGTGTTGTAAAGACCTACTTCAATAGGCACTCCACGGGAGTAGAGGTGAGTCCCTGTATGAAAAAAACAGGTCGACCTTGTATGAAAAAGGATCGGACAAGGGTATGTCATCGATGGATAAACACTCAGCTATATCAGTGTATGCAGAAGAGAAGTTGAGATATGTGCATTGCATTCATGAAAAGAGAATTAGGAAAAATAAGGCATATGTACGGAACTTGATGAAAGTGAGTATATGATAATGAGATAGTGCTAAATTAACATAAAATGTTAAAATGATACTTACCTTGTTTATTATTCTATTTTGTACTTACTGAGTCATGAACTCGCTCCTTGCTTATTTATTATTATTTACATGAACATTGAAGGTAACATGCATAGGTGGAAGTAGGACATGAATTATTGCACTTTTGTAACTCTTCACTTCACCTAGCAATTCATCACTTATGGACATGAATAATTTATTAACTCTCTTTGTAATAATTTAATAATTTATGGTTTCCCTTTGTCTTCATAGTTCATAATATCGCTACTTGATGATTTACTTAAATTAGGCATACTTATGATTCATCTTGGTTATCATTGGTTCATATTGAGTTTAGTTTTTGGTATATCATGTTGTTGAAAATTATGTTTTGTATTTTGTTGAATATATATTCTTGAAGTCTAGTTATTGGTAATACTTGATTATTGGTTAAGAATTTATAGTGATAGTTGTTGTGGGTGATATTTTGGGCTTTTGTTAAGTTAGGGTGTTATAGATGATATCAGAGCGAGCATTAGGTCTATGATAAATAACTTAATAAATTACTTGTTTAATCAACTAAAATTTGACATAGGTTTGGTAAATTAATAGAACTAATAAGCCTAATAATAAAATGACTTAGGAAAACTTAACGTTGATATTTGACTTAGGATAATTAATTTAAAATAGAAATTTAATACACTAGTGCATAATAGGATGAGATTGGCTTGTGCATTGTATTTACACTTCGTTAGTTGTATAATTATTAATGAATGTTGAATTGTTGTCGACAGTTGTATTGGCTTATGGGTAATTGAGAAGGATAGAGATGTCGAGAGATAGTCATCATGGTTGAGGCCGTGGATATGGCCATGTTGTGCCATTGTGTGTGGTGCATGAATGATAATGAGTTTTCCTTGAATAACCTCAGTCAAATAATCGGGGATGAGTTTCTAATGGTCGTTTTTGTTCAGTGGGTGAGTTATGATTCTTTCCATGATTTCTCATTGGTTAGTTATTTATAGTGTTGGTAACATGCTTTCTTTCGCTATTGTGTTTCATGAAGAAAGTACAGTTTCTTGATTGATTGAAATATTTTTTTTTGCTACCCATGAAAGTTGTTAAGTTGCAAGGTTGTTCTTTTTATGGGAGTTTTGCTATTTTATTAAGTAATATGATTTGTTTATTTACTCAATGTTGAGAGTAATGAAAAATGTGTTTTGCAAATTCATTCTCATGAGGAAGGTTTAAACCTATATGTTTCTTTTTGAGTTGAAGTTAAATGCCCCTTTTTATGAAAAAGTGAATTTGAACATTGTTGTGATGTATTTTCAATGCTCGGATGAGATGAGGTAATCATAAGAATTAAGAGTCAAGGTATGAGGGAGGCCTATTGTTGTAGGTGACATGGTGTATAATTGATTTCAATTAACATCCCTCGGAGAGATGCATATTAAATTTGATGATGCCTTGGAGTAGTTACATGGTGAATAGTGATTAAGAGTATACTCATCACTAACAGGAATACATAGATTATAAAGAAGACTGAGGTACTGATGGGTGATCATTAATATTGTTTAATTTGCCAAATCTTGTTGGATACATTGGATTATTTGGGTCTCAATAGATTAACCTAACCTTTTGGGATAGATAAGTTAAGAAGATATTGAAGTATTATCTTGATGGATATTACTCTTAGAAGAATCCCTTCTATGGATTCATTTCTTAACATGACTAATTGTTGGAGTTGTGTAGAAAGGGTTCAACAATTTGAATTTTGGTGGATCTATATTTTTTATGGGATGAGTTTTGGATAAGTTACCCTAGCTAGAGTGATTGGATGAAATTTGTTGTAGTGTCATGAGGGACTTTGATGGATATAGGAATATGATTAAAGAAGTTTTAGCGAAATTATACAAGGTGGAATAGTTAAATCGGTGCTTTGTACATGTCCATGCGATTGCAAATAGGACTAGGGTAGCAAATAGATTCCATGATTATGCTAATGGTTAGCGGAAACCTTTGGAGTGCAATTATTATGTGCAAGAATTTAGTGTTGAGAATCACTAAAGAGTCGAGTTACTGGATTTTAATAAGTGTCTCATATTTATGTGCTTGTGGAATTGTGGGATGATGGTTGATGATTGATAAAAGAAAATTTGTAGAATATTATGATTTGTGCACTACATATCTTCTAGAGTAAAGTAGTTGTTGTAGTTAGGATGAGGAGTTTGGGTGGATTCTCAATTTGAGGATAACATAATAACGTAGTATGAAGCCATTTAGTGAGTTCTAGAGAGTTTTATGATGGAGTAGTGGATTTTGATGATCTTTGTTAAGAGTTTTAGTAAATTAATTGTATCAAGTTTGTTGGTAAAGGCATATTGAGGTTAGTGTTGATTGTTTTTAGTAAATGTTTTGGGAGTTTTTATGCTTATGGGCTTTTGGAGTTCGCAGTTTATGAGGAAGTTGTATTCTATTTTGCATCGGGATTAATTTCAATGAAGTGTGGAGATTTCCCATGGTTTATAAGTGGTTTGCAAAATTTCATCTTAAAAAAATACCTTGTTATTTCATTTCTTTTTCCTTGCATATTTGTTTTCTACTGCCTTGCTATTTGATTATTTTTCCTTGGAGTTTCGCTTGCTGCAATTCTAGTGTTTTTCTAGTCTTCTGAATTTGTTCTTATTGCCTCTTGTTTGTTTTTCTTATGAAGGAAATAGCTAATTTGTGTTATGAAGTCCTTGAGGGTTTATAGTGGCAACTGACTAGTAATTATCAAGTATACAATCTTATAGGGCTTTGTGTGCCAAGTCATTTGAAGTGCATAGAAGGATAATTAGTTGTATACTATAATTTTTGGAGAGAATTTGACTTCATATAATGGTTATCTTTAAAGCAAACTGATCATATTGTAGTTACTAGTAGAACCCATGGCGGATAGTGAATAATGATATGTTGATATATATTATGGATTATTTGGGGTTATCAAATGTCCAAAAATTTGATCAATTAAGTAGAATGTTATGATTGTGTAAGTTGCTGGATTTTATAGACGTAATTACATGGTGAGGGGTAATGAGAATCTAATATCGGTGAAGTAATTTGATCGATGTGGTAGTTATTTGAGTGATGAGGATTTTCGGATTAGTATATTGTATGATTTGATCTCCAATGAATATCTCTTAGAGTTAGAATCTTTTGAAAATTTGGTTGGTGGAGATTATATTAAGCTATCGGTGTTCTAATGATTGAGCCTATTCGGATTGCCAGACTTGTTAATCAACTGATTTGAGGATTTGCCCTATCAATTATATTGAATACTTGGTGGTTTTTGAGACTATGAAATTCTAAATTACTTATGGTTACAATCTTAATAGGATTTTATCCCAATTTATGGATAAGAGGGGATGGATTTAGACTTTGTGCTTTAGTCTAGAACTATAACTATTCGTAATATGTGTGAAAGTAGGAGAACAACTTGACTCTAGGAATTATGATGATCATTGGTCAGATTCATTTGGATGTGGTGTATGTGTGTGCATGCTAGGATTTTCAAGGTGATTATCCTTAAAGAGTTGAGGTGATAAGATTCAAGGTGAAATCTATAATTTGGTTCGCTTGGAATTATTTGTAGGGATATTGCTTTGGTAGAGGAGTTGGTTAGAGCATTTTGTGAATTAGTAGAGCCTCTCTAGATTAGTGTAGATTTTGCTTTGGGATTGTGCAGATCCTTGAGGTTACCAACGTAAGAGAAATAAGTTAGTGTGGTATGTGAGAATTTGGAATTCTTTGATTTAATACCACAATTTGATTCCTTAAAAAAGTTTAGCAAAGTGTGTTTTGTTGGGGTAGCGAGATACCCATCTAGTTTTGACCAATTTATGTGTTTATATCTGATGTTCATTTGCAATGCAATTTGGTTTTATGTTGGTATTTGTGGTCATCTTCTTTTAAGAAAAACACAAAATTGCTACTTTGTGCATTTAAGTGGTTTTGCCTTTGGACTATGTGGTTTTTCTTTGCTAGTGTTTACTGGAAAGTTGAGGGTTTTCATTGTGAGTCCTTTGTTTTCAGAGCATATTCTTTTTTGGAAGGGAGTTGATTCAATTAGTGTTTTATTGCTTCTCGTGTCAAAGAGATGTTCTTTACGAATTGAAGTGGTCTCACTATGTTCCATGTTATCCTCTTCTAAGAATGGTTTATTTCGAAAAAGGTGGGTTTCCTTATTGAGGAGTGTGTAATTCATTGCTTGAGGCATAAGGAGTCAAAGGACATGTTGCAATCATTCGTGCACAAAAGTGTTGAGGGTCTTGAGTTGTGTTGTGTTCTTCATGCTATCTACTTGAAGTCAGAATGTTTGTGCTCCTGAGTAATTTTTGTGCGTATGAGTCGGAAGGCCAAAGTTGCAAGTAGAGTTCTGAGGTAGAGAATTTGGGGTCAAATTCTATTAAAGGGTAAAATATAATATTCCAAAAAAATCTAATTAGAAATTAATTAAGTACTTGATGTTATTTGGGTCTAATTGGCCATTAGTAAGCTAATTATTTATAACCTTAAATCCTAAATAGTATGTAATATCCTAAATCTGTGACAACTATGACCAAAAGAAAAAATAACAATAACAATAATAGTAATATAATATTTTAAAAATATCCCTCTCATTGGGGATCAAGTCGAACTTGTGCCATGATAAAAGGGCGACATGGTGGAGAGGAATCTAGACCCAAAAGTCCTAGTTTTTCCTCTCTTTTCTCCTAGCCACCGCCATCTGCTTTCTTCGGCCGCCACCGCTAGAAAAAAAACCCCAAGCGTTAGCACTACAATCGCTTCATCTGCACCAGCTTGACGCGTCGCCGCATGCCATCTGCCCAAGCCGGCCACACGCTAGTGCCAGCACTCCAGTGCCTCACACTGTGCATGCCCGCGCTAGTGATGTCGTGTCGCCCATCTGCCGCACGCGTGCATCGGCTATGCGTGTTGTGTCGTGCTTGGTTACCGGAGGGACTGCCATGATTAGCAAAAACAATGCTATTGTTGTAGTGGTAAGTCACGAACCATGCATGCATGAGGTTGTGAGGTCAAGCCACCAATCTGCAGTGCGTGTACAAGAGAACAAAGAAAGGGCTAAGGCAAGGGTAAAGGTCAAGAAGGGAAAGGGAAGAATTTGTACGAAAGATATCACAATTTTGGCATTCTTCACTAGGGTAATGATCTAGAATTCCTCTCTGTTTTGCTAATTTTTTAGTAGAGATTAGACTTAGAATTAAATAGAGATAACAAATGCTCATTAGGGGTGATATGGGGTTACCCGATCTTCTCGACGTAAGATGGATACTCGCGGGAGTCTTGATGAATCACAATGATCTTCCAATGCCAGTGCAAGGGACAAACACTCTTTAATCCGCTAAAACACACTCGCGTTGATTTCGTCGGCCACCAAATGAAGATCTATCATACACCTAATTCCCAGCGGAAAGACTGAACGATCTTGATTGAAGAACACTCCTAATTCTGTATGGAATTTCGGTAGTAATGATGAATTTGAACAAACTTTAGTAGATTGATTTTTCTCAAAGGTGATTTGAGCACTAAAGGCTATGAATACATGGCTTATATAGCCACTTAGGAACGTCCATATAGTCGCTAAACCAAGTATAACTCAACCCTATATTGTTTTAGACTCGAACTCTCACAAAAAAAGGAAATCAGATTTTACAGCAGTCACATTGTTTCAATTATAACTTTTGATTCGTGGTGAATTTCAATTTGATACTAGATCCATAGCGTATTTCTTGAAATAGTCTTTCCAACGAGTACAAGAACACCCAAATCGGACACCGTTTGTGAAAGTTATGACTTTTTTAGTAACTGTCTGTCAGGCTGTTCCGAACCGAATCTGAGTTGAATTCTGAGTTGAATCCGAGTTTGAATTCAGTTGGGCTTGTGGGAGGTATAGATTGAGCTTGAAAATCTTATCCAAATTTTGTAATTTAAGTCCTTGGACTCCTTCCTTTTGCTCTCCCACTACATGAGCTTTATTCCCCCCATCCACATGGGCCTTTCTCTTGTGTGCTCCTTCTGCATGGGCTTTGTTCCTTCATGTCTTTGGCACCTAATGTGGTTATCCTCTTCCTTTTACCTCTTTATTGCTTTGCTATTGACAAACCTAAGAATGCACCATATGATAACATGAGGTAGTATTTCATCCTTACGAATAACAACATTAATTATGTTTAGTTTGCAAAAAGTTCACCTAGTCATATTTTATGCGGCTCAATAATTCTTTCTAATTGAACAATATATTTAACTGAAAAATGCAAGACACATATGTATCTGCATCATCCTCCCCTTCTTCAAGAAAAGTCGTCCTTGACTTTTGATAGCTTGGAATTATAATGAACAAAGAATACAACGTGTATGCATGGTATATGTCGGACCCGGATTTAGAAATCTGAAATCCTCTGTGATTTACCTGCATTATTCCCTGGATCAGTAGATAATGCTTCACAGTTACATTACTGGATCATCTCATACACGCGTTGCTTAATAATACAATAATTGGAGTGGAGTAACTCCAGGCGATAGGCCGTCAGGCCAAATAGTCCAATACATTCAAAGAGTACATTACAACCCAAAATACAGCGGAAGTACAACAAAAGCGGGAACACACTTCCCGACAGGCAGCGACTGGGGATCTTTCCATGGGAATGCAACCTCGAGCCAAGGCTACAAGAGAAATTCACCTGGTATCAAGAACGGTCAGCTAGCCCTAGGGAGAAGAGACATACACGACTAGATCTACTCGTCACCGCGGTCTTCTTCGTCTTCTTGGTCTTGACCCTCGAAATACTCGTAGTGTCCCTGCTGCTCCAGGTCTGGAAGGGGGTGAGAGCGAGAGTGAGCACGTGCAACTGTGCCCCGCAAGCCAACACACAGAATGCAATAATATAACATGCATGGCTTGACAACGAATGGCTGGGGTTTATTTTGGTTGCGCAAAGCCAAGTTTCTTAAATATGTAAGTAAAATCCTATCACCTAGCGGGTTTTGTGATAATGCGAAAACTGTTGAAATTGTGCAATAGATATATTGTAGATGGTTCCATCCACCAGTTACATGGCTCCATCCACCTATGCTAAAATTTGCATACTAGGCTACGTCCACCCTAATTTACTCACTGGAGTACATCTCCCCAGGAAAAATCCAACAGAGTAGGGTACATCTCCCTACTAAGTTTTATTAATTTCCACCCCTGAAAGTTTTTATAAATAGAACTAACTCGAGGAAGTTCCCATGTTTGCTCTTGACCGTGAGCTCGGCTATTCGAATAGTTTAAAATCTGCAGAGTCTGTACAT
The DNA here is from genome assembly GCA_036346265.1 of Melocanna baccifera. Lineage (NCBI taxonomy): Eukaryota > Viridiplantae > Streptophyta > Magnoliopsida > Poales > Poaceae > Melocanna > Melocanna baccifera. Next base: position 23,783,348 of record CM070682.1, on the reverse strand, counting down.
CTTTACCCACAAGAGATAACCCAATTTTTAAATTCCGCACATTTCCTTAGAGGTGCAGATCAACTGGATTATCACATGACCTTTACAATGTATCTAGTAAAAGAATGCACTCGCTAAGGTTTCGTCTACAGGAAGGCCATTTAGGCGCCAGCTAGACCCCCTCTTGCGCCCACCTCTATCCGGTGACACGACATGTCCAGGACGCGTTGCGTCCAGCGAGAAAGATCGTGCTTTCCCCCCGAAATGCATTCAGTTACTGGCGAGTACAAATTATTTAGTCATGCCTGCACTTTGCCAGCTTGTGGTTGTACTGTCTTACATGGGGAGGTCAACACAGGATTAAGTCCTTAATTTGTCCGGACGGGCGTCCGCAGTCCAATGTTACATCCACCACCCACTCTTACCATCCGCCCAGACAGGTAAGCAATTTGTGAGGGTTTTGAGAAGCATAAAATAACCTTTATTCAAGCTATCCATCATGTACCCCTCATGGTTGCCCAAAATGACTCAGTATTTGAGAATGTATGCCTGGACTGCTAATGTCCGAAGATTTTATTATACGGCTTGGCAGATAACCATATAGCTTATTTTGTAATTGTTTTACATATCAATACTAGGGCGACAATGGTAAGGACAATAATTGTTTCAAGGAGCAGTCATGGCTAGGTAGTGCCAATAAACAAGGTGGGTGATTAGCTAGTGAAAGCAGTAAACTATTGTACATAAAATATTGTATGCAATTTAGATAATTTCAAGCAATATAACAGATTAAAACATGGGAATTCAATACGGTCAAAGTGTTGACTCACCTGGGTCTTGCGCGGGTAAATCTGGTTGATCTTGCGAGGAGTCGAATGCTTGATCGGGATTTTCCTCGTATTCTACTCGCGCGATAGAACCGGAAAAGCAAATAGGTAAAAGATAATAAATACCAAAACATAAATCAAATGAACTTCAATTTGGACTAAACTTAGTTTAACAGCAAGATCATGAATTTAGAAAATTTTAGAAACAAGTTTCATCCAAATCGGAGTTACGGTTAAAAAGTTATAGCCCTCCAAAGTTGGGTTTTTGAGAAAATCCGAAAATTAAAAAGGGAGAGAGGTTTACTCTCACTGACATGCGGGTCCCGCGATTTTAATACTTTTGGAAATTAGATTTAATTAGGTGGGTGTATGACACGTGGGGCCCACGGTTTAAAAGGATTTTGGAAAAATCAATAAATTTGCAGTGACCGACAAGTGGGGCCCGCGGCTCGGGTACTATTCAGTAGGGCCCACTTGTCAGTGACTAGAGGCTTTAAAAATGGGTTAACTGTATAATTAAAACCGGTGGGGTCCGCATGTCATACTCCCCAATTCCTTTAAACAGTCGAGGGGGGCCCACGGGTCAGTGAATGATTAGCAAATTTTAAAACATCATTAAAGAAAATCATTAACAGCTAATGACCCGGGTTAGTATTTAATCGCCGAACAGAGCAAGCGGCGGCCGAGGCGATGGCGCGCGACTGCCGGCGACGAGGGGAGACCGGGGCGGCGGCCGCAAACAGCAAAAGGAGTCCGCAGCGGCTCGGCAAGGCATTAGCCGGGACGACGAGGTTCCGAGCAGCGTCGAGTCGCACCGGCGGCGTGCATGACGGCGGCGGGGCAGAGGAAAGGGGCGACGGCCACAACAGTGATAATTTTTCAATCAAAGCGGAGGGGAGCATCTAGTGGCCACCAGTAGCTCACCGAGGGGTTCAATTCAGCTCGGGGTGGCGCGGTGAGGCCTGGCGACGGTGACGAGTGGCGGAGGAGGGAGGTGCTCGGCGCAGAGGAAGAGGAGTGAGGGAAACTCCGAATTGGTACCGGGATTGAGCTCAGCAGGTCCTGGTGAGGCTCGGAGGAGGCGGAATCGAACTCTAATGGCCAGAGGCGACGGTGACAACGTGCGACCGGAGTTGAAGAAGATGATGCCGCCGGCGAGCTGCGGGGCAAGGGAGTCCAATTAGACACCATGGGAGCACCAGAAAGAATCAAAGAGCAAGAGTAGAAAGTCGCAGGAGCTTGCAGGTGCCCGGCGGCTGCTGGTGTCGACGGCGGCCGAAAACTATGGCGACGGCGGTTCACAACACAAAATATTGGCTCGGGAGAGTGGGGAGTGGTAAAAGAGTGTATTGCGAGCTGCAGAGAGGGAAGGAGTCATAACTTATAGCGCGCAAGTGAGTGGGGGGCGCTGGGAGGCATTCAATCGCAAATTGAAGGCAAGGCCGCGGGTACGAGCTCTCGAGTGCGCTACTGTCACTAGGCGGGGAGAGGCAGAAAGGCAGCGCGATGCCTCCCCGATTCATTGCTCCACAGCGCAGCTCAGTGGGGGAGTCAAGGCTTGAGGCGACGGCGCGGGTACGGGCGAGAGCACGGCGTCGCATCGGAGCAGTGCTGTGGCTAGGGGAGACACAGGGCTAGCCTGGAGGCAGCAAATGCGGGTGGCACTCGAGGTCTTCAGAAGCGACGACTGGTGGGGCTTGCAGTCGACGACGATGGCAACCGTGGTACGGCAGAGCACGTCGGCCACCCGAGCTAGGGGTTGAAACGGACTAGCCCGGCGGCGAGGGGGCACGGAGCCGCGAGGAAGGCGCCACGAGGAGGCCTAACACAGGAGGTAAAGGAGGGGAAGGTGGAGGATGATGTCGGCGCTGTTGTCGTCCGCGCGGGGTAGGGAAAACCAGGGGCGCCCCAGGCGGTTTTTCAGGCGCCGCCGACAGAGAGAGAGAGATAGAGAGGGGAGGAAGAAAGAGGGACAAAAGGGGGCGCTCGGGTGGGCCGGTTGGGCCGATGGGCCTGGCTGGCCTGCCCGGAAGGGGGGTTTTCTTTTTATAGATTTTTCTTATTTGTGCAGATCTTTTAAAGATTTTTACAGAGACCAGGAATTAGTGTTTTCATGAACTTTCAAAACCATAAAACTTTAAATAAAACCATAGAAGAACACGAAATTTTTTGGGCAAAAATTCCAAATGAAGACAAAATATTTAAATAATCGGGATAGTAAAATTGGGATGTTACAGTATATATATTTGTCATCAATATTTCTTCGGCTTATCTCATCATGAACATCTAAAGATATAGTAAACGAAAAGAACAACACATACGCATGGTATATGTAAGAATCAATTGTTGTGGTATTCTCATTATTTTGCACAACCGATGAATATAATAGCGATCAAAAGATGTATGCATTGCAATATTATTTTTCACATCATTCTCCCTCCCACAAAAGAAAGTCGTCCTCGACTTTTCTAACGATATGAACAGATCATTAATGGGCAAAATTAAATTTAGTTGTTTAGATATCAGGAAAAAAATTTGAGTGCTTTCTATGCTTCAAATGCGTTACTCTGATTACTTGTACATAATTGCATATCAAATGGTAAATAAATAGGCTTAAGAAATCTTTTAAAATAGCAAGCACTATTGTTGACACTCATCTCATTGCGATCATGATATGGCACAAAAGATTATTTATCTATAATATGTAATTTAAACTTAGCAAGCTTATCACATGTAATACAAATTCTATGAACATAAAATTTGTCATCTACACCATAATCTCCGATCAAATTGAACTTATATGTGTAGGCATGGGTACTAACTAATGATTTTGAACATGAAATTTTAGCAACATTATCAATCACTCCAGATAGCTCTCTAGAATCATCAAACATGATATAGCACAAAGAATCATTAGGAGATATTATAGTAAGAACTTCCTTATGAATAATCAATTCCATATTATATAAATTGAGCACAGAAATTTCAGAACATGTAATTTTTGGTTGATCACATAAATTCTCACAATTACTCACCTTTTCATAATTAAATTCAACACCAATATTGTTACCTTTGTCGTCCTCCTCAGATGATGTAGGCGCTGGGGGTTTGAAATTATTAGAATGTATACACGGGGCAGCAAGCACTTCATCCTTTCCTATGGTTACCTCCTCCTCATTTGCCTTCAAAGGTGCTGGTTGTTGAACATTTAATTCTTCATCTTTAATGTCAACCTACACAATATGAAAAATAACACTAGAAGTATATAGTACTGTGTTAGTTTCAGATTTATCCTCACTTTGTCTATCTTCTACTTTTCTATTTTCTTTTAGTGTCTCTCTCACTCTCTCGATTTGGATGCTCTCAATCTCACATATAGTGGAATCACACAGCTCACTCTTTTTATCACTCTCACTCAATTTGGCTATGTGGCTCTCATCCTCACATGGGTTGCATATGTATATTAAAAGATATGGAATTATTAAGTCTGTTGTTTAGAAGATGACAGATATAACGTCTGGGTTAACAACACGAGTTTAGATGTTTTAATCTGAACATGTGATCAACTAGAAAGTCGTAAAAAAATTTTGTATAGATTCCATAATTGTTATCGTTTGCTATATTGGATATAAGAATTGAAAGTTATGATAATTTTAGTGTCGGGGTTGACTGTTTGGTAAAGGGGAAAAGTTGTGGGTTTGGGGAGGATTGTACGAGCATTGTCATTTTTGTGTTGCCTTGTAATCCTATGGCCTATATTGAGATTGAGTAATTGCTATAGGAGGAATTTCGTTGGGGGTGTTGTAACCTTCAAATCATCCTAGTTGTCGCAACTAGAAAGGCAATTGCATGGTATAATGGTATTCAAGTATTTGAGCTTGTTGCTTGCTTAAACAATTACTTGCTATTATGATTCATATAATGATACTTGTTCTCAAATTGCTCATATGTTTTATGGTTACAATGATCATTATGTTGATTGATTAATGTTGTTAATTAACTAATAAAAAAGATAATTATTGCATTTCATGTGAGTATCAGTGTTACAAAGACCTACTTGATAGACACTCCACAAGAGTAGAGCTGAGACTCTATATAAAGAAGGACATGACGAGAGTCTTTGTTGCAAAGACCTACATCGGTAGGCACTCTACAGGAATGGAGGTGAGACCCTATATGAAAAAGTACAGGGCAACCTATGTAAAAAGGATAAGGCAAGAGTATGCATTGATGGGTGAACACTTAGCTATACTGGTATATGCAGAAGAGAAGTTGAGATATGTATATTGCATTTATAAAAAGAGAACTGAGAAAAATATGTTATAAAAAGATAATTGAGAAAAATATGTTATACATATGGAACTTGATGAAGGTGCGTACATGATAATGAGATAATGGTAAATTAAGATGAAATATTAAAATAATGCTTACCTTGTTTATTATTTACTTTGTACTTGCTAAGTCATGGACTCACTCTTGCTTTTTTTTAGATTAATATTGAAGGCGACATGCGTGAGTGAAAGTAGGACAACGATTATTACACTTTTGTAGCTCTTCACTTCACCTAACAATTCATCACTTGTGGATATGAAGAATTTAGTAAGTTTCATTACAATAATTAGATAATTTTTTTGTTTCCCTTAGTCTTCATAGTTTATAATATCGCTCCTTGATGCTTTACTTAAATTAAACTTACCTATGATTCATTTTGCTTATTATTGGTTTATATTAAGTTTAGATTTTGGTATATCATGTTGCTGAAAATTATGTTTCGTATTTTGTTGAATATATATTCTTGAAGTCTAGTTATTGGTAATACTTAATTATTGGTTAAGAATTCAACCTCTCTAGAGATGGTGGTGCCAGAAGAGCCATCAGTCTATCATGGAGAAGGAGCCAAGATCCTAAGGCAGTGTGAACTAGGGTACGGTCGCTACTTGGTGGCCAAGGAATCTATGACGATTTGAGCTCTATGTAGGAGGGAGGTGGCCGGAAAAGAGATGCGACACTGTCACCACCCGCATCCACCGCCATCTCAGACCTCGACCGAATGCCTCCTCCATTGGTCCGAACATCCAACTCCTAGATCTGGAGACGAGCCTTCACCTCATCCGCCACCATCCTCCACCTGACGCCGTCACCGCTTGCATCTCTAGCCACCACCACGTGGACGTTCGACGCAAATCAGGTTGCACTGGAGTTGGGGAAGGCAAATATGATCGCCATCTTCGAGGTTGGTCGTCTCTAGACATGGAGCATGGCGGTTTGGATAAAGAAGTTTGAGGATGGCGACGTGGTGGAAGCCTCATGGGGGTCGCTTTGGAGTTGGTAGTGGAAGACTACGGCGGGGTAGCCCTAGAGGGCACAGTAGAATGAATTGGAGAAGGAGGCGTTTGTGGGTGTGACCTCTTGGAGCTGTATCATTTAGTTTTTCCCACTTGGTTGTTGGTCCAAATAGGAAGAACCAAAAGGCAAGCCTATGACATGGAGTCACACCAGTGACGTAGAGCTAACAGCCTAGAGTTGCAGGTGTGAGACAAAGCCAGTGTTGTGGAGCATCGTGTGGTGGCATGGCGTCAGGTGCGGCCAGAGCACATCAGGGATGGGCCGCATCAGGGGAGTCGGTGGCAGCCAAAGTGTGGTGAGGTGAGGCTACATCAAGGGCGTAGGTGGAGCCAGAGCAAGCCATCTAGAGTAGCCGAATCGGCGTGGTGGGATGGGGCAGTGTCAGGGGGCAGTCGATGGGTAGCGTCCTCCGCTCAAAGAGAGAAGGATACTATGGAGAGAGGAAGAGAGAGATGAATTGGGGAGAGAGAGATGTGAGTAAGGGAGAGAAAGTGGCGGGCCCCATAGGTGTAGTGTTTTCTCTAACATGAACCTTTAGCCACTCTACCTCACTTGTGTGCGGGCCCTCTATCTGTGAGCCCCATCTATCATAGAATGTCGTGCTTGGTCATAAGATGCTTTATTTTTTTGGTACACAAGGCATAGATTTGTTAGGTAAGGTGGGAGGGGAGAGGAGAACACATATTCACCAATTGATTCTTCTAAGTAGTAAAGATGTTACTATTATTACGTCCAAAAATACCCCTCTTACTAGTAATACAATCTAACGAACTAATAGAGAATCAATTTCATGTAGAAAAATACCAATTAATCGTAGCTACTATACTCGACGCAATCACATCATAAAACACTGTGCCAACTCAAAACCGCCCAGAGGCAAAGGCAAAAGCCACAAAAAGAGAACACTCCACGCAACATAGTCTTTTCCCATATTGTTCCAAGTAAAAACACTCCTACCAATAATGCAAACTAGGAGTCTAGTGGAGAAATCTCATAAAGCCTACCAATGGATGGCACCAACCATGTATGCTCGATGTCATCACATCTAAAAACCACACCATGTCCCTAAGAGAGCAAAATTACAATAGATTAGAAAAAAGGCAAAAGCCTCGAGAATAGAACATTGTTTTCCGACGCAAAACAGTTTCTTTTGTTAGCATAATCCTTGCATCACATGTAGAACACCCATCCACCATCACTTGAACCATTGAGAGATAGATATAATCTTACATAATCTAAGAATTGATTGATCGTTCCAGCTAGGTTCAACGTCATCGCATCACAAACACCGTGCCAACTCAAAACCGCAGCGGAAAAGGATGGGAGCCACGAAAAAACACCTTGCAAACTCGCATGCATGCATAGCCTCATCATCCACGAGTCATCAAGTACCAACCTCATCATTCATCCATGATAAATATAATACAAGTGAATTGCTAACTAGTACTCAAATGTTTTTTTTAGAATTATGCATTCGAATTTCTTATAGTATGATTTTGCCTTGAGATTCATGCTCAACCACCCCTTCTTCGGCTCCAACGACGGCTCTGACAAGTTAGGATTAAGGTTTGGGTTCTTGTTGGGTTCACCAGAACCCCCAAATTTAGAGGGAGGCCAAGGGTGGTGATAGACCGATGGTAGATGGTGCTGGCGGTGGTGGTACTGCCGGTGCCGCGGATCAGAGGAGGGTAATGGGCAGCGGGTGGAACGGTGCTCACGTGTGGAGTTGAGTTGGGTTGGACAGAGATGTGCGGCAACAGAAGAGACGGCGAGCGGCATTGGCAGCCACTTTGGGAGGTGGAAGTGGTGGTAGGTAGGGCTTGCCGGTGGGCCGAAGCGACACCGAGGATGGCGACGGTGCGGCAGAGGGATGGCAGCAAGCCGGTAAGGGTAGGGGTGTTGGTTGGGGAGAGGATACAAGTGGTTAGAGAGGGGATAGCAGAGGAGATGAACGTCAATGGGACTCACCGGCGTCGGAGGTGATGCCGGCGAGGTGATGGCGAAGGCAGGGAGCAGGCACGGCAGGGTAGATAGGTAGGGTTTGGGAGTGGAGTGAGGTGATGAAATTTATATAATTGAAGTCGAAGATGAGGTCTATTGAATAGAGATCCAAATGCTTAAAATATGAATACTCTTAAATAAAACATCGCACAAGTTTTGACTGACACCCTCGAATACAATTAGGTTGCTGGATAGATTCGTCGCCCATTGAACAGAACCGAAACAGCAGCGTTCCCTTCACCCTCCCAAGCAAGCACGCACGCGTGCATGCATGCAATGCAGGGCGCGCACTCGCCTACGTGTCCCAATGGTGTCCACGCAGCGGCGGGGTGGCTGCCCACGTGCCCCGTCCCGGCCTCGCGTCCGGTTGGCGGTCGCCTCTTCTTAACCCCCGGCATCCACGACCACACCAACCAAGAAGAAAGCATCGGGGAGCTCGCCCGCGACCGGGAGCTATGGCGTTCATGGCGACGCAGCGCGTGGAGATGGCCGTCAAGACCAACGAGATCATGGCACGGTTCCGCCCCATCGCGCCCAAGCCTACGCTGGCGCCGCCGCACGGCGCTGCGGCGAACGGCGTGCTGTCCCTGCAGAGCCGGTCCCGCAAGCCCGGCCGGCAGGACCTCGTTCCGCCGCCGGCGACGGCGGAGGAAAATAGGCAGACGGGCTCGTCGTCTTACCCTCCACCCACGGTGGCAAGCGCGCAGCACATGCCCGTGGATTCTCCAAGAAGTGATGAGCATCTGCTGAGACTGACCCTTGCGGGCTCTCGTGGTTCGCCTTGGACTCCGTCGCCGGAGGTTGCGGCGGCGGCAGCGAGGCGATTCCCCATCGAGCGCGACCTGCTCTGGAAGCCGCAGGAGCCAAAGGTCATCGTGCCCCGTCCAGCGCGCCCCGTGCGCACCACCATCTGCGTCGACACCAGCAGCGTCACGGGCGCCAACTCGGCGAAGTTGCCCATCTGCAGGATGACAGCGGCGCAGGTGGTGGCAGAGCTCGAACTCGACGTGCTCCCAGCGGTCGTCTCGGGCTCCGGCAACCGCGTCCACCTGGCGAACGACGCTTACAAGGCGCTTGTGGGGCAGCCGGTGTGCCCGTGGCTCGACTCCCTGCCTGGCGCGGGCGCGTCGATGAGGATCAACGGCGAGGTGGTTCTGGACGTGCGGAGGTTCACATCCACCGAGCCGATCAGGGCGGGCGAAGGAGGGGCTTTCTTGTGCAACTCGAGGATCTCGTGGGAGCACGACGGGACGCTGGCCTCCGTCGCCGCGCCGTGCGACGTCATGCGCCTGGACTGCAACTCCGACGACTACCTCTTCGTCTGGAGGTTTGGCACCACCAGGGGTTCCATCTTCTACTGCCCAAAAAAAACATGGAAGCTGGAGAGCAGTAACTACTGAAAGTGCACAATTAATCACATTGCATGCATGCTTCCATCGTATGCGCTGTATTATATCATGCTGATGGAAGCGAGCATGCATGTGTAGCGAGATCATCGTATTTGCCTCTGTTGTTAACTAGATGTAGGGTTTAAATGCATTAAGATATTTATGATACTGAAAGCAGACTGCTAGCGGAGAATAATGGCATGCATGTATCTTTTGATTTATTTTAATTTTATGGCATGCGTTTGGCTTATGTTTTATACTCCCTCCTTTAAATATAGTTCGTCGTTGGATCCATCATCCGTGCAATCAAACATTTTAAATTTTTATTCTTTTAATATATATTTCTAAAAGTATATGAATTACTCACAAAAATATATAAATTGACGTATGAAAATAATTGCATGATATTTATCTTGGAAAATAATGTCATAATATATAGTTTTATTATTCTTAACAACGAATCATTAATAAATCATGCTCAAAGTATTGCATTGAAGATTGTGAAAAGCTATGCCTGGCATATTGAATTACTGAGGAAGGAAGTAGTTGAATAGTTATTATAACATATATAGGAATTGCTATGACACGTATAGATTTTTTCTAGTAGTACTAGTATGTTTGGAATTTGAGTTGTAAGCTTATGATTAGTTTGAAAGGAATTGTCCATAAGAGTATATATATTATATATATTTTTATTAGTACAAACTGTAATCGTTGGTGCTCAACTTGAGTTTATTTGCGTCCGCGCATGAGGGCGATTAGAGCCACCCCAAAGGATACGTGGAAAGAAAGAGTATAACTACAATCTCATATATGCCCCATCGTTCTCATCCCCTGGCCAAAAGCAACCATTTATATCTCTCCCCCTTCTCAACCCATGTGTTGGGCCCACACTTGGCACCAGATGCCCCACCCAGTAAACTCATGTGCTTCAACACTTTCTCACATGCTTTTTCAGCTATGTGTTATGTCGAACCCGCCCTTAGCACCAAACTCCCCTTCACTTTTGTCTCTTTGCGGTGCCGGCCCTTGCTAGAGTTGATTGGCGAGCATGCATGCCCGGACACGGACAGGGCTCCAACGGTCTCTCGATTGATATCCTTGCCTCTTACTAGGTGTACAAACGGATCAGATTCAGATGGATATTACTTAAACCGTATCCTAATCCATATTTTTTTCCTGGATTCGGAGTCGGATACGATATAACCGGATACAAATACGAATTTAGAATATTCGGAGTTTCGTATACGGTACCGTCGGGACGGATATATAACGGATTCGGTTCGGAAACGGATAATATAGGCAGATAATAATACGGATGATTAGCAAAACTGAAGCAAGTACCGTTCTAAAAGTTCACTACATAAAACATGAATAAAAACAATTCGACAACATATATAGAAGTATGTACAATGATGCAGGGCAAGGATGATGCACAATATGATAACAATATGAACTCGGGAAGTATGAAACCAATGACATTAATACCAAACCTAGTGTTAGATGAATGACATTAATATTTGTGTCCAGAATAGCCTTCACAATCTTGAGCAATCATTTTTTATATAGACCTTGTATAAGGACCTTATATCACATCGACTAGACAGTTAGTGAATGGGTCCTCACCTGAGAACTGTCCTGGAGTAAGTATCAGCAGCAATGAAGCAGATTATAAAGTTGTTTTAACTTGTAACATGTGACACCGGCTCAAAATTCTGAACTTTGAAGAGCTTTCTGGGGGCTCAAAATTGTAAGTAACATTCAGGAACATCCAAGTTTTCACCTGCTCAGTTTGCTCCTCCACGCTTTCAAAGACAAACTTCCATGTCTGAAAACAAAAGTTACTCCACATAAGTTATACTGGCACCTGAAACTAGTAAAGCGGCAGACTGAATTCATCATGTAGAGAAATAAGAACAAAGATGAAAGAACAAAAGTTGAGCAGCAAACCTCAGGATTTAGGCTAAGAACTCCAGAGACAAACACAAGATTGTTTGCTTTGTTTGCGGGGACGGCGTTGGCGGAGCGGCGGGAACGGAGTCAGTCCAGGTGGCGAGGGAGGCGTCGGACGGATGGCAGCACCAGCGATAGGCGGGCGAAACTTGGGGGCGGTGTACGGCAAGGCGGAAGGAAGTCAGCGTTGAGAGAGAAGGCGGGAGAGCGGGGGGCGGCCAGGAGGAGTGATGGGGCGGCGGTAGATCTAGAGGTGACTCGTGAGGAGGGGCGTGAGGAGGAGCGGCGGCAGAGTGGGGGGGGGCGGTAGATCGGGGGACGGCGGCAGAGCGGGCGGTGGTGCGGGGGGCGCCCAGGAGGAGGAACCGAGGAAGCGGCGCCTGGGAAGTGGGAACTGAGATGGGTGGACAGGGGTCACGGACTCACAGGTGGGCATGGGGGTGGCGCATGGGTGATGGGCTGGCTGGGCCGGCAATGCATTGTGCCGCCTGTCGGCCTGTACGGCTGTGCGCGTGCGGGTGTTCAGATACTAATTCGGATTTTATTCGGATAGTATCTAAATAATCGAATACCGACACTATTCGGTCGGATAACAGCTAAACCGAATTCGCTACCGAATCGGAATACAAATATCCGAATCCGAATCCGACCGGATATTAAACCGGTTTACCGAATTCCTTACCAATCGGATTCGGTACCAGACCGATCAGGAAAAACCCGACCCGTTTGCACCCTTACCTCTTACATGATAAACCATGTCTCAGTCGATATGTCTGCCTTAAAATTGATATGTTTGTAATATTATTTTTCCATGTACATGTTGAATTAAGTTTGTTTTCAATACTGGCATTGGAGCCACGCATTGCCGTAGAAATACTTCACATTTCGTATGTTGATGTTGTGTGTGAGAGAAATAACAGCACTAAAGAAAACTGTTAGAAATAGGCCCACAAATTTAGGTCTATTTTCTTAATCTCAAAGCATGCAAGGTTTAGTACCATATTACTAAGGCAAGGTGGGGGAGACTAATTTATAAGGTGGAGTCCATGTCACTCTTTGAATTATAAAAGTGGATGGCATGAGGATGGTTTTGGCTAAACACACACGCGCGCGCGCGTATTCGCGTATTTTTGCGTGAAAATCGCGTGACCTGTGACACTTGGCAGACTATGTCCACCTTATTTTGCTAAACCTTATACCGTCTCTCTCTCTTTTTGACTGGTCATGAGACTACTTAATTTTCATTAATTTTATTTGAATATCAGCAATTACCAGTGAATAATGGAGTCGGTTACTTCTTTTGACTGGTAATGAGACTGCTTAAATATTTGGTTTGAATACGAGTAGTTACCAATGAATAATGGAGTTAGTTACTTGAGTATTATTTCAGTCTAATGGCGTTAGTTACTAGAGTATAATTAGCACATCTATAAAAGGCCTAGAGACATCCAGGTTGTGACTGAACTCCTTCATTCCTTTCTCCCATTGTCTTCTTCCACTCTTGTACGAAGTGTTGATCACTTGAACTTCGTCGACCTTTCTTCTCGGTGTGCACCGGTAAGAGAGGAGAGCGGGATCTCCAAACCATTGTCATAGAAAGAACCTGCACGGGGCGGCAATAAGGTTTCTGGATAGCGCATTTGCGCGACCGCTCCTACTACACTCTGCACTGCATCGAACATTCACTGCATCACACTTGCGCTGCTTCCAGCTCTTCATCAAGCCCAACAGTAAATCATTCGTGTGTTCGTATGACTTTGATACTATATTTTTCTTGCATATATTCTGAAGTATGATGAGTAGCCTACTGTTAGTAGTTAGTTGTGCATCACTAGTATATTACTTTTGTCTCCTACGAAAATTTGAAATTAAAATATTGCGCACATTTTCAACAATAACAAACCCTAGAAGTTGACTTCCGTGTCGTCCCTCCAGGGAAACCAGAGGCGACCCATCCATCCCCGTTGAGAGCCACAACCAACACTTCATTCCTCCTCCTCCTCGCCATCGCCGCTGCAACTAGTGGTGGCCAGGTCCACCCCCTCTTCCTCATCGTTGCCGCCGCAGCCAGTGGCAGCCAGGTCCACTCCCTCCTCCTCTCTCTCCAGATTCATTTTTTTTGGGACATCTTGTTGGTCGTTGGTCGAGCTCGGCCAGGGAGTGGAGACGACATTGTAACATTCTATTTTTCAAAGTTTATTTGAAACTTTTAAAATGAAATTCACCATTTAGATTTTTCTAAATTAATTAAAACTTCAATTGAATTTTTTTTATTAATTAAAAAGATTTAATATGACTAAAATAAACTTCAATTGTTGCTAAAAGTATTTTATTTGGGTTCCTTGTGCTTCAAGGAATTTCTAGAGTTTTCTAATATTTTTCCAAGTTTATTTGCTATTTTCTAGAGCTCAAAAGAATTAATAACAATTTCTAAAATTAAAAAAATCCCCAAAGCCTAGTGGGCCGAGGCCCATCTTCCCGACCCATCTACCCGCCAGCCTGATCGCTGCCTTACCTCGCCCAATGTCTGCCACATGTCGGCCATCGGTGCTCATGCACTGACGGTCGGATGTCGTCTCTTGTTGCCCATCCACCGTCTACTCTGTGCAGCCACTGACATGTAGGGCCCACATGTTAGGGCACTGTTCATCATCTCCGAGGCACACTCTCAGCGCGACCCTCGTCTTTGCTTCAAACTCTTGGAGTCCGTATCGCCGCCGCCTTGGACTCGAAGTCCCAGTTCAACCCACCACCTCATCATCTGTGCATAAAAGCCGCACTGCCCCCCTTGTTTTCTACGTCTTGCAGCCACTCACTCTCGCTGAAGTTGCCTATGTGCCGCCGTCGTTTGTGCTGAGCCAATGGTCTTCATTCTCATCTCTGATCGTCGAGTCTTCACCTCCGACCTCACCGCTCAGCCGCCGCCGGTGAGTAGCCGCCGAGCCTCATCCACCATTTCCGCCCGCTGGCTAGTCACCATCCACCTCACCGCTGGAAGTAGCATAGCCTCGGTTTGCATGCATGATCGTTTCGCCACCGCAACTCACCCATTCGATCACCACCGATGCTTTGTCTCCGCCAGCCAGTCACCGTGCGCCATGCGTCACCTTCCCATCCATCTGATTCGCCCTTGTGACCGTCCGATCATATCTGCACCGACACTTAGATCCGATGGCTGGGATTCATCCACGTGGCCCTCTAGAAACCATTGGACTTAGCGTTATTTCACACTCCACGCCAGATGATGTCAGCCCTAGATGAGTCAGCCGCTCACGTCAGCTGCCACGTCAACACCCGAGTCGTTCCAAAGGCCACATGGTAGAGCCACGTGTCATGCCGCGTTATCATACCACATCAGCCCTAGGTGCCAGCTGTTAGCCATGTGTCTTGCCATATTAGCCCTAGATTCTATTTCAGCAAGCTAGTCGCCCAGTACACTATTTTGTAAGTCGAGTTCACCGTAGACCAGCACTATTCCATGCACCCAATTCATAGCACAGTAGAATTTTTTAATTTTCAGTATTTTCTTTAGGATTAATTTTCTAAAAGCACATTCTTCTCCGTCCTAATTTTGATTGACCCGATTCTTTTTTTCTAAATTTATCTAAAATTAAGCTTTATCTTTTGGTTCTAGTTTTAAAAATTTTGTTGTTTATTTGAATTTCTTTGTGCTTTATTTTGTTTTCTCTCTTTTTAGATAACGTTTTCGAAGTAGCTGAAGAAAGATCTGAAGATCAAGTCATTAACTGTAACATCCGGTTTTTCTGCTATTTTTGAAGCCAGGATTTTAAAAATGAACTTTCCAGAATTTTCTGAAATTAATTTAAGCTTCAAATGAATTTTTAGAATTTTCAAAGATTTAATATGATTAAAATAAAAATTAACATAAGCTGGAAATATTTTATTTGGATTCTTCAGGTCTCAAGGAATTTTTCTGTATTTTTGCTAAATTTTTGGGATTTATTTGCTATTTTCTAGAGCTTTTAGAAGTTTATTTGAATTTCTGGAAAAAGAAAAGAAAATCTCCCTGCTCTCCGCGCCGCTCGATCCCGCGCCTGCCCTCGCGTCGCGCATCCGCGCCTGCCACGCGGCGGCATCAGCTCGGCCCGCGCCCGCGCGCGCCCCCGTCTGCCCCAGCCGTCCGATCCCACCCGCAAGCCACGCGTCGCGTCGCCCGTGCCCGAACGCGTAACCCTAACCCTAACCCGCCGCTCACCCTCAGCCGTCCGATCGCGCCTCGTGGCTGCATCGGGCCGTCTGAACCCCGCCCGTTCCGCGCCCGAGCCGTCCCCGATCAGGACACCTCGGTTCGCGTGATAAAACCTCGCCGCCCACCTCGGTTCGCGTGCCCGCTCGTCGCCGCCGCAAAACCCTCGCCTCCGCCTCCTCGCGCTCGCGGCGCTGCTTGGAGCCACGCCGCCGCTGACGCCGGAGTCCCTGTGCGTGCCCGTCGTCGCCGACCTCGTTGCCATCGCTTCCGCCGCCGGTGAGCCTCCGCACCGTCCTCTCGCCGCGTCGCCGCCGAGTCGCCGCGTCGCCCTCGTCGCGGACGCGGCGCTCCTCGCCTCGGCGGCGCGCCGCGCGCCGCCACGTGCCGCAGATCCACTCCCGCGCGGCCGCGTGTCGACGCTCGCTTCGCTCCGGCGCGCCCACGCGCGGCGCGCGGCGCCGCGCGCGCGCCGCCGCGCCTGCGTCGGCGATCTGCGCCGCCCGCTCCGCGCCGCTGCATCTCGCCGCCGCTCGGATCTGGCGAGGGCTCGATCCGCCGCGTGCCGCGCCCTCGCCGTCCGATCCGCCCGCAAGCCACGCGTCGCGTCGCGTCGTGCCGACGCGCGTAACCCTAACCCGCCGCTCGCCCTCAGCCGTCCGATCGCGCCTCGTGGCTGCATCGGGCCGTCTGAACCCCGCCCGTTCGCGCCGAGCCGTCCCCGTCGGGGCGCCTCGGTTCGCGTGATAAAACTCGCCGTCCACCTCGGTTCGCGTGCGCTTCGTCGCCGCCGCCGAAACCCTCGCCTCGCCTCCTCGCGCGCGCTGCTTGAGCCACGCGCGCCGCTGGAGTCCCGTGCGTGCCCGTCGTCGCCGACCTCGTCGCCATCGCTTCCGCCGCCGGTGAGCCTCCGCACCGTCCTCTCGCCGCGTCGCCGAAGTCGCCGCGTCGCGGACCGCGGCGCTCCTCGCCTCGGCGCGCGCCTGCGCCGCGCCGCGCGCGCTCGCGCGCGCGCGCCGCCGCGCGCGCGATCCACTCCGCGCCCGGCCACGTGTCGCGATCGCTTCCGCTCCGGCCGCGCCACGCGTCGGCGATCTGCGCCGCCCGCTCCCGCCGCGGCAGCATCTCGCGCCGCTCGAATCGGCCGAGGCGCTCGAATCGCGCCGCGTGCCCGCGCCCTCGCCGTCAGATCCCCGCACCCGCGCCGCGTCAACCGAGCCACATCAGCCCTAGCCGACGTGGCATGCCACGTGGACATGCCACGTCAGCGCCACGTCGATCGAACCCCCCCGGTGCCACGTCGCGCGCCACGTCCACCACCCGCCGCGTGGCGGCATATCTTGCCGCCGCCACGTCGACCCTAGCGCGCGCGTCGGCCGTCGCCCCGCGTGCACTATTTCGTGGACTGAGTCCACGGTGGACCCGGTTTCCCGTGCGCCCGGTTCACAGCACATTAACTTTTCCGATTTTCCCGATTTAATTTAGGTTTAATTTTCCGAGAGTCTGTTCTCCTCCGTCCTAGCTCCGATTGACCCCGTTCTTTTTTCTAAATTCATATAAAATCGAGCTCTAGCTGCTGGTTCTGGTTTTGTGAATTTTGGAGTTCATTTGCTTATCACTTTATGTGTTTCTTTGTTTTCGGTCGCTTTCTCTCTCGTTAGATTCGAATTCCGGAGGAGCAGATTTCGCGCCTGAAGACCAGGAGTACCCCGCTGAGCATAACCAAGGCAAGTCATAACCTTTGATCATGTTGAACCCAGTTTGCAACCTATTATTTAATTATTTTGTTTTAAATTACATTGCATCGCTAATTTCTATTCAATCCTTTGCACTGGTAGTTATCGTCCCAATTGAGATTATACCTTCTTGATACTTTGGAATACCATGATGCTCTTGTCACCATAGGTTGGAAAACTTACTAGTGATGTATGATTATTGTCACATGGGTTGTACGAGTAGATGCTTAGTTTTGCTTATAATTGCGAATGGTCTTATCATCACCTGTTAATCTTTAATTTGATTTAATGATATATGAAACTGTGGTTGGTGCCACATTTAATAAAATTTGTGCCACGTCATTAGTGTGTCGTTGGCTTGGTTATACAATTATAGTTTTTGCACTCGGGCGAGTGATCGTGCGATAAAGGGAAATATGGATGTACTTTGGGGGATGTGGTAGTCTCGCCCGGGTAATGTTAAGGACTTAACTTTGTGCGCCATTGATCTGAGCTTAATCGTGCAAACCACATGTCTAGTATAGGATAGACCTGGCCGATTAATTTGTAATATTTCAATTCAATTCTGCCATTGTGATGGACATGGTTGCTGATTTCCATGTGGCGCAAGGGGGGTGTGATGCGAAACCCTAGCGGGCAGGATTGGGTTGAGGTAGAGTGTTGTAAAGGCCTTGTTGTGATTTCCTGAGATCGAGGCTAATCACATCGTGTAGGTACAGTTGTGCAACCTCTGCAGAGTGTAAAACTATTCGAATAGCCGCGTCCTCGGTCATAGACATTGCTCGGTGATTTCACACGAGGGTTAGTGTTTCACTTATAACTTGGTGGTTTATGTTGGGAGTGGACAGGTAGTTCACTTTGGATTTAGCTTGCGAATTGGTGTTCACAAGTGGTTCATGTTTAATCCTTTGATTATTCATTATTACTGTTTTCAGTTAACTTTCGCTTTAATGTTATTTATTATATTTCATTGTGAAATGCTTTTATGCAAATTAACCTTTCAGCCTTCCTTTGGTAAACCTTGCATATTATGTTGTATTCATTTGTTACAAACGACTTGCTGAGTACCAATGTACTCACGGCTTTACGCCTATGTTGCTCAGTTGAGGGAGAGGAGTACTATCAGCAGGAGGTTCCAGAAGGAGAGTACTACGACGACTTCACGGATTAGCCTTCGATCTCCACTCGATAGCCTGTGGGCTTGTCGATTGGCTACTATGCTTTAATTTGGATTTTCGCTGCTATTTTGTTAAGCCCTTCCGGTTAGAGATATTGTAAGCTTGGCCATAAGGTCGTACCTTTGATATTTTATCAAAATTCGAGTTTTCCTTTATTATTATCGTGTGTATGACTGTGATGACATCTATGTTTGACTGTGTGCACTAGCGTGATCCTGGACTAGTGCAGTTTACACAGAGAGACCGAATTTGCATATTCGGGTCTCGACAGAGATGGTATCAGAGTCATATCGACTGTAGGACGAAGCCCTAGTTAGATTGGTCGTAGCGCAAAAATTTATTTTCTAAATCAAACCAACTAAACTTGATATTTAGTAATATCTCTATCTTCGTATCTCATTCTTAAGGATTCTTGTCTCTCGCCCCAACTCTTGCAAAATTTATTTTCATAATGTTATAAACTGATCTTTCCTTTATAATTGCATTGGATGTCCCAAGCTTCTTACAGCCCGACAGGAGGATGGAGATCACTTCTACGCGTTCGGTTGCGGAGCCTCGGATTGAAGAGATTGCGTCTACCTCACCAAGGATGAGAAGTATAAGGGTCAACGCATCGGGAGCATCTCCAGGCTATACTTCACCACCCGAGTCGGCAAGCAGGTGCTGCACCACAGCTTCAAGAATGCCAGTGCCAGTGGAGAGATGTTAGCACAAGGAGTTGCGCACAAAGCCATCCGTCGCCTTTGCAAGCTATACGAGATCAACATGGCCAGACTCGTCCGGAAGTTCAAGGAGCAGTATGGAGTCACCCCTAGACTACCGGAGCCAGTCTGGGAGGAGCCCCGACCGCAGTCGCCAGTACCTCTACCGTCGCCTACACCGCCGAGCCCGGAGCAGAGACGTCGTATCACCGGAGATCGTCGAGCCTATCTCAGTCGGTTCACCCCAGTCCCGGTCAGAGAGCAGTCACCGCCGGTCCGCAACTCGTGGGTTGTCTATAGCGATTCAGAGGACGATAGTAGTGTACCCTATTTGTCGGGACCCGAGTGGGAACCTTCAGAGTAGATAGTGCAGTAGACATGTTGGATTTTATTTGCAGTTGTGTGTGATGTGAGCTGCAAATATTGCCTTAAAAGCATTATATTGCGATCATGTCAATCTTTTAATGGAGTTAATTTTTGTTCAGTTTCTTTGTTAGCCTTTTTGGCTAAGTGTTTGTTTAGTTTAGGTTTCCATTAAGCAAAACCCTTTTAGACGCATTTACCTCTTATCTATGCTTTTCCCTCTCGTCTTTTACCTTTGGTCAGTCAGCAATTGTTTTCTTTTCAGAGCAAGATGGTTGATACAGAACTCCTCCACCGCAATCAGCGAACCAGACCAGAGAGCAAAGGTCTTTGCGCAGCGGTGTCACCTACCTTGGATCCCGCCCTCAGTTAGTTTTTTGATGGCCCAGACTCAGATGATGCAGACCATGATGCAGAGTATGCAGACTATGATGCGGCAGCGGCACCAGAGCAGATACCACCACGGCACCTCGTCGGCGATCGGCTATGCGAGTTCATGAGGACGAGACCGCTGTTTTCTCCAGTTAAATCGAGCCTTTGGAGGCCGATGATTGGGTCCGTTCAGTTGAGAAGAAAGCGAACTTGGCTCTGTCTGCAGCAGAGAGAAGGTGTTATATGTAGCACATCAGCTTGAGGGACCAGCAGCAGAGTGGTGGGAGAACTACTGTGTTGCTCATGAGAACCAGAACAACATCACTAGGAAGGAGTTCGCCAAAGCCTTCCATACCGCCCATGTCATGGATGGAGTGGTCGAGATGAAGAAGGATGAGTTCGGGAATTCCAAAGAGAGGAACTTGTCGGTGAGTGAATATCTCAATAAATTCACTCGATTGGCTCGCTACTGCGCGGAAGGATGTAGCATCAGATGCAGCTCGCCAGAAGAGGTTCAAGAAAGGCTTGAACCCGGCTTTGAAGGTACAAGTCGAGGCAGCGACTATGCGGTTTTCGATGGTTGGTGGATAAGGCCATTCTCATTGAGGAGAGTCGCGCGAGCTCGAGGAGTCTCGCAAGAGGAGGATGATCGGCAAGGGTCACGATCGCACGATCCCCAGAGGCCTCGTTTTGGTTCCTACCGGCTGCACGAGTGCCACAAAGAAGCAGCAGCAGCGATCGTCGGCTTCGGGACCCGGCTCGGGCGCCACGTCGGTTTGATCGGGGCAGCGTCACGGTGGTTCCGATGGTCGGCAGCAGAAGAGCAATAACTCGGCGGCATCTATCACTTGCTTCAAGTGTCATGAGGTGGGACACTATGCTAGCAAGTGCCCTCGAGGCGAGCCCCGACGCCGGATTCGCCCGACTTGGGAGCCACACCGGTCGTACTCCTACCCTAGGAGCGGGGCGAGGAGCACCCGGCATCGGGACAGCGGCGGGGCGCGGTGGTGAGTCGTCGTGAACCACGTCACCACAAAGGATGCCCAGGCAGCACCAGACGTGGTGATCGGTACGTTCCTAGTACATTTAGTTTCTGCCACAGTTTTATTTGATTACGAGCTTCGCATTCGTTTGTTTCGGAGTTTTGCTTTAAAGCAACAATTGAAAACTGTTGCTCTTGGATCTGTTCTTTTAATCTAATCCCCCGGATCCGAGTTGAGATCCAACCTAGGTTGTCCAGGAGTTAGAATAACCATTCAGGGAGTTGAGTTCAGGGCCGACTGATTTTGTTGGATATCTGATCCCTAGATGTAATCTTGGGAATGGATTGGCCAGAGGCGAGCGATGCTAGGCTGTGGGAAGCGAGCGATGACCTTAACCAATTCAGATGGGGTTAAAGTGCGGTTCGCGGCAATGAGTGTCGGCGAGCGATCATGGTTTGCGAGCAAGGTGATCGGTTGGAGGATGTACGGTTGTCGTGGAGTACCCGGCGTGTTTCGAATGACCTTCCGGTATGCCACCGGCGAGAGGTTGAGTTTTGATTGAGCTTGTGCCAGGTACCGCTCCGATTTCCAAGAGACCCTATCGGATGCCAGCCAATGACTTAGCAGAGTTGAAGAAGCAAATTCGGGAGCTTTTGGATAAGGGTTACATCAGACCGAGTTCATCCCCGTGGGGAGCGCCAGTGTTGTTCGTCAAGAAGAAGGATGGTAGTCAGCGCATGTGTGTGGACTACATAGCACTTAATGAGGTCACCATCAAGAATAAGTACCCTCTGCCCAGGATTGATGACCTGTTTGATCAACATAAGGGAGCGGGAGTGTTCTCCAAGATTGATTTGAGATCAGGATATCATCAGATGAGGATTCGCAAGGAGGACATACCCAAGACAGCCTTCTCGACTCGTTATGGTCTATGCGAGTTCACAGTGATGTCATTTGGTTTGACAAATGCCCCAGCATATTTCATGTATTTGATGAATAAGGTGTTCATGGAATATTTGGACAAGTTTGTCGTTGTGTTCATTGATGACATTTTGATATATTCCAAGAATGAGGAGGAACATTAGGAGCACTTGAGATTAGTATTACAGAAATTGAGGGATAATCAGTTGTATGCGAAGTTCAGCAAATGTGAGTTTTGAATGAAGAAAGTCGCCTTTCTTGAGCATGTGTTGACAGCAGAAGGAGTCGCAGTTGACCCAGGAAAAGTGAGTGATGTTTTGGATTGGCAGTCGCCCACTTCAGTTACCCAGGTTCGAAGTTTTCTGGGTATGGCAGGATATTATCGTCGCTTCATTGAGGGATTCTCCAGTGTAGCCAGACCCCTCACGCAGTTGCTTAAAAATGAAAAGAAATTCACTTGGACGCCAGAGTGCGAGAAAAGTTTTCAGAAGCATAAGGAGAGTTTGACCACAGCCCCAGTGCTTGTGTTGCCTGATATTAATAAAGATTTTGAGATATATTGCGATGCCTCTCGCAAAGGTTTGGGTTATGTCTTGATGTAAGACAAGAGAGTGGTAGCTTATGCCTCACGCCAGTTGAGACCGCATGAGGAGAACTACCCTACTCATGACTTGGAGCTAGCAGCCGTAGTGCATGCTTTAAAGATTTAGCGTCATTATCTGATGGGTAATAGATGTGAGGTTTACATGGATCATAAGAGTCTGAAGTACATCTTTACCCAGTCCGAGCTTAACCTCAGGCAGAGGAGGTGGTTGGAGCTGATCAAGGATTATAATGTTGGTATACATTATCATCCTGGAAAGGCCAATGTGGTTGCAGATGCCTTGAGCAGAAAGGCATGCTGCAATTCAGTAATGGTTCGAGAGAGTCAGCCAGCATTGCATGAGGAGTTTCAGAGGCTTAGCCTTGAGTTGGTTGAGCTAGGATTTTTGGCAGCTATGGAGATGCAACCTACTTTAGATAGTCAGATTCGTCAGGCTCAGTCAGACGATGAGGTATTTCAGCGGATCAGAAATAACTTAATTGAAGGTAAAGAGTCAGGATTTTCAGTGGATGACCAGGGAACCTTGTGGTTCAAGCAGCATTTGTGTGTGCCCAACAAGCAAGAACTAAAGGATGTGTTGTTAAAAGAGGCTCATGAGTCGCTGTATTCGATTCATCTAGGCAGTACCAAGATATACCAGGACATTAAGGATAAGTATTGGTGGCCAAGCATGAAGCGTGAGATCACTGAGTATGTAGCCCTTTGTGATATTTGTCAGAGAGTAAAGGCAGAACATCAGAGACCAGCAGGCTTGTTGCAGCCATTGAAAGTTCCCGAGTGGAAGTGGGAGGAAATTGGTATGGACTTCATAGTCGGTCTGCCTAAGACCAAAGAGGGCTATGATTCGATTTGGGTCATCGTGGATCGATTGACCAAGGTTGCTCATTTCATTTTAGTTAAGACAACCTACAGTGGTGACAGATTGGCAGAGCTATATATGTCCAAGATTATCAGTTTGCATGGTGTGCCCAAGAAGATTGTGTCAGATCGTGGTTCGTAGTTCACCTCTCGTTTTTGGGGTAGTTTCCATAAGGCTATGGGAACTCACCTGAATTTCAGTACAGCATATCATCCCCAGACAGATGGTCAGACAGAGCGAGTAAATCAGATTTTGGAGGACATGTTGAGAGCCTGTGTGCTTGATCATGGGTTCAAGTGGGACAGTTGTTTGCCTTTTGCAGAGTTCTCGTATAACAACAGTTATCAGGCCAGTTTGTAGATGCTACCGTTTGAGGCATTGTATGGCAGGAAATACAGGACCCCTCTCAATTGGAAAGAGACATGACAAGGACAGGTTTTTGGTCCAGACTGTTTGAAAGAAGCCGAGGATAAGATCCGTTTGATACAGGAAAGGTTGAAAACTGCCCAAGCCAGACAGAAGAGTTATGCAGATACCAGACATCGATAGCTGAGTTTTGAGCCAGATGATTTTGTGTATCACAGGATCACACCATTCAAAGGTGTGAAGAGGTTTCAGTTAAAAGGGAAGCTCACCGAGGTTTGTTGGTCCGTTCAGGATTCTGAAACGCAGGGGAGAGGTTGCTTATCAGTTGGAGCTACCTGCGTCCTTCAGTGGGGTACATGACGTCTTCCATGTGTCCCAGCTGAAGAAGTGCTTGCGGGTATCAGAGGAGGTTGTGCCAGTTGAGACCGTTGACCTGCAGGAGGATCTGTCGTACAAGGAGCATCCAGTCAAAATCTTAGAAGTGTCAGAGCGAGTCACCCGGAATAAAGTGGTCCATTTTTGCAAAGTCCAGTGGAGCAACCACTCCGAGGAGGAAGCAACACAGGGCGCGATGAGGACCTCAGAGCAGAGTTTCCGAACCTATTCTCTTAGTTGGCACAGATCTCGGGGTCGAGATCTCGTTTAAGGGGGTAAGGTTTGTAACATCCTGTTTTTCTGCTATTTTTGAAGCCAGGATTTTAAAAATGAACTTTCCAGAATTTTCTGAAATTAATTTAAGCTTCAAATGAATTTTTAGAATTTTCAAAGATTTAATACGATTAAAATAAACATTAACATAAGCTGGAAATATTTTATTTGGATTCTTCAGGTCTCAAGGAATTTTTTGGTATTTTTGGTGAATTTTTGAGATTTATTTGCTATTTTCTAGAGTTTTTTTGAAGTTTATTTGAATTTCTGAAAAAAGAAAAGAAAAAGAAAATCACCCCGCTCTCCGCGCCGCTCGATCCCGCGCCTGCCCTCGCGTCGCGCATCCACGCTTTGCCGCGGTGGTGGCATCGGCCGCCGCGCCGCGCGCGCGCCCGCCACCGTAGTCCGATCCGCCCGCAAGCCACGTGTCGCGTCGCCTGTGCCCGACCGCGCGTAACCCTAACCCTAACCCACCGCTCACCCTCAGCCGTCCGATCGCGCCTCGTGGCTACATCGGAGCCGTCCGAACCCCGCCCGTTCCGCGCCCGCGCCGTCCCCGATCCGGACGCCTCGGTTCGCGTGATAAAACCTCGCCGCCCACCTCGGTTCACGTGCTCGCTCGTCGCCGCTGCAAAACCCTCGCCTCCGCCTCCTCGCGCTCGCGGCGCCGCTTGGAGCCACGCCGCCGCCGACGCCGGAGTCCCCGTGCGTGCCCGTCGTCGCCGACCTCGTCGCCGTCGCTTCCGCCGCCGGTGAGCCTCCGCACCGTCCTCTCTCGCCCGCGTCGCCGTCGAGTCGCTCGCGTCGCCCTCCGTTGCCGGACGCGCGCTCCCTCGTCTCGGCGCGCCGCCGCGCGCCGCCGCGCCTCGCGTCGCGCGCCTGCCACGCGTCGCAGATCCACTCCCCGCGCCGGCCACGCGTCGGCATCGCCTCCGCTCCCGCCCGCGCCTGCACAACGCACAATGCTTCGCGCGACGCGCCGCGCCACGCGTCGACGATCCGCGCCGCCCCGCTCCCGCGTCGCCGCATCTCCGCGCGCTCGGATCGGCCGAGGCTCGGTCGCCGCGCGTGCGCGCCGCCTCGAGATCCCGCACCGCGCGCGTCAGCCGAGCCACGTCAACCCTAGCCGACGTGGCATGCCACGTGGATATGCCACGTCAGCACCACGTCAGCCGGAATCCGCCCCCGGGTGCCACGTCAGCGCCACGTCAGCACCCTGCCACGTGGCAGCATATGCTTTTTGCCACGTCATCCCTAGCGCGCGCGTCGGCCGTCGCCAGCGTGCATCTGTTTCATGATCGAGTCCACGGTGGACCCGTTTCCGTGCGCCGATCCACAAAGACAATAATTTTTCGATTTTTCCGATTTAATTTAGGTTTAATTTTTCGAGAGCCCGTTCTCCTCCGGCCTAGCTCCAATTGACCCCGTTCTTTTTTCTAAATTCATCTAAAATCGAACTCTAGCTGTTGGTTCTAGTTTTGTGAATTTTGGAGTTCATTTGCTTATCATTTTATGTGTTTCTTTGTTTTCGGTCGTTTTCTCTCTCGTTAGATTTGGATTCCGGAGGAGCATGTTTCGCGCCCGAAGACCAAGAGTACCCCGCTGAGCATAACCAAGGCAAGTCGTAACCTTTGATCATGTTGAACCCAGTTTGCAACCTATTATTTAATTATTTTGTTTTAAATTACATTGCATCGCTAATTTCTATTCAATCCTTTGCACTGGTAGTTATCATTCCAATTGAGATTATACCTCCTTGATACTTTGGAATACCATGATACTCTTGTCACCATAGGTTGGGAAACTTACTAGTGATGTATGATTATTGTCACATGGGTTGTACGAGTAGATGCTTAGTTTTACTTATAATTGCGAATGGTCTTATCATCACCTGTTAATCTTTAATTTGATTTAATGATATATGGAACTGTGGTTGGTGCCACATTTAATAAAATTTGTGCCACGTCATTGGTGTGTCGTTGGCTTGGTTATACAATTATAGTTTTTGCACTCGGGCGAGTGATCGTGCAGTAAAGGGGGAAGTACAAATGTACTTTGGGGGATGTGGTAGTCTCGCCCGGGTAATATTAAGGACTTAACTTTGTGCGCCATTGATCTGAGCTTAATCGTGCAAACCACATGTTTAGTATGGGATGGACCTAGCCGATTAATTTGTAATATTTCAATTCAATTCTGCCATTGTGATGGACATGGTTGCTGATTTCCCTGTGGCGCAAGGGGGGGTGTGATGCGAAACCCTAGCGGGCAGGATTGGGTTGAGGTAGAGCGTTGTAAAGGCCTTGTTGTGATTTCCTGAGATCGAGGCTAATCACATCGTGTGGGTACAGTTGTGCAAGCTCTGCAGAGTGTAAAACTATTCGAATAGCCGCGTCCTCGGTCATGGACATTGCTCGGTGATTTCACACGAGGGTTAGTGTTTCACTTATAACTTGGTGGTTTATGTTGGGAGTGGACAGGTAGTTCACTTTGGGTTTAGCTTGTGAATTGGTGTTCACAAGTGGTTCATGTTTAATCCTTTGATTATTCATTATTACTGTTTTCAGTTAACTTTCGCTTTAAAGTTATTTATTATATTTCATTGTGAAATGCTTTTATGCAAATTAACCTTTCAGCCTTCCTTTGGTAAGCCTTGCATATTATATTGCATTCATTTGTTACAAACGACTTGCTGAGTACCAATGTACTCACGGCTTTACGCCTATGTTGCTCAGTTGAGGGAGAGGAGTACTATCAGCAGGAGGTTTCAGAAGGAGAGTACTACAACGACGTCACGGATTAGGCTTCGTTCTCCACTCGATAGCCTGTGGGCTTGTCGATTGGCTACTACACTTTAATTTGGATTTCCGCTGCTATTTTGTTAAGCCCTTCCAGCTAGAGATATTGTAAGCTTGGTCATAAGGTCGTACCTTTGATATTTTATCGAAATTCGAGTTTTCCTTTATTATTATTGTGTGTATGACTGTGATGACATCTATGTTTGACTGTGTGCACTAGCGTGATCCTGGACTAGTGCAGTTTACACAGAGAGACCGAATTTGCATATTCGGTTCT
Source organism: Melocanna baccifera (assembly GCA_036346265.1). NCBI lineage: Eukaryota > Viridiplantae > Streptophyta > Magnoliopsida > Poales > Poaceae > Melocanna > Melocanna baccifera. The sequence goes on along the minus strand of CM070682.1, from coordinate 23,755,844 downwards.
CGACATTAACTGAGGAAGACCAAGGCAAGTTATGTTCTTTGATTATATTGAAACTAGTTGTCAAATATATTTATTTTATTTTAAATTATAATGCATTGCTATTTTAATATCAAACTTTGTACCTGGTAGTTATTGTCAAATTTGATTAATCTTTCATTTGATAAGTTGAATGCCATGATTTTATTATCACCATAGTACAGGTAATTATCTAGTGATGCAATAGTAGTTGTCACATGGATTGTACGTTTAGTATACTTAGCCATACTTATAGTATGTTGGGTTTCTCATCGCATGTAATTAATTAATTAATTAGACTTAATAAGATATTGAATCGTGGTTAGAGCCATGACATAGGTGTTTCATTGGTGTTGGCTATACAAAATGGTTTTTACTTTGGCGAGTGATCGTGTAGTAAAAAGAAAAGTGTGGTTAGTACCTCAATGGATGTGAATGTCTCATCTAGTTAGTGTCTGAGGACTTAATTTTGTGCGCCATTGATTTAAGCTTTACCGTGCAACTACATGTCTAGTATGGGATATGTCTAGCTGATTAATTTGTGATATTTCAATTTCAATTTCGCCATTGTGATGAACATGAGTGTTGGTTAGATATTTTCATAAGACGCAAGATGGGGCAATTATCGCCTAGGTGGTTGACCTACCCGAGGACGAAATCTTAGGGGGTAAAATCAGGTTGAGGTTGAGCATTATAAAAGTCTTGTTATGATTTTCTTTTACATAGAGATGATCACATCGTGTGAAAAAAGTTGTGCAATCTCAGTAAAGTGTAAAACTATTCGAATAGTCATGTGTCCAGTTATGGACAATGCTCAATAATTTTACATGAGGGGTATAGTTTTCATAAAAACTTGGTTGGGATAATTGTGAAAAGTGAATGGCTAGTTCACTGGTGGTTCAATAAGTGAATGGTTTAGTTCACTGGTGGTTCATTACGTGAATAGTTTGTTCACGAGTACTTCATTGGGTGAATGGTCAGTTTACTTGTGGTTTATTGAATTCCTTTGATTATTTATTTATTATCATTTTAAATTATCTATTTTCAATCTAATTATCATATTTACTTTAAATTATTGCTTTCTGCAAAATAACCACTCAGCTATCATTTTGTAAGCCTTACATACTATATTACATTCCTGTTACAAATGACTTGTTGAGTACTATATGTGCTCATGGCTTTATCCACATTCGCTCAACTGAAGAAGATAAATTGTATCAACTAGAGGTAGCTGAAGGAGGATACTTCGACAACTTCTTGGAATAGGGTCTCGCTTCCCAGTTGATTGCCTGTGGGCATGTCGAATGGCCATTCTGTTTCATTGTGTTTCCGTTGCTAGTTCTGTTAAGCCCTTTCGGCTGTTAAAGTGTAAACTTAGCTATAAGATCGCAACTCTAATAATTAATAATATTTGAGTCTTTTTCTTGGTTAATCGTGAATATGGTTGATAATCCATCTATGTTTTCACTGTATGCACTAACATGATTCTGGACTAATGCAGTATACACAAAAAGTCTGGATTTGCATATTCAGGTCTTACAGGCATGGAGCAAGCTCAGGCATCATTGCCACTGCTTCTGCCACCCACGACGACTTGGTGGTGTCAATGCCATTCGGCTTTGGCCTCGTTGCGTGCTAGGGTAGAGTGGGCAACGTGTGTACACTAGCACCACAAGCCAACGTCTCCCCCTTTTAGTTCTAACTGAACTATTCCCCACCAGATCTACCCTCCTCCTTCCAGATCCGGCTGATCCGCTGGCTCACATGTGGGTGGTACACAGTGGCTTGGCCCTCGGTTGACCCGAGCGGGGCTGGCTTCCTTCTCACCAGTCTGGGCTGGATATGGTCTTTCTTGGTGGATCTGACCTAGCTCGATGCTGCCAAGGCATCACGGCGACTTTGGTGGTGAACTCTTGCCCGATGTGGTTTGGGCATCATCAGCTTAGCTGGGTGCTACAGATGGTGGGATCTTTTTGTGTATCGACGAGGCATGTTGTGGTGAAGTCAAAACTGTCGCATGTCACGGTGCATAGCGGACAATAATGATGACACACAACAGGATAGGTGTGCAGAGCTGCTGTGTCACAAGTGCATGATTGGCGATGTTGATGACTCATGGGGCTAGATCTACCGTGGCAAAGTTAGAGCTACTGTGTCATGGGTAGGCGATGGGCAGCGACGGTAATGCATCGCGTACAACATTGGTGGCATGCCCCTCGTGGTCTCAAAGGACAAGCTGGCAATGGCCTCGTCCCTGCCGTCGGCTTCTATGTGACCCTACGTGCTCGGTGGATCCTTTGGTTCTAATCCAAGAGTCTAGTGGTGTGGTCTCTTGGTGCCACTGGGTGGGTGTGACTGGAGATATTGGAGGGTGTTCTAGCGATTAGTGCTTTTGGTGTCACCACGGTGTTTCGGTCGGAGCTCCTATTGGATGTGCTTCAAGTCCTCGCAAGAGTCGTGGTCCTTCAGCTTTGTGTATTGGTGTTCCTGTGCTCTGTATCTATTGTGCCTAAGAGGGTTGTTTCTTGTTTTATCGTGGTCCTATTGGATTGTGTTAGCCTTGGCAGCGATGTTTTTGTGCCTGAGAGGGTTGTTTCTTGTTTTATTGTGGTACTAGATGGTGTGGCCTCTAGCCTTGGTGTTTGTGGTGCTTCATAAGTGTTCCAGTAGGGACTCTTCCTTGACTATTGTTGCCCTTTAGGGCTAGTGTTGTATTTCACTTCTTCTTTAATGAATTGGCAAAGTGTAATATCCTAATTTTTAGAATTTTTCAAAAAAATTCTAATTAAAATTTGCTTTAAATATTTTTTCTAAGATTTTCCTAGAATTAATGAAGCTTAAATAACTATTCAAGAATTAATCTAGGAAAATAAAATATCAAATATTGCTAAAAATATTTTATTTGAGTTCCTGATGTCTCAAGGTATTTTCCTGGAATTGTCTTGGATTTTTCCAGAGTTGTTTGCTATTTTCTTAGCTTATTTGAATTATTTGGTATTTCTAAAAATAAAAGGCTATTTAAAATTCAGAAATCCTCTCAGGTCGAATTCTTTCCTACAGACCAATCTCTTTTTCTCTTCGGCCCAGCCCACTCCCGCGCTCGCCACCAACCTAGCCTGGCCGTGTGGCTGCATGTGCCACACATTGCAATCGCATCCTTTGTCCATCTGCAGCCACTGATGTGTGGGGTCCACCTGTTAGCCCTATCGTCTTCGCATGTCCGAGTCGAACACTGTAGTGCTGCCATAGCTGAGCCAAACTCTGCCTCTCCGCGCACAAATCGGTGGTTTGTGCCCCTCAGGTTGAGCACCCCGAGCCGCTCTACATCTCACCCTACTCTTGCCGTCGCCCAAAGCCGCACTGTCTCACTGCAATCTTCAAGTCAAGTTTTGCCATGCCGCCATGCTCTATTTAGTTCTATCATCGCCGGTGAGTCTTCGACTTTTTCTCTCTACAACTCCATTTTATTCTAGAGTGTAGGTTGTGGAAACTTTATGCTTTATTCTAAGTTCATCATTAAAATCTTTAATTTTAATATTCTTGAACTCAGAACCATTATCACTATGGATTTTCTTTATTTTCAAATCAAATTCATTTTCGGCCCTTTTAACAAAACTTTTGAAAATACCAGATGCTTCGGCTTTATCATGTAGAAATAAGACCCAAGTGTACCTCGAGTAATCATATACAATAACTAAACAATAACTATTACCTCCAATACTCTTATAAGTTTTTAGCCAAACAAATTCACATGTAAGAGCTCCAATGGTCTAGAAGTTCATATAATACTTTTAGATGGATGAGAATTCGTTGCTTGCTTCCTAGCTTAGCAAGCATTATATAGCATATTTTTCTCAAACTTCGCAACTTTCAAGCCCACAACTAAGTTATATTTGACAATCTTTTTGAATTGAATCATCCTCACATAAGCAAGCTCTCTATGCCAAAGCAAACCCAGAGAGGTTTTTACAATTAAAGAAGTTTTCAAACACAATTCATTCAAAGAGAAATCCACCAAGTAAAGATTGCCAAATTAAAACCTTTAAAACCTAACTTACTTTCTTTTTCTTTTGAAATAACAATGCCATCTCTAGAAAATGTGAAATTGAGGCCAAGATCACATAATTGAGCAATGGGTAGCAAATTAAAATTTAATATTTCTACAAGAGATATATTAGAAATAGAAATATCATTTGAGATCGCAATTTTATCAAATCCAATTAGCTTTCCTTTGCTATTGTCCCAAAAGTGATTTTATCATTCCACCACTTTCAACTTCAAATATGGTGAACATCTTCTGGCCTCCGTTCGTATGTTGAGTGAATCCTCTATCAAGCACCCAATAACTTCCACTGGTTTTGTAGTTCACATACAAAAGAAAAATCAAGTTCTTTTAGATATTAAATTTGTTGGGTCTTTGAAGGTTAGTAACCAAAGCTTAGACACTTAGAGATATTAAAATTTTGTTGGGTCCTTGAAGGCTAGTAACCAAGTTTTGGACACTCAGATGGCATTCTTTTTAGTGCTAAGTATAGATGTGCTAATAAATCTAGCAATTACTCTACCATCCTTATATTTCCTAAGCATGTAGTAAGAATCATAAATATCAATGGAGGGAGTCTTAATAATGGGACAAGAATTTTGCATGTGTCTTGGCACTTATGGCAATATTTACCATTTTTTCACAAATCTTGTAGGCTTGTAAATTTGCTTCTTACCTTTCTTTGGAACAAATCCAACCCCTCCTTGTTTATAGGCACCTTTACTCACTTGATATCTTATCAAGGGTTACCTTGCCCTTGAAGCACTTCTCCAAGCTTTTGCTTAGCTTGTTGACTTGCTCTTTGAGCTCATTATTTTCAACAATAAGTAGGCAAGAATTAGTCATACAAGAGTTGAGTCTATTTAAGAACATATGGCATGGCTAATAAATCATCACAAGAAGTGGAAGTACTAGTTTTAGAAATAATGCAAGGAGCAATGTCTAAACTAGACAAGTCATCAATAATATCGCAAGTAATGTCTACATTAATATGAGACTTGGTGAGGTCCTTGAGAAGGAGTTAATCATGAGCTTTAAGCTCCTCATAAGAATCATTTAGAGAGAGAAATCACTCTTCAAGACCTTGAATTTTTATTTTCCTTCCCAAGATACTCATTCAAATCTTTAAGCATGTCCATTAGTTCATTATATGAAGGCTCATCATCATCATCATTTGATTTTATCTTATCTTCTTTCATCATAAGGCACGTGGGAGAGGAGAAGAGCGATGGAGACTCCTTGATGGCAATCCCAATAAGTCCCCTCTTCTTAGAGGACCCATCATCATCGGATTCAGAGTTAGAATACTTTTTATTGGAGTTCCACTCTTCACTTTAGGCCTTACTATTGCCATCCTTGTGAAGCTTCTTAAAAAGCTTCTTCTTACCATTGTATTCCTTCTACTTAGATGACTTGATCTTATCATCCTTCTTTATAGGGCAATGAGAGGTAATATGCCATTTGTCATCACATTTATAACAATGAATGTTATTATAGCACTTGTTGCTAGAAGATTGCCCCCTCTTACTCTTGTCATAGTTAGCACTCCAGTTTGAGCGTCTCTTTATGAATTTCTTCGTTCTTCTCACAAGGAGAGCTATCTCTTCTTCGAAGTCATCCTGTAACACCCTAGTCCAACAAGAACATAGAATGCTATTAAGAAAGATAGTAGAACAAGTAACTACAATGTAAGCTTTTCGCTAAATTTTGGCAGCATTTCTTTTAAAACATAGATCACTAAATAGGATCAAAACAATCTATAGAGTAGAAGTGCACGATAACCATAGGATGAAAATTTAAAACATAACAATATGTCCGAAGGAAACCCTCCAACTTTACTAAAGGACGCAATTTCATCTCATAGGTATGACCATAACCGTAACACAAATTCATTAGCAAGGTTCTTCCAATTAAACTTTGCCTGCTAATTTATTGAGCATGGTGAATGACAAGGTGTAGTACTCAAAAATCTATCTCATCCCCATGTGTGGCGTCTTCTCAAGATGTACCTAAAAAATATAAACAATAAGTGTGAGTCCAAGACTCAGCAAAGTATAAGCAAGACAGTAAACCAAAACCACATAAATAGATAGTATACAAAAATAATACCTGTAAACACCATCCGTACCGATTTCAACCATTTTCAACTTTTACTTTCATGCGATGCAAATGCCACAAATGCACTTCTCTTTCCTCTTTACAATTACCGGTAATGCGGAGTATGCACCCGTCAATGCAAACTCAAGCCTGTGCCTTCTAGCACAGGGACCTCAAGCCCACACTCCATAGATGTGGAGACCTCAAGCCCATCTAAAGCATGACGGGAACCTCAAAATATCATTACTTGGCTACCACATAGGCCAAGTTTCAAGGATCAATGAAATAATGCAAATGAATGTTGTCAACCTTTAATCTTTATGTCTTTACTTTATCCACATTGACATAAGGCATAACTAGTAGTAAAACATGAACAAACATTCCTTTGCACAACACATTAGTGCTACTTCCACATGTTGGTTACTGACTACTTGCACTTGCCTCAACCATGTGATGTAGGATGATGAGTGGAGGTTCCCGCCCCTTGATTCCCAACACCACCTGAATATTCATAAAGCACACTAAAAAAAATAGTCCAATTGCAGTACAACATTAAAAGTAAATATTAACCACCACTCCTAATTGCAACCCAAACAACCCTCCTCCAAATAGCAACATTAACCCACAACGTTGCTGTTCAAATTGCCATAACTCTAGGCTCATGAACCCAATCATATTGAAAGATATATTTTCCAGAATTTACAAAAAAATTTCCAACTTTTTCTTCAACATCGTCATTTTGAGATTCGGACATCTACAACCCCTTTTCTTTTCTGAGCTATGTTATATCCAAAATAGAATAACTGCCTTCCAAAATTCCTAGTATACAACTTTGTAGTCACGAGGATTAACAGATTCTCAAATTAAGGAACCCTAAATTACGAATTTCCACAACTGCTGCCACAGTCAGTGCAGATTTGCACAGCAGAGATCTATCAGCCATAACTTTTCAACCGTTAATCCAAATCACGTGTTCAAGCACTCTACAGAAAGATAAAACAAAGATCTACAACTTTTGTTCCTATCAAAACTCAATAATCTGGATGGAAAATGCTCTAATATTCCTCTCAAACATCAGCCACAAACATCTTCATGAATCTGAAAATGAATCAAATATAAACTAATCCTTACCTCACCCGAGATGCCTAGATCAATCCACCACGAATCCTAACCACCACAGCAAGGAGAGGGAGGGGAGGAGAGGAGGCGCCTAGTTTGGGAAGGGGAGGGGCAGCTGCAAGGAGGGAGAGGTGGAGGGGGCGGCTGGATGGATGGGAAAAAGGGGGCTTGGAAGAGAGAGGAAGGGAAAGGGGCTGGTTGGAAGGGGTTTTCCCCTTTTTATCCAGCAAAAGAGAGACTGTCCCATGTGTCTCTAGCATGAAGTTTTCAGGTATTTCACATCATTATCGTTCTCCATTTCGTTGCTTGATTCCACTTTCACCTTGAAAGCAGTACTCTTCTTCTTGGAGGAGGATTGTTCCAAGAGCCCCTTCTTATCCTTCTTGTACAACTTATGTGATGTGATTGCCAAAGAGGCCAGTTGGTACCATTCTTGGCAACTCAGATGAGTTGAGGAATAATGTTACCAATGTCTCATACTTCTTCGGTAAGGTCCTAAGCATCTTTCGAACAATATCAACATCGGTTAGTGTAGTGCCTAGGCCTTGGAGCTCATTCACAATATTGTTGAGTTTTGAATTCATCTTATTGATGTTTTCATGTTGGAATATTATGAATATTTCATATTTGATCTAGAGTCTATGCAATTTGGCATCTTCCATTGTGGATGTGCCCTCATTAATTTTCAAGAGTAGTACAAATCTCATGGTCGATTTTGTCGATGTTCTAATATCGATCTTAAGTATATTTATTGGATTCGAGGGGATGCACTCAAGGCTAAAGTGTGAACACGTAGAGTAAAGTCAGGCCTTCTCCTGAGAGAATAATAACTCTATGTCCTGTGCTATTGTTACTATGAATAGGGTTACAATCGTGACAGTGCAAGGAATTACACTGATTACAGAATGGATTACTCCCTATTGAGACCTATCACTCACTCTGGCCTCCCCTCTCTTCTCAAAACCTATCCTTTATATAGTTGGCAAATCGGTGGCAGTTGCACCTTACTAGGGGTTTCTTGTTGCTTCAGGAGTTAACCACTGGACGACAGTTAGTGTCAGAGAGACGTGGAAGTAGTTTGCTGTAGGACAATTATTGTCAGAGAGATGTGGGTAAGATCGTATGCGGTTATGGAATATAAACGCACGCTTAACTGCCTTGTCAGACCACCCTATCGCAGGAGTAGGTTAATCGTCAACTCAGACAGTTGCAATAGGACTCTTAGCCAAGTAGTCGCAGCAAGACTTACGACCAAGTGCTCATAGCAAAGGCCACGAGTAGGTTGTGATAGCGAGACTCACGACTGGGTAGTCGTAGGAGCCACGACTAGAGAGTCGTAGCAAGATGATTGTTCGAGTGACTTTGTTCATGTCTGACCAACGTGTTCGTAGATGACTCAATTGTTTTGTTCTAGCAGCAAGAGATAAGGTACAGCGTATCACTAGGAAGTTCCTTCTAGTGGGCAGGATCACGTGTAGAGAGAAGATACTTTGACTAGTGTTATGTCCTTCTCCGACTAGGTAAAACTAATTAAAGTTACTAGGAACAGTCGAGTAGACATGAAAATCACTCTTACTAGACAAGTATAAAAAGATCAAGAATACTAAAACTTTATTGCCAAAGAAATAAGAATCTTAGACATACAATTTACGTAATTGGTCAATATTCCAAGAATTCAAAAGAATCTAACCGTCTTCCATGGCAACTCGTACAGAGCCTGGACGCGTGACTTTGACTACGGTGTAAGGACCTTTCCACTTGGGGGAAAGATTGTTCCAATTAGGCTGGGATTGGATTTTTCTCAATACCAAGTCACCAACAACAAAGCTATGAAGTTAGACCTTACGATTGTAGTACTTATGTATGGCCTGCTGATACACTACCGATTGGATCAAGGCTTGGTTCCTTCTTTCGTCAAGCAGATTGATGTCATCCGCTCGAAGTTGCTCTTGGTTCAAGTTGTTAAATTTTTTGACCCTTGCTGACCTTAGCTTTAGTTTTGGAGGAAGCATGGCTTCCACTCTAAACACTAAAAAGAAAGGAGTTTCTCCGGTTGCTCGACTAGGAGTCATGCGAATTGCCCATAATACTGAAGGGAGCTCTTGTACCCAAGCTCCTAAGTGTTTTACCAACTGATCAAGGACTCGAGTTTTTATCCCTTACATTATTTGCCCATTCGTACGCTCGACCGCACCATTGCTTTGAGGGTGAGCCACTAAGTCATAGCAAAGCTTGGTACCGAGCTGATCGAAAAACTCTTGAAATTTAGTACTGAAAAATTGCTTACCATTATCTGTAATTATTCAACTTGGGACTCCAAACTGAGTAATTACGCTTCTCATCATGAACTTTGTTGTTCCTTTTGTTGTTATTCGAGTCATTGGTTTGGCCTCTATCCATTTTGTGAACGTATCGATAGCCACAAAAAGGAACTTCAAGCCCCTAGTGCTCACGGAAATGGTCCGAGGGTGTCTAATCCCTAGGTCACAAATGGCCATAAAAGAGGAATCGTTTGAAGCGCCTGACCAGTTAGTGTATTTGCTAGCTATGAAACTAGCATTGCACACATTTCTTAACAAACTCTTTGGCATCATTGAGGGCTATCGACTAGTAGAAGCCTTGTCGAAAGGTCTTACCGACTAGTGTTCTGTAGGATGCATGTGTTCCACAGATGCCCCCGTGTATATCGTTGAGGAGTTGCAACCCTTCTCTCTGCGATATAAATCGCATGAGGATGCCTTGAGTACTCCATTTACAGAGTACCCCCTTCGACCAAGGTATACATCTTAGCTTTTTGGGACAAACGATCTACTTCCAGATCGTCTTTAGGTACGGAACCCTTTTGAAGATACTCGTAGATGGTAGACATCTAGGTATCTTCGTTCTCAATAGATGCCACTTCATCACACTGCTATAGACAGGCCTACCACAGACGGTTCAGAACCGTCATCACAGATGGTTTTCGAACCATCTGTTTTTATGTGTCAGTGATATTAGGTGGTTATCACAGACGGCTCCCGAGCCGTCTGTGATAACTTACATTATAGATGGTTTTTGCAAACAACCGTCTGTGATAGTCTACTTTCACAGACGGTTAAAAATAACAACCGTCTGTGATACACACAATATCACAGACGGTTTTTGTTCCTAACCGTCTATGATACAAACCGTCTGTGATATTGTGTGTATCACAGACGGTTAGGAACAAGAACCGTATGTGATATTGTGTGTATCACAGACGGTTGTTGTTTTTAACCGTCTGTGAAAGTAGACTATCACAGACGGTTTTCAACAACGAACCGTCTGTGATAGCAATTGCAACAGCAGTTTTATTTGCCATTTTTTCGCTAGCCTCAGGATATGCTAGCCATGCCCTCTGAAAGCAACCAACAAGATTACAACATATATAGAATCACATACATTGCAGATTAGACAGACCTGACAAATGAATCACATACATTGCAACTCAAAGTTACACAGATAAGTTAATTGCAACTCAAAGTGAATTACGAATGTAACAAACGGCCAACAAATCACATACAAATATAGAATGAAAATCGTTACATTGTTCTAACAAATGAATTGTTTGATTAAGCACACAACTGAGTAATTTGTACAATTGCATCCAATGTTTCAACATCTAATTATCACCATTGTCGGGGTAGAACTCTCCAGCCTTGTTTATACATTGTCCTAATAAGAACCCGGAGAGTATTGCACGAATTTCGACAAGTTGGTCAAGATCATATGTACTTACGTCGAAGTCCACCCGCTGTCGCTAGGAGCAATAAGTCATTAATTAGCATGTGTGTGTATATATATACATATATAATCAAAAAATAATAATTATTGCAAGGACATGACAAACCTCTGGATTATTGATCTTACTATCCATGATTTCCTTTATATGATGGCAAACGTAGAATTCACATACGTTGCCTTATAGTTGCTGGTGGCACTTCAAAAATAGCATTACGTACATAGGTATTATCAATTCTAGATGCATTATAACAAAGTGTGATATAGGATTGTTGTGTTGTAGCGGGTACCAAAAATCGCGTGTTGTGTCGCAGCGTGTCACTAGATTTGTCGTGTCTTCCTCCGTGGGCAACATAAGCGGCAAATGACCTACGTGATTCAAAAAAGTTAGCCTCAGCCGTTGCAAACGAAGGAAATATTACAATAGAGTTATGTATGGAGGAAATGAGTTTACTTGTTAAGTACTTCTTACACATGACTGAAGTCGTGGTTGCTCCTAAGTAGAGAATCAAGGTATATTACCTTGCTCCACTTTGGTATAATCACAATCAAAATTCAGTGTTGCCTAGTCATGTACACACCATAGTGATTAATTCTAAGTTCATGCTGCATGTAAAGTACAAATAAAACATGTGTGGCAACTAGTGAAGCACTTACCCTTGGTTGAAAGGAAATATGACGTACTCATTGTCGATGTGAGCAAGCAATCCCCTCGTTATGTAATCTTGCACGAAGGATTCATTATCTTTGATAACTGGATCGGAGACCAAGTGAGGGTCGAGGAAACCCACCGGTTGTCGCGATCGCCGGACTTGTTGGATCATGGATCTATACATAAGGAAAGAGTAATGATATTTATCGGTATAACGTGAATGTAGAACTTCATTATACAGTACACTTACAGTGTCCAGCAGCGTAGAAGCGAGGCATCGAATTCGTTGAGATTGAATAGTAAAAATAAGTCTTCGAATGTCACGACGATGTAGCCTGTGTCGCAGAGGAAATACTGCTCTGTATATTTCAGAGTGAATGCACTCTGCCGGATTGGCTTCATGTTGGACTTCTGCATGTACCAGGCATGCAATGTATTGCAAATCATGCCAAGCCCGGGTAATTGTGACTCAAGGACCAACGACATTCCTAGAGTGAACTTTCATGTCACGGGAGCCTTATTTTTCTTCCCTTGAGTCTTAGAGCCTCGCTTACGAGACGGTCTCGGTGGCGTCTCGACTGGAGCCGATGCAACAGGCTTCTAAACCGGAGCTGGAGGTGGAGCCACCGGAGGCGATGTGACAGGTCCAGGGCGATGTCCCTCTTGGGACACTAGATGTGGAGATCGTGGCACAAACAAGTCGAGGGCAATGTCCCTCTTGGGCCACTGAACGAATATGTGGACAACATCCCCTAATGTCTTAATCTCTTCGTTTGGGGGCTTCTCAAGAGGGACGGTCTTAAAAATATCATTAATCATGTCCATCTGGACCTTTATGAAACCGGTCTCTACTTGTACACCGTGCACCAGCGTACTTGACAGCAATGGATACGCCATCCCCCACTCAGCATCAACGGGAATAGAGCCAACAAGCCTGACTCTGAGGATGCAAGGCATGGGCCCCTACATGATGACACAAGATGAGTTAAAGCGTCCACCAGAGAGATCTATGCAGCATTCTAAAGTGGTGCATTACCTGAATGTCATCGATAGGTAAGTGGGCATCGCTATGTTCAGTAATTGGTGTGGATGCGCAACTACTGCGACGTTGAGGGGGACTGGGTACCGCAGTAGTAGGGGTGGGTTGCGATTGGTTGCGGACTTGTCTCAGTTCTTCCCTCAATAAATCTATCTCTCCTCGAAGTGAGGCAGTCTGCTCTTGAAGTGAGGCAGATAGTTGTTCCTGAAGTTGAGCACGAAGCTCTTGTTTTATTTGGTCGTCGCGGTACACCTTGGATATCTTCCTACTCCTATATGTCTCGGAGTAATTTGAAAATCCGTGCTTCCAAGATACGTAAACCCCCAAGCCTCGTGTGCGACCTGGGTGATCCTTGTATTCATAAGGCCTGTGATAGTAAATCTCTCTCCCTGTATTCTTGAAAGGATCCACGAGAAGATTCGGTAGTCAATGATTGCTGCAAGAGGCAATTAATCATGTTATTTTTGAACCCATGAAGTTCAAGAGGTGTTAATAACTATGTAGTTTAACTTATCTTACCAGGCGTTGGGACACTTCCTCATTTGCGGGATTTTTGAAAGAGACACCCGAAGATGTGGCTGATGACCTCGCTCTTAACCAGTTTCGAGCGCGCTCGTTTGCGATCCAGGCAAATGGTGGGGAGGCCTCCGATCGGAGTGCGACCTCGTCCTACATCCTCCACTGCGGGATTTTACCCGCGTAACCAGCGGTGCCGAGTCTGTGAGGGTAAGTGTTTTGTGATTGGATAGCCTTGTGCGCCACACTTTATTGTTCAAATTCGGTCGTTGTTTTCATCTGCACAAAGACCTCCCATGTTTCTGGCGACATGAAAGGATACTTTGTGAAGGGCGTGAGATCCTTGGCCACGTACCGCGTCACAAGAGTGCTCTTAAAATTCTTCCATGCTTTTCCCATTGCGAGAAGCGCGTGCCGTCGCACGAGTCCCTGTACTTCTGTTGGGATCTCGAACGAATTTGTAACTTCCTCCCATAGCTGATTTTTGTGATCCATTGACAACTCTCTCTAGCTTGCTATGGTGATGAGGACCCGTTCCCTTCCAATTATCCCACAGGTACTCCGAAAGGATGCCACTGCTTTCTTCGGTTGCAGAGGGACCCCATCCAGAGATACCACCATGATGGTCATTCGGCCATCTGGCCTTTTCGATACTCCTCGGCCACGCTTGGTTTTCCCAATCTTGGGAGCGTGAGACCCAGATGACGACAACAAAGACTGTGAGGACGCTATCTCTCTTCTAAGAAAAAAAATTAACTGCAGTGAGCTGTGGGCCTTCGAAATAGACCTTGTAGCTAATAAGAGCAGCATATACTAAAAATTTTTGAACGACTGTGTGGACGCAGTGATGTGTGGGCCTAAACAAAGTTCTATGAAGGAAATGACACAAACTAGTGTATCAAGCTCATTGAACCTGATACACTAGAGTGTGTCACTAGCTTCATGCCCTTTGAAGGTCTATGTGGCATGTACTAAAAATTTTTGGACGACTATGTGGACGCAGTGAGGTGTGGGCCTAAGCAAAGTTCTATGAAGCAAATGACACAAACTAGTGTATCCAGTTCATTGAAATGGATACACTCGAGTGTGTCACTAGCTTCATGCCCTTTGAAGGTCTATGTGGCATATATTTTTGAACGACTGTGTGGACGTAGTGAGGTGTGAGCCTAAACAAAGTTCTATGAAGCAAATGACATAAACTAGTGTATCAAGCTCATTGAACCCGATACACTAGAGTGTGTCACTAGTTTCATGCCCTTTGAAGGTCTATGTGGCATGTACTAAAAATTTTGGACGACTGTGTGGACGTAGTGAGGTGTGGGCCTAAGCAAAGTTCTATGAAGCAAATGACTCAAACTAGTATATCCAGTTCATTGAAATGGATACACTCGAGTGTGTCACTAGCTTCATGCCCTTTGAAGGTCTATGTGGCATATATTTTTGAACGACTGTGTGGACGTAGTGAGGTGTGGACCTAAACAAAGTTCTATGAAGTAATGACACAAACTAGGGTATCAAGCTCATCGAACCCGATACACTAGAGTGTGTCACTAGCTTCATGCCCTTTGAAGGTCTATGTGACATGTACTAAAAATTTTTGGACGACTATATGGACACAGTGAGGTGTGGGCCTAAGCAAAGTTCTATGAAGCAAATGACACAAACTAGTGTATCCAGTACATTGAAACGGATACACTCGAGTGTGTCACTAGCTTCATGCCCTTTGAAGGTCTATGTGGCATATATTTTTGGATGACTATGTGGACGCAGTGAGGTGTGGTATATCTCTAGCTATAGCTGCTAATAATTCATATATAGCAATATAATTCTAGTATGATTATGTAAGCACAAAGATGATATCAATCGAAATACAAATGTCATAACATGTATGTAATCATATGAATTGAACATACCATTTGAAATATAACACATATCCAAATACAAATGACAAATGAATTTAACATATTCATCAATCTAGCATGTGTAAATTCGGCCAGCATATATATCAATATTACAATGTAGCATATATATATACACACACACATATCAATATATATACATATCAATATGATAATGTAGGATATATATCAATATGACAATGTAGCATATATATCAATATATGAAACATGAAACATTAATAACGTATCTTCATTATTCTATGTGAAACATGAAATAACTACATGAAACAAATCTAAAACCTAGCTAGAGTTGGGGGAGGAGGGCACCGGAGTCGGGGGAGGAGGGCGCCGGCCTCGCGGGGGAGGAGTGTAACATCCTGTTTTTCTGAGATTTTTAAAGCCTGGATTTCAAAAATGAATTTTCTGGAATTTTCTGAAATTAATTGAAGCTTCAAATGAATTTTTAAAGTTTTAAATGATTTAATGTGATTAAAATAAACATTAACATAAGTGGAAAATATTTTATTTGTGTTCCTCAGGTCTCAAGGAATTTTCTGGTATTTTTGGTGAATTTTTGGGATTTATTTGCTATTTTCTAGAGCTTTTAGAAGTTTATTTGAATTTCGGAAAAAGAAAAGAAAAGAAATTAACCTCGGCGCCCGATCTCCTCTCTCTCCACGCGTCGCCCATCCGCGCGCCCGCCGCCGCCGTACCCTTTCCCGCGCGCCGCTTCGCCCCTCGCCCGATCCGCCCGCGCCACGTGTCGCGCATCGCGGCCGACACGCGGCGGCAGCAGCCAGCGCCGCGTCGCCCGCTCGCGCGCGCGTCCGATCCGTCCGCGCCGCATCCGACCGTCCGTCCCGAGCCGCGCGTGATCTAACCCTAACCTAGCGCCGCTCGCCCCGCCGTCGGATCGCGCCACGCGGCGCACATCCGCCTCGCCCCTTCGGCGCGCCGCGCCGACGCCATCCCGCCGTCCGATTGGCCACGCGTCGCCCTGGCCGTCTTCGTCTCCGTTTCGCACCGCGCCGTCTCGTCCGGACTCCTCGGTTCGCGTGCCATTTAACCCGCCGCCGCCTCGGTTCGCGTGCTCCATCATCGCCGCCGCCTTCTCTGCGCCTCGCCGCCGCCCGAGCTGCGCGCGCCACCTCGCGCGTCCCCACCCACGCCCGTCGCCTCGTCGCCGACGCGCGCCGAGACCCCGATCCTCCCGCCGGTGAGTCCTCGTCGCCGTCGCCGCGTCGCCGCTCCGTCGCCGCCTCGCCTCGGTCTCGCGCGCGGATCGCGCACCCGCGCACACCGCGCGCGCGCGCGCGCGCGGCGCGCGGCGCAGCGCGCGCGCCACGCGCGCCGCCTATCGCCCGTCGCCGTCCCCGCGCCGCGCGGCATCATCCGCCATCCACCCGGGAGGCATAAGCGCGCGCCACGCGTCTCCTCCGCCGCCGGATCTCGTCGACGCGCCCCGCCTCGCCTCGCGCTCGCGCGCGCGCGGCGCCGCGCAACGCGCCGCGCTGCGTCGCCGATCCCGCCGCCCGCCGCGCGCACCGCCGATCCGAGCCGCTCATCGGATCGAGGCGGCGGCCGGATGCGACCACGCAGCGTCGTCGTCGGCCGTCCGTCCGACCGTCTTTGCTGCGACCACGCCCGAGCCACGTCGGCACACCCGCCACGTGGCAGCCACGTGTCACGCCACGTCAGCTGCCACGTCGGCAAAACACGCCCGGTGCCCGCGTGGCGCCCACGCCAAGACGCCACGTCGGACGTGCCACGTGGCGGCACGGCGGCGCCACGTCGGCCCTAGCCCGCCCGCGTCGACCGCCGCCCCGAGGGTACTGTTTGGTGCGCCGGGTTCACGGTGAACCCGGTATTCCGTGCGCCCGGTCTACGGAACAGTGCGGTTTCCGAATTTCTCTGTTTTCTTTTAGGGTTAATTTTCCGAGAGCCCGTTCTCCTCCGTCCTAGCTCCGATTGACCCCGTTCTTTTTTCTAAATTCATCTAAAATCGAGCTCTAGCTGTTGGTTCTGGTTTTGTGAATTTTTGAGTTCTTTTGCTTGTCATTTTATGTGTTTCTTTGTTTCCGGTCGTTTTCTCTCTCGTTAGATTCGGATTCCGAAGGAGCAGGTTTCGCGCCAGAAGACCAGGAGTACCCCGCTGAGCATAACGAAGGCAAGTCGTGTCCCTTGATCATGTTGAACCCAATTTTACAAACTATTATTTAATTATTTTGCTTTAAATTACATTGCATTGCTATTTTTATTCAAACCGTTGCACAGGTAGTTATTGTCCCAATTGCAATTATACCTCCTTGACACTTTGAAATACCATGACGCCATTGTCACCATAGGTTGGGAAATTTATTAGTGATGCTAGTTTATTTATCACATGGGTTGGTACGATTAGATTGCTTAGCCAGTTTATATCTACGATTGGTCTCATCACACATGTTAAATTATTAACTTGACTTAATGACCTATGAAACTGTGGTTGGTGCCACGTGTATTAAAATTTGTGTCACGTCATTGGTGTGACGTTGGCTTGGTTATACAAATTGGTTTTGCACTCGGGCGAGTGATCGTGCAGTAAAGGGGGAAGTACAGTTGTACTTTGGGGGATGTGGTAGTCTCGCCCGGGTAATGTTAAGGACTTAACTTTGTGCGCCATTGATCTGAGCTTAATCGTGCAAACCACATGTCTATTATGGGATGGACCTGGCTGATTAATTTGTAATATTTCAATTCAATTCTGCCATTGTGATGACATGGTTGCTGATTTCCATGTGGCGCAAGGGGGGGTGTGATGCGAAACCCTAGCGGGCAGGATTGTGTTGAGGTAGAGCATTGTAAAGGCCTTGTTGTGATTTCCTTAGGCCTAGGCTAATCACATCGTGTGGGTACAGTTTGTGCAACCTCTGCAGAGTGTAAAACTATTCGAATAGCCGCGTCCTCGGTCATGGACAATGCTCGGGGATTTCACACGAGGGTTAGTGTTTCATTTATAACTTGGTGGTTTATGTTGGGAGTGAACAGGTAGTTCACTGTTGGTTCAAACTTGTGAATTGGTGTTCACAAGTGGTTCATGTTTATTCCGTTGATTATCTATTGCTACTGTTTTCAGTTAACTTTCGCTTTCAAGTTATTTAATATATTTCATTGATAAATGCCTTTATGCAAATTAACCTTTCAGCCTTCCTTTGGTAAGCCTTGCATATTATATTGCATTTATTGTTACAAACGACTTGCTGAGTACCAATGTACTCACGGCTTTACGCCTATGTTGCTCAGTTGAGGGAGAGGAGTACTACGGCAGGAGGTGCGGAAGGAGAGTACTACGACGACTTCACGGATTAGGCCGTTCTCCACTCGATAGCTTTGTGGCTTGTCGATTGGTCGCTACGCTTTATTTTGGATTTCCGCGCTATTTTGTTAAGCCCTTCGGCTAGAGATATTGTAAGCTTGGCCATAAGGTCGTACCTTTGATATTTTATCGATATTCGAGTTTTCCTTTATTATTGTCGTGTGTATGACTGTGATGACATCTATGTTTGACTGTGTGCACTAGCGTGATCCTGGACTAGTGCAGTTTACACAGAGAGACCGAGTTTGCGTATTCAGGTCTCGACAGAGATGGTATCAGAGCCATATCGATCGTAGGGACAAGCCCTAGTTAAACTGATCGATAGCCCAAAAATCTATTTTCTAAATCAAACCAACTAACCTTGATATTTAGTAATATCTCTATCTTCTTACCTCATTCTTAAGGATTCTTATCTCTCGCCCCAACTCTTGCAAAATTTGTTTTCCTAAAGTTATAAACTGATCTTTCCTTTATAAATGCATTAGATGTCCCAAACTTCCTACAGCCCGACAGGAGGATGGAGGTCACTTCTACGCGCTTTGTTGCGGTGCCTCGATTTAAGAGATCGCCGTCTACCTCACCAAGGATGAGAAGCAAAGGTCAACGATCGGGAGCATCTCGGGCTATACTTCACCACCCGAGTCGGCAGCGGGTGCTACATCACGTTTCAAGAACACCGGTGCGGCTGGGAGATGTCAAGACAAGGAGTTGCACACAAAGCCATCCGTCGACTTTGCAAGCTATACAAGATCAACATGGCCGACTCGTCAGGAAGTTCAAGGAGCGAGACGGAGCCACCCGAGACTACCAGAGCGATGCGGGAGGAGCCCCGCCGCGATCGCGGTACCTCTACCGTCGCCTACACCGCCGAGCCCAGAGGAGAGCGTCGTATCACCGGAGATCGTCGCGCCTACCTCGATCGTTCACTCAGCGCCATCGAGAGAGCGAGCGCGCCGATCCGCAACTCGTGGGTTGTCTACGGTGATTCCGAGGACGATAGCAGTGTACCCTATTTGTCGGGACCGGTGGGAGCCTTGAGTAGATAGTGCGAGTAGACACGTTGGATTTTATTTGCAGTTGAGTGTGATGTGAGCTGCAAATATTGCCTTAAAAGCATTATATTGCGATCATGTCAATCTTTTAATGGAGTTTATTTCTGTTCAGTTTCTTAGTTAGCCTTATGGCTAAGTGTTTGTTTAGGTTAGGTCTCCATTAAGCAAAACCCCTTAGACGCATTTACCCCTTATCTATGCTTTTCCCTCTCGTCTTTCACCTTTGGTCAGTCAGCAGTTGTTTTCTTTTCAGAGCAAGATGGTTGATACCAGAACTCCTCCACCGCAATCGGGAACCAGACCAGAGAACGATGTTTGCGCAGCGGTGCCACCTACCTTGATCCCCGCCTCGATCGATTGTTGATGGCCCAGACTCAGATGATGCAGACCATGATGCAGGGTATGCAGACTATGATGCAGCGACAGCACCAGGAGCCAGTACCACCGCCAGCACCTCGTCAGCAGACCAGCTATGCAGAGTTTATGAGGACGAGACCGCCTGTTTTCTCCAGTTCATCAGAGCCTTTGGAGGCCGACGACTGGGTCCGTTCAGTTGAGAAGAAACTGAACTTGGCTCGGCACCGGCAGGAGAAGGTTTTGTATGCAGCACATCAGCTTGAGGGACCAGCAGCAGAGTGGTGGGAGAACTACTGTGCCGCCCATGAGAACCAGCACAACATCACCTGGAAGGAATTCGCAAAGGCTTTCCACACCGCTCATGTCATGGAGGGAGTGGTTGAGATGAAGAAGGATGAGTTTCGGGAGTTCCAGCAGAGGAACCTGTCAGTGAGTGAATATCTCAATAAATTCACTCAGTTGGCTGCCACGCGCGCGGAGGATGTAGCGACAGATGCAGCTCGCCAGAAGAGGTTCAAGAAAGGTTTGAACCCAGCTTTGAAGGTGCAAGTCGTAGGCAACGACTATGCCAGTTTTCAGTAGTTGGTGGATAAGGCCATCCTCATCGAGGAGAGTCGCCGCGAGCTCGAGGAGTCTCGCAAGAGGAGGTTGATCCAGCGAGGATCACAGTCACACCGATCTCGAGGCCTCGTTTTGGTTCCTACCGGCTGCACGAGCGCCACAAAGAAAGCAGAAGCAGTTATCTTGTGGATTTGGACCCGGCTCGGACACGCGCGCGATTTGATCAGACGGCGTCTAGTGGTTCCAGATGGACAGCAGCAGCAGAAAAGCAATAATTCAGCAGCATCTATCACTTGCTTCAAGTGTCATGAGGTGGGACACTATGCTAGCAAGTGCCCTCAGAGGCAGGCCCCGACGCCAGTTCGTTTTGACTTGGGAGCCACACCCGGTCGTACCCCTACCCCGGGAGCAGGACGAGGAGCACCCCCGGCCTCAGGACAGGCCAGCAGGACGCCGGTGGTGAGAGGTCAGGTGAACCACGTCACCGCAGAGGATGCCCAGGCAGCACCAGACGTTGTGATCGATGCGTTTCGTACATTCGGGCCTCGCCACCGCTTTATTTGATTACGAGCTTCGCATTCGCTTGTTTCTCGGAGTTTTGCTTTAAAGCAACAATTGAAAACTGTTGCTCTTGGATCATTCTTTTAATCCAATCCCCGATCCGAGTTGAGATCCAACCTAGGTTGTCCAGAGTTAGGATAACCATTCAGGGGAGTTGAGTTCAGGCCGACTGATTTTGTTGGATATGCGGTCCCTAGATGTAATCTTGGGAATAGATTGGCCGAAGCGGCGGTAGTGTTAGGCTGTGGGAGCAGAGCGGTGACCTTAACCAATTCAGACGGAGTTAAGGTGCGATTCGCAGCCAGTGAGTGCCAGCCAGAGCCAGTCATGATTTGCCAGAGTAAGGTAATCCAGTTGGAGGATGTACCGGTTGTCGAGAGTACCCGACGTGTTTCGGATGATCTTCCGGTATGCCACCGAGAGGAGGTTGAGTTTCGATTGAGCTTGTGCGTGTACCGCTCCGATTTCCAAGAGACCCTACCGGATGCCAGCCAATGACTTAGCAGAGTTGAAGAAGCAAATTCAGGAGCTTTTGGATAAGGGTTACATCAGACCAAGTTCATCCCCGTGGGGAGCGCCAGTGTTGTTTGTCAAGAAAAAGGATGGTAGTCAGCGCATGTGTGTAGACTACAGAGCACTTAATGAGGTCACCGTCAAAAATAAGTACCCTCTGCCCAGGATCGATGACCTGTTTGACCAGCTTAAGGGAGCAGGAGTGTTCTCCAAAATTGACTTGAGATCAGGATATCATCAGATGAGGATACGTAAGGAGGACATACCCAAGACAGCCTTCTCGACTCGTTATGGTCTATACGAGTTCACAGTGATGTCATTTGGTTTGACCAATGCTCCAGCATATTTCATGTATTTGATGAATAAGGTGTTTATGGAATATTTGGACAAGTTTGTCGTTGTATTCATTGACGACATTTTGATATATTCCAAGGATGAGGAGGAACATCAGGAGCACTTGAGGTTAGCATTGCAGAAATTGAGGGATAATCAGTTGTATGCAAAGTTCAGCAAATGTGAGTTTTGGATGAAGAAAGTCGCTTTTCTAGGGCATGTGTTGACAGCAGAAGGAGTCGCAGTTGACCCAGGGAAAGTAAGTGATGTTTTGGATTGGCAGTCACCCACTTCAGTTACCCAGGTCAGGAGTTTTCTGGGTATGGCAGGATACTACCGTCGCTTTATTGAGGGATTTTCCAGTGTGGCCAGACCCCTCACGCAGTTGCTCAAAAAGGAAAAGAAATTCACTTGGACGCCAGAGTGCGAGAAGAGTTTTCAGAAACTTAAGGAGAGTTTGACCACAGCCCCAGTGCTTGTGTTGCCTGATATAAACAAGGATTTTGAGATATTTTGCGATGCCTCGCGCAAAGGTTTGGGTTGTGTCTTGATGCAAGACAAGAGAGTGGTAGCCTATGCCTCACGCCAGTTGAGACCGCATGAGGAGAACTACCCCACCCATGATTTAGAGTTGGCAGCCGTAGTGCATGCTTTAAAGATTTGGCGACACTATCTGATGGGTAACAGATGTGAGGTTTACACGGATCATAAGAGTCTGAAATACATCTTTACCCAGTCCGAGCTTAACCTCAGGCAGAGGAGGTGGTTAGAGCTGATAAAGGATTATAATGTGGGCATACATTATCATCCTGGGAAAGCTAATGTTGTTGCAGATGCCTTGAGCAGAAAGGTATACTGCAATTCAGTGATGGTTCGAGAGAGTCAGCCAGCTTTGCATGAGGAATTTCAGAAGCTTAGCCTTGAGTTGGTTGAGCCAGGATTTTTGGCAGCTATGGAGATGCAGCCTACTTTGGATGGTCAGATTCGCCAGGCTCAGTCAGATGATGAGGCATTTCAGCGGATCAGAAAGAATTTAAGTGAAGGCAAAGAGTCAGGATTTTCAGTGGATGACCAGGGAGCCTTGTGGTTCAAGCAGCGTTTGTGTGTACCCAACAAGCAAGAACTAAAGGATGTGTTGTTAAAAGAGGCTCATGAGTCACTATATTCGATTCATCCAGGCAGTACCAAGATGTACCAAGACATTAAGGATAAGTATTGGTGGCCAAGCATGAAGCGTGAGATCGCTGAGTATGTAGCTCTTTGTGATGTTTGTCGAGAGTAAAGGCAGAGCACCGAGAGACTGCGGGTTTGCTACTGACCATTGAAAGTCCCCAGTGGAAGTGGGAAGAAATTGGTATGGACTTTATAGTCGGTTTGCCTAAAACCAAAGAGGTCATGATTCAATTTGGGTCATTGTGGACCGTTTGACCAAGGTTGCTCATTTCATTCGATTAAGGCGACTTACAGTGGTGACAGATTGGCGAGCTATATATGACCGAGATTGTCGGTTGCATGGTGTGCCCAAGAAGATTGTGTCGATCGAGGATCGCAGATTCACCTCTCGGTTTTGGGGTAGTTTCCATAAGGCTATGGGAACTCACCTGAATTTCAAGATCAGCATATCACCCCAGACGGATGGTCGGCAGGCGAGTTAATCAGTTCGAGGACATGTTGAGAGCCTGTGTGCTTGATCATGGGTCTAAGTGGGACGATTGTTTACCCTTTGCGAGTTCTCATACAACAACGATTATCGAGCCGGTTTGCGAGATGTCACCGTTTGAGGCATTGTATGGCAGAAATGCGAGACCCTCTCAATTGGAAAGAGACGGGGAAGGTCGAGTTTTTGGCCCGGATTGTTTGAAAGAAGGCGAGGATAAAGTCCGCTTGATCTGAGAAAGGTTGAAAGTGCCCAGTCGAGAGAAAAGCTATCACGATACCAGCGCGAGAGCCGAGTTTTGAGCCGATGATTTTGTGTATCTTAGGATCACACCATTCAAAGGTGTGAAGAGGTTTCAGCTAAAGGAAGCTTGCACCGAGATATGTGGGTCCGTTCGGGATTACAAACGCAGGGAGAGGTTGCTTATCAGTTGGAGCTACCTGCGTCTTTCAGTGGGGTACATGACGTCTTCCATGTGTCCCAGCTGAAGAAGTGCCTGCGCGTACTGAGGAGGTTGTGCGATTGAGGCCGTTGACTGCGGGAGGATCAGCTGTACAAAGAGCACCAGTCAAAATCTTGGAAGTGTCAGAGCGAGTCACCCGGAATAAAGCGGTCCGTTTTTGCAAAGTTCAGTGGAGCAACCATTCCGAGGAGGAAGCCACCTGGGAGCGCGAGGAGGATCTCAGAGCGGAGTTCCCGAACCTATTCTCTTAGTAGCCCAGATCTCGGGGTCGAGATCTCGTTTAAGGGGGTAAGGTTTGTAACATCCTGTTTTTCTGAGATTTTTAAAGCCTGGATTTCAAAAATGAATTTTCTGGAATTTTCTGAAATTAATTGAAGCTTCAAATGAATTTTTAAAGTTTTAAATGATTTAATGTGATTAAAATAAACATTAACATAAGTGGAAAATATTTTATTTGTGTTCCTCGTGTCTCAAGGAATTTTCTGGTATTTTTGGTGAATTTTGGGATTTATTTGCTATTTTCTAGAGCTTTTAGAAGTTTATTTGAATTTCGGAAAAGAAAAGAAAAGAAATTAACCTCAGCCGCCCGATCTCCCTCTCTCCTCCACGCGTCACCCATCCGCGCGCGCGCCGCCGCCGTACCCTTTCCCGCGCGCCCGCTCGCCCCGCCGCCCGATCCCGGCCCGCGCCACGTGTCGCGCATCCGCGCCGACACGCGGCGGCATTCAGCAGCGCCGTCGCCCGCTCCGCCCGCGCCGTCCGATCCGTCCCGCGCCCGCATCCGACCGTCCGTCCCCGCGCCCGCGCGTGATCCTAACCCTAACCCTAGCGCCGCTCCGCCCCCGCCGTCGGATCCGCGCCACGCGGCGCACATCCCTCGCCCGCTTCGGTCGCGCCCGACGCCGTCCCGCCGTCCGATTAGCCGCGCGTCGCCACGCCGTCTTCGTCTCGTTGCACCACGCCGTCTCCGTCCGGACTCCCTCGGTTCGCGTGCCATTTAACCCGCCGCCGCCTCGGTTCGCGTGCTCCATCGCCGCCGCCGCCTTCTCTCGCCTCGCGCCGCCGCCCCAGAGCTGCGCCGCCGCCGCCTCGCGCGTCCCCACCCACGCCGTAGCCTCGCCGCCGACGCGCGCGCCGAGACCCCGATCCTCCCGCCGGTGAGTCCTCGCCGCCGTCGCCGCGTCGCCTCCGCGTCGCCGCTCCGTCGCCCGCGCCTCGCCTCGGTCCCCGCGCCGGATCTCACGCACCCCGTGCACCCGCGCGCCGCGCGCGCGCGCGCACGCGCGCAGCGCGCCGCCACGCGCGCCGCCCATCGCTGGTCCCCGCCGTGCGGCGCATCTCGCCATCCACCCCGGGAGGCATAAGCGCGCGCCACGCGTCTCCTCCGCGCGCCGGATCGTCGCCGCGCCCCGCCTCGCCTCGCGCTCGCGCGCGCGGCGCGCACGCAACGCGCCCGCTACGCGTCAGCGATCCCCGCCGCCCCGCCTCCGCACCGCCCGATCCGAGCCGCTCATCCAGATCTGAGCGAGCGGCCCGGATGCAGCCACGCGTCGTCGTCCCGGCCGTCCGATCTGACCGTGCTGCTGCGACCACGCCCGAGCCACGTCAGCACACCCGCCACGTGGCAGCCACGTGTCACGCCACGTCAGCTGCCACGTCAGCAAAAACACGCCCCCGGTGCCACGTGGCAGCCACGTCGGACGCCACGTCCAAGACGTGCCACGTGGCGGCACGAGCGACTGCCACGTCAGCCCTAGCCCCGCCGCGTCAGCACCGCCGCCCCGAGGGTACTGTTTGGTGCGCCGGGTTCACGGTGAACCCGGTATTCCGTGCGCCCGGTCTACGGAACAGTGCGGTTTCCGAATTTCTCTGTTTTCTTTTAGGGTTAATTTTCCGAGAGCCCGTTCTCCTCCGTCCTAGCTCCGATTGACCCCGTTCTTTTTTCTAAATTCATCTAAAATCGAGCTCTAGCTGTTGGTTCTGGTTTTGTGAATTTTTGAGTTCTTTTGCTTGTCATTTTATGTGTTTCTTTGTTTCGGTCGTTTTCTCTCGTTAGATTCGGATTCGAAGGAGCGAGTTTCGCGCTGTAAGACCAGAGTACCCACGAGCATAACGAAGGCAAGTCGTGTCCCTTGATCATGTTGAACCCAATTTTACAAACTATTATTTAATTATTTTGCTTTAAATTACATTGCATTGCTATTTTTATTCAAACCGTTGCACAGGTAGTTATTGTCCCAATTGCAATTATACCTCCTTGACACTTTGAAATACCATGACGCCATTGTCACCATAGGTTGGGAAATTTATTAGTGATGCTAGTTTATTTATCACATGGGTTGGTACGATTAGATTGCTTAGCCAGTTTATATCTACGATTGGTCTCATCACACATGTTAAATTATTAACTTGACTTAATGACCTATGAAACTGTGGTTGGTGCCACGTGTATTAAAATTTGTGTCACGTCATTGGTGTGACGTTGGCTTGGTTATACAAATTGGTTTTGCACTCGGGCAGTGATCGTGCAAGAAAGGGGAAATACAGTTGTACTTTGGGGATGTGGTAGTCTCGCGGGTAATGTTAAGGACTTAACTTTGTGCGCCATTGATCTGAGCTTAATCGTGCAAACCACATGTCTATTATGGGATGGACCTGGCTGATTAATTTGTAATATTTCAATTCAATTCTGCCATTGTGATGACATGGTTGCTGATTTCCATGTGGCGCAAGGGGGGGTGTGATGCGAAACCCTAGCGGGCAGGATTGTGTTGAGGTAGAGCATTGTAAAGGCCTTGTTGTGATTTCCTTAGGCCTAGGCTAATCACATCGTGTGGGTACAGTTGTGCAACCTCTGCAGAGTGTAAAACTATTCGAATAGCCGCGTCCTCGGTCATGGACAATGCTCGGGGATTTCACACGAGGGTTAGTGTTTCATTTATAACTTGGTGGTTTATGTTGGGAGTGAACAGGTAGTTCACTGTTGGTTCAAACTTGTGAATTGGTGTTCACAAGTGGTTCATGTTTATTCCGTTGATTATCTATTGCTACTGTTTTCAGTTAACTTTCGCTTTCAAGTTATTTAATATATTTCATTGATAAATGCCTTTATGCAAATTAACCTTTCAGCCTTCCTTTGGTAAGCCTTGCATATTATATTGCATTTATTGTTACAAACGACTTGCTGAGTACCAATGTACTCACGGCTTTACGCCTATGTTGCTCAGTTGAGGGAGAGGAGTACTACCAGCAGGAGGTGCCAGAAGGAGAGTACTACGACGACTTCACGGATTAGGCTTCGTTCTCCACTCGATAGCCTGTGGCTTGTCGATTGGTCGCTAACGCTTTATTTTGGATTTCGCTGCTATTTTGTTAAGCCCTTCCGGCTAGAGATATTGTAAGCTTGGCCATAAGGTCGTACCTTTGATATTTTATCGATATTCGAGTTTTCCTTTATTATTGTCGTGTGTATGACTGTGATGACATCTATGTTTGACTGTGTGCACTAGCGTGATCCTGGACTAGTGCAGTTTACACAGAGAGACCGAGTTTGCATATTCGGGTCTCGACAAGGAGGGAGCTAGAGTCGGGGGGGCGCCGGGCTTGGGGGAGGGAGCAGCATCGGGGAAGGAGGGCACCAGGCTCGGGGGAGGGAGCGGCGTCGGGGGAGGAGGGCACCGAAGTCGGGGGAGGAGGGCACCGGAGTCGGGGGAGGGAGCAGCGTTGGGAGGGAGGGCATCGGAGTCGGGGGAGGAGGGCACCGGAGTCGGGGGAGGGAGCGGCGTCGGGAGGGAGCGACGGCGGGAGGGAGCTGCGTTGAGAGCGACCGACGGCGTCGGGAGGGAAGGGCGATGCGAGAAAGCAATAATATACCAGGGGTGCTGGAGATCTAGAGTGCATGAGTGCGGAATCTGTGCCCTAGCTGCGGGTATTTATAAGGAAAACTATCACAGACGGTTCTGTAAAGGAACCGTCTGTGATAGTTCTATCACAGACGGTTCTATAACTAAACCGCCTGTGATATTACATTATCACAGACAGTTATAAGTTAAGAACCGTCTGTGATAGTAATACTATCACAGACGGTTCTTAACTAAACCATCTGTGATAATATAGTATCACAGACGGTGATAAGTTTAGAACCGTCAGTGATAACTATCACAAACGATTCTAAGTTTATAATATCACAGACGGTGATAACTATCACAGACAGTTTCTAATATCGATCTTACGTATAATTTATTGGATTCGGGAGAATGCGCTCAAGGCTAAATTGTGAACATGCAAAGTAAATACACGTGAATTTTATCCAAGTTTGGGCCTTCTCTTGAGAAAATAATAACCCTACATCCTGTGCTATTATTACTATGAATAGGGTTACAAGCGTGACAATGCAAAGAATTACACTGATTATAGAATGAATTAGTCCCTATAAGGACCTATCACTCGCTCTGGCATATCCTCTCTTCTCAAAATCTATCCTTTATATAGTTGGCAAATCGGTGGCAGTTGCTCCTTGCTAGGGGGCATCTTATCGCTTCAGGAGTTAACTGCTGGACGACGGTTAGTGTCAAAGAGACGTGGAAGCAGTTGCCGTAGGACGGTTATTGTCAGAGAGACGTGGGTAAGATCGTGTGCGGTTATGAAATATAAATGCATGCTTAACTACCTTGTCAGACCACCCTACCATAGGAGTAGGTTAATCATCAACTCAGACAGTCACAATAGGACTCTTAACCAAGTAGTCGCAGCAAGACTTACGACCAAGTGCTCATAGCAAAGGCCACAAGTAGGTTGTGATAGTGAGACTCACGACTGGGTAGTCGTAGGAGCCACGACTAGAGAGTCGTAGCAAGACTTACGACTAATAATCGTATGAAGAGCTTATGGCTAGGTAGTCGTAGCAGGATCTACAACTAGGTAGTTGTAGAAGGGCCTACGGAGTAGTTGTAGTGAGACTTACGACTACTCTATAAAATTTCTCTCCTATCGCTAAGAGATATATTCAAAGAATATGATGATGTAATAACTAAGAGGATTATTATATCCTCGTCAGGTTTCCAAATTGCTCACTCAATTGAACCCCATCCATGTTCAAAACTCCAACAAGAGCATTTATTGCTTGAGCATTGTAGTTCGAGTTTCCAAAAAGAGCATGTGTAGAATGAAGAGGCATGATGAAATCATCACTAATAATCCTCCATATACTTGGGCTCATGGCCTTCTAATTTCCAATAAGCATAATTAATGTCATCAAAAAGAGGTGCCTTTCCTAGGGTGATACCCTCACTAGTCGTTCTTGCTCTGTAGGCAATAAAGCCCAATAAGAGAGGCCAAGTTCTAATACCAATTCTAGAATCAAGAATAACCGACTAGATGGGGGTGAATATGAGGTTTTTAATTCTTTTTGCTAAAACATAATTTTATAGCAAATATGAACTAATTAAACTTGCTTTGCACAAGCAAGGCCTAAATCCTCTAGGTTTCACTAAGGTACCACAAACGTTTGTCTATACTAAATACAAGTCTAACTACACAAGTGAATCCAATAATTGCTAGAAATGTAAATATAGAAATTAAAGACAAGAGAGATAAACACCTCAATTCCACTAGGATTGCACTTTCTCCACTCTAGAGATGGCGAGTACCACACTACTTACAATCATATCAGGTCTCTTCACAATCTTTTTTGAAGAGATCACCATGCAAACTCCTCCAAACTATCTAGGTGTTGACAACCACCAAGAGTAATAATCCAATGATAGTTGCTTGAAGGTTTTCAAGTGCCACAATGATAAACTAGATAATGCAATGCACTTAAATGCTCTCAACAACCTCAAAATGTGAAAATAGAGCAAATGAGTTGAAGAGACAATAGCAAGAGCTCAAATGTATTCAATGGGGCCTAAGAAGAGTTTCCTACTGGTGAAGAGGTATTTATAGCCTCCACCCACCATAATGACCGTTAGAGTCGAAATCCCCAAAAATCAGGGAAAGCGGTACTACCATCATGTAATAGCTGGTACTACCACAACTACTATTCAACGGCTACTTATGATTTATTAAATACACATAAACTAGTCATTAATTCAAATATTGATAGTACCACACTCATAAGGCCCGGTAGTACTAATCACACTGTAGTATCGCACCTCAGCTGTGGTAGTACTAATTTTCAAAGAAGAGAAAATGCTCAAAAAATGCACCTCTCTAAAAATTAGGTACCGCCAACTAAAATGCAATCATATCACACTCTAGTAGTACCGGACTCAAGGTGTGATCATACCGCTCTAAGGTACTACCGTGCAGCACATGTAGTCATACCACTCTGTGGTACTACTGAATAGCACATGCGGTAGTACCGTTCTGAGGAAATATCAGAAATACACCTCTCTAGATAAAAAGCTACCAAAATGTAACTACCGGTAGTACCGAAGGATAGGTACTACCATTTAAATGCATACGATCATACCGATTTTCAAAGGAAAATTCAGATAGGATTCCAAATGAAGTTACAAATGCATATATGAACCATAATTGATCAAAGTGACACAAGATTAACTTTAAGCTATAGCCATGACCCCTTTTATAATCATCTATTCTACAAATCTAGTCTTTTTAACCAAACACCGAGATTGATAAAACTATAAAGAGGTCTTTAGATTACAATATACCTTTGTCTTGAGTCAAGTCTTGATCCATGTCAATATTTGGTCACCTTTGCATATCTTTTCCACAACGTCATCAGAATCTAGGACTAAATCTTTCAATCATCTTAATAAGCATGGTAGTCCCTTTAAGCATTGTTGTTATTAATTACCAAAATCATTTTTAAGGGCTAGATGCTTCAGGGTTAGATTTTCATATCCAAAAACTAGGAAGAAAAAGCTATGTGAAATTGATGTATGAGTTATGTGGGAGTTTGTTACTTGTTAGTTATTTATTGTATTAACCAATAAAATTTAGCTTTCTGCAAAACAAGCCAAGTTAGCCATTTCCTTTGTATAAGCCTTGCATCTATATATTGCATTCTGCATGCACAACTTGTTGAGTACTCTATATGCTCACCCTTGCTATGAACACAACTCAACTAGTGAAGAAGAAGAATCTTCACCGTTCTTTAAGAAGGAATGTTACGAAGGAGGATAAGCACTAGGTCGAGCAACCCTAATCGATTGTCTGTGGATGGAGATGGGTAATAGGTCGAGGAGGCCGGGGGGTGAATAAGTGCTTTTCAAATTCTCTTTGGCTAAAAGTAACTTTACAATGAAAAAGTATAAATTATATTGGTTTTGCACAAATAAGGCTTAAATCATCTAGGTTCACCTAAGTGCAAGATTTTCAATTCTAGGGTGACAAGTAATCAATTCAATTTCTAAGAATACAAATTGCAAGTATGTAAATTTGAGCACAAGAAAGCAAACCATAATTTTTTTACCGTGGCATTTGGAGACTTGCCAGTTTCCCCTAGTCCAGGTATGCCCAAATAAATTAGACTAGCTCTACGAATTAAGTCAACTAACTCACTTTTTACTAGTGGTAGCTCTTTCCCCTTTGGGTAGGTGAGCTCTATCCTTCATAACACGCGAGGCCTCTCCACATTGTTCTTTGAAGAGATCACCGGATACGACGTCTCCAACGTCGTCTAGGAGACAGTAACCCCCCAAAAGTAACAAGTTAAGCTACTTCCTTGATTCTCACCAAGTGCAACGAATGCACAAGCTCAAGTGGATACGAAATCTATCTCTAAATGCAACACATACAACAAGAGCCCTCTCTCCTTGCTCACAAGATATAACACAAACACAATTAAAAGAAAAGGCTATTACAAGCTTAATAGAATGAACATGAGTGCCAAATGATTGTCTCCCAATTGGCCAAGCACAAAAACTAGCAATTGGGGACAAAATCAACAAAAATCAGTAGGAGTGGTAGTACTACAGTTTACATAGTGGTAGTACCGCGCTACATGCCAACGACTGTAAACTTTAGCATTAAATGCTTAAAACTAGCCGTTACAAAAGGTGTGATAGTACTACCACACAAATGCGGTCATACTGGCCTAAGTGATGAGGAGAGCTCAAAAACATACTCTCTGGAAAAGGACAATTGCCACATATAAAGGCCAGTCATACCGAAGACCCTGCTCGGACCAGCATATCATACCGAGCGATAGTACCGCCAACAAATGGGAGGTACTACCGGCCTAGGTAGTCATACCGCAGGTAAAATGGTGGTAGTACCGGCCCAGAATTTAATACAGATGACACTTAGAAAAACAATTATAACTTTTGATTCCGATGTCACAATTAAGTGATATTAGACTCTATGAGAACCATATTAAGAGGGCTATGTAACTCACCTATTTGTATGATCTTAAACATATTAGATCAATATAGAAAGCATACAAACTCTAAAGGGTCACTACCACGATCTATGTGTAATGCCCCGAAATGAACCCTTAAGGGCTTGTGCGTAAATAGTAAAAAAGAACTACATGACAATGGGATGTGCAGGTTTTTTTAGCGGAGTTGGTTTCCTAGACTGAGCCAGACGGAAATTTAGGGGTGGAGTTGTCTAGAAGATGACAAATCAATCTTCTAGGTAAAAAAAACAGGAATATAGATGATTTAATCTGAAAATTTGGCCAACTAAGAAAATATAGGGAATTTTATGTAGATTCCATAACTAGTATAGTTTGCTATTTTACGATGCAGGAACTGAGAGTTATGATATTTTGAATACCGAGACAACAAGGGGGACTTTTTGGTAAAGACAGAAAAAGGGTGGTTTTTAGAAAGCACGTAGGAGTGTTGTCGATTGGTTGATGTCTTATACAGTTATGGATGGTTTTGAGAGTGAATATTTCCTTAGGACTAGTAGCTTCAGGTGTGTTGTCACCTTTAAATCTTTTTGGTCGTCATAATTAAGAAAAAGGTAAGTACATAGTAAAATGATGGTTGATAGTTGGTAATTGCTATTTTGTTTATGCCATGCGGTATTTGTTCATATTCTATTCATTATGATATTAAATTGATGACAATTGTGACATGTGATAAAATGAAGATAAATGGCATTCATGACATGACATGTGCATTATGAGTTAGGACAATAAGAAAGTTGATAGCTATGCGTAAAGCTATATAACTATTCTAGCGTGCACTTGAGTAAGACCTACAGAGGTAGGCACCTCCACGGGATGGAGAGCAAGACCAACTTCGGTAGGCACCTCTACGGGATGGAGGTAGAGGGTGACATCGATAGGTGTATCCTCCACTATACCTGCATAAGCTACAGAGGAGACATGAACATGAGCATTGTATTGCACTAGAGAAATTGAGATGAAAAAGGAGAATGGTGAAAATTTGAGTAAATGATAAATTGATTATGTTGTTGATACTGATATTTTATTGTATACTTGCTAAGTCGTGGACTCACCTCTTGCTTTATTTGTTGTTTTAGGTGAGCGTTGAAGGCACCATGCGTGGAAGGGAGTAGCACATAGATATTTGCACTTATTAGCTCCTCACTTCACCTAGTGATGTATCACTTCTGGTCATGAATATTTTAGTTTTATTCATTGTAATAATTGGTTAATTTATGGATTCCCTTATCTTCTTATAGACTGTAATATTGCGAGATAATGCGTTACTTAGTTCAGTCTTATTTATGACGTTTCTGGTAATTGTTTGGTTCGTATTATGTTAAATTTATGATTTATAATTGATGATGACATCACTTCTACTGATATGAACACTCCTCTTACTGCTTCCATGAATGATGGGCAAGGTCCAATTACTCGGGCACGTGCTCGTCAACTCAACTATCAGGTAAATTCATTTTTAGGAGTTAATAATATTTCTGCTGAGAATTCGATACTTCCTAAGACTTATGATTTTCTTGTTCTTAAGAACCATGGAGAAGAACCACGCGAGCTCAAGTGTAGAAGTGGAACCGTCAAGCGTAATCCAACTCATATTCGCGAGTTCGACTCAAATTCGGACTGTTTGACAGCGCCTACTTCAAACGGTCAAAACTTTTGATCCAGAAGGTTTCTCGAGGCCCGTGAGTACTCGTTGGAAAGATTTTGGAGTCTACTTTCAGATGAATCTGATCTTACCTCGAAATTCCATCCGAGCCGATCAAAAACTGCAAAACAAGTTACATCATTTTTCTAGTCCGAGTCAAAGTGGGCCTTGAGCTTTGTAATCGAGTCCTGTTCGGCTTTCAAGTGTGTTGGCCGACCCTCAATAGTACCGCACCCCCTTTTATTAGTTAAATACGGTTTTCCCCTCTCCTATTTAAGGAGGTCGCACCTCTTCAGTTTTCCTCGGGTTTTTCGTAACAGTTTATTCTGCTTAACAGTCTCACCGCACGTCTGGTTGAGGAACCCCAACTTGTGAACTTAATCTTTATTCGCAATACAATTTTAGATTGCATCTTTTACTCTCTTGCTTGTGTTCTCGATTCGCTTGCAGGAGATAGCCTTCTTGGCAAGGTCAACCGCGTTCGGCACGATTGATAACCATCGGAGCAGTGGTGTAGTGGTTGCGAGGGGATCGATCTGTTTTGGTTGAAGTTTTTGGATCATCAATGTCGAGTTCTCCACAATCGACTTATCAGTACCTCTCGAAAGATCGGGCCATCGTCACATTAATCATGTTACTAAAATTTATATTTAGTTTCATGTGTAATGTTGTTCATGGTATCTAGGTGATATTAATACCTGCTTATTGGTTTGAATTGGTAGTGGTAGTGGAGTGGTTGTAGGTGACATCTTGAGCTTTGGTTGCGCTGGGGTATTACACTATGTCCAGGAAAATAGCAACAAGCAATCTTACACCATGCATAGGAAAAATGCATGAGCTCTAATAATTTGCAAAACATATTTGAACACTTAAATCATGCCATAAGGAGTAGGTATATGAACTTCAACTATTTAGAAAACATATTTACAAAGTATAGTCACATGCTACAATGAGAAATGTGTGAGCCACAACGATTTGCAAAACACATTCACAAATAAAAGCATCCTACCATGAAGATCTAGAACAAACGAGATAAACCTATCAATACATGAAAAGATTCAAGCTACTAGACAAGGCCACTCTTAATAGCATGACAACCTATACTAGCAATCTAGTTTCTAAACCAAACACCGAGATCAGTAAAAGACTAGGAACACATCGTTAGCATGTGCTAGTTTTACCTTTGCCTCACGTATCCTCTTAAAGCTTGTTGACGAATATCTTCACTTCAAGTCCAAGTCCTTTTCTTGATGTGCATCAACACATGATGCATCATCTTAACTTGATGGCCTTTAATACATGAAGTCATCCACCACTTCGAGATCTTGACCTGATGACCATCAATACTTGATGCCATCCTGAACCTTGACTTGATGATAATCAACTCCTAACACCCTTTCAAATCATCCTCATCATGGGACCTAACTTATTTCACTAATTCATAAAAATATTAGTCCCACAAATCAATTCTCATTAATTACCAAAACTCTCTGTTAACAAATAATGGAGGGACTAGATGTTAGTGATATGCCCTAGAGGCAACATGGAGATGTTGTATATATCACATACTATGTTTATGATACATTACTTTGTTCCTTGGAATAGACATCATCATTATTGATCAATGAGTATGTGACTTATTCATGAGACTCTTAAATACTAAGATGTTGCTATTTCTAAATGATCCCTGATCGTATATCATATGAGGAACAAATATGATTCAAAGATAAAGATCAGCATATGTATTGATTGATGATCATGTCTCATGGATCATGGTATGGTGATACCAAATCAATAATATGGACATGTGTTAGTGAACATATGTTGGATAGACCTGCCATGAGACACTGCAGAGATTCCATATGTCATCAGTTGGTCTCAAGTAGTGTTTATGTAGAGTCCTTAGACTTGAGATCATCATGGTTCCCAACATGAGTAGTAGCTTATTTTGGGACTACTAAACACTACTCCAGAATCGGGTAGTCATAAAAGTAGTCTTCGGGTTTGCTATGAAACATGTAGTGGGATGTGAATGATCAAGATAGAATTTGCCCCTCCTTATGGGAGAGATATCTCTGGGCCCCTCGATGTAATGGATTATGAAAGTGCATGGCCATGCCAAGGTGATTGAGGAGTCAATCACGAGTTTATAATCCATCACGGAATCGAGAGAGTGATTGAGCTATTAAGAGGATGACACAGTCTCGCCTTGAGCTCAATCTATATCGTGAGGCAAAGGGATTCGTACATGAGAGAACATTACGAGTTCAGTGATATGATCTTTACATATACTTTGGGGTTAATATGTCTTACTAGAGGCCGCTATTAACATGGTAACCGGAAAGGCGTTTCCGGTCACGACCAAGTATACGTGAACCTCTGTGGTCGCACGCTTAACCGGTTGGAACACTAATTCGAATATGATTCGGATATGGGCTCAATTCGGATAGAGATCCGAATAGACTCCTATTGGGCCTCGGTCCACGAGGCCCACGTGAGGAGGTCTATATATGGAGGCGAGGGGCGGAGGATTCATCCTGTTAACATCTAGCAAAACCCTAGCCGCCACCTCCGAGCCAAACCCTAAGCGCTCACGAGTGCTAGTACACTCGCGATCGGCGTTCGGCCGGGACGTGTGGATACGGTGGAGGCGCGCTCGTTGCGATCTTGATCGGCGTGCGTGGAGGAGACGATCTGTTCGGGACGATCGGCTACTTCCACTACTACCTCGACGCGTGATTGGATCGGTTTCCAATTCTTCTTCACGCATGCAAGGCCCGAGTGGTAACGATCCATGATCCTTCCTTAGCATGATGTTCTTGGGTGCGCGGTAGAAAAGTTTTGTTTTCTGCTTCCGTAGCCTACGCGTATTCCATTCAATCTCCCCCATTTTGGTAATTGATGACAATCTCAACAAATAATGAGATAATAAGTTAATTTATGAGTATACATCATGTGCACAATAATTGTATACTCTAGGATAATCTTGGAAGTAATTAACTCATTTGAATAGGAGTGTTTAACTTTAAATTAATTGTTAGCAAAATTACACAGTTGCTTGCCATTAATCATCCAAAACATTCCGTTAACATGTAATAGTTTTATTAACACATAATAGACGAACTGGATTATTCAATCTCCCCTTTTTAGTGATTGATGACAACTCGATCTCAAATGATTGAATTTAAATCAACATTAGTATATATGAACTACACAAGGTATATATATTCAAGGGATACATTTCAAAATAAAGACCCTCAATAAGTGTGGATGAAGAACAAGTATCAATACTAATGAAACAGCAGAATATAGAGTGAACTTCCCCTAAATACGTCTATGCAACAATGTGCAATAAAACATATGCACATATTTAAGTTAGACTTTTGGTAGAGTTTGACCTATATTTTGGATCCGAGAAATGTAACAAAACATAAAAGTATAATATCATATGCATATCTCAAAATTTCTGTCTTTCCATCAAAATGAGACTAAATAACATTGTACTCAACAAGTGTGTTATTCTCACATTTAAATTTTTCATTAATCCCCAAAACCAATTTAATAGAGCTTCAAATTACAATATTCTCTTTTTTAGTGATTGATGACAAATCCATCATAAATAACCACATTTGGATATTAAAAAACATATGGTTCGAATTTGAGCTATTAAATTTAGGGATGCAACTGGGCCAGTTCGGCCTGTTGGCACGCGTGACCCGCTTCAAATTTTTGGCACCAAAGGGTAATGGGCCGGACCCAAAATCAACAGGTTTAATAGGGGCACCGACACAATCGAACCTAGGATCGACCCGAGCCCTTCGCACGCGAGACCCAACGCCGCTGCTCCGCCTCTGCCGTGCTCCTTCTCCGTGCCTTCGCCTCCTCACCTCCACTGCCGCTCTGCCTCCGTACCTCCGCCTCCACCGCTGCTCCGCCTCTGCCACCGCGAGCTTCTCTCCCTTCTAGCACCTTCTCCGGATCCCCACCGCCACCTTCTACGCCGCGAGCTCCTCCGGATCCCTGCTGCCTGTTGGAGTGTAATCTTGAGCATTTGCTATTTTTTAGTTGCATTCAAATATGTTTTCTGTTCGCTGGAAAGATCCGAAGTAACCAGATCCAGTTGAACAGACTTAGTCATTTTTGTTTCCGTAGCTGAGCGTGTTGTCCGAGTTAGTAGGACGGGATTTGATCTTTTCGTTTGACATTTTCCTGCATGTAACAGATTCTATTTTTAGTGATTAATGAGAGTATAAAAGGAGGACCTCGGAAGAGCTGAGGTAGAGCGCTGCAACTGCAGTTCTTTCTCCTCTTGTTGTCTCTTCTGTAGTCGGATGTTTCTTCAGTTACTGTTCAAGTCCAAAACTACTTCCAGAGTGCGTGTGAGTTCAGAGTTCAGAGAAGAGGAGTGCTTTCAGAGTGAGTGAATGCAGCAGAGAATTCTAACATTGTGAGAATTCTAACACTGCCATCTCCTCCGCCGCTGCCACCCAACCAACCCACCGCCGCCACCCTCCCACCAGTTGCGTCCTGCCCAGTGACACGAAGGTATGCTGCTCTTGTCTTGTGGTTCTAGGATTCAGACATGAGATTAAGAAAATATGGTCTTTGGATCTCTTGTGATGTTCTTGGGCAGCCTCTGCTAGCCCCTCTCCCTTCTCTCCTCCACTGGTTTGTACTTACTTGGGCCAAGAAAATATCTTTTCTGCTGGGGAACTGAAGCTATTTAGTTCAGTGTAGGGAATTAAAGCTACTTAGTTCAGTGTTACTGCAACTATTTGGAGTAAAAAAATCGTGTAGAGTCAGAATTGAAATGCATTTAAATGACAGCAAATAGTACTTTGAGTTTATGATGTTGCTGTTATTTATTTTGATCCCTCCAAGAATCATGGCTAGAAAAAGCTTATACATATGTACAAGCATTCAGACAAGTTTCGGGCCAAACAAAGCTCAGATACCAGCTTGATTACAAGTACTAATTATCCAAGTAAGCTCAATCATTAGACAATTAACTAACTAGAGTAAGTACAATATACATTCTAAACGTTGAACTGAATTTTTTTTGTTCTGTATTAAACTACCACTTCAGTTCAACAATTGATCAAAGCTATTGCTTCAATTTTTTATGCATAGTACGGATTTGCATGTTCAAGGTAATCTTGTTCAGTGCAGTTTTAGTGTCTTGCATGGTCAGTCGGGTAGTGTTTCAGCTAGTCAATCTGAAACTGGTCAAGAGTTGAATAAGGTTCAGAGAACGTTCTGAAAGTTCAGTTCTGTTTTTTTTACATTTGCGTGTTGTCTGGCTTATGATCCTGCATGTATGGGACGTGGCCGAGCCGTGTTTAGCAGTAGCATGATTTTCGGATCGGCAGTTGCCGCTGAAAGTGTGTGCATGAGTTTTGTAATTCAGTTGTCAGTTTGTTTTCCTCGATTGACTGTAGCTCACCCGAAAACAGTCTCTGAGTAACAGAGCGAAAATAGAGAAGGAGCGTGCTGCTCCGTTCGAGCCAAAACATTGTGCTTCCTCTGTGTTTTCTTTCTTCTAATAGAAACTTGTGTCCACTATCGTGTAAGTTTATGTGAATCACAGGGTCTGTACTTACATTTGAAGGAAGACTGATGGAGACGTGCCATGGATGAGGAGCTGAAATCAATTCAGGAGAATGAAACCTGGGAGCTAGTGGATCTGCCGAAGGGACACAAACAAATTGGTTTGAAATGGGTCTTTAAAGTGAAGAAAAATACCCAAGGTGAGATTGTGAAGCACAAAGCGAGGCTCGTCATGAAGGGATACGTCCAAAGGCAGGGAATAGATTTTGAAGAAGTCTTCGCTCTAGTCACAAGAATGGAAACCGTGAGATTGTTAATTGCCTTAGCTGCACAAGAGGGGTGGGAGGTGCATCACATGGACATCA
This sequence comes from Melocanna baccifera, assembly GCA_036346265.1. Taxonomy (NCBI): domain Eukaryota; kingdom Viridiplantae; phylum Streptophyta; class Magnoliopsida; order Poales; family Poaceae; genus Melocanna; species Melocanna baccifera. Next base: position 23,715,915 of record CM070682.1, on the reverse strand, counting down.
AGTCGGCATTTCTCAATGGAGACTTGAATGAGGAGGTGTATGTGTCTCAACTGCCCGGTTTTGTTGATAAAAGTTATAAAAATAAGGTGCTGAAGCTCCAGCAAGCACTATATGGGCTGTGGCATGCCCCAAGTGCATGGAATGCCAAATTGGACAAAAGCCTCATGTCACTCGGGTTCGAACGTAGCCCGCTTGAACATGTTGTGTACAAGAAACTGCAAGGACAATCCATTTGCTAGTTGGAGTGTATGTTGATGACCTCATAATCACAGGTTCAAGTATGGCTAACTTGGCTGATTTCAAGGCTCAGATGAAGCAGCTATTCAGAATGACAGACCTCGGTTTGCTCAGTTATTATTTGGGGATTGAAGTCAAACAGAGTGCAGAAGGTGTGACATTAAACCAGGGTACTTATGCATCCAAGATACTTGAGCAGATTGGGATGAAAGGGTGTAATCTGTGTCACACACCTATGGAAGACTGGTTGAAACTGAGCAAGAAGAGTTCAAATCCTCCCGTTGATGCTACATTGTATCGCAGCATTGTGGGAATCTTAAGGTATTTAGTGAATACAAGGGCAGACATAGCTTTTTCCGTGGGGTTTGTCAGCCGGTTCATGGAAGCTCCAACAACCGAGCATCTTGCAGCTGTGAAACGCATCCTCAGATATGTGAGTGGTACATTGCATTATGGTTGTCACTATGTAAGAAAGCAGGAGGTGGAAGCTGAACTAGTTGGTTACTATGATAGCAACATGGCGGGTGACATTGACGACCGGAAGAGTACTACTGGAACTGTCTTCTATCTTGGTTCATGCTTGATTTCTTGGGTGTCACAGAAACAAAAGGTGGCGGCACTATCTTCGTGTGAAGCGGAGTATATCGCAGCAACAACAGCCGCTTGCCAGGGCATTTGGCTCAGCCGGTTGGTTGCAGATTTGAAGATGCAGGAACCAAGCATGTGCAAGTTGAAGGTGGACAATAAGTCAGCTATCTCTTTGTGCAAAAACCTTGTACATAATGAGAGAAGCAAACATATTGACCCAAGGTACCATTTTATTCGCCAGTGTGTCGAAGATGGAAGTATAAATGTGGAATATGTCAGAACCGACACTCTTACTAAGCCACTTGGACGGGTGAAACATCTTGAGATGCGCCAGAAGATTGGGATCAGAGAGGTGATATTAAGAGAACAAGATTAGGGAGGTGAATGTTGAAGATAATCTTGTTCAGTGCAGTTTTAGTGTCTTGCATGGTGAGTTGGGTAGTGTTTCAGCTAGTCAGTCTGAAACTGGTCAAGAGTCGAATAAGGTTCAGAGAACATTCTGAAAGTTCAGTTCTGTTTTTTTATATTTTCGTGTAGGTGTTGTCTGGCTTATGATCCTGCATGTATGAGACGTGGCCGAGTAGCATGATTTTCGGATCGGCAGTTGCTGCCGGAAGTGTGTGCGTGAGTTTTGTAATTCAGTTGTCAGTTTGTTTTCCTCGATTGACTGTAGCTCACCCGAAAATAGTCTCTGAATAACAGAGCAAAAACAGAGAAGGAGCGTGCTGCTCCGTCAGTGCCAAAACGTTGTGTTTCCTCTGTGTTTTCTTTCGTCCGATAGAAACTTGTGTCCACTGTCATGTGTGTTTGTGTGAATCACAGGGTCTGTGCTTACATTGCATTCCAGACGTCACTATTAATTTGAGTTTTCAGCTTTGAATGCTCTCATAGTAATCATGATTAATAAATAGTAGATTGCAGTTTTACATAGTTACATATTTGTTTTCCTTCAAAGTGTACTTTTAAGTGACCGAGCATTTTAAGTGTACTTAAACGAGTATGACATGTAGCAATCTAAAAGCAGCAGCTTGCCACTTCAATGTTGATTGTCAAAGTGATCTTATTTACTCAAACAACGGCAGATACTAATATAACAATGCATTAGATTGCATATTATAGACTTTACTCGCAAGCTTGGAGTTTATTTTTTGAACTGCAAATGTCACATCTAATTGTAGCCATTCTTGGTAGTGATCTGAATGTCTGATAGCATACATTGCCTTATCCTCCTTTGAATGATCGAGAAAATTCCATTATTTTATTTTGAATATAGTAAAGTGCAACCTTTTAGCTTCAGGCCTTCAGCATTGTGAATTGGTTGAGATAATGGCTTTATGTAAGTCCCATGTTTAGGCTCATTGGACTAAGCATGACCTTTGATATGTCTAACAAGCTGAAGTACGTGCCTTCTTCGATGTGCACGATCAAGAAGGGAGTCACCCTGGAGGTATCCACCTGGAAATGACTGGACACTAGGTGAATTTAAAAGAGATGCTGCAATTTATGTCTTTAGAGCTTGCTGATGTTTGGAACAGTGTGGCTTCTACCTTACCTACATGGTTACATCTATTTGTTATGGTTACTAAGAGCAGCAGGAACTGTCCAAAATGTCTGCAGCATTGCATTATTTTTTGTTAGCTTCTGAATTACAGAGAGATGAGATTTAATGCAAGGATTATGACAATGCTGGATAGAAGAGAAGGTCCCTTTCCTTGAAGGAAACAGGGAGCTTTGCAATAGTTAGGCTTCAAAAATTTTCTTGTACCGAGAGTTCAGATGTTGGTTAATTAGTGTTGTAAGGCTTAAAACAACATTTTTTATCATTAAGTTATAGATCAAGTTGATGTTCTCCTAAGATCATACCTTAGAAATGGTCTTTATGAGACCTTTGTTTGTGAGCATGTTATTACTTTATTAAGACTGATGCATAGGTATGAGTTCGTTACTTTCTTACAATTGAATAATCGGGCCTAGAGAACAATGCTAAATATATGGCCCTTATGAATTGTTGGATCAACGTATAATACTTTCCAAGCTCCAAATGATAAGCGCTCAAAGGTCCAGCAGCAAGGCATAACCAGAATGGGGCTAACCCACGTAGCCCCAAAGGGTCCTTAGGGTAGAGAAAATGAGGGGTGGTCTGGACCTTGACCCTGTATTGCTCCAAGGGACAACGGGCAAGGTACAGGGTCAGCCTGAATCGGCCCAGTTGCATCCCTAATTAAAATATATCTATGCATATCACTAAGCAATTCGAGTATTATGTATATGAGAATGTCATGCTTGTTCACACTATGTATATAGGAGGCTATGTGAATAAGTGAGATGCTCCCCCACAAGATATGCACCAAATAAAGTGAAATTACAATAGAAGATATCAATTTGAAAAACACATCACCCAAATATAAGAAATTTATCATAGCTCATAAAAATTCTCCCTCTTTTGCCATTAATCACCAAAAATGCAAAATAAAGCTAAGCCAAAATGGAGTATTTGCAAAAAAAAAAAGAGCTTGGCAATGAATTCATCCTGCACCAAATAAAGTGAAATTACAATAGAAGATATCAATTTGAAAAACACATCACCCAAATATAAGAAATTTATCATAGCTCATAAAAATTCTCCCTCTTTTGCCATTAATCACCAAAAATGCAAAATAAAGCTAAGCCAAAATGGAGTATTTGCAAAAAAAAAAAGAGCTTGGCAATGAATTCATCCTAATATGGTCATGAAGTATATAAAATAGATACGTATAACCTATTTGAGAGTTTATTTTAAGAAGTTTTCAATAAATGACAAGAATTCCACAAACTCCAAGAATTCCACGAACTCCCCCCTTTTATGGCCTAAAAGAGTAAATAACTTGAAACTAGTCCATTTTTTTAGTTATGCAAGAAAATGGTATTTGAAACACATTCAAAGTACATAGAAATCATGGCTATAAACATTTTTCATGAAGATGCCATACTCAAATTCTCAACCACTATAAAAATATGCCAATATGCATTCAAGCTTTTCAAAAAAATAAAAAAAACCAAAGTTGCTCTTTAATGCATTGGGAAACATAGGGAAATAAGCTCCAAAAAATCTGAGATAAATATAGAGCTAGTACTTACAAATAAATACAAGTTTTATTTTGGTAGAATCACCCAAATCTCAACCATTTTGAAGATATGAAAATCACAAAGTTTCAAGTTTTCAGATTTTGACATTTCAAATGAGCTTCGAAAGACAGCTGAAAAGCTGGTTAAACGAATTCTAATAAATCTTAGAAAATGTGGCGTCAAAGATAAACTATAGAGTACCAAATCTTATAAGAAATTTTTTTCTCAAATTATGAACCTATTTGGAGATACAAAAAACACAAATCAACAAAAAAAAATTCAAAAGTCTGAATTTTCAACATATTGACCAAAGTGACAAAAGGTCATAACTTTTTCAAACTATGTTGGAATGTTTTCAAATTTGGCAGAAAAAACTTTGAACTCATAAGAAAGTTTTCCAAAAAGAATTTTTTAAAAAAGGAGTCTCCAATCAAAAGATATGCCAAAAGTACGCTTTGTATGCAAGGTTTTTGCTCAAAGAGAAGAAAAGTCAAAACTTTTTCAAATGAAGTCCAAATGGTTTGACATTTTTCAGAAATTAACTTTGGTATATTTATATGAGCATCATCCACGGCAACCAACCAATAGTGGTTCAGCAACAGCATGATATTCAGTAGCGCGGGCAACTGCTGGACATAGCACAGTGGCAATGGCTAGATGCGATACAGTGTTAGCGGCGACAACGGTAGGGACTGAATCGGTCAAGACTGTAGGGAGATTTGAATCAGAGACAGATTCAACGTGAGGAAGAGATGAGTATTAGGAAAGGCTATCATATATTTAGAAGTAATTCTTAGTATTTGTATGATATCTTTATATTAGGCAATCTATATTGAGAAGAGCTCTTTATTATTAGTATGATATAGTTTCCTTTGTTAGGAGGGTACCTTTTGATATATGGGTAGCCGACTGTTATTGAGAAGGCAATAAAGATTATTTTCAGTCCAAACTGGCTAGATCAGAGCCTCTGCCACAGGGGCAGATGGCCGTCAACGCCAATCCCTACCTCTTAATTCCAGCCATAACAAACATACATGCTTGGAGACTTCGTATTTGTTGCAAATGATCCCAGTATGCTACATTGGAGACAATAGATATTTGCCATAATGTTGGATAGCTTTTATTTTTTGACAGGCATAAAGTTGGATAGCTTTTATTTTCTTCATGTTAATAACGTCAGACTGGAGTTATTATAGAAACAATGGCGACTTTGTATGTCATTTCCCTTTTGCTACTTCAATCATTAACATGTGCTGAAAAAATATTAAAAGACTAGTAACATAAGCATCTCTGTACAAGTAATATGTTCCATGTTGGTTGTTTTATTTCATGCTACTGCATTACAGGTTGAAAGTTGAAAATGCTACTCTTTTGGAAAGTGTTGCTACTATGGAACGTCTCACTTCTTCGGTACATAGGCTGCATATTGTGCTTCTTCGTAAGCTCTTTTCGCTGATGGATGTAGCTTATCTCTATGAAGAAACAAAGTGTTGAAAAAAAGCATGATTGATGCATGATAGTTGTGATCAAACTTGGAGGTTATTTCTTTGCTAGGAAAGAAAAAAAGGGTTAACTTATACCATGGGGTAAATAGTCAAAGCAGTCGAATCCAACTATACATGTATCTCGAAATCTTTGAGGCAAAACAACTAGAAAAACAAAGACCAAATTACCTTATGCGAAGTGCAGGCTGAGAAATCAAGGTGTCATTCGATTGGGGTTAATAATCAGAAATTTGGGAATTCAGAATAACTTTAAATTTGTATGAGGATGGGCAGTGGAGTGAGCTAATACGACTTGTACACATGGGCCATGGTCCCCTTCAATTTTGCATATTACGTCTAGCAAATGTTTAAACTAGAAAATGGCCACTTCTTTGTTATGCGGTTCATTCTATTTGTACACAAGCTCCGCCACTGCACGCATTCACAAAAAAATAAAAAATAAAAAAGGTTACTGAATTCCTGTAACTGGAGATGTCTGAACTTGCATTTCATTCGGCCCTTGAGACACTGTTTTTGTTGCATTGCTAGCTTCAGGAATAATATATGATATATATGATACATGATTTTTACCTTCAGACTGTAACAAACAAATTTTCTCAGGCCTACGATGATGTTAAATCAGCTGGTTCTTTGGAGAGTACTTATGAAGCGTTGAACAGTCTTACAACTGAAGCAAACCTTATGAAGACAGCTCTTACTGTAGTTCTTCCAGTAAGCTGGTCAGGGTATTCATCAGACTATTACTTGTGATGCTCTGTAGATCCCCTCAGTTCTGCTGGCATGGAGATGGTGCAGCTACTAATATTAGCCACTGATATCCTTAAGGAGAGCTTTATGTTGAAGATATAATTAAGGCGTCCAAGTTGTTAGCACCGTTTGGTCCCCCATCGTTCTTTAGTTTAGAAGCATGCAATTTAATCCTGAGAGAGAATTGTCTGGTGTATATACTTCAATTGATCGATGTAATTCTTGTTGGTTTGCACTGCTAGGCATTGAAAATATAGGGAAAGGAGAGCGCCTGCAAATAAGTTTGTAAATTAGTGTATTGCTACTGCTCTAACTTCGATTGTTCAAGCTGATGGTTTTGCATGTTAGAGGCAGAACTAATCTTCAAGTTGATGATTTTGCATGTCGCATTTCGCTTTCATGTGTTAACTTTTTTTTTTGGAAATGGCCCTTTTGTGATCTTATATTGTCTATAAAATGAAACGAACCACCCAACCTCGTCTAGAATAGAACCTCGAGCGGTGAGAATGCAACAGCCAAGGAAGGGTGGGCGGGCAGGCAGGAATACGAGGAGTCTGGTTCCCGGATTGATTCCCAACGGGAGCAACTGGGCCTTCTTTGCAAAAAAAAAAAATCTTCTCTCTAATCTTGACTCTTTAATTTACTTAAGTTTACCTGAATTTAGGTGGCGACGCATTTTCTCAACACTCCGGACTTATCTTATCATTTATAGCACTGTTGATTCATTATCGCTGAGCGCTTCAGCAAGAGACGCTTTCCCTATCTTCGGCTTGTGTTATTCTGAAGTAAAGTGTCTGTAATCATTACAATTATAACACCTCACTTTTATCTTATCAAACCTTCGATTCTGATGACCTCGGCCATTGGAAGTGTTCTTGCCTTCACGTTTTAATTGGATCTCCCATTCGACGCGGGTCAATAAAATCTATCCTACATTGTTGGTACGATTGTTGGAGATGCGTTCCTCATACGCCTTAAGACGACTGATGACCTCCTCTATGGTCATTGTCTTTAGATCTCCAAATTACTTTATGATTGAAGCAATTCGGAGAAACTATGAGGGAACAACACAAAGGAATTTTTCACTACGTATAACTCTTCCACCTTCTCGTCAAGGGCTCGTATCTTGTTGGCGATAACCACCAGCCGGACGGCGAAGTCGTTGGTCGACTCCGTTTCCTTCATACACAGCACCTCGAACTCAGTTCTGAGAGTTTGTACCTTTGCTTTCTTCACACGATCAGCTCCAAGATGCATCGTCTTTAACGCTTCCCACGCATCTTTGGTCGTCTCCTTTTCGGCCAGTAGGAAGAGCGTCTCCTTTGGAATACCCTGATAGATGGCCGCTAATGCCATCAAATCCTTGCGCACGTCAATGTTGCCGTTCTCGATCGCGTTCCATACTCTTTGAGCTCTCATGTACACCTTCATCTTGATTGCCCATACTGCATAATTGCTCATCGTGAGCATCAGATAATGCAGCATGACAGCGGAACTCTCCTTTGCCGTCATACGAAATGATGCCTCGTCCCGATGACACCACTTCTCGAAGAACGTGACATAATCTTGGGCACGGATAAAAAATCAGGCTATCTTGAGGTGAATCTTAGGAACTTTGAGAAAATACGCTTCACAACTCTGATCACATCAAAATTTTCTGTTGATGTAATTGTCGCTTGCGCCTTGACATGATGTTTCTAATGTTGGAGATTTCTTTGCGTGGACGGAAGAAAATTGAAGTCGCTTTGGACCTTTTTTGTTTCTTCGTGCGCTTCTTTGTCTGGACGATTTCTTTGTGTTGTGCTTGTTCGCTTGGATTTGTTTGCTCCTGCTGCTCTTTTATTTTGCTACGCTGAGTCTTGGACTTCGCCTTGGAGACGGAGTACAAAAAAAAATTGATTCGGTTTCTACACTTGTAAACCGAGAGAGAACTAGCATTACCTTTTATCACCCGGCTTCCTTTTGCCTTTTCTTGTCTCGTGTTGGGATAGCTTGTTGTTGGGACAAGCTTGCTCCCGTCGGTCTCAAAAGCTAGCGCTTACGCGCTGCTGCTTCGCACGGCCTTGTCGCTGTCCTCCCTCTCCCGCTTTTTTGGCGACGCGACTGCGCGCCAGGCTGAGCGACGTGTGTCTCGAAAATGCCACGTGAGAGGAGACGCCGTACGCTACTGCTTCGATCTACTCGGGCTGAATGCTTGTTTTTTTTCTTTGTTGAACGAGACGTGCAAGCTTTCGTCGATTGCGCCGCTCACAGAAGATTGGGATTGATCTTGAGCTCTGATACCAATTGTTACTTTTTGCCTTAGGAGAAAACGCATATATTGCAAATAAACTGAGAGAACACAGGAGAATTTATGAATTTCTCTATTCTCTTACTTACTCCCCCGATTACACGGAGACGAACTCAACTTCGTCTTGAACTCAGAGTCAAGATTATTTGTAACAGCAACAGACTCCTCTTTTTTTGAAGGCTAGTAAGATACTCGTTCGGTGCGACGAAGTTCTAAAAAACAATGATAATATCATCAAATGTAATTTTAAACTATACAATAAACATTAAGATTCTCTTCCATGTATATGAAGCGAACTATATATGTACATGTTAGTACAGAAATTAAATCAAAAATAAATGTCAACACTTAGTAGTTGATATTGTTTCTTGTCTAACATTAGTATAAATAAAATACATAACACCTAGGACGTAAGAACATCTCTATATAATATTATGGGGTACGGGCGGTCGGCGAGACAGCGTAGGTGCTGTGTGGCTTTTGGCATGAACGTTGGCGACAGGTGAGCAAGACGGTGCGTGCGAGCGTGGGCAGCACATGGCATGAGGCAGCAGGCAAAGGGCGACGGCGAAAAAGTTTGAGTGCGTCTCTGCGCTTGGAAAGCGTATTTTTAGAAAGGGAAAGCTATTTGGCTTGGGAAACTTTCCGGATTTGGCAAACAGGATTTTTTTTTTGAAATTTTTTGGTTGTTTCCCGTGCATGTAGTGCAAAAAGAGAGATGCTGCGTGGGGGAAAGGGATTCCAATTCCTTCCGTGAATGTGTGCTATGAGCACGCGAAAAGGAAGGAAGGAGTCCGTAATGCATGCATTTAGTTGAGAAAAAGGAAGAAGTCGGTAACGAATGTGTTCCATTGACTGAGCTGGGTGAATCAGTTTTCTGAAGAACCGATCGATTGGTCTTTTCGGGAGTAGTTTTTTAAATGTGCTTCGTGCTAGGCAAAGAGGATGACAACGGGACAAATAACCCTTTTTATCATTTTATAAAAAAATAAGAATCGGGAGCACTCCAACCTCCTAATAGAAAATATTATGAACTGTCACCGATGAGTTCAGTTCGATCAATTCCTCCTATGCAAAAGAGATGGATCAAACACAGAACGATGCAAACAATAAATTAAATACAGAGAGACAAGGGAGGAACTTCTTTCTTTATTACTTTATCTATTCACACCCACTTTACAATGATTGGGACATCTATTTATAACTAAGTGGAGGGTGCTCACTATGAGCTAGGTTTACAGGCCCAGGCCTAGGTTTCCCAACACTCCTCTTGGACACTCATTCGACACGTTCATACCTCATCAAAACTCCATACAAACCTAGTGAAAAAATTGGAGAAAGAGTACATGATACATGTTATATTGTGTTATGTTGCATGAATTGCCTCATTAAAAACCTTGGCTAAGAAACTTCAAAAAAACTCGTCAAGGGAAAAAGAATACAATACACCATATTTCATTTAATCTACATGATTTATTCTTTGGGTACTCGATCTGTATGATCAAGTTTAATAGTGAGCTCGAGAAGAATCTCCCCTTGAGTTCTGCACTTCTCTAAGTCTCATTATTCTAATTCCATGTACACTTCTTTCAAAAGTAGATGTTGAAAGTGACTTAATAAATAAATTTGTAAGGTTTTCACACGACATAGTATGTAGTACCTTAATTTCGTTCATCTTTTACAATTCATGAGTATAGAAAAACTTGGGATTGATATGCTTTGTGAGATGACTCTTCACGTAACCTGTTTGTACTTGTGCAATACAAGTTGCATTATCTTCATATATAATTGTGGAAGCTTGCACGATATTCAATCCACATGACTGCTGGATATGGTGAATTATTCATCGAAGTTAAGCATAGTCTCGTGCAGCTTCATACAATACTATGATATCCGAATGATTTGTCGAAGTCGATACAAGACTTTGCTTAGACGATTTTCATGAAATGGCAGTTCCACTACACAGAAATACATAGTCTGTTTGTGATCTGACGATATGTGGGTCTGATAAGTACCCGGCAACTACATAGTCAGTCATATTTAGATCTTGGTTTTTTATGTAGAACAATCCAAGGTCTTTGATTCTTTAAAGGTATCGAAAGATATCCTTTATTTTCTGTCAATGCCTTTTGGTAGATTATATACTATACTTTACTAATAGGTTTATTGCAAATACGATATCCGGTCTAATGTAGTTTGCTAAATACATAAGTGCTTATACTACACTTAAGTATGGGAATTCTGGTCCTAAGACTTCTTCCCCCTCTTCTCTAGGTCTATATGGATCCTTGTCTTGCTGCAAAGATCTCCCGACCATTGGTACTTTTAAAGGGTATGCCTTTGCAAAGTTAAACATTTCTAACACCTTCTGAGTGTAGGTTGATTGATGTACTAATATTCCTTCCAGGACATGCTCGAGCTGCAAGCCTATTTGATTTTACTAAAATATTTCATTTCGAACTCTAATTCTAGGTAAGAGCTTGCTTCCTTTATATCTTCCAAGGTTTTGATGATATTCAGATTATCTGCATATACTGAGATTATACAAAACCCATTCCGAGATCATCGTATAAATACACAGGGATAATCCTCATTATTTGTGTAGCCTTTCTTGCATAGAAAGTTGTTTAATCGATTATACAATATTCTGCCTAATTTCTTAAGTCCATACAACGACTTTCTGAGTTTTACACTGTACAGATTTCTATTGTTCTATCTTGGCTTGGGACAGGAATACATTCAGATACCTTTATATAAATATCTGAATCCAAGTTTTCATAAAGGTATATCGTTACCATATGCATCAATTTTATTTCTAAATTTAGATTTACTGCCATCAAAATTAAATATCTAAAGGTAATGTCGCCCATGATAGGGGAATAAGTTTCTTCATAATCAACTCCTGGGAGTTGAGTAAAACCTTGTGCAACAATAAAACCTTGTGCAACAAATCTTGCTTTATATCTTACAATTTTATTTTTCTCATTTCTCTTTCATACAAATACCCACTTATGCCCTACGGGGTGCACATGAGGAGACGTGCGGTTTATAGGCCCAAACACCTCTCTTTTATTCAGAGATAATAATTTAATTTTGATTGTCTTTTTCTAATCCTCCCAATCTCACCTTTTCTTACATTCAACGAGCGATGCAGACTCTAGATCAAGATAGATGATTGTGATAATTTTTTTGCAAAGTAAATATCGACAATGGGTATTATTCTATTCATAGATTCTCCTATGTACACATACTTTATAGCTATTTCATCATGGGATGATTCTTGTAGTTCTTCAGCTTGCTCACCGCTCCTTCTAGTTGCAGGGCCAAGTGCCTTTAGTTTGTTAGCTCTAATGTGTGCGCACGCATACATATTGGTTTCTTCCTCCATGAGAATGTTCAGATCCGGTATACCCTTTTCTGAAGGTGCCATACTAGTGTTAGGTCTCAATTGGATCTCCTGCTGGTTTTAGAGAACTTCACTGATTGATTGTGTCAAATCCTTCTTATTCTTTTTCACCAGGCATCCCTGATTACTTGGGATTCGAGGGGTCGGAGTTATCATCCTTTTATTATGAGGCATCTGGACAGGATTAGGGATACCTTCAATTTTCTTCGGTATTTCAACACTCTCTGGTACATTGCGTGTAGGCACATGTGACTTGGTCACACTCCTTAAATCACTAAAGTGGTCAGGCAGTTGGTATTTCAACACTCTCTGGCGGCTTCCTCCTCCCTTCCTCACAGTTGGCTCCCTCCTCTTTCTCTTCTTCCTCCCTACATCTTCTCCTCCTCCCTCCTTAGTCGGCCGACTCCCCTGCCCTCCCTTTAGCTGGCCAGCCCTCTCCCCTCATAGCTGGCTCCCAGCTCTTCCCTTGCCTCCTCGTGCTATGAGCAGCCAGGCGGAGCAAGGGAGCAGCGGCGGGCTGCGGGGTGGATTTAAGTGTGGCGCGGGCGAGAGGGTAGCGGCGGCGATGGCTTGCGGCGCGCTAAGGGGTGGCGGCTCAGCAGCAACAACAGTAGAGGTAGTGGGGTCGAGGACGGGCGGGGCACGACCGGAGGAGTGACAGTGCCGATGGCTGGTTAGTAGCGGGGTTCTCTTGGGGAAGAAGGCAGCAGTAGTGAGCACAGGGGAGGGGAGGCAAAAATTGAGTTTGCTTCCCCCTCTCCTGGTGCCCCCTCTTATATGGGGCCTTGGCATGGGCTGGACCGGGCTAGGCCTACCCAGGTATGACATTCTTCCTCTCTTAACAGAATTCGACCCCGAATTCTGAATCACGGTAATCTACGCGGGAAATATAACAAACTGGATTGAACATAAAATAACTCTAACTCGTACCTATGCAGAACAACTCTGGGTACTTCTCGCGCATGTGACACTCCAATTCCCACGTTGCTTCTCATTCAGACTGTTGCAACCACTATACTTTAACATACTTTAACTCCGCGAACACAGGTGTGGTAGCTGTTGTTGTAGGCAAACTCTGCGAGTACCAACTGATCCTCCCAACCACCTCTCCACGACAAAACACAGGACCTCTATGTCCTCTAGTGTTTGAATTGTGCGTTCGGATTGCCCATCCGTCTGTGGGTGGAAAGCAGTACTAAACTAAAGTTTCATACCTAGAGTACTTTGCAAACTCTCCCAAAACTTGGAGACAAACTTGGTATCTCTATCCGAGACTATCATTTTGGGCACACCATGCAACCTCACTATTTCACGCACATAGATGGGTGCCAAATCGCTCATCGAATTTGTCGTGCGAATAGGGATGAACTACGCGGACTTACTAAATTGGTCTACCACTACCTAAATCGCATCTTTACCTCGCTGAGTACGAGGTAAGTCAACAACAAAACTGATAGTAACATCATCCCATGGCCATTGAGGGACATCTAAAGGCTGCAATAGCCTAGTGGGATGCTTATGCTTAGCCTTCACTTGCTGACAAATCCCGTAGGACGCTACATAGCGAGCCACATCCACTTTCATTTTTTTCACCAAAAGCTCTTTTTCAAATCCTGATATATTTTGGTTTCACCAGGATGTACCGTGTACGGGGTACGATGAACTTCCCTCAATATTTCATCCTAGACTTGAGCCTTCTATGGCACGCAAAAGCGGCCTTTAAACCGCAATGCGCCCGACTCATCAATGGTGAAATCCCCCATTTTGCCTTCATCAATGCACTTCTTCACTTGTTGGAGCAATCGATCATGTCGCTGCGCTTCTCTCACTCGTTCTGAAATTGCTGATTCCAGAAACAACTGCATCTCAACCTATGCTGTACCAGCATAACAATACGAAATTCTCATCCGTTCAAAGTCAGCAACGAGACAGTCTAGAGTGGAGGGTGTCGTCTTACGACTAAGGACATTAGTGACCACATTCGCTTTGCCTGGATGGCACTGGAGAGTGATATCATAGCTCTTGATCAGTTCCAACCACCTTCTTTGCCTCAAATTCAATTCTTTCTGAGTGAAGATGTACTTGAGGCTCTCTTGTGGTCAGTGAAAATATCATAGGACTCTCCATAAAAATAATGTCTCCAAATTTTTAGAGTGAAAACCACTGCGGCAAGCTCTAAGTCGTGAGTGGGATAATTCTGCTCATATTTCTTCAATTGTCGCAAGGCATACGCGACCACTTTGCTATCTTGCATGAGCACGCAACCCAAACTCACTCGCGATGCATCCGAGTAGACCGTAAATCACTTTCCTAGTCAGGAAGAGTGAAAACAGGGGCAGTTACTAACTTCTCTTTCAAAGTATTGAAATTGCGCTCGCTTTCATCGGTCCACTAGAATTTCACGCCCTTCCACGTGAGTTGAGACATTAGCTTGGCAATAATGGAGAAATCTTTCATGAAATGCCGGTAATAACCAGCTAAGCCAAGAAAACATCTCACCTCTTTAACATTAGATAATCTCTTCCAATCTACTACTGTAGAAATCTTGGCTGGATCTACTAAAATACCCTCCTAGTTAATCACATGACCGAGGAAGCCCACTTCAGATATCCAAAACTCGCACTTTTTCAACTTGGCAAAAAACTGATTATCTTTCAGAGTCTCGAGTATGAGTCTCAAATGCTGTTCATGCTCTTCCTCCATCTTGGAATAAATCCGAATATTATCGATGAACACAACTACAAAGTAATTCAAATACTTATGTAGCATGCTGTTCATCGTCTCCATAAAGATAGCAGGGGTATTTGTTAGTCCAAAGGACATAACTTTATACTCATAGTGCCCGTACCTTGTGGAGAAAGCTATCTTTTCAATATCTTACTCCCGTACTCGAATTTGATTATACTCATATTGTAGATCAATTTTAGAAAACACCTTGGCTCTTTTCAATTGATTCTAGAGAATGCAAAAATAAGTGAAATTTAAAACTTTTGGTATGCATTTTCATTGGCTTTTATTGGAGTGCCTTTGGAAAAATAATTTGCAAACACAAGTTTTGGAAAAGAAAAATATGCAAATGATAGAATACAATTTGAATTTAAAATCAAAAATGAAAAGATGATTGATAAGTGGCATAGAAGAATTTATAGTAGAAATCAATTCATAAATTCAGAGATAAGATTATGGCACTGGAAATAAAATTTTAGTATCTTTAATCATATTCCTTAAATGACTCAAATCAAAATAATGCATGTTACATAAAATAGAGACATTCCAAGAATTTTCTTGAAAAATCCAATGCAGATGAAATTCTAAAAATTTTACATAATAATTTGCACTATGTCACGAGTGTCCACAAAAGTTTTCATAAAGTTTAGAAAAAAGTCGTCAATACGAGGCAACGTGTATTTATTCTTGATGGTCACCCGATTAAGAGCATGATAATCTATGCACATGCACCAACTCTCATCCTTCTTCTCAGTGAATAGGATAGGGGCTTTCCAAGGTGACATGCTGTGATGAATCAACCCTTTGGATAGCAACCTGTCCAATTGGTTCTTCAACTCTTCTTGGTGTGGTCATACTAAACGGTACGGGGATATAGAAATAGATTGAGTACCCAGAACAAGATCAATTCTAAACTCCACATCTCTTCTTGGTGGCATCTCCGAAAGCTCTTTAGGAAATACGTCGGGATACTCACATACCACTGGAATACCCTCAATGCATAAAGCCGCACTGGGCTTTTCCGCAAGTGGTAGAAGTAACCCATATTTGAGCATTCGTCGTCTAGGGAACAAGTGGGGCCAACACAAAAGAGAACACAGAGGTGCATTTCCCTGAAACATTATCTGCTCTCCTGAAGGGGCTTGCAAAGTGACTGTCCTCTAAAAACAGGAAATCACATCCTGATAACGGTGTAATCAATCCATACCGAGGATGACATCAAAATACTCTATCGGAATAACCATAAGGTTGGCCACAAAATCCTCGCCATCTATTGAAACCAAACATTCGGGACAAACTATAGTGCTAGCAATGATACCTCCCGAAGAATTAACTATAACTGACTGTAAATTCTGTTGCATACTCAACTGTGCCTTTCTAGCAAACTTATAGGAAACAAAGGAATAAGTGGTACCGAAGTCGAAAGGACAAGAGCACTATGTGAATCCACTAACATAGTACCTGTCATCACGTCCAGTCGACCCGTGAACTCAATGGAAGGTAATGTGTAGATTCCAGGTGGCACCGGGGCAATGAGAGCCCTAACGCTCTGCTGTGGTGGCATTGGAACTGGTGGCGATGCAACATACTGAAGGGGAGTAACTGGTGTAGGAGGCCAGTAGTACTTGATGGGCGACACCCAAGTAGGAGGCTGTGGTGTAGGAGCAGCCACCAAAACCTAGACTGACCCCCGAGATGACGCATTCGGTGACACAGATATTGTCTCCCACTTAATGATACTAGAGGGATTCTGATGACAAACCATCTCCATGTGGCCTGATCGGCCCTAGTGTCAACATTCCCCTGTCCAGGAATATTCGACAGCACGGTATTCACCACCACACTTGAAAAACATCATGCCCTGCCCTAGGGCAGGACGTAATGCCGGTGGTGCAGGGGAAGATGACTTCGACGGCTTTGACTTGGATAACTGTGAGTAACGTCGATTCCACTTGGACTTCTTAGGAGCGGGCCACTGAGATGACCCACCCTTCTCACTATAGCTCCTCTTCTAGTCGCCACCAAAAGCACTCAGGCCACTAGAGGGTTGGACCCTTTAGTGAGCTGCATTTTCATCTCCATCCCTCTAGCCTGCTCGACCACAGACCTAAAGTCACATGGCGCAGTAGCTCCCGTAACATGCCAAAACTCAGAACTAAACCCACGACTAAACCTTTTGGCCTTCTCAAGATCATTACTTGCGACCAACGATACGAAGTGGATCAAGTCATTGAACCGCACCTCGTACTCAGCCACTGTCATGTTTCCTTGCACAAGGGTCGACAAGGCAACCTCCATACTTTCCACAAAAGATTCTGGGTAATATTTCGCCTTGAGCTGCTCGATGAAAAGCTCCTAGGTGGCTGGACCCTGGGTAGGGGTCCTAGCTGAAAGGATTCCTTCCCACCAGATGTCCGCCTGACCTTTCAACTGAAAAGCCACAAATCAAGCCCTAAACTATGAAGTCATCTCTAAAGCTTCGAACTGCCTCCCCATATAGTGCAACTAATCCGCAGCTTGGACTAGTGTACCCATCCCATCAAAGATGTCCAACCGCAATGCTACCGTTTCACGAAGGCCCATTTTGCCCCCAATGCAACTAGAACGGCAGTTGCAAGCGCTTGTTGGCGAAAGGCATGGACCTCCTCTATGAATTCCCGCAGCAAGGCAGAAGACCTTGCCTGGTTTCCAACTACAGATTGCTCAGCAGACCCAACTTCCGTGTCAGGTGCCTCCTGCAGAACATCTAGCGATGACTCCGCTTGGGCGCGGCCACGACGACGGCGTCGACGGCCTCGGACAGCACCGTGACCACAACCTCTACCTCTCGACATCTCTGTTCACAACAGAGAAACAATCACACAATCAACTCACAAGCATTGAGTTTAGCAGTACATGTCAGCAATATAGTTTGGGAAAACACATATGCAATGCAAGTCCCAAACCCATCCTACTATGCAGCACAGTATGTCAAATTGAATTTAATTATTAGGCCTAAACTATATTTTTTTAAAATAATTAAACCGGGTTAACAATTTATCTTCACTACGGACCTAACGCTCGCTCTGATACCAACTGTAACACTCCGACCCTCCACAGGGCCCAAGATGCTACCACCACACCTCTATTATCTCACATAGGCGCCATAAACAGAGTTAACACACGAGAACTGTATTAATAGGAGAACCCGTTCTCCTGAAACGTACTGTAATTACAAAATTTACATAAACTTCTTAACAAAAGATTACACATAACACTCAGTGCATGACTAAGCAGTTATTTCATATGTGCAATACAAAAGGGACTACTTCCATTCCATGCATGGCGTCACTCTGGATCACCCTAAACTAAACAAAGGGTGAGTTCGAAGACTCAGTAAGCACACGATAAAGCAGTACATCAATCCATATCTATAACTATAATCCAATTCTATGGCTGTAAGCTGTAAACCACATCTACTATGAACTGTAAAACCAATCTATGGTAAACTGTAAATCATGTCTACTGTGAACTGTAAAACTCATTTTTTGTAAACTGTAAACTATAAGTCAAACATCTATAACTGTATCACTGTTTGTACACTCTTTATGCAGTGCGATAAAATGTAATACATCTGTAACTGTAAACTGTAAATTAAATCTCTGTAACTGTATCACTATCTGTATCTCTTTTTATGCAATGCAATGAAATGCAATGCACCTATAACTGTAACTTATACTAGTATAGCAGAGGGTACACCCATCGATGTCACCCTCTCTCTCCATCCCGTGAAGGTGCCTATCTCAGTAGGACTTATTCAAAAGCACTCTGAACTAGTCATAAGACTTTCTCACCGATCGTTATCTTATGCACTTTGCATGATGCAAAACTCTTCAAATGAGGATGTTTACTCAAAAATAATATTCCTCAAGATATGATTAGTACATCACGACATGGAAACGTAAATTGCAAGCATCTATCATAATTCACTGTCTTACCATGCACTTCCCTGTTAACCTGGTGTACGGTGTGTGGACGGCACCAGGCTCGAACTACTACCTGAACAAGCATTAACTATTTCAATTAATTACTAATGCAATACATACACATGCAAGCAAATAACGTCGTTCTTACGCATAAACCCAATATAGTCGATATCCTTCTCACTGGACACCTTCCTGCTGTCCCAGTGTTTAATCGGTATATTAATTTATGCGAGAATTAGTAAATAATGGAAAAGGGTTTTTGAACTATTACCCTAACCCCAACGACTAGATCAGGGCACGATCAGTCACTCTCCGGCCGGATCTGATGGATCCGACATCGGATCAGACTTTCCTTTTCCCTTTCTTTTTTTTCTTTTCCTCTCCTTTTCTTTTTCATCTTCTTCTTTTGTTCCCCTATCTTTTCTTCCCTTTTCTCTTTTTCTCTTTTTCTCTTCTTTTCTTTCCTCTTTCCTCTTTTCCCACGCCAAGCCGCTTCCTTCTCTTTCCTCCCTTTTTCTTTTTCCTTCTCCTCCTCTCCTCTTTTCTTTTTCTCACGTTGGCTCCTAACCTTTCTCCATGCCGCCGGTGGATTCCTCCTCCCTTCCTCACGGCCAGCTCCCTCCTCTTTCTCTTCTTCCTCCCTTCCTCTTCTTCTCCTCCCTCCTCAGTCGGCCGGCTCCCCTGCCCTCCCTTCGGCTGGTCAGCCCCTCTCCCCTCACAGTTGGCTCCCAGCTCTTCTCTTGCCCTTCGCGCGGCGAGCAACCAGGCAGAGCAGAGGAGCAGCGGCAGGCTACAGGGTGGAGGAAGGTGTGGCGTGGGCGAGAAGGTAGTGGAGGCAACGGCTGGCTGCGCGCAAAGGGGTGAGAAGAAGCCAGCGAGTGGCAGCAGCATCAAGCATAGGGGAGAAGCAACGAGTTTGCTTCCCTCTCTCCTAGTGCCCCCTCTTATATGGGGCCTTGGCTTGGGCCCGACTGGGCTGGGCCTGCCTAGGTATGATAGTCGAATCCAATTATACATGTATCTCAAAATCTTTGAGGCAAAGCACCTAGAAAAGCAAAGACCAGATTACCTTATGCGAAGTGCACGCTGAGAAATCAAGGTGCCATTCGATTCATGTTAATAATCAGAAATATGGGAATTCAGAATAACTTGAAAGTGGATTGAGCTAATACGACTTCTCACTAGGAAAAACTGTATCAGTTTGAAAATTTTATCAGATGGCAGCAATACGACTGGTAACCACCGGTTACTGGAATTTTCGAAATTTTTCGGATGAAAATTTTAGATTTTATTTTTTTATTATTTGAACTTTTTTTTGAGTTTTTAGATGAATTTAGTTGAATCTGAATAACAGTGAATTTTGGCGATACAAATTTCCCTGCTTCTCATGCACTCAGTGGCTGAGGTGTATCGAGGCCAACATGGGTCATGGCCCCTTTTGGCACCGTTTAAAACGGTTTAAAACCAGTGTCTACTTCTAGTTTCTGTTTTTTTCACTATTCAGTAATTTCGTCTTTTTCTGATTTTTTAAAGATTTTTTGGGCTTTTTTACCTTTTCTTTTTTTTCTGTATTCCTTTGTATTGTCCGTGATAGACTAACATATTTTTTCTATTTTTATTTTTTTTAAATTTAATTATGCCAAAAAAGTCAACTCAGTTGCAGTAAAAAAAATAAGTCAGCTACAATAAAAAAAAACCATAATCCAACGTCAAACTAAGAGCTACAACCCTTTGAAGAAAGTATTTCATATTACGTCTAGCAAATGATTAAACTAGAAAAGGGCCACTTCTTTCGTATGCAGTTCATTCTCCTTTAAGTCAACTATTTGTACACAAGCTCCGCCGCTGCACGTAGTCACAACAAACCTAAAAAAATGGATACTGAATTCCTGCAACTGGAGATGTCTGAACTTGCATTGCATTTGGCCCTTGAGACACTGTTTTTGTTGCATTGCTAGCTTCAGGAATAATATATGATATATATCATACATGATTTTTACCTTCAGACTGTAACAAACAAATTTTCTCAGGCCTATGATGATGTTAAATCAGCTGGTTCTATGGAGAGTACTTATGAAGCGTTGAACAGTTTTACAACTGAAGCAAACCTTATGAAGACAGCTCTTACTGTAGTTCTTCCAGTAAGCTGGTCAGGGTATTCATCAGACTCTATTACTTGTGATGCTCTGTAGATCCCCTCAGTTCTGTGGGCATGAAGATGGTGCAGCTACTAATATTAGCCACTGATATCCTTAAGGAGAGCTTTATGTTGAAGATATAATTAAGGCGTCCAAGTTGTTAGCACCGTTTGGTCCCCCATCGTTCTTTAGTTTAGAAGCATGCAATTTAATACTGAGAGAGAATTGTCTAGCAAAAAAAGAACGGAACCCATCCGCCTCTCGCGTGCCGTGCGTCCCCCTCTCCTCGTTTCATTGCTCTTGACTCGACTGCTCTCCTTGCTCTCACGGAAAGCAGCGAACCCTAGCGCTGGAGCTTGTAGCCGGTGACCCCTGAGTCCCTTCACGTTGTGGTCCCCGGAGCCCTGAGCCCCTCTACAAGGCCCAGAGGCCCTCGATGTCGCTAGCCCAGCAGTTTGCCGCCGCCAGCCCTATTGGCAGCCACGGAGTTCGCCACCGCCGGCCCTGGAGCATCCTCGACCGTGAGCATCATGAAGGGTTGCTCGCCGCCGGCCGCTCCCCCTTGGCCTACCTCCTCCTCGCCGGTCGTGCCTCCTCCTTTAGCCGCCCCCTTTCTTTTTTTTTTTTTTGGATTACGAATTTGATCTGAAAGTTCTAGATCTGAGACTCGATTAGGAGTGGTTTAGATATGATTATGGGAATGTTTACATGCCAAGCAAATACATACGTAGAATTGTGTAGGATTTGGCTAGATCTGGGATTTTTTGATATATGGCAGGGCATTTCTGCGTGAACCGATTGATGATTATTTGCTACTGCTAGTGCTCATCTGCATGAACCGATTGATCATGGTACACCGGACAGAGATACATCTGAATAAGCCTTCTCTATTCCATTTGAGATGTGAGATGTGTAATTGTTCAGATTTTTGTAAATGTTCAGAGACTGTAATTGCATATAGATGCATAATTTTTTCAGAGATGTCAAACCTGATATTTCAGATTTTGTAACAACTTAATAGTTCAGAAATATATAAATTGTCAGAGATGTGTCATTGTGCAAATTGGTTGAAAGTCCAAAGTTTAGAGATGTCGAATTGGTTGAAGTGCATCTATCATTTTGCAAATTCTGAAACTAGTTCTGATTTTGCAATCTTTTACTTGCCCCAGCTTGATAGGTTCAACCTTTCACGGTACTCTATCCGGCCAGCAGTCTTTCCACGCTATGTCTCCCGTACGCCCGTAGCAGCCTTGCCTCCTCACGCACAGAACCAAACCAGCAGTAATCACGACAATGGATGGATTAGAAAGCCCATAATCACTCTGTAGCACCTGGCCGGATGAGGCCTATCCGGCCCACGCCGTGCCCCATAAAAGGGAGAGCCAGAGGGGAAGAAGTAAAAGTTGATTTGCTCTTCTTTCCCCCATACTCTCCCTGCCGCTATCTCCCCCTGCACGCTTTGCCGTCGCCCCTTCTCCCCACGCGCATGCCGCCGACGACCAGCCGCCCGAAGATCGCGCTCGGCTACACCTCGCCGCCCCGCCCCCGCCGCTTGCGTCTGTTGCCGGCTGCACACGTCCATTGGTGCTACATTGTCGCCATCCTCCAGCGCCGATGCCGCCTGCGAGCCCCGCCGTCGCCAGCGCCATTGCTCCCCACCCGTCCCCACCTTCCTCATCCCTTGCTGCCGCCATTGCTCTACCCCACGGCCCTGCCTCGCCTCCCTTCGCCCAGCAGCTCGCCGTTGCTCCCCTACTCCGCCCGGCCGCTTGTCCCGCAAGGGAGCAAGGGGGAGAGCCAGGGGCTAGCTGTGAGAGGAGAGTGATCGGCTAGCCGAGGAAAGGGCAGGGAGGTGGCCACTGGCCAGGTGAAGAGAAGGAGAGGGTGTCGGCTGTGAGGAAGGGGAGGAGGAGAAAAGAAAAGAATAGGATGAAGCCGACGACGTGATGGAAAAGGAAGAGGAAGAGGGAAGGAAAAGGAACAGAGAGGAAAAAAGAAAAAGAAGAAAGAAGTGGAAAAGGAAGGGGAAAAAGTCCAATTTAGCACTCGATTCGTCAAATCCGGTCAGAGAACGACAGATTGTGCCCCGATCCAGTCATTCAGGGTTAGGGTAATACCTTGAGACCCTCTCCCTGTTTATTCATCAATCTTTGCATAAGCTATTGTGTCAATTATTAAAATTGATCCAGGTAGCCATTAGTGAATCATTGATTAATATGGATACCTAGAAGGTGAAATCGGTGTTGCCTCTATTGATCTAGTTGGTCCGTTGTGGGAGAGGGAAAGGGAGAGAAAAAGTATAGAGGCTTATCTTTTCGTTTTGATAGCAAGCGAAGAAAGATTAAACATGTAAAATGCTATCTGCAAGTATAAATGACAATGTCGCTAAACTCTTGGATTGGTTAAACACCGAGACAACAGGAAGGTGTCTGGTGAGAGGAACTGGCTGTGTTGGGTTTATACGTAAGAGCGATGTCATTTTCTCGTATGTGTATGTATTGCATTGTCAAAGAATTGAAATGGTTAATACTTGTTCATGTGGCGGTTCGAGTCTGATGCCATCCACGCACCGTCCGTCAGGTTAACAGGCAAGTGTATGGTAAAACAGTGAATTATGGTGAATGCTTGCTATTTGTGCTTCCGTGCCATGATCTATAGTATTTATGAGACCATGTATATGAATATGAACTAATCATATCTTGAGTAGTATTGCTTATGATTAAACATCCACATTTGAAGAATGTTGCATCATGTAAAATGCATAAGAGCTAGGTCGGTGAGAAAGTCATATAACTAATTCGGAGTGCTCTTGAATAAGACCTACAGAGGTAGGCACTTCCACGGGATGGAGGGAGAGGGTGACATCGACGAGTGTACTCTTCGCTATACCAGTATAAGCTACAATTACAGATGCTTTACAGATGCATTGCATTTCATTGCATTGCATAAAAAGTGATACAGATAGTGATACAGTTACAGAGATTTGATTTACAGTTCACAGCTATAGTAGATTTGATTTACAGAGTTCACAGCCACAGAAATGATTTACAATTTACAGCCGTGGATTTGATTTACAGCTTACAGTTGTAGAACTGATTTACAATTTACACTCCTGGATTGATTTACAGCTTACAGTTGTGGAAGTGACTTACAATTTACAGCTATAGATTTGTGCATCTGTTTTATTGTGTGTTTGCTAGGTCTTCAGACTCACCCTTACTTTGTTATTTTTTTAGGGTGATTCGGAGTGACAGCATGCATGTAATGGGAGTAGTTCCTTTTGCACTGCACATATAAAATAACCGCTTAGTTATACACTAAGCGTTTGTGTTTAATCTTTTGTTAAGTCTTGTGGCTCGTCGTTAGGTGTGTTATATTCACGAGCCCGTGGTGGTGGGGCTCCATGGTCGTGGAGCTTAAAGTCTGTTTATGTTAAGAGTTTTTGTAATATGAAGTAGTTGGCTTTATCGCAATTATCCTTTGTTCGTACGTTGACCGCTTCTTGTTGGTAGTCTTAAGAATAGAGAAAGTATTGCTAAGCCTTTTTAGCATCATTAATTTAAGATGGTAAGAGTGTGATGGTGGTAGTATTCTAGGCCATGTGGAGGGTCGGGGTGTTACACACTCCTCACTAAACCTCTTGGTTGCTTGTTCTCCAATAAGACAATACGTGGGTTTTTTTGAACTGTGGCTTTTAACTTAAAATTTGAAATTCTGGCTATTCGCAAGAGAGAGACACTCGCGTGTGATTTTGATGATATAGATAAATTAGATAGTGTATATTGCAATCAACTTGTAGACTCTACCTTGAAAAGATATACTGTTTGAAAGCTAGTTATTATAGCATAAATCAAAAGCTAAAGTCATAAGCCCAAAAAACCTAGCCAACAGCAGCAACAATAGATAGATGAGGATTTGACTGGGCAGCTTAGGTAGCATGTGCTGAACCCTATAATGTTTCCACCTGCGAGCACCACAACGCACGGACTAAGAAGATCACAAGATCAGCACGTGAATTCAAGCACCACGGCAAGGACTCTTGAGCGTAGATGAATTCTTAGCAAAAGAAATCACACGAACATAAGAAGAATTTTACCGTCACTGGCTCACGTCCACGCCCATGTGCTTGCTACGCTCGCGCACTATGCTGTGCTCGCTGTTACATACAAAATGACCAATGGACGCGTCCGTACGGACGCGACGCGATGTTCCGTACGGACGCACGCGTTGTTCCGTACGGACGCATGCTCGTCGCCGGCAACCATCGCCCCCTCATCATCTATAAATATGTACCAAATATGTACAGATTGATGATCTAATAAAAAAGGATAGTTCACTCTCAAACACTTGTGCAAATCTCTTGTAATACGTTATCAGCACGAACTGCAAATCAAACAAGATCTTTGGAGTCAATCAAATGGAGGAGGAATTATGCCTTGTGGATAGTGGTACCACAAACTCTATACTTAGGGACACAAAATATTTTCTAACTCTTACTAGGAGGAAAGGAAATATTTTAACCGTCGCTGGACGCGATGCAACGATAGTAGGCTCTGGTTGCGCCTCTATCACTCTCCCTATGGGTACACAATTAGAAATTGAGGATGCACTCTTATATCCCGATTCAACACGTACCCTACTCAGTTATAGAGATATCCGTCAGAATAGTTTCCATGTTGAAACCTAAAATGACAACAAAGAGGAATATCTCCTCTTAACCACAAACAACGGATATGGCAAATAAGTACTAGAAAAAATTCCATCTTTAACCTCCGGATTGTATTATACATACATCAAACCGATTCAACATATTGCATACAAAGTAATTTTCCAAAACACTAACACATTCCAAATATGGCATGATCACCTTGGCCACCCAGGCATTGAAATGATGAGGAAAATTATTAGCAATTCAATTGGTCATGCATACCTCAAAACAAAATTTCCGGAATCCTTAGATTTTGTGTGCACTTCCTATGCCACCGGAAAATTAATTTTAAGACCCTCTTATCTTAAAATCAGAGCTGAATCACTTAAATTCCTTGAACGCATTCAAAGAGATATATGTGGTTCTATACAACCATTGTGTGGACCATTCAGGTACTTCATGGTTCTAATTGACGCATCTACTAGATGGTCACATGTGTGTCTTTTATCCACACGAAACCATACATTTGCTAAGTTAATTGATCAGATTATCCAATTACGCGCACATTACCCTGAATATCGAATTCAATCAATTCGAATGGACAATGCTGCTGAATTTTTATCCCATGCCTTCAATGACTATTGTGTGGCTCTTGGGATACAAGTTCAACACTCTGTTCCATATGTTCATATACAAAATGGTTTAGCAGAATCTCTTATCAAGAGAATCAAGCTCATCGCAAGACCATTGCTACAGAACTGCAACTTATCAACATCATGTTGGGGTCATGTAGTTTTACACACTGCTGACTTAATCCAATTGCGCCCAACTGCATATCATAGCACTTCCCCGCTACAATTAGTACGTGGAAATCCACCAGATATTTCCCATCTGCGAAAGTTCGGTTGCACTACGTACCGATCTCACCACCGCAGCGTACCTCAATGGGACCACATAGGAAACTTGGGATCTATGTTGGGTATAAATCTCCGTCAATTATAAAATACCTCGAGCCCCTAACTGGGGACTTGTTTACAGCCTGGTACGCTGATTGCGTATTCAATGAGGAACATTTCCCAGCATTAGGGGGAGACAACAAGTACCAAACTCAATGCCAGGAAATTGATTGGAATATTCAAGGCATTCCTGCCTCAGATCCACGTATCAGACAGGCTGAACTTCAAGTTCAGAAACTCATTCATTTGCAAAACATTACAAATAATCAGCCAGATGCATTTACTGATTATAAGGGTGTCACAAAATCCTATAACCTGCTAGAAATGTGCCTGAAAGAGTGGAGGTACCGCCAAAAACTACTCAACTCCCAGTTCAACATAAGAGGGAGAGAAGTACGCCACAAGTGGCGGATACAGCTTCTAACAAGCGACAACGGAAACAAAAAAAATGTAAATGCCGATCAACCTCAAGTTGATGGACACCAAAGGATCCTTGAACCCAGATCAACAGTGCACTCAAATTCTGATCCTAGGACATCGGAATACCCCAACTCAAATGTTTTGGGAAATAACATGAAGTCACCAAGGGTCCAAGAAATTTTCACTAACTATACTGATTCGGGAAAATCATATGATCGTAAGACTACACTTGTCGATATTTATTTCTCCATAACAATTGCAAACAATCTTCAAAATGATCCAAATCCCAAGACCATGGTAGAGTGCAAGCAGCGCTCGGACTGGAATCAATGGAAGGATGCAATTCAAGCGGAGTTAGCCTCGCTCAAGAAAAGAAATGTATTTACCAATGTGGTACATACACCTCCCAATGTATTCCCTGTCAGTTTCAAATGGGTTTTCATCCGCAAACGAAATGAAAACAATGAGATAGTGAGATACAAAGCAAGGCTTGTAGCACAAGGGTTCACGCAGAGACCCGGCATTGACTTTAATGAAACTTATTCTCCAGTAATGAGTGGAATAACATTCCGATACTTAATTTCATTGGCAGTACAAAATCATCTATCTTTGCAGTTGATGGATGTCGTGACTGCATACCTTTATGGGCCACTTGATTCGGACATATATATGAAAGTTCCTAATGGAATTTCAATTCCAAATCCAAGCGCAAATCGCAATATGTATTGTGTAAAATTGAACAAGTCTTCATACGGCTTAAAACAGTCGGGTAGAATGTGGTACAACGGACTAAGTGAGTTCCTAACCAAAAAGGGATACTCCAACAATGATGATTGCCCATGCATGTTCATCAAAAGATCCTCAACAGGATTTTGTATTATATCTGTGTATGTTGATGATCTCAATATCATTGGTAATACACAAGATATAGATGAAGCACGTATCATCTTATGACGAAATTTGAAATGAAGGATTTGGGTAAGACCAAATTTTGCTTAGGTATACAATTTGAGCACCTTCATACAGGCATACTAGTGCATCAATCAGCCTATGTCCAAAAAAATATTAGAGAAATTCAATATGGACAAACTATATCCATCGAAAACCCCTATGGTTGTTTAATCTCTAGACAGGGACAAAGA
Source organism: Melocanna baccifera (assembly GCA_036346265.1). Taxonomy (NCBI): domain Eukaryota; kingdom Viridiplantae; phylum Streptophyta; class Magnoliopsida; order Poales; family Poaceae; genus Melocanna; species Melocanna baccifera. The sequence continues at coordinate 23,688,041 of CM070682.1, read as the reverse complement.
TCCATTTAGACCCCGAGATGACAATGAAGAGCTATCGGGACCCGAGGTTTCATATCTCAGTGCCATCAGAGCTTTTATGTACCTTGCAAATTGCACCCGACCGGATATTGCATTTGCAATAAATCTACTTGCTAGATATAGCGCTGCTCCAACAAAAAGACATTGGGGTAGGAGTGAAGAATATCCTTAGATATCTTCAAGGCACTAAAGATTTTGGTCTATTCTTCCAGAAGAATAAACATATGGATTTAATAGGATATACAGATGCTAGTTATTTATCAGATCCCCATAATGCCAAATCTCAAACAGGCTTTGTGTTTTTACATGGTAGAACAACCATCTCTTGGAAATCTTTGAAACAGACTCTAGTGGCTACATCCACTAATCATTCTGAAATAATTGCATTATATGAAGCATCACATGAATGTGTATGGCTTCGTAGAATGATTAACCACAAATAACAATCATGTGGTATAGGTGCTATCGTATCACCCACCATTATCTATGAAGATAATGCTGCTTGCGTTGTCCATATGCAAACGGGTTACATAAAGAGCAATATCACAAAACATATTGCACCTAAACTATTTTACCCACATGAATTGCAAGAGAGTGGAGAAATAAATATTCTGCAAATTAAGTCTTGTGATAATCTCGTAGACTTATTTACTAAGTCATTACCAACTCTCACATTCCAGAAATATGTTCATGGAATTGGTATGCGAAGACTATGTGATTTGTAGGTGTCAGGGGGAGAAATCCCTTAAACTTAACCCGTTCAAATATAAATATTGTACTCTTTTTTTTCCCTTATGAGTTTTCCTCTAAGGTTTATCATCAAGGTTTTTAATGAGGCAATATGACAACGTAATCATACATATATATAGGTTTTAAAGGAGATTTTCATGGCATATCTACTCTATAGGTTCTCCTCATATTTTTCTCTACAGGGTTTTGGAGGAGTTTTTCCAAGATGATGAATCAAGGTGATCATATGAAGACACATTGGTCAAGGAGGAGTGTTACATACAAAATGACCAATGGACGCGTCCGTACGGACACGACGCGATGTTCCGTACGGACGCCGGTGACGTACGGACGTGACGCGTCGTTCCATACGGACGCCTGCTCGTCGCCGGCAACCGTCGCCCCCTCATCTTCTATAAATATGTACCAAACATGTACAGATTGATGATCTAATAAAAAAGGATAGTTCACTCTCAAACACTTGTGCAAATCTCTTGTAATACTCGTATTTGCGTCCGCACGCAGCCTGCCGTGTCGGCCACGAGCAGCGCTAACACAGCACAAGTCACACACATCTGCGTGTAATTCAGCTTGTCCTTGCCCTTGTCCTTCCCTCCTCTCCTTCCTCCTTATGGTACTAGGCACCGTATCACAAATATTGTTCCTCTCATACCCTATCCCAATCTGGTAATGTGAAATGATGTCTTGGCTGCTCTTTTATTGATGTAAGATGCAGCAGCTTATTCTGTTTATTGTAGTGAATTGTTATGCAAACAATATGCATATGTCACAGAATACGGAGGGTAATGAGGCGAACACTAGAATTCTTTGAATGAACATGTGTTTATATCAAGTCTTTTCCAATTCTGTCGCTTGAATGAACTTGTTTTATTTTATATAGATGCTTGGTGAACCACATCTGGAGTATAGAGAGAGGTTATGCTTTTGATTCGGTAATGGGAAAGTAAAGCCCAGTTGTATTTCATACACTCAACAAAAAATATTAGCAAGTCATCACACATAAATCACCTTTGCTCTGAGACAGGCCTATCACGAGCGGTTCGAACCATCATCACGAGCGGTTTTGGGCAAATGCATTTATATATCGATGATAATAGGTGGTTATCACGAGGCGGCTTAGAAGCCGTGCGCGATAACTTATATTCTGAGCGGTTTTTTCGAAAAACCGTGCGTGATAATCAACTTTCACTGACGGTTTGTTATAAAAAACCGTCTGTGATAATAGACTATCCCAGACGGTTAAAAACAAAGACCGTCTGTGATACACATAATATCACAGACAGTTTTTGCTACAAACCGTCTGTGATATTGTGTGTATCACATACAGTTAGTAACAAGAACCGTCTGTGATATGTTCATATCACAGACGGTTTTCAACAACGAACCGTCTATGATAGCAATTCAACAGCAGTTTTATTTGCCGTTTTTTGGTTAGCCTTAGGATATGCTAGCCATGCCCTCTGAAAGCAAGCAGGAATATTACAACATATATAGAATCACATACATTGCAGATTACACAGATCTGACAAATGAATCACATACATTGCAACTCAAAATTACACAGATAAGTTAATTGCAACTCAAAGTGAATTACGGATGTAACAAACGGCTAGCAGATCACATACATATATAGAATGAAAATCGTTACACTGTTCTGACAAATGAATTGTTTGATTAAGCACAACTGAGTGATTTATACAATTGAATCATATGTTTCAACATCTAATTATTACCATTGCCGGGGTAGAACTCTCCAGCTTTGTTTGTATACTGTGCTACTAAGAACCCAGAGAGTGTTGCACGAATTTTGATGAGTTGGTCAAGATCATATGTACTTTCGTCGAAATCCACCCGCTGTCGTTAGGAGCAATAAGTCATTAATTAGCATGTGTGTGTATGTATATACATATATAATCAGAAAATAATAATTATTGGAAGAACATGACAAACCTCTGGATTATTGATCTTACTATCTATGATTTCTTTCGTATGGCGGCAAACATAGAATCTACATACGTTGCCCTATAGCTGATAGTGGCACTGCAAAAATAGATCATTCGGACATGCATGTATTCTTTCTACTTTCATTCCTAATGGACAAAGAATCTTCTTGGCTTGGTAGGTGGTTCTCGGCAACACATTTCCCTTTAGAAACATGTCCGCTAGGAGACCTAACAATTTTGTGAAATTCTTGTCGAACCAACCATTGCTTGCCTTCAATTTTAGTAGTTCTAGAACTGATAACAACCTCGTGTATTGCAGCTTGCAGCCCGAGAACAAAGGTTTCTCTGAGTCCTCCATCAAGACCTCGAATTTACCAAACTCTCTCTCACTACAGTTCCCTTCTACATCACGTAACATCTGATTCAGATTGTCATCCTACGATCTATCCTCACGATCAAAAGCATAGTCCATAACTGGCATTTCGTTGTCTCACTCGACTATGTTATAACTACCAGCTTCTTGTGTACTCTTCTCTTCACCGTGACTGGTCCAACATTTGTACCATTTTCTGAAATCCCTTCGAATCAAGTGAGTTTTGATCTACGCTAAGTTGCTAAAAATCTTGAGATTATCACAATTAATACATGGACAGTACATATATTTCATCCCCTTCTTTACCATATCCAACTTGGCCGCTCTTTTAAAAGTAGACACGCAATAATGTACTCTTCACTCACACGGTTCTCAATATACATCCAGCTTTGATCCATCTACGCTAGCTACACAAGTAACAAATGGTTGATAAAAATGATTATTATCGCTACTACATAGCATATAAGTTATCATCTCTGACCTTCCATTACAAAAATATGTATACATGCTGTTGTAGGGGTGGCCCCCACCTAAACCTAACTAGCCTATTGAGAAGGTTATAAACCATATACAATGACGTAATTGCCCTCGGAAGGAGGCTCGGTGTAAGGTTACGATTGTAAAGACGCTCTTTACGAGGGAACACATATATATCACACAGAGCCCTTGGGAAAGACCCAAGAGAACATTGCTCACCTAACTCTCCACTACCATACCTCTCTCTCTCTGTTTGGTCAGTAGCCACAATAGTTAGCGCCGTCCGTGGGGAAGACAAGAGCAAGCCTCAAGATCTGAAGGATAGCATCGAAGAAAGCTGCACCATCGGCGGCGAAGAAGAAGGAGGGGGTCGCGGTGAGGCCCCGCGTCAACACCAGGGCTTCGGCGGTCGCTGGTGAGAGCGACAATGCTCACCGCGTGACGATCGACCCCGCCACTGTCGATGCGGCCATCGACCCCACCACTGCAGAGGTGATGGTCGACCCCACCACCGCCAATGGGACAGTCGACCCAACCCTACGCGTGACGCCCCACCCAGCGGCTGGTGCGACAGTCAACCCCGACAATACCGGTCGGGTGCTAGGGAGTGGTGGTGTCGGTGCCTGTCAAGGCGCGACCACCGCCCCTACACCTGATGCGGTAGCGCCAAGCGGTCCCGGCAGTGACACGGGCCTCGTCATTGGCGCCAGAGTCCACCGTGTTGACGTGGCAACTCACCCAACGACACAGGCGGTGGTTACGGCTACCCCGGCAACGCGATCGAGTGCGACCGTCGCCTCGTCTACACCGGCAATGGAGAACGCCCTGTTGGCAGCCCTCAGCACGCTCCAGCAGGAGTTAGCAGACCTTCGGGGGGCCGTGTGGAGCATGCAAGAGGCTCGGAGCCAGCAGACTCCGCCGGTGGTCGCGCCGGAGCCCACGCCCGAATGGGCGGATAGCTGTGACGTCCTCACATCCAGCCGCGCCTCGCTGCGACGCGTGGACCCGGAGTCCCCGCTATCGGCGAGCCTGCAGCAGGCGGCATGGCCGAAGGATTTCAAGTTCCCCAACACAGTCACATCGTACAAGGGTGATACGGACCCCCGGGAGTTCGTGCGCGTATACGAGACCGCCATCAAGGCGGCAGGCGGAGACGACACCATGAAGGCGAAGGGGCTCCCCCTCGCGTTGCATGGAGTGGCACTCTCATGGTTCTTCACCATAGAGCCGAACTCCATTTATGCATGGGAGCAGGTCCGCGACCTCCTCTACAACAATTTCCAAGGGAACTACGTTGAGCGCATCGATGCGGATCAGCTCTTCACAATCAAGCAAAATCCCTCGGAAGGGCTTCGCGAGTACTTCAAACGCTTCGCAAAGGTCCGCTGCCAGGTCAAAGACGTCAATGAGACAACAATCATCAATGCAGCGGTGCAAGGTCTTCGCCCAGGGCCGTTAGCCAAGTACAACGCGCGAAATCCCATTAAGACGGTGGCAAAGCTCTTTGATAAGATGGAAGAATACGCCCGAGCGGAAGAAGATGCGCGGAGGCGTCAGGGCAACGACGCCGACGCTAATTTGACAGAAGATACGGCGACGGGCGAGGCCTCGCTTAAGGAAAGCTCCTCGCAGGGCAAGCGTAGGGAGGAGCCAGCGAAGGACGCCTTCCAGCACAAGGACTCAATAGGCAACAGGCCCACACGCGGTCAACAAAAGTCTCAGTGACCCCGTCGCGTCTTCGACATTGAGGGCGGCTCAGAAGATAACACCCCTGCCAGCCGTGGGGCAAGGGCCTGACGGGGTCGTGGGCGAGGCCGAGGCCAGGGCCACGAGGGTAGGGCCCGCGCGGAGTATGGCGACCAACACCGCCCCCAGTGGTGCGAAGTGCATGGCCAAGGTAACCATGACACCCGCTCTTGTACCACCATCGCGGCACTTCGGCAAAGCATCGCCAGAGACAGGGATCTCGAGGTGCGGCCACCCGTCGTGGCACATGTCCAGTAGCCCCTGGATGGGCCCTTACGAATTCGGGACAAGGAGCTGCAGACTCAGGAGGGCCTTCTACGGATCCACGCCCTCGAGGGTGCCCCGCGTAGGGTCATAAACGTCATCTCTGGTGGCTCCTCCCTGGAGTTCGCTTCGGAGCGACAGCGCAAGGCCTACGTGCGAAGGCTACACCACGTGGCAGCGTACCCGGCACATGCACCGCCGGATTGGGTGCAACATGCGATCACCTTCACGCCTGCCGACACCGAAGGCATGGAGTTTCCCCATCAAGATCCCCTGGTCATCCAGGTCGCGATTGCCGGGTGCGACGTCTGGCGTGTCCTGATCGATGGGGGAAGTTTCGCGAATGTTTTGTTCGCACAGGCCTTCGACCAGATGGCGATCCCTCGAAGCCGCCTAGGCCCCTCAAAAATTCCGCTGTAGGGCTTCGGAAGTCAGTCGTTGCTAGCGTTGGGCCAAATATGTTTGCAGGTCTCCTTCGGCCAGGACGACAACGTGGCGAGCAAGGACGCCACCTTTGATGTCGTTGATATCTAGTACGCCTACAACGCCATCTTGGGGAGACCGACCCTCAATTCCTTTGGGGCAGTACCACACCATGGCTTCCTATGCGTGAAGCTTCCGAGCCTGTGGGGTATCATCACAGTCCTCGGTGACCAGCACATGGCTCGGCACATGGAGCATGGCACCCGAAGCCTGTACCCAGGAATCCAAGGACGTGGCTCGGCACATGGCTCGGCACATGGAGTATAAAGACGTGGTCGATGTTCCCACGCACTCCACGGAGGTCGCCTGCGTACGCACTCACGAGGTCGCCTCGTACGCACTCCATGGAGGTCGCCTCCGCACACGCACCATGGAGAGTGCGCCTCCGCTACGCACCCACGGAGAGTCGCCCGCACACACTCTACGGAGTATAAATAAGATGTAGCATCGAGGTCCACCTCCGCACGTACTCTACGGGGTATAAATAAGACGTAGCGTCGAAGTCTGCCTCCGCACGCACTCTACGGAGTATAAATAAGACGTAGCGTCGAGGTCCGCCTCCGCACGCACTCTACAGAGTATAAATAAGACGTAGCGTCAAGGTCTGCCTCCGCACGTACTCTACGGAGTATAAATAAGACACAGCGGGGGGGCACCTCCGCGCGCACTCTACGGAGTATAAATAAGATGCGGATGTTTTCCCTGCGCACTCTACTAAGTATAAACAAGACGCAGATGTCCCGCGCGCGCGTTGGCGTACCCTCTGGAGCTTAAGTAAGCCGTGGTTGATAGTCCCACGTATTCTCCAGAGTACAAACAAAGACGCGGATATTTTCCCTGCGCACTCTACCGAGTCTAAACAAGACGCGGATGTCCCGCGCACGTGTTGGTGTTATCACCGCGTGTACTCTCCGGAGTATAAATAAGACGTGAATGATATTTCCACGCACTCACTGGAGTCTACATACAATGGCGCACGGGCACTAGAGGCTCCCCACGCGGTCGAAGCTTCCTCCTAGCGCCATAGCTCGACCGCAGCAAGACGAGCTAGGCTATGGCCCCGTGGCGAAGGGGGCGACGCACGAGCTAAATGCCCCACGAAAAGGTGGAGAGCCAAACGCGCTCGTCGAAGGCGTCCACACGGGCGTGGGCTCCCGGCACAGGGAGGTGCCCCAGCATACGCCCGGGACCGTGGGCGTTTGAGCTCGTGTTGTGGCGTCGCCCCAATAGGGAGACACGAGCTCGATATCAAGCCTCTGTTACCAGACAAGCCGAAGGAATGAGAGCGCCCGCTCAGGGCGCCACCCAAGGGCGTGCCGCTCCGAGCTGGAGGAGTCGGAGCCCGTCTTTGGAGCAGCACAGCTCCTTGCAGCGCCGCAAGCGGCAAGACCCCTCACCCCCCCAACGCACCACAGCTTGCCACCAGCTTTCCGCCCGACGAGCTGGACTGTAGACCTGGGGAGGTGGGGCGGCACACGAGCTCAATGGCCTGCGCTTCTGTTGAGGCGATATGACACAAATGCACTCGTGGAAGCCTACCCACCTCACGGGCAGTCTTGCTGGCGCGATGTAGAAGTCTACTCCCAAAGTTAGGAGTTTCCTTGCAGAAGTACAAGAGAATTGCCCACCACCTCGCACCAGCCGCGGCTCTTCGATGAACTAGCAAGGGGGAAACACATCGTGGCGTCGCATCCACCTCATATGGGCGGGATGTCCGACCCCGCGTGATGAGGACATCACTTCTACTGATATGAACACTCCTCTTACTACTTTTATGAATGATGGGCAAGGTCCAATTACTCGGGCACGTGCTCGACAACTTAATTATTAGGTAAACTTGTTTTTAGGAGTCAATAATATTTCCGCTGAGAATTCGATACTTCCTAAGACTTGTGATTTTCTTGTTCTTAGGAACCATGGAGAAGAACCACACGAGCTCAAGTGTAGAAGTGGAACTATCAAGCGCAATCCAACTCATATTCGCGAGTTCGACTCAGATTCAGACTGGTTGACAGCACCTACTTCAAACGGCCATAACTTTTGATCCAGAATATTTCTCGGGGCCTGTGAGTACTTGATGGAAAGATATTGGAGTCTACTTTCAGATGAATCTGGTATCACCTCAAAATTCGATCCGAGCTGATCAGAAACTGCAAAACAAATCGCGTCACTTTTCCAGTTTGAGTCAAAGTGGGCCTTAGGCCTTGTACCCAAGGCCCACTTTGACTCGGACTAGAAAAGTGACACGACTTATTTTGCAGTTTCTGATCGGCTCGGGCGGAATTTCGAGGTGAGAACAGATACATCTGAAAGTAGACTCCAATATCTTTCCAACGAGTACTAACGGGCCCCGAGAAACCATCTGGATCAAAAGTTATGGCCGTTTGAAGTAAGTGCTATCAACTAGTCCGAATCTGAGTAGAACTCACGAATATGAATTGGATTGCGCTTGATGATTCCACTTCTACACTTGAGCTCGTGTGGTTCTTCTCCATGGTTCCGAAGAACAAGAAAATCACAAGTCTTAGGAAGTATCGAATTCTCAGCGGAAATATTATTGACTCCTAAAAACGAGTTTACCTGATAGTTGAGTTTTCGAGCACGTGCCCGAGTAATTGGACCTTACCTGTCATTTATACAAGTAGTAAAAGGAGTGTTCATATCAGTAGAAGTGATGTCCTCATCATCCTTCCCTTCTTGAATTGGAGTCGTCCTCGACTCAAGCTCATCTTGCATGTCATCCAACCCTCGGTCCAAAAGTTCTTGAACTTGTCATTGAATTTCCTTAGTCTCCTTCGGATTGGTTCTATACGCCGCATGGTTTGGCAAAGTCGCTCCTAGAACTAAGTCAATTTGGTGTTCAATCCCTTTAATAGATGACAGTCCCGGGGGTAGTTCAGCTGGAAACATATTCTCATATTTCTGCAAAAGGTTAGTGACAGCAGACGGCAAAGAGCTAGACACATCATTAAGTGAAAATAAAGCGTCTTTGCATATCAAAGCATAGCATGGCATATCATTGTCGACAATTTCAGCAAAGTCAGATTTGGTTGCAAGCATGGCACAACCCTTTAATTTAATTTTCTCAGTCCTAGAACTACGTGTCAACTTCTCTTTCTTAGGTGGGAAAATGTTCTTCACTACTTGCTGATTTTTAGATTCCTGCTCATGTTCTTTCCTCTCATTTGCAGCTATCTCTTTGTCACATTGCACAATTTCAGCAGGTGTCAAAGGTAGTAAAACTATTTTCTTTCCTTTGTGCATTAGAGAGTACTTGTTACTTCTACCATGATGAGTTGCATCGGTATCAAATTCCTATAGACGACCTAATAAAAGTGAGCAAGCTTGCATGGGTACTACGTCGAAATTAGCTACATCATGATAGGAACCAATGGAAAAATGCACTCTCGTAAATTGTGTTACCTTCACCTTACCGTTGTTGTTGAACCACTGAATGTGGTATAGATAAGGATGTGCACATATGGTCAAACCAAATTTCTTTACCAAATCTAAACTCACCAAGTTATTACAACTCCCACCGTCAATTATGACACGAACATGGCAATCCTTGACGATGAGGAACATTTGAAACAAATTATGGCGCGGTAGCTTCTCCGCTTGCTCCTTTTGGGTGCTCAACACTCGTTGCACAATTGTGGTCCTATAATTCTTCGTAGCAACGGTACCTAAAATTTCCTCCTCTTCGCTATGTTCCTCTGGATAATCATCATTACTTGCAAGGTTAGCTGCAAGAGCATATTTATCCTCAACATCACTAGCACTTACATATCGACCATCTTCTGTCGCAATGTATGCTCGCTAACTTGGGTAATTTTTCATGACGTGTCCCATCCCTTTACAACGGTGGCATATAATCCCCGTAAATGCGACCGTGGAAGCAAGCGATGAAGAGCTGCTGCGGTGTGTGCACACTAGTGCATTTGCTGCGCCTCGGTCGCGCATAATGATGGCGGCGGTGCTGCTGAACGCGTCCTACTCACGGAGGGGGCAGCAGACTGGAAAGCAGGAGGTGGGGCTGACTTGGTTTGCCCCGGTGTCGACCTCGACGCAGAAGTACTTCCATAGTTGCTCATATTCCATTGTTGTCTTCCCTACAATTCTTTTTCTACCAAACAAGCAAGCTGGAACAATCTATTGATATCATTATACTCCTTGTAATCAATTATGTCCTGAATTTCATGCCTTAAATCGCCATAAAAATGAGCCATCTTATCCTCCTCATCCTCTACAACATTACAACGCAGTATGCCTATTTGTAGTTCTTGATAACATTCCTTAACAGTTTTATTATCTTGGTTTAAGCGTTGTAATTTCTTATGCATATCACGTTTAAAAGCAGGAGGAATAAATCTAGCACACATAGCTACTTTTAATCTATCCCATGTATCAGGAGCTAAACCAGAATTAACTACTTGACTCCACCAAAGCATAGCAAAATTTTTAAATTCACTAGTAGCTTGTCTGACTCTATGCACTTCAGGAACTAGATGGGCATTAAATTTTTGTTCAATTGTCATCTCCCAATCTAGATAAATTTCAGCATCATAAACACCCGCAAAAGATGGTATGGTAAATTTAACTTTAGCAAATGGGTCATCATTAGCACGAGCATTGTGGTGAGTGCTGCAATACTCTCATTGATGGATCGCTGCAATATATCCGTAGTCGCTTGAAGCTTCCTATCGATGTTCTAATTAATGATAGTGCGTTGTTCACCCAAGAGCGTCATGAGCTCTCCTTTTGCAACACACTCTTGCGCATCAGACGAGTCACCTGCCATGGTTAGTAGAAAACAAAAGACAACACAAAGGAGTTATCCCTATCAACTAGTAGGTGATGGAAGGTGGAATCACACACTCTCAAGCGTCTTACCACACTCTTACAAGTGTTCTTATCAATGCAAACAGTAGGAGATTCAACCGGTGGCTGGTTCGTGATACCGTGTCGAGCGTGGGTATGATCGCAAGAGAGGACCTGTTCTGATCAAGAGTAGGTGGAGCTTGGAAGGCACAATATGGTAGAAAAAGGATTAGCAATCATCAGTTCAGTAATAACAAATTGAAAGATTGTTCATAATACTCGTCAAAGTTGCCGATCCTAGCCTAATCACAGCTAGCCAATCAAAACCCTATACAAGGAAGTGTATGTACGCACACGCAACAATCAATGTGACTTGATGTAAGCAACGAAGAACCTCACAACAAGTGCTAGGAGAGACGCTAGCCCACTACTCAAACTTCTTTCTAAGGGCACAAGATTATTCGTGCGAAGGGGAGCACAAAACAGCGGTATCGGTAAAACGTGAACAGCCCTCTAGTTTCAGCAGATATAACAGCTAGTCAAAAATGATGAAAAAGCAGAGTTTTATGTGGCTTATGTATATTTGTTTGTAAGGTTTCGATGAGATCTCCATGTTTTTCAACTGCACAAACCCCTAATTCCGAAGGGAAAGCTGAATAAAACACCAAAAACAGAAAGCCAAAATCTTGTGACGCGATTTTGGGGCTAAAGATGGCCGATTTTGGGGGTATTGGAGGGCGACTGGTGCAAGAAGTTATTTTTATTGGATGCGCACCGTCGATAGCTTTCCAACGAGTACAAGAACATCGAATTCCGACTCCGTATGCAAAAGTTATGCCCGTTTTACTGAAGGGGGGTCGGAAACGGACTCGAATTGGAATCGATCTCAATTCAAATTGCTATAACTTTTGATCCCGGAGCCGAAATTACTCAAAATTGTTTTTGGAGGCTTATGGATGTATGAAGAAGGACTCCACCAAAATTCACTGGATTTGGAAAAGGTTTGATAACTTTTCAAATTTTGGACAGAGGGGCACTCCTTTTTTTACCCCGAAATCAAACTCTCTCTTTTCTTTTCTTTTCCTTTCCTTTCTTTTCTTTTCTTTTCTCTTCTTTTCTTTCTTTCATTTTTTTTGAGTCCGAAACCCTAATTTGTTTTTTTTTTGTCACGGATGATGGCAATGTTTGGGGTGCTCACGGCAAGGATGGGGTGGCCGGTGGGTGGAGGGCAGCGGATGGGGTGGCCAGCTGGTGGGGGCAGCGGATGGGAACCGCGGCAAGGATGGAAGGCGCGGCAAAGATGGAAGGTGCGGCGCGGCACGGATGGAAGGCGCGGCGCGGCAAGGATGGAAGGCGCGGCGCGGCAAGGAATAAGAACACACAACGACGAAGCTATGCAAAGGAACACGAGATGCAACTAGACAATGACAAACTGGACTCCGACTAAACTAGTAATCAACAACTTGAACACGAAAATGTAACCAAAAATTCAACGAGCAATGCTGAAAAGAAAGATTGCAATGGCACAAGGGGTGTTGGGACAGCGGAAGAAGAATACGAAAAAAATTTTTGGGCTATTTTTCTGGATTTTTAGGATGATATGATAAACATAAACTAATCTAAAAGGGATGAATTACCTCACAGGCAACCGTTGCTCTGATACCACCTACTGTGATGATGGCTCGATCTTCTGAGAGGTACTGATAAGTTGATTGTGGAGAACTCGACGTTGATGATCCAAAGGCTCCGACCAAAACAGATCGATCCCCTTGCAATCACTACACCACTGCTTCGATAGTTATCAACCGTGCCGAACGCGGTTGACCTCGCCAAGAAGGCTATCTTGTGCAAGCGAATCGAGAACACAAGCAAGAGAGTAAAAGATGTAATCTAAAATTGTATTACGAATAAAGATTAAGTTCACAAGTTGGGGTTCCTCAACCGGACGTGCGGTGAGACTGCTAAGCAGAATAAACTCTTAAGAAAAACCCGAGGAAAATTAAAGTGGTGCGACCTCCTTAAATAGGGGTGGGAGAGGCCGCACTCAACTAACAAAAGAGGGTGTGGTACTATTCATTGATACTATTCACATGAACAGTACCAGCATGAATAGTGCCAGCCCAAATAGTCTAAGCGTGATTACAAGGCCCAAGGCCCACTTTGACTTGGACTGGAAAAGTGACATGACTTTTTTTGTAGTTTCTGATTGGCTCGGGTGGAATTTCGAGGTGAGACCAGATTCATCTGAAAGTAGACTCCAATATCTTTCCAACGAGTACTGACGGGCCCCGAGAAACCTTCTGGATCAAAAGTTATGGCCATTTGAAGTAGGTGCTATCAAGTAGTCCGAATCTGAGTCGAACTCGCGAATATAAGTTGGATTGCGCTTGATGGTTCCACTTCTACACTTGAACTCATGTGGTTCTTTTCCATGGTTTCTAAGGACAAGAAAATTACAAATCTTAGGAAGTATCGAATTCTCAGCGGAAATATTATTGACTCCTAAAAACGAGTTTACCTGATAGTTGAGTTTTCGAGCACGTGCCCGAGTAATTGGACCTTGCCCATCATTCATGGAAGTAGTACGAGGAGTGTTCATATCAGTAGAAGTGATGTCCTCATCACTTTGGATCATCAACGTCGAGTTCTCCACAATCGACATATCAGTACCTCTCGGAAGATCGGGCCATCGTCACATTAGGTGGTATCAGAGCAACGGTTGCCCGTGAGGTAATTCGCCCCTTTTAGATTAGTTTATGTTCATCATATCGTCCTAAAAACTCCAGAAAAATATTCAAAAAAATTTCGTATTGTTTTTCCGCTGTCCCAACACTCCCTTGTGCCATTGCAATTTTCTTTTCGGTATTGTTCGTTGAAATTTTGGTTACATTATCGTGTTCAAGTTGCTAATTCCTAGTTTAGTCAGAGTCTAGTTCGTCTTTGTCTAGTTGCATCTCGTGTTCCTTTGCGTAGCTTTATCATTGTGTGTTCTTGTTCGTTGCCGCAACCTTCCATCCACTGCCACCCCCTCCTTCCATCCTTGCCGCGACCTTCCATCCTTGCCACAGCCTTTCCATTCACAAGTGGTCCGTGGCAACCCTTGCCGCAAGCCCCCCATCCGCCGCCCCCCCATCTGTGGCAACCCTTGCCGCAACCCCCCCAATCCACCGCCATCCTTTGTGACAAAAGAAAAATTAGGGTATTTGACCCAGAAAAAAAAGGAAAAAAAAGAGAAAAGAAAAGAGAAGAAAAGAAAAGAAAAGAGAAGAAAAGAGAGAGATTGATTTCGTTTTGAAAAAAAAAGAGCAAAGAGTGCCCCTTCTGTCCAAAATTTGAAAGTTTATCAAACCTTTTTGCAAATCCAGTGAAATTTGGTGGAGTCCTTCTTGACATCTCCAAAAGCCTCCAGAAAATTTTTGTGCAAGTTCGGCCATGGGATCAAAAGTTATAGCAGTTTGATTTGAGACCGAATCGAATTCGAATCCGTTTCCGACCCCCCTTCAGTAAAACGGGCATAACTTTTGCATACGGAGTCCGAATTCGACGTTCTTATACTCGTTGGAAAGCTATCGACGGCGCTCATCCAATAAAAATAACCAGATTGTACTAGTCACCCTCCAAGACCCCCAAAATTGGCCATCTTTAGCCTCAAAATTGCATCACAAGATTTTAGCTTTCTGTTTTTAGGGTTTTATTCGGCCTTCCCTTCGGAATTTGGGGTTCATCCAGTTGAAAAAGTTGTAGATCTTGTCGAAACCTTTCAAATGAGTATATATAAGCCACATAAAACTCTGCCTTTTCATCTATTGAGACTAGCTGTTGTATCTGCTCAAATTAGAGGGCTGTTCGCGTTGTGCCAATACCGCTGTTTTGTGCTCCCCTTCGTGCGAATAATCTTGTGCCCTTAGAAAGAAGTTTGAGTAGTGGGCTAGCGTCTCTCCTAGTACTTGTTGTGAGGTTTTCCTTTGCTTACATCAAGTCACATTGATCGTTGCGTGTGCGTACGTACACTTCTTTGCATAGGGCTTGATTGGTTAGCTGTGATTAGACTAGAATCAGCAACTTTGATGAGTATTATGAACAATCTTTCAACTTGCTATTACTGAACTGATGATTGCTAATCCTTTTGCTACTATATTATGCCTTCCAAGCTCCACCTACTCTTGATCAGAACAGGTCCCCTCTTGCGATCGTACTCACGCTCGACACGGTATTACGAACCAGCTACCGGTTGAACCTCCTACTGTTTGCGTTGCTATGAACACTTGTAAGAGTGTGGTAAGACGCTTGAGAGTGTGTGATTCCACCTTCCATCACCTAGTAGTTGATAGGGATAACTTCTTTGTGTTGTCTTTTATTTTCTACTAACCATGGCAGGTGAGTCGTCTGACGCACAAGAGTATATTGCAAAGGGAGAACTCATGACGCTCTTGGGTGAACAACGCACTACCATTAATGAGGACATCGATAGGAAGCTTCAAGCGACTATGGATATATTACAGCGATCCATCAATGAAAGTATTGCAGCACTCACCACACGCCTTGAAAGAATGGTGAATCGGCCACCAAACAACGGACGCGAGAATGAACATGATGCACCCCAAGACCTTGAGGTAGGAGATGATAATGAGAGGTGAAATTGTGATGCTTAAGATGTACGCCTACGACACCGCTTACAACGCAACCGTTATGGTATGGGAGGTAATGATTTTCAGCACCACAATACTCATGCTAATGATGACCCATTTGCTAAAGTTAAATTTACCATACCATCTTTTGCGGGTGTTTATGATGCTGAAATTTATCTGGATTGGGATATGACAATTGAACAAAAATTTAATGCCCATCTAGTTCCTGAAGTGCATAGAGTCAGACAAGCTACTAGTGAATATAAAGATTTTGCCATCCTTTGGTGGAGTCAAGTAGTTAATTCCGGTTTAGCACCTGATACATGGGATAGATTGAAAGTAGCTATGCGTGCTAGATTTATTCCTCCTGCTTTTAAACGTGATATGCGTAAGAAATTACATCGCTTAGACCAAGGTAATAAAACTGTTGAGGAATATTATCAAGAACTACAAATAGGCATGCTACGTTGTAATATTGTAGAGGATGAGGAGGATAAGATGGCTCGTTTTTATGGGGGCTTAAGGCGTGAAATTCCGGACATAATTGATTACAAGGAGTATAATGATATTAATATATTGTTCCAACTTGCTTGTTTGGCAGAAAAAGAATTGCAGGGAAGACAACAATGGAATGGAGCAACTATGGAAGTACTTCTGCATCGAGGTCGACACCGGGGCAAACCAAGTCAGCCCCACCTCCTGCTTTTTGGTCTGCTGCCCCCTCCGTGAGTAGGACGCGTTCAGCAGCACCGCCGCCACCGTCATGCGCACCTGAGGCGAGCAAATCCACTAGTGCGCAGACACCAGTGTAGAGCTCTTCATCAGTTGCTTCCACGGGTCGTACGACGGGGATTATATGCCACCATTGTAAAGGGATGGGACATGTCATGAAAAATTGCCCAAGTCAGCGAGCGTACATTGCGACTGAAAACGGTGGATATGTAAGTGCTAGTGATGTTGAGGATGAATATGCTCTTGCAGCTAACCTTGCAGGTAATGATGATGATCCAGAGGAACATAGCGAAGAGGTGGAAATTTTAGATACCACTTCTACGGAGAATTATAGGACCATAATTGTGCAGCGAGTGTTGAGCACCTAAAAGAAGCAAAAGCAGAAGCTACAGTGCCATAATTTATTTCAGATGTTCCTCATCGTCAAGGATTGCTATGTTCGTGTCATAATTGATGGTGGGAGTTGTAATAACTTGGTGAGTTTAGATTTGGTCAAGAAGCTTGGCTTGACCACATATGCACATCCTCATCTATACCACATTCAGTGGTTCAACAACAATGGTAAGGTGAAGGTAACACAATCTGCGAGAGTGCATTTTTTCATTGGTTCCTATCATGATGTAGCTGATTTCGACCTAGTACCTATGCAAGCTTGCTCACTTTTATTAGGTCGTCCATGGGAATTTGATACCGATGCAACTCATCATGGTAGAAGTAACAAGTACTCTCTAATGCACAAAGGAAAGAAAATAGTTTTACTACCTTTGACACCCGCTGAAATTGTGCAATGTGACAAAGAGATAGCTGTAAATGAGAGGAAAGAACATGAGCATGAATCTGAAAATTAGCAAGTAGTGAAGAACATTTTCCCACCTAAGAAAGAGAAGTTGACACGTAGTTCTAGGACTGAGGAAATTAAATTAAACGGTTGTGCCATGCTTGCAATCAAATCTGACCTCGTTGAAATTGTCGACAATGATATGCCATGCTATGTTTTGATATGCAAAGACGCTTTATTTTCACTTAATGATGTGTCTAGCTCTTTGCCGTCTGCTGTCACTAACCTTTTGTAGGAATATGAGGATGTGTTTCTAGCTGAACTACCCCCGGGACTGTCATCTATTAGAGGGATTGAACACCAAATTGACTTAATTCCAAGAGTGACTTTGCCAAACCATGCGGCGTATAGAACCAATCCGAAGGAGACTAAGGAAATTCAACGACAAGTTCAAGAACTTTTGGACCGAGGGTTGGATGACATGCAAGATGAGCTTGAGTCGAGGACAACTCCAATTCTAGAAGGGAAGGATGATGAGGACATCACTTCTACTGATATGAACACTCTTATTACTACTTCATGAATGATGGGCAAGGTCCAATTACTCGGGCACGTGCTCGAAAACTCAACTATCAGGTAAACTCGTTTTTAGGAGTCAATAATATTTCCGCTGAGAATTCGATACTTTCTAAGACTTGTGATTTTCTTGTTCTTAGAAACTATGGAAAAGAACCATGCGAGTTCAAGTGTAGAAGTGGAACCATCAAGCGCAATCCAACTCATATTCGCGAGTTCGACTCAGATTCGGACTACTTGATAGCACCTATTTCAAATGGCCATAACTTTTGATCCAGAAAGTTTCTCAGGGCCCGTGAGTACTCGTTGGAAAGATATTGGAGTCTACATTCAGATGAATCTGGTCTCACCTCAAAATTCCACCCGAGCCAATCAAAAACTGTAAAACAAATCGCGTCACTTTTCTAGTCCGAGTCAAAGTGGGCCTTGGGCCTTGTAATCATGCTTAGACTATTTGAGCCGGCATTATTCATGCTGGTACTGTTCACGTGAACATTACTAGTGAATAGTACCATACCCCCTTTTGTATGTTGAGTGCGGCCTCCCTCACCCTTATTTAAGGAGGTCACACCCCTTTAGTTTTCCTCGGGTTTTTCTTAAGAGTTTATTCTGCTTAGCAGTCTTACCGCACGTCCGGTTGAGGAACCCCAACTTGTGAACTTAATCTTTATTCGCAATACAATTTCAGATTGCATCTTTTACACTCTTGCTTGTGTTCTCGATTCGCTTACACAAGATAGCCTTCTTGGCAAGGTCAACCGCGTTCGGTACGGTTGATAACCATCGGAGCAGTGGTGTAGTGATTGCGAGGGGATCGATTTGTTTTGGTCGGAGCCTTTGGATCATCAACGTCGAGTTCTCCATAATCGATTTATCAGTACCTCTCAGAAGATCAGGCCATCGTCACATTACCGCGATTGTCCAGGCGGCATCAGCCGCGCTCCGGAACCCTCGGCGCTACGGGACGAAGCCGGGGCACGTTGGGGACGGCGATTTCGACAGGAGAAGTTGCGGGGGCGTGATGTCTGGGAAGGCGAGTGCCGCTTCACTTGGCCACTCGCCCTTTTAAAAGAGCTCTGGAAGTAAGACTGTGCAAATCACACCTCAAGAGCCCCATCGGCCGCCCCAGGGGCATGTGATGCAACAGTGCCGCCCCGCTTCAACTACAAGATTCCGCCAGCTACACTCCACATGTCCCCCTTAAAGGAATACGCGTAGGCTACGGAAGCAGAAAACAAAACTTTTCTACCGCGCACCCAAGAACATCATGCTAAGGAAGGATCATGGATCGTTACCACTTAGGCGCTTGTGTGTGAAGAAGAATTGAAACCGATCAATCACGCGCGTCGAGGTAGTAGTGGAAGTAGCCGATCGTCCGAACAGATCGTCTCCTCCACGCGCGCCGATCAACCTTTGCAACGCAGCGGCGCCTCCACCGGTATCCACGTCCGGGGTGGGCGCCGATCGCGAGTGTACTAGCACTCGTGAGCGGCTAGGGTTTGGCTCGGGAGGTGGCGGCTAGGGTTTTGCTAGATGTTGTGAGCACGAATCCCCTCCGCCCCTCGCCTATATATATAGACCTCCTCACGTGGGCCTCGTGGACCGAGGCCCAATAGGAGTCTATTGGATCTCTATCCGAATTGAGCCCATATCCGAATCATATTCGAATTAGTGTTCCAACCCGTTAAGCGTGCGACCACAGCAGGTTCACGTATACTTGGTCGTGACCGGAAGCGTCTTTCGATTACCATGTTAATAGCGGCCTCTAGTAAGACATATTAACCCCAAAGTATATGTAAAGATCATATCATTTGAACTGTAATGTTCTCTCATGTACGAATCCCTTTGCCTCACGATATAGATTGAGCTCAAGGCGAGACCTGTGTCATCCTCTTAATAGCTCAATCACTCTCTCGATTCCGTGATGGATTATAAACTCGTGATTGACTCCTCAATCACCTTGGCATGGCCATGCACTTTCATAATCCATTACATCGAGGGCCAGAGATATCTCTCCCATAAGGAGGGCAAATTCTATCTTGATCATTCACATCCCACTACATGTTTCATGGCAAACCGAAGACTACTTTTATGACTACCCGATTCACGGAGTAGTGTTTAGTAATCCCAAAATAAGCTACTACTCATGTTGGGAACCATGATGATCTCAAGTCTAAGGACTCTACATAAACACTACTTGAGACCAGCGATGACACATGGAATCTCTGCGGTGTCTCATGGCGAGTCTATCAACATATGTTCACTAACACATGTCCATATTATTGATTTGGTATCACCATACCATGATCCATGAGACATGATCATCAATCAATACATATGCTGATCTTTGTCTTTGAATCATATTTGTTCCTCATATGATATACGATCACGGATCATTTAGAAATAGCAACATCTTAGTATTTAAGAGTCTCATGAATAAGTCACATACTCATTGATCAATAATGATGATGTCTATTCCAAGGAACAAAGTAATGTATCATAAACATAGTATGTGATATATACAACATCTCCATGTTGCCTCTAGGGCATATCACTAACACCCCTATCCTGGGGGGCCCGAAGCACTCAACGATGGGCGGGGGACACTTCCCTTGCAGCTGTAAAGCCACATGCGCAAAGTCATGTCGATCCCGCCTCAGCTGTCCCGTCAGTGTCTGGAACTTCGGGGCAACAGTTGCGCCCGTGAGGCCCCCTATCGACCGCCGGGGACAGGGCCTATGGATCTAGGTTCCTGTCATTCCCCAAGCCTACCTTATCCTTATCCTGCCCAGCAGTGGGGGACGGAGCGCTCGCGCGTCTACTCCGACTAGGTGTCAGCTCCGCTGCCACCACTTCAAGGGGTACGGGACGGAGCGCTCGCGCGTCTACTCCGACTAGGCGCTAGCTCTGCTGCCACCAATTCGAGGGGTAGGGGACGGAGCGCTCATGTGTCTACTCCGACTAGGCGCCAGCTTCGCTGCCACCACTTCGAAGGGTACGGGACGGAGCGTTCGCGCTTCTACTCCGACTAGGTGCCAGCTCCGTTGCCACCACTTCGAAGGGTAGGGGACAGAGCGCTCGCGCATCTACTCCGCCTAGGCGCCAGCTCTGCTGCCACCACTTCGAGGGGTACAGGACGAGCGCTCGCGCGTCTACTCTTACTAGGCGTCAACTCCGCTGCCACCACATCGAGGGGTAGGGGACGGAGCGCTCGCGCGTCTACTCCGACTAGGCGCTAGCTCTGCTGCCACCACTTCGAGGGGTAGGGGACAGAGCGCTCGCGCGTCTACTCGACCAGGCGTCGGCTCATTGCCACCACTTTGAGGGGTAGGGGACGGAGCGCTCGCGCGTCTACTCCGACTAGGCGTCAGCTCCGCTGCCACCACTTTGAGGGGTAGGGGATGGAGCGCTCACGCGTCTACTCCGACTAGGCGCCAGCTCCGCTACCACCACTTCGAAGGGTAGGGGATGGAGCGCTCGCGCGTCTACTCCGACTAGGCGCTAGCTCTGCTGCCACCACTTCGAGGGGTAGGAGATGGAGCGCTCGCATGTCTACTCTGACTAGGCGCCACCTCCGCTGCCACCACTTCGAGGGGTACGGGATGTAGCGCTCGCGCGTCTATTCCGACTAGGCGCTAGCTCCGCTGCCACCACTTCGAGGCGTAGGGGACGGAGCGCTCGCGCGTTTACTCCGACTAGACGCCAGCTCCGCTGCCACCACTTCGAAGGGTAGGGGACGGAGCGCTCGCGCGTCAACTCTGACTTGGCGCCAACTCCGCTGCCACCACTTTGAGGGGTACGGGACGTAGCGCTCGCGTGTCTACTCCCACTTGGCGCCAGCTCCGCTGCCACCACTTTGAGGGGTAGGGGACGGAGTGCTCACGTGTCTACTGCGACTAGGCGTTAGCTCCGCTGCCACCACTTCGAATGGTAGGGGATGGAGCGCTCGCGCGTCTACTCCGACTAGGCGCCAGCTCCGCTGCCACCACTTCGAGGGGTAGGGGACAGAGCGCTCGCGCGTCTACTCCGACTAGGCACCAAACGCTCGTCTATTTTGCCTGGGCGCCAGCTCCGTGCCTACCTCGAGCGTCTACCCCGACTAGCCAACAAACTTCATACGAAAAGCACAAAGCGGTTGTGCCCAAAAGCAACAGCGGGGACGAACGCTTCGACTTATCTACCGCGCTGCTAGAAAATGATTACAAAGCTCACCAGACCAGCGCTACTCGTCCGGCTTCGCTTGGACGGCCTTACACGCCGAAGCCTCACCCGTTGAGGGTTGATTCGCCCAGAAGTTCAGCGAGTCTTCGGCCCGCCACCAGCGCCGTAAACGGTGTCAAGTCACAGCATCAGAAATCAGCAGCCGGTCCCCATCGGGCAGCTGCTTGGAATAAAATGGCGCGGTTGGTCAAAGAAGGGAAGCAATTTTCACTTCATTCGCAGCATGGAGTACATAGGTTACAACACACACCGGCGCACAAGAACCCCGGGGTCACACCTACCTCGAGCTGTCGACACTGTCATCATCGCGCCAAGCAACTCCATCCAGCTATTTGCCAAGGTTCCCCTCGCTGTACATGTTCCGCCGCAGCTCCACCTTTGCCGCTGCCTCCTCGATGTTCTCCTAGATCCGTTCGTGAAAAAACCGAACGGCGAGCCGAACAACACGCACGGCATCGAACATCACTAAAGCCCCAGTAGGCATTTCCAGCTGCGGGTCACCCAATTCGTCGACATGATGGCAGCCCTGATGCTGGAGGAGAGCACACGCCAGACATGTGGTCACGTAGGAGCAGTGATTGCCAAAGGATGTCGCGGTGGCTTGAGCGAGATCGGCCGCTTCTCCAACCCGTTGAAGTGTCCGTGAAAGCTCTTCGGGTCCGAATGAGCGGGGTGGCACCTCGGCAACAAGGTTTTCAAGGGTGCCCTCTAGAGCCAGCATAGCCTCCCATGCCGTCGCCGAGGCGTCGCCTAGCACCTCGTCCCGCTCCCTCAGAGGCGCAACAAGGCGGCCATTCTCTTCCTCCAGCACAGCAATCTGCCGAAGCAGGCTGTCCCGCTCCTCTACTGTCGCCCGCCGAGCCGCCGCCACAAGCTTCTCGGCATATGAGACGGCCCCTGCGTGCTCCGCTTCCAGACACCGAGCGCGGTCGTCCTTAGAGGCATGCGCCTCCTCCGATGCGCGAAAAGCTCCTTTGGCGCGCAGTCGGTCCCCCAATGCATCCCGTTCGTGGGCATGGACCGCCTGCAGCGCCCGATTAAGGGCGAGGGTCAACACGATAACACGGTCAGCACACCTCCAAAGGGCTGCGTGCTGCCAAGGGTTATCTACTTACCCTCATTTTAGAGACCTCTAGCACTCTCCCAAGCAGTCTCGACCTGCAAGCCTGCAGCGCATCGCGGTCTAGGCTCGCGGTCGTGCTATCTGTGACCCCCTGCCACGCTGCCAACACCTCTGCTCAAGGGATGAAGTCCGCTAGATGGCGGGCGGCATCCGCGGTGATAACTTTGGCGGTGTCGGATGTCCCTTCCAAGCGAACGTCCTCGTGCTCAGAGGGTGGCCCGCGTTTAGGGAGCCATGTTGCTGCAAGGGAGACATGGCGGTCAGCCCTACGAATGCATAGCGGGTCACACCAAGCAATGTAAGTTTACCTTCAGCCCCGCCTGAATCCGCAAGGATCTCAGCATCCCCAGCCACCCCGCCAGGCGGGGGGACCTCTGTGTCAGAGCTTAGCTCCACCAAGCCCTCGCCCTCGGCAGCCGCAGACCTGATCGGGGCCGTGGGGACACCGAGGCACTCGGTGTCTGAGTCAGAGTCCCATAGGACTCTGACCTTGCTCGCTACAATGAACCCCCTCGACAAGCGAAGGGACGATTGTGTGCGGGGCCGCTTCGCCTTCGGGGAATAAGAGGGCGGCCCCGCCTCGGAAACCGCCGCAGGAGGAGGTTCCGCTGTGGTAGGAACGGACTTCGCCCCAGCATCCTCCGCGCACGATGGCTCCGCCTCAACGCCGGCTGGCAGCGAAGCAGCCCCCGCGCCTACCTCCAAGTCGGCATGCTTCACCGAGTCGGAACCCGCGCCCGCTGGTACTCCGTCCCCCGTGGAATCGCGGAGAGGTGGGCTTGGGGCTGGAACAGCGCACTCTGGCACCCTAATGCCGAAGGCTTCGCACACACAGTTCAGCCGTCCCATACCTGCCTCCGCGGTGGTAGCTACGCGCAGTGTGTGTTCTCTGGCCGTATACGGTCCGAGGAACACACCCACCGCACGCTCCACGTCTTCCAGGGAAGCACCTACGAGTGGCACGGGGGCACGATGTAAAACAATGACCCCGAGGAACAACACACGAAAGCTAAGCTCCAGCACAACTTACGCGGACCGGAGGGTCTCGGTAGCGAAGACATGGACGGGCGGACGTTGTCGTGCTGAAGCTTCCCAGGAGTAACACGCCACTCCGCAGCAAGTGGCGCCACGCCATACATGATGAACTCCTCAGCGAGGTCACGCATGTTGAAGTGGGCGGTGATCCCCACAAGCCTCCGTCCTATTCGCTCATCCTCAGCATCTATCGGCGCACCGGGTGTGGTGTTAACCGCCACCGGCTGCCCCGAACATTCAAGGCCGCTACCGCTCGCCACGCGGTGGTACAACCACCGCCTCATCCAATTCGGCTCCCACTCCGCCCGACTCGACTCCGCGGGAAAAATCTTCTCGCACTGTGAACGCAAGACGAGGTCAACGATGCCGAAGCCGGGCAATGCCCCGTCCCCCTGATCCGCCGACGCACACCGGAAGTCATGGAGAAACACGGTCGGCCAGCACGCCTCCGTCCACAACGCCCAGCTGTACACGGCAAGACGGGCTATCACATTCGGCGTTATCTATGCCAGCTCAAGCCCCAAAGTCCGCAGGACGTCCCCGATAACTTGGGCGGCCGGAATGCGCAACCCGGCTTCGAAATAGGCGACAAACACGATCTCCTCCGACTTTCCGGGATGCGGTTCGGTCTTGTCGACCACGGGCAGTCGCACTTCCCGACGGTCCAACAGCTTCCCTTCGCTCGCGAATCATCTCTTCCGTCACCAGCGTCGAGCCCAGCATGCGGGAGCACGGACCTTCTATCCTCTACGCCGCCCACCATCCATCTGTCTGCGCCGAGTCACGCACCTCGAGTGTGTATTCCACCTCGAGCGGCGACGGCCGTCGGAAGACGGCCCTGTCGCTGACTGGCTGAGCGCGCTTTCCGTCCTGCGCCATCGTCCTCCTAAGAGATATGCGACGACGGACGAAGCAAGAAAGACACGAGATTAAGGGCGTGCGACTAGCAATTGGAAGAGGTGAGGCGACCAGAACGCAGGAAGTGCATAGCTGGGGGTATTTAAGACCCCTGCACCTCCCACGCCACTGGTAAGGCTAATCGGCGGGAGGCAAACCGCTCGCCTCCCCACGATCGAAGCTGAACCGACACAACTACCCATGTGCGCTAGGTCCGGTCAAACGGCGATCGCGCAAAAGGGCCTGACAGTGCACGACGCGCCAATAGCGCTCCGCCATGCATCTACTGCGAAATTAGTGCACGACAACTCCGGCTTCGCCTTCGACGGGACCTTTGCCTATGCGGGACAGCTCTGGCTCCGCCTTCGACGGGACCTTCGCCTCTACGAGACAGCTCCGGCTCCGCCCTCGACGAGGCCTTCACGTCCGCTAGGACAAGTTCGCGCTCGCCTTCGGCTCTGTCATCTTGACGCGTACCTACGCGCTGGCGCGACACTC
The DNA here is from genome assembly GCA_036346265.1 of Melocanna baccifera. NCBI lineage: Eukaryota > Viridiplantae > Streptophyta > Magnoliopsida > Poales > Poaceae > Melocanna > Melocanna baccifera. Next base: position 23,662,678 of record CM070682.1, on the reverse strand, counting down.
CCGAAATCGCCCCCCACTTCGGTGGCTCGGGCCAACCACGGCACCTGCCGTATTCCATATTTACCATTCTTGGCAGAAGGAATCGTTTTGCACCCTAATGTGGCCCACGTCTTTTCATGGATGCTAGGTCGCAGAGACCACTGGCGGGGCAGGTCAGTCGGAAGGAGTCCACACTGATCAACGCGAAGCCAGCCACCAGAAAGGCGCGTGCACTCGCGGTCGTCCGACCGCTCGCAGCACCACGGCCACCATCACCTCGGGACATAACGCCTCAGCACGCCCCAAGCTCGGAGGATGTCTCAGCAATAGGCCCGACACCTCTTCCTCGGTGTGGGGCGCAAATCTTTCTGCTAGCTCAAGAATGTACCTTCTTTCGTCCACAAGCATGCACAGAGCGCCCTAACTAACGCTAACCCTGTCGCATGCTCGTGAGCGGAAGAGGCATATTCTTGAGACAAGCCGTCCCAGCAATACTTCATCACGCCGCTACGGTCGCATATATAGCCGTTCTCGGGAAGCGCAAACGGCGGGAGTCGAACCGATGCGGTCGCTCACGCGCATGCGATGTCCCAACTTCCCGCGCCTGCCTGCTCATCCCGCATCGACGAGGTCTCTGCCTCCGCAGCACAATAGCGACTCTGCCTACGACCACCCGACGCACGACTTTGACATTGACCCCGCTGCGGTCTCGCGGCTTCGACTCCGCGGAGCCACGAGGGGCTACATACGCCAAATCATCTTCGCCCATAATCACACAACGTCACAGGCCGTAGGGACGGAGGGGGCCAAAGGGCTCGGCAACATGGCTTCGACCTGTGAAGCCCTTCACCATGAGAGGCTCCTGTTGTAGGGGTGGCCCCCACCTAAACCCAGCTAGCCTGTTGAGAAGATTATAAACCATGTACAATGACGTAGTTGCCCTCAGAAGGAGGCTCGGTGTAAGGTTACGATTGTAAAGACCCTCCTTACGCGGGAACACATATATATCACACAGAGCCCTTGGGTATCAAATACCCAAGAATTAGTGGAAGAAGTAGCAAGATTGATTTCTATAACATTTATACCGAGTGGAAGTCATACTTCCCTTCTTCTTCTCAAGATCCTCCAAGTACTTTGGGCGTTCCTTTTCCAATGTCACGATTGCCATGTGAGTAACAATGCGCATCGAGGATGAGCATCGCCCTTCTTGTCTTTCTTGGCCTTAGAACCGCTCGCGATCGCATCGAGAGCTTTCTTTCTTTGACGCGATTCTCTTGACATAGGGCTTGCCCTTGCCTTTCGCATCATCATCACATGATTGCTGCTTTTCTTAATGCTTTCCTCGCAGATTTTAGCATCCCATGCAACTCGGCCAGTGGTCTTGTCCAGTTGTTCATGTGAAAGTTCATTATGAATGGCTCAAAGCTCGGAAGCGGCGGAGAATCACATCGATAGCCAACTCTTGGCTAAGGGAAAACCAAGCTTTCCGGACTCTCAATGTAGCCAATCATCTTAATCACATGAGGGTGACGGATTCCTTACTGCTTTGCATGCAAATAAGGACTTTGAAGTATTGAACCTCTCGGCCCTTGCTTGGTTCTCAAACATACCACGTAGCCCCACAATGATATTGTAGGCATCTGTGTTCTCATATTGCTTCAAGCTCAGAGGACATTGTGGCAAGCATGAGACACTCACATCAAGGCAATCATTCGTTTGCTTCTCATAAGCTCTCCGTGCAGACCATAGTAGCATTATCGAGGCAAGTCTTGGGTAAGGAGACTCAAGGACATACTCCTTGCGCTCTTGCTTGAGAACAATTCTCAAGTTGCGATACCAATCCAAAAAGTTTGTTCCATTGAGTTTTTCTTTCTCAAGAACAGATCGCAAATTAAAAGTCTTTGGATGCGGCGTTAGCAATGACATGATCTACAACACAAGAATATGCAAAGTTTAGCACTATGTTTATGTTCATCTTTTATTAAACTATTTAGCAAAAGACTCCCACTATGAGTTTTGCAACAAAAACTCCTCTAAGTTACATAGTGGGTAAAGATCCTCATTTCACTAATTCCTAGTGAGCTTTGGCATCACGGCTAGAAAACTAGTGACATGGGTAAGCAACACTTGCTAATCACATCCCTATGTGACTCTACTTTGGGTGACATCTCGTATGCCTCGGCCCTAATCTATGCCCCAAGGTCCAAAACTATTTTGATAACCTTGTTAAGTAAACCAAATGCTTCCGCATGTAGATGTCCGACATCTACCCCAAATGATGATGATAACCGATGGCACTCTACTTTGGTAGACCTACCATGCGGTGATCATTATCTTTTAGTGCAACATATGGAAGGGCATTAACACCTAATTTTAAGAGGATTCTATCCTACCAAAGCAACATATCACATATATCATTGCATAAGAATAAGATAGATAACATCATAGATAAACACATTTAAGCGTGAAGTAGTATGGCCCAAAAATGGTGATATCCATCTCCAAGTAGGTGTAGACGATCTCCATCCTCCACATCACTCCTTTAGACCACCATGCTTAAAAACTTGTAACCTCAAAACTAGGCTACTACCTATAATAGCTAGAAATTGAAGATTACAAAGATAGATTCAAGCATTAAGGTCGACAGCAGGTCGTTAAATACAATATATACAGACTAACAATAGCTGAAATAATCATGACACACGGGCCATGAGCGAATGTTACATGCATCACATACATCTCATACATTCAAATAAGCTATAGGGCCATACTATTCATCATTCTCTGCAAAAACAAGTTAGGCGTAGAATCGCATTCTACCTAACGATGTGAACCCAGGCGCTATACAAGGGGATACACACGGCGGTCTATGAAATCGCTATGAAAATCTTATCGAGCCGATCAAATCAACCCAAATCCGAGCCATTCAAAATGTCTCAATTTTCATTAGATCAATCATATTGATCATCGCGATCGGTATACTTGAGGAGACCACAACACAAGACCTCGATCGTTGGCTCGATCTCGATTGTGCGCGATTAGCCCCGATGGTGATTCCGGCCGGTAGGGGCAAGTCGCGCGTACATCAAAGAAGGAGCACGAACTAATCTTTTTGGCCTTATGATGCTATCAACTCATACCTATTTCAACCCCTTATGACCGATTGATCTCATCAACCGTGCTACTGATTTAGGCGTAATAGATCCAATCTACTACTATCGCATATCAACATATATGCTGATCGGATTCAGCAAACTAAGCAAGATGGCTCGATAAAGACCCAAGCCCTCGAAGGAGGCTCAGAACACATATATATCACACAGAGCCCTTGGGAAAGACCCAACAGGACATTGCTCACCTAACTCTCCACTACCATACCTCTCTCTGTTTGGTCTGTAGCCACAACACATGCATAATTAAAAGTAATTGAGTACTAACATCTGATCACATCACTAAGAAGACGGCGATATGTTTTCACCCCAAACTCCTTAAAGCCGATCGTCTTGCTCCACCGATGCAGCGCAATGAAGACAGATCTGTATTGACATCGAGCAAGTACACCCAATAATTAATAGTGCGATTTATCACAGACGGTTCCAACCATAAACGGTCTGTGAAACCAAATATCACAAACCGTTCGTGTTAATAACTGTCTGTGACTTATCACAGACGGTTATTAACACGAACCGTCTGTGATGATTAATATCAGAGACGGTTTGTTATATCAACCGTCTGTGATAATAGAGATATCACAGATGGTTTGTATTAATAACCGTCTATAAAAATATCATAGCTGGGTGGTAATATGAACCGTCGTGATAGTTTAAGCACAGATGGTTCATATGAACCGTCTGTGATGTACCCGTCTAGTATAGCCTATTTTGTACTAGTGTCAGTTCCAAAATGAATAAGACAATTGCAAAGAAATTTTAGAAATTTGTGTGCAAATATAAATGTGTAACAAACAAATAGAATGAAGTGTTAAAACCACTGGCAGCATGGTCTTTTTGCCTCTAATTCTCTCTCTTAGAGTTTTGGGAGCTAATCTTCTGTCAAATGCTTCCCTTAACCAGCTCTAGATTCTTAAAAGAGTAAATCTATACAAGCAGAAAAATAAGGAGGAACTCTACCAAACATGCCCTAGTTGGTCACGTCGAACCGTGGAGGGCTCTGATGAGGACATCCCCATTACATACACATCTTCCACTCCAAACATGCATGAGAACGTCTAAGAACCTAAGGGTTCAATGATGAGGGCAAGAGCCAAGCTTTTAAACAACTTGTGCTTTTGTTTCTTAAGGAGTTTCCTTTAATTGATGATGAACTTGAGATACTACCTCATATTGTATTCTTAGATATAACTCATGTGAAGAATTACGAAACAAAACTTAGGTGGGAAACCTAAAAGGAGTTCACGAGATTGCCATGCGGTTAGAGAAGTTCAAAACCAAGCAGCCACGTGATCACACATTCCATGGTGTGAGAAAGATGTGGCTTGCATGCCAAAACGTGTCTGAGCCCATCTAATGTTTCGGCCTTATATTCAGATAGGGGCTTAGCTCGAAATTAAAGAGTCCAAATAGCTAAATTTAAGGAGTTGTATTAGGAAACCTTTACCAAATAAGAGATTGATTCGGCCAAGGCTTTCCTTACGTGTGTTAAGGAAGGCACTATAAAAACCCTTCCACTCTCCCAATGTTGGGTAGACCACTTTTGAGAATAAATCTACTATTGTTCATGCTTGAGTTTTGAGAGAAATTAGGGAGTTTTTTCAATCAAGTTCATTCAGTTTTTCCATTGGAAATTGGGTGCACGACAGATCTTCGCTTGGTGGTCGGCGAAATCGACATGAGTGTGTTTTGGCGGATTAAAGAGTGTTTGTCCGTTGCACTAGTATTAGAGGATCACTACGATTCATCAAGACTCCCGTGAATATCCAACCTACGTCGAGAAGAACGAACGACCATATATCATCTTGGTATCAGAGCATGGTTTACTCGGTAGGATACTTACCCTTGTTTTTTTAGATTGATTTATTTCTATCTTATAGTTCATTAAACCAAAAATTGCAATAAAAAATCCAAACCCTAGTTTCGCATCTGTTATTTTTTGTGAGTTTTATTAGGTTTTGATCCATTAGAAATTTTATTTACGTGCTGATCTTAGTGTCCTTTGCGTTGCTTAATCGTTGTTTTAAACCTTTGAAATCTGCTAGTTGATCTTTTTTTTGCCCTCTTTTTTTTGCTACCTGGCAACTGACTCAAATAGACTCAAAATCTCGTTCTGAGTCTAATAAGGTATATGAGTCACAAATTTTTTCAAAAATATAGGGGTAAAAAAGAAGGTGAGAAAATGGTCGAACTTGGGTGAGAATTTATGCCATAAATTCAGTTGAAGTATTTAAATTCTAAATCAATCTTATGCCCTTATTTCCATATTATTTTAATTTGTTAGCGTCTCTCCTAGTACTTAGTGCAAACGAGCTATCTATTCCTGATTGTTTCTAGTTAGCTTATTCCTTTATTGCATTGAGTCACATTGATCATTACATGTGCGTTCATACACTTCACTTATATCTATTGGATCAGCACATAGGCAATACTTTTCAGCTTGGATTCTTGGTTAATTTTACAATATCGTGAAACTCAGATTGTTTAGGATAAATAATTCCTAACCAAGCTCCACAAAATATCTTTTATCGTGCAATTGTGATTCACTTTTAAATCTGCTTGATCATCACTTGCTATTGTAGTCATCACCAAGTGTAAGTTTCTTTTTTTGCCTCAATTCACTTTGGAAAGCTAATAACTTTACTTTCGAGAGGAAAGAGTGAGATTGAGATAATTCCACATATCATACATATCTTAGTATTGATTCGTATCTGTTTGCACAATCTAACCGTGTCAGGTGGAGATGATAATATGGGCGAGGAGCATGATCTGAACGTTCCAGTGACTCGATTCCAATTCTAAGCTTTGAGGGAAACTTTGCACAATGAGCTCGCCGCCACTACTACCACCTTGGAAGAGCAACTTAAGAAGGAGATCAACAATTCAGTGCAAGATATGCACATTGAGATGAACTAGCAAATGAATGTACTACGTACAAACATTGTGAATGATGTTATGCGCACGCTTCGTCCACAACAAGAGGAGGAAAGCGTTCATCGTGGAGGAGCCATTCCTCCATGAGATGAGTGGGTAGCTGCTGCTCAAGGCGGCCAAGAAGCTCAACAAAGGAGAGATCACATGATGTCAAACGCCATTCGACCACCCCTGCCTGGGAGAGGTGAAGGGGGTGGCTTCCATGGTCCGGGGAGGGGCCATGGACATGGAGGCTATAGTGGGGGAGCACCACACTTCGATGACGACGACTTTCTGCACTACGACGATGGCTACCACTGTCGTAATCGTTATAGCGATGAACGACCAAACGAGGGGAAATTTGGTAAACTTAAATTTACAATGCCATCATTCTCAGATACACATGAGCCCGAAGAATACCTCACTTGGGAGCTCAAGGTGGACAAGGTGTTCCGCTTGCACAATTATTCTGAAGAGAAGAAAATTCATATGGCGGAACTTGAATTCAATGATTATGCATTAATTTGGTGGGAACAAGTGCAAAATCAAAGGAGAGAGAACAATGAGCCACCCATTACTACATGGGAGGATATGAAGTACCACATGAAAGCAAGATTTGTTCTCAAATATTATAAACATAATTTATTTGACAAATTGCAGCAAATGAAGTAAGAAATCTTCACGGTGGAGGAATACTATAAAGAGATGGAAATGACCATGATTCGAGCTAATGTTTATGAGCAAGAAGAGCAAACAATGGTGTGATTTTTTGCTGGTTACACCCTCCCATCAAGCGCATCGTTGAATTTAAGCCTTACAACAACATGGTGGAGTTAGTATATCAATCAACCAAGGCTGAAAGACAAGTGCAACAAGACATGTGGGCAACAAGAACATCATCCTTCATGCCCCGAAGAGCACCTATAGGAGGTAAATCCACATCTCATTTCAATTCATTTAAAACTAATTCCTGTAGTGAAAATTTTGCTCATATTACATGTGCTACCCCAAGTACAAATAATATCATTCCTTCCATTTCAAAGAGAGGACCAACCCCTTATTCATCATCTTCTGTTGGTTCTACGGCCAAGAGTAGCTCTATCTAATGCTTCAAGTGTCTTGGTTGTGGATATATGCAAAAGGATTATTCAAATAATAATATAATATTGATAATTGAGAATGGAGAGTATGATTCTACTAGTGATGAAGATGGTGAGTACCTAGCAGATTTCGAGGCGAATGAGGATGGCTATGGGGGAGAAAGAGGCGAGGACACGCATGGGAATGGGTATTGTGACCCTGAATCCGGTCCTATCCTTGCATGCACTCATTCGGTATTGATAGAGATAGTTGTCATAACCTAACTAGTAAAGAACTTTGTAACAAATTTAGATTGAAATATAAGAAACATCCACATCCATATCAAATTTAGAGATTGAATAATGATGGTTCTATGAATGTGGGGTATACTGTTGATGTTAGCTTTTAGATTGGTAATTACCAAGACACGGTGGAGTATGATGTGGTCTTCATGGATGTTTGTCATTTACTTTTGAGGAGGCTATGGCAATATCATAGGTCTGTGATTCATGATGGTAGAATAGAACAATATAAATTCATGTAGAATAGCAAAGAAATAACATTATGCCCTATGACCCCTTCTCAAATTATCATTGAAAATGCTCAAAATAAAGAAGTGCAAATAGGGGGTGAAGGAGGGAAATAACAAAAGAATGAAATTTCACATAGGGTGAGTAAGAGAGAAATTAAAATTGAGTGGAAAAACTAACATTGAGAGAGAGAAAAAGTTTGTGATTATGGCAACGATGTAACACCCCAGGACCCACATTACCCTGGAATGCCACTAAACCACTCTACAGCTAGCCCAAAAATTTCAAGATAATTTATTCCGGTAACAATTTCTAGACATGAAACATTAAGCAGAAGCATAATCAACTAAGAGAATAAAGATAACGATAACAAGTTCAATAATTAAAACAACCTCTAGCAGATTAATCAAAGAGTAGATCACAAGTTCATCATTATTAACTAAAACAATCATCCACGGATAGTTAGGTATTTGGCTAGAATTCTATCGACTTTATTACAGCATGAATTGGTGAACCAAGTGCATTATTGTGGTGCCGCTCTACCCATTCCATGAATGCTCAAGAATCACCTGTAGGGGGGAAACAAGGGTGAGATAAAAATCTCAGTATGTAAACTGTTTAACAGGCTATTCAGACTACAAACAAATATACAACATCATTAAAGTATTCACATCTCCACATCTACAATGTGCATCCATATTCATTAACAAGCTAATTAAACTACAATGATATTAAGCATCAATATCTATTTCCCAAATGACCACAATTATTGCCTCAACCATATTTACTACCAGCATTAGTAAAACATTAGCAAATGAATCTTGATTAACTACTTCATATCATCCACCACCACCACTACCAATGACAATAAAGCATTAACATGATTTACCTCACTAACTTTATTATTCCTCGTATCCACAACTGCTATCACCACTTACCACAAGAGAAAATAATCTCATACCACAATCACAACCCCCTATCATACCACAAGGGATGAACCACAATCTACAACCACAACCACTTTCCTCATACCACAAGAGGCCCTCATGAGCCAATTCCACATTACAACTATGAAGTTGTAGTTGTTTGTAAAATGACTTCACCACAATATATTGCATAAGAATGCAAATGATCTTTCCACAATGCAATGCATATGCATGCTATGCTCCACTGCACCTTTACCCAACAAGGTAAAAGTGTGCATCGTGCTACGGCAATGCACGATGCTGTACCGGTACGGTCGCGGCTATATGTGGCGACATCCACAATGCAATGTCATGACATGTTATGAATGATATGATAATCATAAACCACAAGAATTTAACCACGAAGGTCAACCACATAAATTTCAACCTCGAAGGGATATCAACATGATTAACATGAACATACCCTCAAAGAAACATCAACATAACCACCATGAGTATATAAACTTCTTCCACAATTGGCACATATAGCAACTACCTCATGACTACGAGTAAGTCATTCAAAGCATAACATTAAACTATTAATTGCTAATATCATCTTATTTATAAGTTATCCATCCATGGCATATTACTTCATATAAACCACAATTAGCTCATTAAGCAAATTACCACAATACTACCAAAACTTATCCAAACAAGGCAAGCGATTAATATCTTGCTACCACATTCTTACTTAGAAAGCATGTAATCATGGCATATCATTTAACATTACAAAAATCATGCATATTGCAAGTAGTAATAATAACGGGTTAAACAGTAGCACATCCGCTACGTTTACTTGCCTCTACCGGCGAAGCGACGAGATCACGCGCGTTCAGAAGCTAAATCGCCTGTCCAAAAAGGTATCTCTCAGCACCACAAACAGCAATACAATCACAACTCTCAAAGAAAAGGTATCGCTAAGCCCCAACATCCCGCAACAACCTTCCCAGCATAACGGTTCTACAATCTTCCCACTGCAGCGGCACTGCTTAACATTTTTCTATCTTTAAAAATATAACACTAATCATAGCAAAAGATATATATCTATATTCCCCACTTAAATACCTACATTTTTCATGTAGATTACATATTTTTATTTTGTTCTTAGCAAGGTGTAACAAAATGCTCAAAACAGAGAACATCCTCTGTTCTGTCTGTTCGGACAGCCGACTTGAAACGCGTCCCCAGAACAGATCAAGGCTCTAAAAATTTTGGTTCTTTTACAGAAGCTAGATTACTGAATTCCCTATTTTTTTCTCAATTATGACCAAAAATTTAAAAATCATCTTCTACCCCTAATTCCCCTCTGAACAGCAAACAGCCCCAGTCTGTGCCCCTGATAGACAGCGGGATTCCAGACCCTGTTACGTCTATATGACGCGGCCAAAAAATCTGAAAAAAATACAGTAGATGTGTATCGTCGTCCGCTACGTTTTTCCTTTTGGGGAGACCCTCGGAAAAAATCTTCTTAGGGGTCTAAACCGCATGAACAGCCGCACTGCGCGAATTGATCTACAGACAAACAGCATGAACTCTCTAATTGGAGAATCTAATTGCTAATCCCCATCAAATCCTGTGCTATGAACCCTAATTATAGTAAAAACAGAGGGTTTTGGGATGGGGACAAATTACCTAAGTATTTGGGATCACCCCTCTCTTCCACTTCTTTTCTTTCCCTTCTTCTCCTCCTTCTCTTCCTCTCCTTCCTCTCCTCCTTCGCATCCATGGGCAGCAGCAATGGGGAGAGGTGGAGGCGCAGGGAGGAGATGGGGGTGGTGGCCAGGTGGGAAAAAAGGGGAGAGGAGCCAAGGGAGGGGGTTTATAAAGGGGGTGCTAGGGTTTGGGAGGGAGTACGGGCCCCCGTTTGGGCTGTCTGGCCCAAAATGGCTGGCCCACCCCTTCGGATAACCCAAAACCTCTTAATTAATTATTTTAATTCTCTTTTTATTATTTTAGACAATTTCGAAGAATTTATTTTCACCTCCCGCGGTTTATCGAAAATCTGGGCAACTCCGCGATTAATTTAGAAACCGACGCCGAAACGACGTTCAGGATATTACAAACGAAATCTAAGTTGAGGGATATGAAAGAAGATCCCACTATGTTTCACTTTGTGTTGCTACATAAAGAAGTTTTGATGACTACTAATGACTTAACTTCTCTTCCTAGTTCTATCTCATAAGTTTTGCAGACATATGATGACGAGTTTCCAAAGGAAGTACCTGTTGGACTATCACACATTCGAGGTATTGAGCATCAGATTGACTTGGTTCCGGGAGCCCCATTGTAACATCCCAAATTTACGGGACTAGTGTATTTTGTAAAATAATAAAAATCCTTTATTATTGGTGGTTAAGTTTTAAAATTTTGTTTATTCGAGCTCTTGATTTGGAGTTTCTGGCGGCAAAAATTAAATCAAAACTTCAAAAGCGAGAATCAAGTCTCCAAAAATCAAAATTTGAATTCTCAAAACCCTAGGTAAATCTCAAACCCAAAAATCTCTGAACATTTAAAGCATCAAGGTTCAAAATAATTTTAAGGTTATCATTCAAAATTAGTTGGCACTTAATCTTGCAGCAAGAAAATTTAAATGCTAAAATATCAACAGTTCGGAAATCTCTTTTTGGGCCTCAGCCCCTTTCTCCATTCGGCCCATATGGCCCCCTCCTTTTTGCCCCTCATTCCTGAACCCTCTCCCCACTCATTTTTACCCAGCGCCGCCAGGCTCCTTCTTCCTCCTCTTTTTCTCTAGCCCGCGGCACCCATCCCAGCTCCCTTCTTTCTCCGCCCACTGCCCATTGCGCTCCCCTCCCTTCCGAATCACCGGGTCCTTTCCCTCTTACTCCCTGTCCTCTGGCCCGGCTCCGCAGGTATGCAGCCCGCCCCGGCTCCGGCCCACTCGACCCTCTTCCCCAGCCCAGTGCTCCCTGCTCCTCCGCCCTCCTTCCTGGCGCTACTCTCGGCGGCCCAGCTCCTCGCATCGCGCTGCAGCGCTGGCCCACCGACACCCTCCCCAGCCCCTCACCAGCCATACCCCAAGCACCAGCCTCACCCCCCCTACTTCTTTGCTGCGCATTACTCCACACAGCTGGCTACCGCACAGGCCTTCTGCTCGCCCCGCCGAGCTAGCTGCTCTCTACCACTAGCCTGCCCTCCACCGAGCCCTGCGCCTCCCCCTTTGCTAGCTCCGCCGTCACCATCCAGCAATTACTCCCTCATGCGCATACCTTCAATGCAGCACCAGCCTACTACCGCCTGTACGTCGCGTCGCCACGCTAGCTGCCGTCACTGGCCCGGTTTCACCTTCACTCGGCGCTGTCTGCTATCCCGCTGGGTCCCTCAGCACGCCACCTCCTCCTTCCTGTGCCATTGAGCTACCCGCCTTCAATACCCCTGTCGCATCACCGAGCTAAACGCCGGCCTCGTCCGACCCTTGCCGCCGGTGCACACGCATTACAGCCCGTTGCCCCGCACGGCATTTGCTCTACATTCACTCCTCTTCAATGAGCCCAACGACCCGCTGCTCCTCCTGTCTCTAAATGAAGGCTTGGCCTTACTCCTCACACCCAGCGCACTCCCCTTTCAGCACCCAAACTGAGCTCTCCTTCTCAGACATTCACTTTTCCCCCTTTTCGATTGCTCTGTCGCTGCCTGGAGCTCCTTCGCGGTGCTCTGAAGCCACTCCAACCGTTGGCCGAGTTCCTCGATGGCCATAGCTCGCCGTCCACAGTAGCCCCTCTGCGTCGCCCGTGGCCTCCGCCGACAGCCCGTCTCCGCACCTTTCCGGCCAAGCTGCCATCATGGGTGAGTTTCCTACAGTCTCCTCCTGCTAATGCCTCGCTAATTTCCCTTCCTCCTCTCCGGTTGCCGCAGCTCTGGGAATCCTTTGCTCCGGCCACCACAAGCCATCTCAGCCTTGTTCCAAAGGAAGTCGTCATCTTCGCGCCTTGCCCCGAAGGAAGTTGTCACCGCCGCTCCCTGTTCCCTCGACCACCTGGAAACTGGTTGCGCTGGACAACGTCGTCGCCCCGACCGTCCTCAATCAGTTGCGCCATCACCAGAAGAGTGCCGCGCCCCTCCCTGCTCCTTGCGGCCGAGCATCCTCTTCCCAGCAACCCCTGGCTTGCCCCTTCTTCTTATCTGAATGACAGGTGGGCCCTACTGATGTGTGTGTGCAGCTATGGTTATCACTTGTATAATTCCAAGCACTGCCATCTTGTGAGAATGTTATTAGATAAGTATGGGAATGATATTAGAATTAAAATGCAATTTGCAGCATTAAACAAAAAAATGTGCACAAATCAAATAAAACTTTATGGAAGGATCTATTAGACACTCATGGCTAATTTCCCAATAATTAGCATAATCTTGTTATTTATAATTGCTAAAGTTTTTGAGCAATAACATTCTGGTGAATGATTCAAATCGAACCCAAAACCTATTGGAAATTTGATTCATTTACCACATATCTCTCTCTCTGGGTTTAAAAACCACTAACACAAATCAAGTCTATTTAAAACTCTCTTGTATCTTTTATCTTGAGCATGCATCTACTAAAGCAACCTCAGCCCATTAAATTAACTGCCTTTTTGCACATAAAATACCAACAGCAAATCATTCATTTCTAAAAACCAATAAGACTCCCTTCTTAAATAAATGCTTAAGAAAAGTCTAAACCAACTCTTTACCAAATGTGAAGGTTCAAATCTCTTTCAATTAAAATATTCTTGAACCTAGATAAAGAATTATTGCTTTGTACCTTAGATAATTTGTCTTGGAATGATTTGAAATATGCATCCTAAATCTTGCAAGATTAAAGCATAAAATAATAATCAGAAAGCAATTATCATCCATGACAGAAAATTTTGCTAAAACACAACTTTACATCCAAAATACTCTAATCATCCTCCAGTAATTGAAAATAATTAAATATGTGCAATATTATCTTGTAACTCATATTTCCAGTAAATCGTCACCACAAATCTTCTTTAAATAAGTTGTGAATTGCTAGCCTGTTCCTAATCATAATCGGACAACTAACCAACTCCAAACTATAGCAAAATTTGGAAATGCATAAAATCAAGTATCTGCCAAATCACCCTCTCCGGCAATCTTTCTAAAGATGCCTAAGTCCTGTTTAACTCATGGAACTTTCTTGATAAATATATAATGTTATAAAAGAAGTTAAGGAAAAGATCAAGCCTTTATCTTGAACCCAGCAGAAGGATCCTACGGGTAATCCTTTATTCAACTTCTCCTTGTTTCATAAAATTTTCCCTCACGGTAAAACTATTCAATCAACTCCTTCCTATCAAATAAATCCATTCCAATCACTCCCTCTCTACTCTCAATTTGTAAACAACATAAAATGAGTTCAATTAATCTAAACTGGACTTTTGCCGCATTTGGATTTATTTGGTTTCTCCATGTTGTTGCCGTGTAATAGAAGCTACAGTTTGAAGACGACGAGCTGAAGCGGATTCAAATTACGGTGAAGGGAGACTTCAAGATTTATTTCGACTGACTGCTTAATCAAGCTTTGAATTAAATCAAGGCTGCGGTAAATAATCAAGGCAAGTCATCACTTTGATTATATTGATCTCACATTTTTGAAAGTTATGTTCTTTCAAATTATCAAAATGCATGCTTACTTGTTATGCAAATTTATGTCAAATATAAGGTAGATATTGCCCTTTATGTTACTAGTATTATTAATGTGATACCCTTTACCAGTTGATTCAACCAATCCTTGTCGCCCTAGATAATATTGCTATTAACATTAGTTAAGTCATATTTACTGCCAAGTGAGTCCAGATCTAGGGCATTCAATTGTCCGGCTCATCATTACTTCAAATATGTGAAATTGTCTTGGGCAGTCATTGGACGTATATGATTGATATATTGGTACCGCTTATCTTCTCAAAACCTCAAAACTTGTTTTACCTGTCTGGGCGGATGGTAGGAGTGGTTGGTGGATGTAACATTGGACTGTGGATGCCCGTCTGACAAATTAAAGACTTAATCCTGTGTTGACCTCTCCATGTAAAACAGTATAACCACAAGCTGGCAAAGTGTAGGCATGACAGAATAATTTGTATTCGCTAGTAAAGGAATGCACTTCGGGGGAAAGCACGATTTTTCTCGCTGGACGCAAGACGTCCTAGAGATGGTCGTGTCACTCGATAGAGGTGGGCGTAAGAGGGGGTCTAGCTGGCACCTAAATGGCCTTCCTATAGACGAATCCTTAGCGAGTGCAGTTCTTTACTAGATGCATTGTAAAGGTCATGTGATAATCTGGTTGATCTGCATGTCTAAGGAAACATGTGGAATATAACAATTAGGTTATCTCTTGTGGGTAAAGTTGTGCAACTCTGCAGAGTCTAAAACTATTCGAATAGCCATGCTCACGGTCAAGAGCGGACATGAGAACTTCCTCGAGTTAGTTCTATTTCAAAAACCTTTTTCGGGTGGGATGAAAACTAAGTAGAGAGGTGTACTCTACTTTGTTGGATTTTCCCTAGAGAGATGTACTCCAGCGATAATTAAGGTGGACATAGCCCAGTAATCAAAATTAGCATTGGTGGAGGTAACCATACACTGTAAAAGGTGGATGTAACCTGCGCTACTATTAATATTGCACTCTCTCTTTACAACTTGCATTTTGGTTAAAATTGCTAAGTCACAGGAATTTTATTTACAATATTTGGAAACGTTGCTTTAGCAAATAAAATAACCTCAAGCCTCCTTTCACAGCCTGGCATGTAATAGTTATTAGTGTTGCATTCTGTGTGGTGGCTTGTTGAGTACAATTTGTGCTTACTGTTGCTTATTACCCTCCAGTCAGTCAAGAACAAAAGAAGACCCTGCAATGCTTCAATAGGGTCGACAGAGCTGGTATTCAAGAAGGCCATGGACATAGGTCGCGAAACCCCAGTTGGCTGCCTGTGGGCAAGTCTTGATGGTTCCACTTGTGTGAAGATTTTCCGCTGCTGCACTCTCTGCTTTTCGGCCCAATCGACCCATGTAAGTTATTGCTGTATAAATTATGCTTCCGCTTAATATGTTTTTGATATACAGTGATGTAGCTATGAGCACTGGCTACTGATCCAGGGAACAGTGCAGAAATCACAAAGGAATTTGGAATGTCTAATTCCGGTTCTGACACCCTCTTCCAAATCGGCCGCCATACCGCACTAACCTTGAGGAGATAAAGGAGATTCAGCAGCAAGTACAAACACTTTTGGACAAAGGATATATACGTGAGAGTCTTAGCTCTTGTGCCGTTCCTGTTATTCTTGTTCCTAAGAAAGATGGTACTTGGCGAATGTGCGTCGACTGTAAAGCTATAAACAACATAACTATTCGCTATCGTCATCCGATTCCTAGGCTAGATGATATACTTGATGAGTTAAGTGGTTCTACTATTTTTTCTAAAATTGACTTACGTAGTGAGTACCATCAAATAAGAATGAAACATAGTGATGAATGGAAAGCTGCTTTTAAAATGAAGTTTGGCTTGTATGAATGGTTAATGATGTCTTTTGGGCTGTCCAATGCTCCTAGTACTTTCATGCGCTTAATGAACTATTTCTTGAGATATTTTATTGAAAAATTTGTGGTAGTTTACTTTGATGATATCTTGATATATAGTCGCTCTTTGGATGATCATATTGAACATATCAAACAAGTGTTAGAGATGCTTAGGCGGGAATAATTATATGCTAATATTGAGAAATGTACCTTTTGCACTAGTAAGGTTGTGTTCCTAGGCTATGTTGTTTCAGCTCATGGCGTTGAAGTAGATGAATCTAAAATTGAAGCTATTCGAAATTGCCCTACTCCTTTGAACTCTAATTTAATTAGGTCATTGTTTCTTATATTTAGAGATACAAAACTACTATTTTCTGTAATTCTATGCAGACACACACTCGATATATACAAACCTAAAGTGAAGATGCATGAAAATGTTCACGAAGCTGAACCTACGATATAAGGACCAATGACACGAGCGTGAGCACATCAACTTAACTATTAGGTGAATGCATTCCTAAGTTTGCATACAAATATTTCAAAACATAGAATACTATTTAATCCTTGTGATGATTTAATTGTCCTTAGGAACCATGAAGGAGAACCACGTGAGCCAAGTGTACAAGTGGAACTGTCAAGCGCAAACCAAGTCCTGTTCGCGTGTTCAACTCAGATTCGACCCTCCTGACAGCGTCTATTTCAAATGTGCATAACTTTTGCATACGAACTCCATTTGGGGTGTGCGAGTACAGCATAGAAAGAAAAATTCGTCCACTTTCTAATGGATTTGGCCCCACCTCTAAATTCCTTCTGTGCAGACCATAATTACCAAAATAATCCAATGCTGATTCAGCCTGACAGGACTGAATTTAAATGCTCATAGA
This sequence comes from Melocanna baccifera, assembly GCA_036346265.1. NCBI lineage: Eukaryota > Viridiplantae > Streptophyta > Magnoliopsida > Poales > Poaceae > Melocanna > Melocanna baccifera. Next base: position 23,645,627 of record CM070682.1, on the reverse strand, counting down.
TTTCGCATCAAGAGTCCATTTGGAATGTATGAGTACAGCATAAAAATCTTATCTCGTCTTCTTTTCAATGGATCTGGCCCCATCCCAAAATTCCTTCTGTGTGCATCGCAATTATCAAAACAATATTTCAGTTTTGGAAACAGAGATAGAATTAGATCTGATTTGATTACTTTTCATGTGTTGAAAACTTTTCATAAGCAAGGGCCTGCGTGCCCATATAAATAGAGACACCATTGGCTATTTAACATAGACCACTTTTGAGAGCAAATCTACTATTGTTCGTGCTTGAGTTTCGTGAGAAATTAGAGAGTTTTTTCAATCAAGATCATTCAGCCTTTTCGCAGGGAATTGGGTGCATGATAGATCTTCACTTGGTAGTCAGCGAAATCGACATGAGTGTGATTTGATGAATTAAAGAGTGTTCATCTCTTGCGCTGTATCATACAAGAAAGGCAAAGAAAATATGGTAGCTGATGCAATGTCTAGAAAATATGTGCTTTTCACTCAATTAGAAGTAAAAGTTCTAGGATTAGAAAACTTGAAAGAGTTATATGCTTTTGATCATGACTTTTCAACATTATATTCTAATTGCAAAGATGGCAAAGGGTGGGATAAATTTCATGTTCATGATGGTTTTCTCTTTTGCATGAACAAGCTATGCGTTCTAGAATCTTCCGCGCGTTTACTACTATTGCAGGAGTCTTATGCAGGAGGACTTATGAGACATTTTGAAAGAGAGAAGATGTACATGATGTTGAGCGATCACTTCTATTAGCCTAAGATGAGGCGAGATGTCGAGAGGTTTGTTCAACGATACATCACGTGCTATAAGGCGAAGTTGAAACTCAATCCACATGGTTTGTATACTCCACTTCCAGTTCCTAGTACTCCTTGAGAAGACATTAGCATGTATTTTGTGTTGGGATTGCCTAGGACTAAGAGTGGGAGGGATTCTATTTTTGTTGTTGTGGATAGGTTTTCTAAGATGGCACATTTTATTCCCTGTTATAAGAGCGATGATACGTCGCATGTAGCTGATCTATTTTCAAGAAGATTATGAGATTGCATGGTATGCCCAGGACCATTGTTTCAGATCGCGACGTCAAGTTCAGGACCATTGTGGACCAAGCTAGGGACAAAGTTATTGTTTTTAATGACTTGTCACTCATAAACAGATAATCAAACGGAGGTGATAAACCGTACACTCTCAATACTGCTGCAGACAATGATAAAAAAGAATTAGAAAGAGTGGGAAGAGGGCAGTACATTCTACAACTCAATTATATCCATTTGAGGTGGTATATAACTTCAAACCAATCACGTCACTTCCCTTATAAGAACATGATAATATGGAGGCTTTGAAGTATGCTGATTTTGTAAAAAAACTCCATAAAAAGACTAAAGAGGTAATTGAAAAGAAGGTACGTGCTTATACTTCTAAGGCTAACAAATCTCGCAAGAAAATATTTTTTGAACCAAGTGACTTAGTGTGGGTCTACCTTCGCAAAGACCGCTTTTTGGAAAAGCAAAAATCTAAATTAATACCCCGTGGTGATAGTCCTTTTAAAGTACTTGCCAAAATTAATGATAATGCATACAAGAGATAGCTTCTGGGAGACGACTATGGGGTGAGCACTATATTCCATGGCGTGAGAAAGATGTGGCCTGCGTGCCAAAACATGTCCGAGCCCATCTAATGTTTTGATAGGGGTTTAGCCAAAAAGTAAAGAGTCCGAGTAGCCAAATTTAAGGAGTTGTATTAGGAAACCTTGACCGAATAAGAGATTAATTCGGCCAAGGCTTCCTTACATGTGTTAGGGAAGGTACTATAAAAACCCTTGTACTCTCCCAATATTGGTTGACTACCTTTGAGAATAAATCTACTATTGTTCGTGCTTGAGTTCTGTGAGGAATTAGGGAGTTTCTTTAATCAAGATCGTTCAGCCATTTCGCTGGGAATTGGGTGCACGATAGATCTTCGCTTGGTGATCGACGAAATCAACGCGAGTGTGTTTTGACGGATTAAAAAGTGTTTGTCTCTTACACTGGCATTGGAGGATCACTACGATTCATCAAGACTCCCGTGAGTATCCATCCTACGTCGAGAAGATCAGACGACCCTATATCAGACTCCAACTGCGGAGCGACAGAGGCGAGGTGAGATCTCCGCTCGCAGATTCCTCTATAAACCAAAATCCTAGAGGGAAAAGGTGCCTTGTTTATTAACATTAAAATTGATATTTATTTCGAGAAGTTGAAAACTGGCATGTATCTCGATATGGTCACTGACATCATCAATCCCATTAATACATATTTTCGATATTTAGTTTTATGGTAATGAATAATGGCCAAATGCTTGGCATTTTTATTCAAACTTGAGAGCTTCTTATATTTATTTCACTGACATGGATCCAACTCACGGTGACATTTGCCATATTGATAGCTATGTCATTAATTTTTACTTACAAGGATCTAATGAGAGGAAGAAGGATAACATGAAAAAGGAATTAAATAGAGAGGGGAGTAAGAGATCGAAGAAGTGAATACCAACATACCTAGTTAGATCATCGTCAGCCTTAGCCAATAGTGCAAGACATGGTAAGAAGAGGCGATGCAAAGTGAAAAGATTAGTGAAAGGTGGTGCAATGTGAAACTTGGGTTGTGCACATTGAAATTTTCTTTTTTAATATAATCATTGTACGGGAAATAGAGATACACGACTGAGCATGTTATTTTTGGCTACAGCTGATGGCTTTTGATTCTAGTGTGAGTGTTTATGCGAACGAATCGAATACCAATAAACTACTTTGAAAAGACTATCCCAATAAACCACTTCGAAATGGTTGTCCCGACAAACCGCTTCGAAATGGTAACAAAAAAAGACATCCGTTTGTTTATTTAAAAGAAGCACTAAGCCATGAGATGAAAGGAACAAGTCAAAATCTAAATCCCTATCTCAAGTTGCGGTCTTCTTTCTTGTAACAACCCATAATTTATTTTTTGATTTAAGTCATTTTTGAATTTAATTGCTTTTTTTGGTTTTTATTTTCAAGTCTTGAAGTGAGAAAAGTTAAAATTCTCATTTTCATAGAAGCCAAAATAAATTTATTTCATTTTGGCAGAGCCAAAATAAGTGCATTATATTTTCCAAAGCCAAATATGTAATTATAATAATTTTTAAGAATTTATAAAGATTTAAAACTCTCCTTTTAAAGTTAAATTATGTTTTTGCAAAATCTAAATGTCAAAATGGGTTGAAAATAATTTTATTAAGTCTAGGAAGGTTCCAGAAGATTCTATGAATTTTTCTGGAATTTTCAAAATTTATCTGTTATATTTTCGAGTATTTTAAAGCCTCCAAACCATTTCTGAAAAAAAGAAAATTTAATCCTAAAACCTTCCCTCGGCTGACACGTGGCGCCACCTGATCGAATCCCCCACCATCAAGCCAATCCGAACCGTCCACTCTCTTCCCCGCCTTCCCCTCCCCTCGTGCTGACACGCGGCGAGCAGCGGACCGGCCACTCCTCTGCCCGGTTTAATCACACCCGCCCGCGCCAACTTACCGCTTCACCCCTCCTTTCTCCCCTCCGCCCGACAGATGGCATAATCCGTACCGTCCCTCGTTGTCGTACCGAATCTCGTCCACTCCCTGGCACTTACCCCTTCAGCCTCACCCGATCGGTTCAGATTAAACCCCCGTTGTCGGATCGGATCCTGCCTGTCCCCTTTCATTTACCCCTTCACGCAGCACCCTACTGCCCAGATCACTCCCTGTGCCGCGTGTCACAAATCTGAAAGCCACCGCCTCCACTTTCTCTCCTTTTTCTCTCACTGACCAGTGACCCCATTTGTTAGTTCCGTCTCCCCCGCTACCTTCCTTCTTCCTCGCGTGATCACCGCCGTCGCTGCCGCCATTAACGCCCGCAACCAAAAAAAATTAAAACCATCGGTTTCTTCCGCCATTTTCGCCCGAATGTTCGCACTTTGACGTCCTCGTCCACCATTGCATTCACACCAGTCGTTTCCCCCTACGTTACTGCACTGATTCGCTCAAATGCGTGCGGACGCGTTTCAACTCCGGCGAGCCATTAAGCTGTCGTTACTCCTTCTCCGCCTATATAAGGCCCTCCCCGAGCACTTTCTCCTCACACCGCCTACTTCCCCTCACTCAATCTCCCCTCTCCTTTCTTGAGAAGCTAGCACACCATGCGAACTCGAATTTTCCACGGCCAAGAACTCCGGCGAGCAATTTGGGAAGCGTCAGGCATCCTCGGGCCATGCCACCGCCGCCAGCACTTCCACCTGAGCTTTGTGCACCTCCTCCGCCATTCGCCCGAGCCTGAGAGCTGCCGAAGAGCCCCGCCGCCGATCACCTCTCTCTGATCGCCGCTCCTCGCCGTCGCCAGCCTCCTCCGATCGTCCCCGTGCCCCACGACAGGTACCGATGAGCTCCCCGTAACCCCCTCTTACTTTTGGTACCACCGACCGGCGCCGCTGCCCGCCGGAGCACCGGCAACCTTCGGGTCCCGTGCCTCCCCTCCGGCCGGCCGAGCCACATTAGTGAGGGCGCGCGCGTGTGGCAGCCGCGTGGCAGCCTGGTGGCCGCCAGCGCAATCATTCCTGATGTGAGCCCTTTCGATTTTTAATTAAATCCGATAATCATTATTGATGTCATAATGCCAAATTTCCTTTACAAAAATAATTCATTTAGTTGTCGGCTGACGTCATAAATGCTTTTCGGTTTAAAAGTAATTCCAGAAAATGAATATTTTCTTTTTATTTGTATTTAAAACTTTAGAAGGCCATAACTTCTTCATTTTAACTCCAAATTGACAGGTTCAAATTTCTAAATTTTTTCTAAAATCATGAACTTTCCATTTTTGCCCTTCTTTTGAATTTTTGAATTTTAATTGAATTTTGTTGTTGAATTTGAATCCTCGCGTTTAGATTTCGACGATTCCGAAGAGTTCGATTTCGACGACGATTTCTAGCAGGACTTCGAGCAAGGCAAGTTACACCTTTGATCATGTTGACCCTATTATTTCAAATTTATTTATATTGTTTTACTGTATATGCATGCGTACTTTATTCAAACGTAATTTATAATTGATTTAAATATTAGTTATGCCCACGATCCTTTGATTATAACCAATTTGAATCTCGAATTCATACACCTTGTCACCCTAACTGAAAACTAGTTGGTACCATACTATTGACTAGAAAACTTTATGGAATTGCTTAGCCTAGCTTAGTATAATTTTAGGTGGGATCAGATAATTCACATGAAATTACAGTTCTTTTAAATGAGTCCTTGACTTCGGTGAGTCGAGGATAGTCTATGAAGTGTTTTAAAAAAAATTTAAAATAGAAAACTTATGATTGGACTTAGGCTATTCATTAGGTAGTGGGATACCGGCATGTCTTGTGTTCGGATACACATGGTTGATTGTCGTGCATATGGTATGTGGATTGAGCCTAAGTCAATTAAGGACTGTTTCTGTGAACAATTTTACGAAATCATTTCGTACGACCACAAGTCCGGTATGGGACGGACCTGGCTAAGTAATTTGTGAAGTTCCAAATATAGTTTCACTATAGGCTGAGTGTGAGCGTGGCGTAGGCCGCAAGAAGTCTCACATGGCACCAGAGGGGGCTCCAACTTGTGGATTCGAGTTGTGGTGAAACCTTAGTGGCGGCGTGACTATTTTGGTTACGGATTATTTGAACAGCCTTGTCATGAACTCTCCGCCGCACACCTAAGGCAGTGTGTTTATCGCGTGGCTCCAGTGAGAGGGAATGTCTTGTGGGTAAAGTTGTACACCTCTGCAGAGTTAAAAATTTATCCTGGATAACCATATCCATGGTCATGGACATGCTGAGTAGAATATTCACATATTAGACTTGATTTTATGAAACCTGGCTTCGACAAATAACAGTGTTTTGGAAGATGGTCTGGGTAAGATACCCGTGGTTAGGTTAGCGTAGGTCGGAGCCTACACTAACGATATTACTTTGTTAAACATTGTTTCTTATGATGTATTAAAATTTAGCTTTTCATACTTACATTATTGTATTTAAAATTCAATATTGCTTTTCCGCACTTGTACCCTATTAAGCCTTCCTTGAAATCCATTATGCATGCATCAACTCTGTTATATCTCCGGGTGTAACTTGTGGAGTACTTTAAAGTGCTCACCTTACTAAAATCTGTTGCCAGACTTCGACAGCGACTTCGACGGTGAGGACTACTTCAGCGAATAGGACGCGTCCTACAGTCATTCGCCTGTGGGAGGCTGGATGGGCTGAACTGCTACCTTTATTATTTTTCCGCTGCTTTTATTTTCAGTTGGCTTCGTGCTATTTTATTGTTAGACTTGGCCATATGGCCGTAAATTTGCTTAATATAATCGTGGTGATTTTGCGTGATATACATCACTGTTTACCCTGTGTGCACTAGCTTTTCCTAGGATAGTGCGATTTTCACAAAGGAACTTGGAGTGTTGTTTCGGGTCTCGACAGAGATGGTATCAGAGCAATAATGACCCTAAGACGTGACCCTAGATAGAGACCAACCTTAAGAATATATCTTGATAAGAAAATATTTTCAAGTCATTTCCCCCTTTGCTCAGTCTCTTATCAAAACTGTTTACTAATTCCTTCCCCTCTTCAAAATTGTAGATGGAGCAACCCAAGCGCGTCACCAACAAAACCCACGCCGGAGACCTCGCGGATTGCCTCTACAGCCTCATGCGAGAGTTGGGCTTCCAACCCTGTCCCCTCTACCAGGGATACTTGGGTCTGTATGGAGATCAACTGCGTGGAAGGTTCGAAGTAGGATCTTCGCCAACTTTAGAGACCATGCATCCATCCACACCTTCGACGCCCCTACCCCCGAGAGACCTTTCTCGCCGGTGTTCAGGACGCAGCCCACGAATCCATCCGTTAGCTAAGGAACCTGTACGCACTAGAGCTGCAGTGTACGAACTTCTGCTACTACCCCATTAGAGTTCCAGTCAACTTTGCCAGTGAGTTCACCTCCACGGAGTACGAGAGCAACCCCCGCCTCGTCCAGAGGTGGAATTCACCAAGGCCATGGACTCCATGTACCAGGCCACCCTGGACGAGCTGCACTCCACCGCATAAAGGCTCCATGCAGCGGAGGAAGAACTGGCCAATTACCGTGCCAACGATGAAGACTCTACTACCTCCGAGCCACCCCCAAAGTGGCTCAAGCGTAGCACTAGTGTCCCTGAGTCTGAAACGCTACTTGTGAGCTGCAGTCCCTTGTTAGCAGCCTCAAAATTACTATTATAATAAAATAAAGGAATATTTTGCTTTTATTCGTAATTTCGTTACCTTCCTTGATTTTCGCTGTTTTGTATGCTTGGATGTGGGATTGTTACCGTAAAACCCCTCTTTTCTAGTTCTCTCTTTCCTCTAAATCTGGAAGATCTCAGCAGATGGTGAACACGAGGAGGAACCTCAACAATGGTGCCAACCCCGGAGCTTAGGGAATCCAGTCTGCTCCCATCCCTCCGCCCCTGCCAGCAGCAGGACCAGATTGGTATCAGCTGATGGCCAACCAGAATCAGTTGATCCAACTGATGGGTCAAGCCATCAACAACCTCGCTCATCAAGCCGATCACCAACCGGCTCAAGCTCCGCCCAACAGATTGTCGGAGTTCCTGAGGATTAAGCCTTCGACCTTTGCAGGCAGCTCGGAGCCCATGGACGCCGATGACTGGCTCTGAGCAATCGGCAAGAAGCTGGACATTCTGCAGTGCACTGATCGAGAGCGAGTCCTGTTCGCTTCTCATCAGCTAAATGGACCTGCGTCTCAATGGTGGGATACCTTCACGGCCTCGCATACCAACCCTCAGGACGTAACTTGGAATGAGTTTGTGCAGAGCTTCCACAAAGCTCACATCCCCACCGGCACCATGATCTTGAAGAAGAAGGAATTCTGAGCCCTTTGCCAAGGAAGCCGTACAGTCAACGAGTATGTCCAAAAATTCAACCAGCTAGCTCGCTATGCCCCAGAAGATGTGGCCTCCGATGAAGCCAAGCAAGAAAGGTTCATGGAGGGCCTGAATGACAACTTATCAGTACAGCTGATATCAGGCGACTACGCTGATTTCCACCAGCTAGTCAGTAAGGCTATTCGCCAAGAGGGCAAGTATTTAGAGATGGAGAACCGGAAGAGAAGGATGGCTGATAAGAAGAGTAACGCTGGAGGTTTCCATAAGTCTCGCAATACCCCACCTCAAGGGAACAAGTTTAGGCCCCAAGGCAGCAGCTTCAAGACCTCATCAAGCAAGTTTAGGCCATCAGCCAGCCGCCCACCGTTCCCAGCCAACCGCTCTCAGTTTTAGGCCAACCTCACCCTAGTTGCCAGTGGTCAAGTCACGAAGAGCAGTCCCCCTTCTGATGGAGTGACCTGTTTCTACTGCAAGGAAACAGGGCATTAAGCCAAGGCATGCCCTAAGAAGATGCAAGTTGCAGCCAACTCTGGAGCATTTGGAAGCCAGAACCAAGAGCAGCAGAAGCCGCAGACCTTCGTCAAGGGAAGGGTGAACCATGGCGGAAGAAGCTCAGGCTGCACCAGACGTCGTGCTGCGGAATCTCAATGGTTGGATGTCATTCTCGGAATGAACTGGTTAGCCAAGAATCAAGACCAAATCAATTGTGCTACCAGATCCATTACTCTCACCAATGACCAAGGAATAGAAGTTATCTTTTCTCCGAAGATTCCTACAGAGGAAGGATGTGCTCTCTATCACCTTCAGGCCTTAGAAGAAGAGCCAGTGGTGCGGGAATACCCAGATGTATTTCCCAAGGAGTTACCCAGAATGCCACCGGATAGAGAAATCGAGTTTGTGATTGACCTAGTCCTAGGCACTGCCCCAATTTCCAAGAGGTCATGTCGGATGCCTGCTAACGAGTTAGTAGAATTGAAAAAGCAGCTTCAAGAATTGAAAGATAAGGGATACATCCGTCCAAGCTCGTCCCCTTGAGGAGCACCTGTTTTGTTTGTCAAGAAAAAGGATAAGAGTTTGAGGTTGTGTGTGGATTACAGAGCACTCAATGATGTCACAATCAAGAACAAGTACCCTCTACCCAGGATCGACGACCTGTTTGATTAGTTAAAAGGAGCTGGTATCTTCTCCAAGATTGATCTGCGGTCAGGGTACCACCAGTTGAAGATCCGTGAAGAAGACATCCCCAAGACTGCATTCTCCACCCGAATGGACATTATGAGTTCACTGTCATATCATTTGGGCTGACCAATGCACCTGCCTATTTCATGAGCATGATGAACAGTGTATTCATGAAATATCTGGATAAGTTTGTGGTGATCTTCATCGACGATATCCTCATCTACTCCAAAAATGAAGAAGAGCATAAGCAGCATCTCCGATAACCTTAGAAAAGCTTCGAGAACATCAGCTTTTCGCCAAATTCAGTAAATGTGAATTTTGGCTAAAGGAGATTGCCTTCCTCGAACATATTGTGACAGCTGAAGGAATATATATGGATCCTTCCAAGATAGAAGCAGTAATGGAATGAAAGCAACCAAAGTTCGTGACAGAATTAAGGAGTTCTCTTGGACTTGCGAGTTATTACCGTTAGTTCATAGCAAGATTCTCCGAGCTAGCCAAGCCAATGACCCAGTTGTTAAAGAAGAAAAAGAAGTTCGAATGGACGAAGGCTTGCGAGTAGAGTTTTCAAACCCTAAAGAAAAGGCTAGTCTCCGCACCCGTGCTCGTTTTGCCGAATGTGCATAAAGACTTCGAGGTTTTCTGTGATGCCTCTCGCCTAGGCTTAGGCTGTGTCTTGATGCAAGAAGACAAAGTAGTAGCCTATGCATCGCACCAACTCAGGCCTCATGAGTGCAATTATTCTACTCATGACTTGGAATTAGCAGCTGTAGTGCATGCTTTAAAGATCTGGCGCCACTATCTTATTGGTAACCGATGTGAAGTATACACGAACCATAAGAGCATGAAGTATATCTTCACTCAAACAAAACTCAACCTGAGGCAGCGAAGATGGTTAGAGTTGATAAAAGACTATGATATTGGTATACACTACCATCCCGGAAAAGCAAATATTGTGGCCGATGTCTTGAGCAGGAAGTCTTATGCGAATGTGGTGTTATCGAAAGAAGACCAGACCCGACTTCAGGAGGGAGTTGCCCGTCTAAGTCTGAATCCAGTGGATTCAAGCATTCTCGCAACATTGGAAATCCAACCAGCCTTGCCAGATCAGATCATGGAAGCTCAGAAAGTTGACGAGGATATTTAGGAAATAAGAAAGAATATGAGAAGAGGCAAAGCACCAGGATTCAGTGAAGATGAGCAGGGCATGGTTTGGTTTGAGAACCGCATCTGTGTACCGAATAATCAGGAAATCAAAATCCTGATTCTCAAAGAAGCTCATGACACTCCCTACTCAATTCACCCAGGTCGTACCAAGATTTACCAGGACCTGAGGGAAATATACTGGTGGGTTAGTATGAAAAGGGAAATAGCAGAGTTTATTAAAGCCTGTGACACCTGTCAAAGAGTTAGGCAGAGCACTAGAGACCCACTAGACTTCTGCAATCATTACCAATTCCAGATTGGAAGTGGGAAGAAATCGGTATGGATTTCATAACCGAACTTCCGAGAACTCAATCGGGTCACGATTCAATTTGGGTAATCATTGACCGATTGACTAAAGTGGCTCACTTCATACTAGTCAACACCACTTATTTCGGAAGTAAGTTGGCTGAGCTGTACATGTTCCGAATTATGTGCCTGCACGGTGTTCCTAAAAAGATAGTGTCAGATCGAGACAGCCAGTTCACTTCTTGATTTTGGCAGAAATTGCATGAAGAGATGGGGAGTAAGCTTAGTTTCAGTACAGCTTACCATCCCCAAATAGATGGTCAAATCGAAAGAGTAAACCAGATACTCAAGGATATGTTAAGAGCTTGTACCTTGGACTTCGAAAACAGTTGGGACAATTCATTGCCCTATGTAGAGTTGTTGGACCCCGGAGCAACGACTTCTGGATCCTCTGTGTAAATTGCACTAGTCCCGGATCAAGCTAGTGCACACAGTGGATAACAAAGATTCATATCATGCACAATGACATTTATTCATTAACTAAATATGGGCCTGATGGCCAAAGTTTACATCAATGGTTCATAAACCAAAATTAAATATAAGCAGCGGAAGAAAACCAATGAAGCAAAGAGCCCATCCCGCCGCCCACGGGTGAATGATCAGAAGACGCGCCTAGTCGTCACCATCCTCATCGAAGTTGTTGACGTCATTCTCTGGCAACAGATTTTAGCAAGGTGAGCACATAAAGTACTCCCAAGGTAAGCACATGAAGTACTTACGCAAGTTACACCAGGAGTTTTAACAGAGTGAATGCATGCATAGGGATAACAAAGGAAGGCTTAATAAGGTTATTTGTGCGAAAACAGTACTGAATTTAAATACAATAGCATAAGTGCAAAAGCTGAATTGTTAATACAGTAGATAGAAATAATAATTTAACAAAATAATATCGTTAGTGTAGGTTACGACCAAACACTAACCTAGTCACAAGTATCCCACCTGGTCCATCTTTTCAAAAGGTTTCACATGGATTCCATCTATCCATATGCTTTGTTAGTGCAGGCTCCGACCAAACACCAACTTATTCAGAGGTATCCCACCTAGTCATGGATTCCATCCATCCATCCATAAGCCTTTTTCAGAAACCATTTAAAAACCAAAGTCTAATCCATAAAAAACTTTACCCAGCTTGCCCATAACCATGGGCACGGCTATCCAGGATAAGTTATACACTTTGCAGAGGTTGTACAGCTTTACCCACAAGATATGATTATCTCATATTGTCGGCCATTACACGCTTCCGTAGGCGTGCGACTGAGAAAATCATAACAAGGCCTTTACAATGCTAAGCCTTCAACCTGGTCACGTCGCCACTAAGGTTTCACCACAACTTGAATCCACAAGTTGGAGCCCCCTCTTGTGCCGTGTGAGACTTCTCATGGCCTATGCCACGCTCACATTCAACCTATAGCGTGATCAAAGTTGGGACCTCACAAATTAGTCAGCCAGGACTGTCCCATACCAGTCTTGTGGTAGTACGATATGGCTTTGCAACAGTAGCTCACAGACCGGTCCTTAACTTGACTTAGGCTCAAACCACATATCCCTTTGTGCCTGAGAATCAACATTGTGTCACCGAACAACAATGCATGCCAGCACCCACCACCTAACCATTAGCCTAGGTCAAAACCAAATTTTATATTTTTCGTTTGAAACATTCGTATACCTTCTTGACTCACCGAAGTCAAGAATAGAGTTTACAAAATCATTGTTTTCAAGTGAAACAAGTATACCCACTTAAATCATTTTAAGCATGGCTAAGCAATTCTATAAAACTTCCAGTCAATACTATTGTACCAACTAGGTTTTCATCTAAGGTGACAAGGCATAAGGAAGTTCAATATCAAATTTGTCCATACACAAAGGATTTGGGTATAACTAGAATTTAAATCAAATTTAAACTAGGTTTGAATAAAGGTACGCATGCATAATAATTTAAAATCAACATAAATAATTTAAATTACTAGGAGCAACATGATCAAAGGTGTAACTTGCCTTGCTTCGAAGTTTGCTGAGATTCGTTGAAGTTATACTCTCCGAAATAGTCGTAGTCTACACGTGAAAAACTAGGACAAACCAAACTCAAACAAAATCCAAATAAAATCCAAAAATTATAAAATAAATGCTGGGAGATGGAATATGAATTTAAAAATTTGGATGGGTCCAATCGGAGTTAGAGCGAAGAAGAAGGACTTCTGGTAGTTTGGATTCCAAAGAAATGAATAAAAGGAATTCTTTTCTTTATGAGAGAAAAGTGGTTGGAAGCTACAATATTTGTGTATGGTCGAAACCATAATCGAAGGTGTAGTCGAAGATTCAGTTGTAGCCCTAGTCGAAACTGTACTGTGGTCGAAGAACACTATAGCAGTCGAGTGGTCGGGACGACAATGAACGCCGGTGGTGGAAAGCGAAGGTACTCAGAGTCGGCTACGACTTCGACTACCGAGTATTCTTCCAACTACTCCTCACTGAAAAAGCGAAGGTACTCGGAGACTTAGAACAGTGGTCGGAAGCGACTATGGTCGGAGGTAGACGGAGACGACAGTGGTTGGGAGCGACTGTAGTTGGAAAAACAATTGTGGTCGAAAGGATTGGACTTTATGCAGAGTGATCGAAAGAATCGAATGGGTTAGAGAGGTCGGACGGCTTCGAGTGGGCGGAGAGATCGAAGGGTTCAGAGAGGTCGGAGGGTACGGAGATTAAAATGGTCAAACAACCATGGTCGGTTCAAAGACGGAGGTTGAAGTCGAAGGCTCCGAGATTGAAGACCGAAATCTAAGTTTTCGAGGTCGAAGGTCAAAGGCTAGAGTCGAAGTCTCCGAAGGTCAAAGTCTCTAGGGATAATGATCGAAGTCGAAGTTGAAGGCTCCGAGTAGTCAGAGTCTAAGAATCGGAGGGCTGGGAGAAGTCGGACGACTTCGCGTGATAAGATCCAAGTGATCCAATGGCGGCGAAGACTAGTGAGATGCACAAAAGAAGGAGAAGAGTATGAGTCTGGTTTTACCTTGGCACAAGGTTTGGGTTACATAGGGTTGGCTGGCGGCGAGGGTGTAGCGAAGGCGAGACACGATTATCGACGGCGGAGACTCTCTAACGACGGCTTGCTCGGAGAAGGGGCGTCGAAGGTTCGCGCGGGCCTGAGGAAGGTTACCGGCGGTGGGGTACTTCGGTTATGCTCTGTCTCCGAAAAAGGGTGAAGGAGGTGCGCGCGGCCCCGTCGAAGATTTGGTGGTGGTGGCGTCGGTGTCGGCGAAAGAGATACTCCGGCGGCGGGATTGCTTGGCGGAGGGGTGGCGAGGTAAAGAAAAGAGAGAGGGGATTGCGAGAAGTGCATTTGTGCTCTTGTGCATCACCACAAGTGGTTGGAATGTGGTTGGCAACGAGATGAAGTGGTGGCGCAACTCGGGCGGCGATGACGACGGCGTTCCGACGATGAGGAGACTCAGCCAAGGGCGATCGAGAAAATCCAAAAATTATGAAATATATACTGAAAAATAGATTATGAATTTAGATGAATTTACAAACTTTAATCACTTGATTCGGAGTTCGGACGAAGGAGAACGAGCGATTGGAAGATTGGCGGATCAGAAAATTCTGGAAAAAGATAAATCAGGAATATTCCGAAGGAATATTCTCGCGTGAACAGTAACAGGCAGCAGCCCTGTTCACTGTTTTTGGCCATGTCATCGGCGAGGAAAGGCACGGAAGGTGAAGCCAATGGGTTGCTAATGACCCGAGGCACATGTAGGAAGTGACAGCACGTTAAACGGAGCACGGTGACGACGTGTACAGCGAAAATGACATAGGGTGTGTAGAGAAGAATAATTTTCGGATAAAGAATATGATGAAGTAAGGTAACCACGGTGTAGAACGCGGTAAGGCGAGTCTAGAAAAAAAATATCGGCTAAACCGAAACTCACCGGAGGCGACGCAATCGTCGTTTGAACGACGTCGGTACCGAAAAACGAAAAACTTAATATCTTCGCGCTCGGTGTGGCGAATCCAAAACCATCTGAAACGTAGCCTCCTGGGATGGTTTGACACGTTTTGACGTGAACGGATTGTTGAAAGCATTCCCGGACAGGCGGGGACACGAAGTGCAATTTGCGGCCATGGCAAGGTGTCGGGCGCAAAAATTTAGTAAAGGTTTTTTGGATGAACGGAGGGGAGCACAGCGTAGAACGCGTTGAGACGAACTTAACGCCACAGATGGCTTAGCCAACGGACTAGCGAAACACGGTGGACAAGACTTTATGTAGCCTATAGGCTGACATCGGCGTTCCGGACAAACGGAGAAGAATTAATATGCGAGAGTTGTGGTGAATCAAAGAGTAGAGCGTGGGGATCGTGATGCTTACCTTGGTTTTGGTCGGGCATGCACAGTCGACTGGTGGCGCCGCGAGGAACGGCGACCCGATTTGGCCCACGGTGGCGACGGTGCTCCGGTGAAGTTCCGGCGAAGGCGAGGTGAGCACCGCGTAGAACACGGCGAGGCGAAGCCAACGGTGTGGTCAAACGCGGCGGCGCACCACCGGACGAGGCACAAAAGGCCGAAGAACGACGCTTGGTACACAAAAATAAAACTCCGATTATGACCAAACGAGAGGGAGTGGGGACTTGAGATTTTCGGGGTTGAGTGAGGATGGGCTCCCGGTGCTCCCTTTTATAGGGGTTGAGAAGGCCCGATGAGAGAGATCGACGTTGCATGTCTTTGAATGGTATGGTTTAAATCCCGCGAAAATAGCTCATGAATGAGGGGGGAAACGGTGGGAATGAAGAGGCTTGATGAGAGGAATTGATTGCAATTTATTTCGTGCCAAATGGTGGAGGAAATCAAGAGTTACAAGAGCTTGAAGGGGCTCCCATGGTGGCTATTGGAATACGCGTAGGCTACGGAAGCAGAAAACAAAACTTTTCTACCGCGCACCCAAGAACATCATGCTAAGGAAGGATCATGGATCGTTACCACTTAGACGCGCAGCGCAGCGGAAGAAGAATTGGAAACCGATCCAATCACGCGCGTCGAGGTAGTAGTGGAAGTAGCCGATCGTTCCGAACAGATCGTCTCCTCCACGACGCCGATCAAAGATCGCAACGAGCAGCGGCGCCTCCACCGTATCCACATCGCCCGGCCGAACGCCGATCGCGAGTGTACTAGCACTCGTGAGCAGCTAGGGTTTGGCTCGGGAGGTGGCGGCTAGGGTTTTGCTAGATGTTAACAGCACACATCCCCTCCGCCTCGCTCCATATATAGACCTCCTCACGTGGGCCTCGTGGACCGAGGCCCAATAGGAGTCTATTCGGATCTCTATCCGAATTGAGCCCATATTCGAATCATATTCGAATTAGTGTTCCAACCCGTTAAGCGTGCGACCACAGAGGTTCACGATACTTGGTCGTGACCCGAAATGCCTTTCCGTTACCATGTTAATAGCGGTCTCTAGTAAGACATATTAACCCCAAAGTATATGTAAAGATCATATCGGCTGAACTCGTAATGTCCTCTCATGTACGAATCCCTTTGCCTCACGATATAGATTGAGCTCAAGGCAGACTGTGTCATCCTCTTAATAGCTCAATCACTCTCTCGATTCCGTGATGGATTATAAACTCGTGATTGACTCCTCAATCACCTTGGCATGGCCATGCACTTTCATAATCCATTACATCGAGGCCCAGAGATATCTCTCCCATAAGGAGGGGCAAATTCTATCTTGATCATTCACATCCCACTACATGTTTCATGGCAAACCCGAAGACTACTTTTATGACTACCCATTCACGGAGTAGTGATTAGTAGTCCCAAAATAAGCTACTACTCATGTTGGGAACCATGATGACCTCAAGTCTAAGGACTCTACATAAACACTACTTGAGACCAAGCGATGACACATGGAATCTCTGCAGTGTCTCATGGCGAGTCTATCCAACATATGTTCACTAACATATGTCCATATTATTGATTTGGTATCACCATACCATGATCCATGAGACATGATCATCAATCAATACATATGCTGATCTTTGTCTTTGAATCATATTTGTTCCTCATATGATATACGATCAGGATCATTTAGAAATAGCAACATCTTAGTATTTAAGAGTCTCATGAATAAGTCACATACTCATTGATCAATAATGATGATGTCTATTCCAAGGAACAAAGTAATGTATCATAAACATAGTATGTGATATATACAACATCTCCATGTTGCCTCTAGGGCATATCACTAATGATCTCCCACTTGCACTAGAGTCAACCATGTAGGTATCTAATACCCATTGCCCTAGTGTGAGCCTCATGCTTTGGTGGAGAAGCGGCTTTGTCAACGGATCTGCAATGTTCAAACCGCTTGTACTTTGCATATCTTAACATCGCTCTCCACTATCTCGCGGATGAGATGAAATCGCCAGAAATGTGCTTGGACTTCTCGTGCGATCTAGGCTCTTGGCTTGTGCAATGGCCCCACTATTGTCACGAGAGAGGTCCATTGGGCTGGAGGCACTAGCCATCACACCAAGCTCGTAAATAAATTTCTTGATCCAAACGGCCTCTTTGGCGCCTTCGAAGCTGCTATGTACTCGGCTTCATTGTAGAATCAGAACCGTCTCACGCTTGGAACTCTTCCACCTACCGCACCGCCATTCAGCAGTAACACAAATCCAGATTGCGATCTAAAATCATCTTTGTCGGTTTGGAAGCTAGCATCGGTGTAACCATTTACAACGAGCTCTTCCTCACCTCCATAGACAAGGAACACATCTTTAGTTCTTCTCAAGTACTTCAAGATGTTCTTACGGCAATCCAGTGACTTTCACCGATCTCGATCGTATCTACTCGTAGCACTTAAAGCATACTGAAACATCCGACGTGTACAAAGCATGGCATACATAATGGACCCAATAGCCAAGCATATGGAATCGTATTCATTTTATCCCGCTCATCGGTGTACTAGGACACGATTCTTGCTAAGATTTATACCATGTGACATAGGTAGAAAACCTTTCTTGGAATCATGCATGTTGAACCTTTTCAACACCTTGTCAATGTACATATCTTGGCTTAATCCAATTAGCCTTTTGATCTATCTCTATAGATCTTGATGCCCAGAATATATCTTGCCTCTCCTAAGTCTTTCATAGAGAAACTATTTTTAATGAAGACTTAATGATTCGAGCAAAGGAATGTCATTTCCGATCAGTAATATGTCATCCACATATAAGACCGTAAATACGAGTGCGCTCCCACTAGCCTTTTGTAAACACAAGACTCTTCTTCGTTCTTGATGAAACCAAACCCTTTGATTACTTCATCAAAACGAATGTTCCAACTCCGAGATGCTCGCTTTAATCCATAAATGGATCTTTGGAGCTTGCATATCTTTCCAATGGATTGCGGATCGACAAAACCTGTGGGCTGTGTCATGTACACATCCTCACTCGATTTCCATTAAGGAAAGCTGTTTTGACATCCATTTGCCATATTTCATAGTCGAAATATGCAGCAATCGCTAGAATGATCCGAATAGACTTTAGCATTACGACGGGCGAAAAGTTTCATCATAATCAATACCTTGAATTTGTTTGAAACCTTTGGCCACCAATCGCGCTTTATAGATGTGAACATTTCCATCTATGTCTATCTTTTCTTGAAAACCCATTTGCATTCAATGGTTTTAACACCATCGTGGATCAACCAAGTTCCAAACTTGATTACTATGCATGGATTCAATTTCGATCTCATGGCTTCAAGCCATTTCTCGTAGTCTGGTCCCACCATTGCTTCTTCATAGGTCTTAGGCTCATCGTTGTCTAACAACAATATGTCCCGTTGTTGAGTAGTCAAGAACATGTACCTCTCGTGTGCACGACGTGACCTTTTCGACCTACGTGGTGCTGGTGTGTCCACAACAGTTCTTCAACGGTTTGTTCATCTGTTGTGGTTACAGAGGAGCTGAAACGTTATCGTGTTTCTTGAATTTCTTCAAGTTGCACTGTGCTCCCACTATCCCTTCTTGAGAGAAACTCTTTCTCTAAGAAGACACCATCTTAGGCGACAAACACTTTGCCTTCTCCTCGATTATAAAAGTAATATCCTTTTGTTTCCTTAGGATACCCGATAAAGAAGCATTTATCAGATTTAGGAGTGAGCTTATCGATTGTAAACGTTTTACATAAGCCTCACATCCCCAAATCTTAAGAAAAGACAAGCTAGGACGTTGTCCTGTCCACATCTCATATGGTGTCTTTTCTACGATTTTGATGGAACCTGTTTAGTGTGAACGCGTCTGTTTCAAGAGCGCACCCCAAAAAGACAACGGAAGATCACTTTGGCTCATCATGGAGCGCACCATATCTAATAAGGTGCGATTTCTCCGCTCGATACCCCATTCCATTGAGGTGTTCTGGCGGAGTCAATTGTGGAACAATTCCACAATCCTTTAGATGATTGCCAAACTCATGGCTCAAATACTCGCCTCCACGATCGATCGTAGAAACTTGATTGTCTTGCCTAAATGATTTTGCACTTCATTTTGGAATTCTTTGAACTTTTCAAAGGATTCGGACTTATGCTTCATCGGTAGATATACCCATATCTACTAAAGTCATCGATAAAAGTTATGAAGTCTGAAAACCACCTCCGTTAAGCTCATTGGTCCACATACATCGGTATGTACGAGTGCCAATAAGTCATTTGCCCGCTCACCTTGACCGTGAAAGGTGCCTTTGTCATCTTGCCAAGTAAACAAGATTCGCATGTCTCTAATGATTCAAAATCAAATGAGTGCAGAATACCATCTCTATGGAGCTTCGCATGCGTTTCTCATTTATGTGACCTAAGCGGCGATGCCAAATAAACGTGGGATTCAAATCATTGGACGTTGCCTCTTTGCATTAATGTTATAGACCGTGACCCTTCAAGAGTAAGAACGTATAACCCATTCACCAATGGAGTATGACAATAGAACATATCTTTGAAATAAAGAGAACAACCATTGTCCATAGATTTAAAGTCATAACCTTACGCTTGCAAACATGAAGCGTAAATAATGTTCTTTGAAAGAGATGGAACACAATAACAATTATTCAATTCCAAAACTAATCACGAAGGTAAAGACAATGGCATGGTGCCAACAGCTACCGCAGCAACTTTTGCTCCATTGCCAACGAAGATCCACTTCGCTCCTCCTCAAACTTCTACTTCTTATTAGCCCCCGCAACGATTTGCAGATGTGAGCAACCGATCCGGTATCAAATACCCAAGAATTAGTGGAAGAAGTAGCAAGATTGATTTCTATAACATTTATACAGGTGGAAGTCATACTTCCTTCTTCTTCTCAAGATCCTCCAAGTACTTTGGGCGTTCCTTTTCCAATGTCCCGATTGCTTACATGAGTAACAATCTGCATCGGGATGAGCATCGCCTTTCTTGTCTTTCTTGGCCTTAGAACCGCTCGCGATCGCATCGGGAGCTTTCTTTTGACCGCGATTCTCTTGACATAGGGCTTGCCCTTGCCTTTCTCGCATCATCATCACATGATTGCTGCTTTTCTTAATGCTTTCCTCGCAGATTTTAGCATCCCATGCAACTCACCGTGGTCTTGTCAAGATTGTTCATGTGAAAGTTCATTATGAATGGCTCAAAGCTCGGGGAGCGATCGGAGAATCACATCGATAGCCAACTCTTGGCTAAGGGAAAACCAAGCTTTTCCGCACTCTCAATGTAACCAATCATCTTAATCACATGAGGGTCGACGGATTCCTCTCGCAAGCTCGCGCAAATAAGGACTTTGAAGTATTGAACCTCTCACCCTTGCTTGGTTCTCAAACATACCACGTAGCCCCACAATGATATTGTAGGCATCTGTGTTCTCATATTGCTTCAAGCTCGAGAGGACATTGTGGCAAGCATGAGACAGCTCACATCAAGGCAATCATTCGTGTGCTTCTCATAAGCTCTCCGTGCAGCCACAGAGCATTATTAGGCAAGTCTTGGGGTAAGGAGACTCAAGGACATACTCCTTGCGCTCTTGCTTGAGAACAATTCTCAAGTTGCGATACCAATCTAAAAAGTTTGTTCCATTGAGTTTTTCTTTCTCAAGAACAGATCGCAAATTAAAAGTACTGGATGCGGCGTTATGACATGATCTACAACACAAGAATATGCAAAGTTTAGCACTATGTTTATGTTCATCTTTTATTAAACTATTTAGCAAAAGACTCCCACTATGAGTTTTGCAACAAAAACTCCTCTAAGTTACATAGTGGGTAAAGATCCTCATTTCACTAATTCCTAGTGAGCTTTGGCATCACGGCTAGAAAACTAGTGACATGGGTAAGCAACACTTTGCTAATCACATCCCTATGTGACTCTACTTTGGGTGACATTAGTATGCCTCGGCCCCAATCTATGCCCCAAGGTCCAAAACTATTTTGATAACCTTGTTAAGTAAACCAAATGCTTCCGCATGTAGATGTCCGACATCTACCCTAAATGATGATGATAACCGATGGCACTCTACTTTGGTAGACCTACCATGCGGTGATCATTATCTTTGGTGCAACATATGGAAGGGCATTAACACCTAATTTTAAGAGGATTCTATCCTACCAAAGCAACATATCACATATATCATTGCATAAGAATAAGATAGATAACATCATAGATAAACACATTTAATCGTGAAGTAGTATGGCCCAAAATTGGTGATATCCATCTCCAAGTAGGTGTAGACGATCTCCATCCTCCACATCACTACTTTAGGCCACCATGCTTAAAAGCTTGTAACCTCAAAACTAGGCTACTACCTATAATAGCTAGAAATTGAAGATTACAAAGATAGATTCAAGCATTAAGGTCGACACGCAGGTCGTTAAATACAATATATACAGCTAACAATAGCTGAAATAATCATGACACGCAGGCCATGAACGAATGTTACATGCATCACATACATCTCATACATTCAAATAAGCTATAGGGCCATACTATTCACATCATTCTCTGCAAAAACAAGTTAGACGTAGAATCGTATTCTACCTAACGATGTGAACCCAAGACGCTATACAAGGGGGGATACACACGGCGGTCGTTCTACCTCACAGAATTACATAGATCGCATCTATGAAATCGCTATGAAAATCTTATCGAGCCGATCAAATCAACCCAAATCCGAGCCATTCAAAATGTCTCAATTTTCATTAGATCAATCATATTGATCATCGCGATCGGTATACTTGAGGAGACCACAACACAAGACCTCGATCCGTTGGCTCGATCCATCGATTGCGCGCAGATTAGCCCCGATGGTGATTCCACCGGTAGGGGCAAGTCGCCGCACATCAAAGAAGGAGCACGAACTAATCTTTTTGGCCTTGTGATGCTATCAACTCATACCAATTTCAACCCCTTATGACCGATTGATCTCATCAACCCGTGCTACCTTATTTAGACTGTAATAGATCCAATCTACTACTATCGCATATCAACATATATGCGCTGATCCGGATTGCAAACTAAGCAAGATGGCTCGATACCACTATTGGAATACGCGTGAGGCTACGGAAGCGAGAAAACAAAACTTTTCTACCGCGCACTCCAAGAACATCATGCTAAGGAAGGATCATGGATCGTTACCACTTAGACGCCAGCAGCGCAGCGGAAGAAGAATTGGAAACCGATCCAATCACGCGCGTCGAGGTAGTAGTGGAAGTAGCCGATCGTCCCGAACAGATCGTCTCCACGCACGCCGATCAAGATCGCAACGAGCAGCGCCTCCACCGTATCCACACGTCCGGGCGGAACGCCGATCGCGAGTGTACTAGCACTCGTGAGCGCTAGGGTTTGGCTCGGGAGGTGGCGGCTAGGGTTTTGCTAGATGTTAACAGCACACATCCTCCGCCTCGCCTCCATATATAGACCTCCTCACGTGGGCCTCGTGGACCGAGGCCCAATAGGAGTCTATTCGGATCTCTATCCGAATTGAGCCCATATCCGAATCATATTCGAATTAGTGTTCCAACCCGTTAAGCGTGCGACCAGAGGTTCACGATACTTGGTCGTGACCCGAAATGCCTTTCCGGTTACCATGTTAATAGCGGTCTCTAGTAAGACATATTAACCCCAAAGTATATGTAAAGATCATATCTACTGAACTCGTAATGTCCTCTCATGTACGAATCCCTTTGCCTCACGATATAGATTGAGCTCAAGGCGAGACTGTGTCATCCTCTTAATAGCTCAATCACTCTCTCGATTCCGTGATGGATTATAAACTCGTGATTGACTCCTCAATCACCTTGGCATGGCCATGCACTTTCATAATCCATTACATCGAGGGCCAGTAGATATCTCTCCCATAAGGAGGGCAAATTCTATCTTGATCATTCACATCCCACTACATGTTTCATGGCAAACCCGAAGACTACTTTTATGACTACCCGATTCACGGAGTAGTGATTAGTAGTCCCAAAATAAGCTACTAATGTTGGGAACCATGATGACCTCAAGTCTAAGGACTCTACATAAACACTACTTGAGACCAGCTGATGACACATGGAATCTCTGCGTTGTCTCATGGCAGTCTATCCAACATATGTTCACTAACACATGTCCATATTATTGATTTGGTATCACCATACCATGATCCATGAGACATGATCATCAATCAATACATATGCTGATCTTTGTCTTTGAATCATATTTGTTCCTCATATGATATACGACCAGGGATCATTTAGAAATAGCAACATCTTAGTATTTAAGAGTCTCATGAATAAGTCACATACTCATTGATCAATAATGATGATGTCTATTCCAAGGAACAAAGTAATGTATCATAAACATAGTATGTGATATATACAACATCTCCATGTTGCCTCTAGGGCATATCACTAACAGTCTGCCCCATGCGCACACACAAAGGCATGTTCACGGGAGGAAGATGAAGGGAAAAAGGAAGAGAGAGAAAAGGGAGAAAAGAAAAAGAAACAAAAAGAAAAAGAAAATTTTAGGAAAATTTCAAGAAAATTTTATAATGATCCTTGGAACCTGAAAAGATTAAAAAAATATTTTCAGAATTTATTGAAGTATATTTTAATTTTTAAAAATGTTTTTCTTTTTCTAGCTTTAAATAATACAATAAATAAAGCCTAAAAATCTTTTAAAAAATTCATAGAAGTTTATAAAACTATTTTGAACTTATGAAAAAAATTCCAACCAAAATTTACATATTTTTCTTTATAAAATATTTTTTTGTTTAACAGAAAGGCTCTTTTCTTCTTTTCTTTAAAGCAAAAAATTAAGTTAGCTAAAAGTTTTAAAATTTCAAGAAACTAAATAACTTTGATTTTTGTTTTAAACTAACTTATTTATTTCCTTATTTATTTTATTTTTATTTTCTTTTTTTACTTAAATTATTTTTCATAAAAATAACCTTTTTTAAAGCCAAAAAATCAGGCAATTAAATTTCTTTTTTAAAAAAAACTCAAGAAACTAAAAATAATTGTTTTATTTTAAATTAAATCAAATATTTTGAAATAAATAGCTGGGCTGTTACAAGAGTTGTCGTACAATAGTAGCTACCAAGCCAGTCTGCAGATGACACCCTTCGAAGCCTTATACGGTAGAAAGTGCAGGACGCCCTTACTTTGGGAACAGCAAGGAGAACCTCAAGAAACCGGTCGAAACCTACTTCAAGACGGCGAAGATAAAGTGAGAAAGATCAAGGATAGGCTGAAGATAGCTCAATCTCGACAAAAGAGTTATGCGGACAACCGTCGACGAGACTTGACCTTTGAGGTCGGGGACTATGTCTATCTCAGAGTGTCCTCACTCAGAGGAGTCAAGAGGTTTCAAGTCAGAGGAAAGCTCGCACCAAAATATGTGGGACCCTTCAAAATTCTGAACCGAAGAGGTAAAGTTGCTTATCAGTTGGAATTACCATCAAGTATGTCAGGAGTGCACAACGTCTTTCGTGTCTCTCAACTGAAAAAGTGCCTCTGAGTCCCCACAGAGCAAGCTACATTGGAAACCTTGGACCTTCAAGACGATCTCACCTATCAGGAGCAGCCGATCAAGATCCTCAAAACCGCAGAGCGTCAGACCAGAAGGAAGATCATCAGATTCTGCAAAGTTCAGTGGAGTAACCACACCGAAGATGAAGCCACTTGGGAGCGAGAAGAGGATTTGAAGGCCAACCATCCCCATCTCTTTTGCTAGCCAATGCAAATCTCGAGGGCAAGATTTCTTTTAAGGTGGGTAGGTTTGTAACATCCCAGAATTTTTTTTCTGATTGAAGTCATTTTTTGGAATTTAATTGCTTTTTCTGGTTTTTATTTTCAAGTCTTGAAGTGAGAAAAGTTAAAATTCTCATTTTCATAAAAGCCAAAATAAATTTATTTCATTTTGGCAGAGCCAACATAAGTGCATTATATTTTCCAAAGTCAAATATGTAATTATAATAATTTTCAGGAATTTATAAAGATGTAAAACTCTCCTTTTAAAGTTAAATTATGTTTTTGCAAAATCTAAATGTCAAAATGGGTTGAAAATATTTTTATTAAGTCTAGGAAGGTTCCAGAAGATTCTATGAATTTTTTTGGAATTTTTAAAATTTATCTGGTATTTTTTTTAGTATTTTAAAGCCTTCAAATCATTTCTGAAAAACAAAAAGAAAATTTAATCCTAAAACCTTCCCTCGGCTGACACGTGGCGCCACCAGATCGAATCCCCCGCCACCGAGCCAATCCAAACTGTCCACTCTCTTCCCCGCCTTTCCCTCCCCTTGTGCTGACACGCGGCGAGCATCGGACCGGCCACACCTCCGCCCGGTTTAATCACACCCGCCCACGCCAACTTACCGCTTCACCCCTCCTTTCTCCCCTCCGCCCGACAGATGGCATAATCCGCACCGTCCCTCGTTGCCATACCAAATCTCGTCCACTCACTGCCCGTCCCCTTTCACTTACCCCTTCGCGCAGCACCCTACGACCCCGATCACTCCCTTTGCCGCGTGCCACCGCCTCCACTTTCTCTCCTTTTTATCTCACTGACCGGTGGACCCCATTTGTCAGTTCCGTCTCCCCCGCTACCTTCCTTCTTCCTCGTGCGATCATCGCTGCCGTTGCCGCCATTAACGCCCGCAACCGAAAAAATTAAAACCTTTGGTTTCTTCCACCATTTTCGCCCGAACGTTCACGCTTTGATGTCCTCATCCTCCACCACATTCACACCTGCCGTTTCCCCCTACGTTACCGCACTGATTCGCTCAATGCGTGCAGACGCGTTTCAACTCCAGCGAGCCATTGAGCTGCCGTTACTCCTCCTCCGCCTATATAAGGCCCTCCCTGAGCACTTTCTCCTCACACCGCCTACTTCCCTTCACTCAATCTCCCCTCTCCTCTCTTAAGAAGCTAGCGCACCATGCGAACTCGAATTTTCCACGGCCAAGAACTCCGGCGAGCAATTTGGGAAGCGTCAGGCATTGTCGGGCCATGCCACCACTGCCAGCACCTCCACCCGAGCTTCGTGCACCTCCTCCGCCGTTTGCACGAGCCTAAGAGCCGCCGAAGAGCCCCGTCGCTGATCACCTCTCTGATCGCCGCTCCTCGCTGTCGCCAGCCTCCTTCGATCGTCCCCGTGCCCCACGATAGGTACCGATGAGCTCCCCGTAACCCCCTCTTACTTTTGGTACCACCGACTGGCGCCGCCGGACATCCGAGCGCCGGCGACGTTTGGGTCCCTTGCCTCCCCTCCAGCCAGCCGAGCACATCAGCGGGGGTGCGCGTGTGTGGCGGCCGCGTGGCAGCCTGGTGGCCGCCAGCGCAATGCTACGACGTGGTAGCCACGCGGCAGCCACGTGGAAGCCACGTCGGCCGGCCCTACCATGTCAGCCCTTCCGATTTTTAATTAAATCCGATAATCATTGCTGATGTCATAATGCCAAATTTCCTTTACAAAAATAATTCATTTAATTGTCGGTGACGTCATAAATGCTTTTCGGTTTAAAAGTAATTCCAGAAAATGAATATTTTCTTTTTATTTGTATTTAAAACTTTAGAAGGCCATAACTTCTTCATTTTAACTCCAAATTGACCCGTTCAAATTTCTAATTTTTTTTCTAAAATCATGAACTTTCCATTTTTGCCCTTCTTTTGAATTTTTGAATTTTATTTGAATTTTGTTGTTGAATTTGAATCCTCGCGTTTAGATTTCGACGATTCCGGAGAGTTCGATTTCGACGACGATTTCTAGCAGGACTTCGAGCAAGGCAAGTTACACCTTTGACCATGTTGACCATATTATTTCAAATTTATTTATATTATTTTACTGTATATGCATGCATACTTTATTCAAATGTAATTTATAATTGATTTAAATATTAGTTATGCCCACGATCCTTTGATTATAGCCAATTTGAATCTCGAATTCATACACCTTGTCACCCTAACTGAAAACTAGTTGGTACCATACTATTGACTAGAAAACTTTATGGAATTGCTTAGCCTAGCTTAGTATAATTTTAGGTGGGATCAGATATTTCACATGAAATGACAGTTCTTTTAAATGAGTCCTTGACTTCGGTGAGTCGAGGATAGTCTATGAAGTGTTTTAAAAAAAATTGAAAATAGAAAACTTATGATTGGACTTAGGCTATTCAGTAGGTAGTGGGATGCCGGCATGTCTCGTGTTCGGATACACATGGTTGATTGTCGTGCATGTGGTATGTGCATGTGGTATGCGTGGCGTAGGCCGCGAGAAGTCTCATATGGCAGCAGAGAGGGCTCCAGCTCGTGGATTCGAGTTGTGGTGAAACCTTAGTGGCAGCGTGACTGTTTTGGTTACGGATAATTAGAACAGCCTTGTCATGAACTCTCCGCCGCACACCTAAGGTAGTGTGTTTATCGCGTG
Organism: Melocanna baccifera; assembly: GCA_036346265.1. Classification (NCBI taxonomy): domain Eukaryota; kingdom Viridiplantae; phylum Streptophyta; class Magnoliopsida; order Poales; family Poaceae; genus Melocanna; species Melocanna baccifera. Next base: position 23,618,042 of record CM070682.1, on the reverse strand, counting down.
GCTCCAGTGAGAGGGAATGTCTTGTGGGTAAAGTTGTACACCTCTGCAGAGTTAAAAATTTATCCTGGATAACCATGTCCATGGTCATGGACATGCTGAGTAGAATATTCACATATTAGACTTGATTTTATGAAACCTGGCTTCGACAAATAACAGTGTTTTGGAAGATGGTCCGGGTAAGATACCCGTGGTTAGGTTAGCGTAGGTCGGAGCCTACACTAACGATATGACTTTGTTAAACATTGTTTCTTATGATGTATTAAAATTTAGCTTTTCATACTTACATTATTGTTGGGACCCGGAACAACAACTCCGAGTCCCTCTGTGTAAATCGCACTATCCCAGGAAAAGCTAGTGCACACTGGTTTAACAGCAATGTATATCATGCAAAAATCACCAAGCAATATTATTAACTGAAAATACGGCCTTAAGGCCAAGTCTTACAATAAGGGCACAAGGCCAACAAAATAAAAACAATGGAAAGATAGTAAAGGTGGCAAAGACAGCCCATCCGACCTCCCACAGCGAATGATCGTAAGACGCGCCATACTCACAAGTAGTCCTCACCGTCGAGTCGCCTCAAGTCCGTAACAGATTTAGCAAGGTGAGTACGTAGTACTCCCAAGGTAAGCAAGTAAATGCTTACGCAAGTTACACCAGAATTATAACAGAGTTGATGCATGCATAAGGGATTTCAAAGGAAAGCTTAATAGGCAATGTGCGGAAAGCAATACTTGAATTTAAATACAATAACGTAAATACTAAAAGCTGAATTTTAATACAGTATATGAAACATTTTTTTAACAAGTATTATCGTTAGTGTAGGCTCCAACCCACACTAACCTACCCACGAGAATCCACCGGATCGTAACCAAGATCGCTACTTGTTTGCTCAAAACCAAGTTTATAAAATCCAAGTCTAATCAGTGACAACTTTACTCAAGATGTCCATGACCGTGGACACGGCTATCTAGATAGGTTTTTAACTCGCAGAGGTGTACAACTTTACCCACAAGACATTCCTCTCACTTGAGCCACGCGATAAACACACTGCCTTAGTTGTGCGGCGGAGAGTTCATGACAAGGCCGTTCCGATGATCCATAGCCAAAATAATCACGCCGCCACTAAGGTTTCACCACAACTCGAATCCACGAGTTGGAGCCCCCCTCTGGTGGCATGTGAGACTTCCCACAGCCTACGCCGCGCTCACATTCAGCCTATAGCGAGACTATGTTTGGAACTTCACAAATTACTTAGCTAGGTCCGTCCCATACCGAACTTGTGGTAGTACGAAGTGACTTCGTAAAATAAATCACAGAAACGGTCCTTATGTTGGTTTAGGCCCATCCACATTTCCCCCGTGCACGATAATCAACCAGGTGTCACCAAACACGAGGCATACCGGCACCACCACCTAACCATTAGCCTAAGTCCCAAAACATGTTTTCTATTTTTATTTTTAAATAATCTCCATAAACCACCCTTGACTCTCCGAAGTCAAAGTTTCATTTTCAAACTGACATTTCATGTGAAAGATTCATCCCACCTCTGATTATACTAAGCCAGGCTAAGCATTTCTACAAAATTTTCTAGTCAATACTATGGTACTAACTAGTTTTCAGCTAGGGTGACAAGGTGTATGAATTAGAAATTCAAATGGGCTATAATCAAAGGATTATGGGTATATCTAACATTTAAACTGAATTTTAAATTAAATTGAGTAGAAGTACGCATGCATATACAGTAAAACAACATAAATATATTTAAAATACTGGGTTCAATATGGTCAAAGGTGTAACTTGCCTTGATCGAAGTCTTGCTGCGATTCGTCGAATTCAAACTCTCCGGAATCGTCAATATCTAACGAAAGAGTCAATTCAAAGAAAAATTCAAACCAAAATTCAAACAAAATCCAAACAACTTCCAAAAATTATAAAATAAACTGGGAGACAGAATTTTGAATTTTGGATGTGGACCAACAATTCTTGGAAAGGAATTGAGGCTTTTAAAAGAAATTGGAAATTTTATTTAAATTTAAATCTTGGGATTACAAAATATATTCAAACAAAATTTAAATAAATTTCAAAAATTCAAAATTATTCCAGAAATGGATAGATCATGATTTTAGAAAAATTTAGAAATTTTAATGGGTCAATTTGGAGTTAAAATGCAAAAGTTATAGCTTTCCAAAGTTTAAATTCAAAATAAAAGAAAAAGGGGTATTTTCTGGATTTATTTTTAAACCGAAAAGGATTTATGACGTCAGCACGAATTATTTTTCTAAAGGAAATTATAGATTATGACGTCAGCCCTAGGATTAATATATTCGAACAGAGGCTGACAGGTGGGGCCCGGGTGTCATGGACCGAGTCCATGGACCCGAGAGGTGGGTGAGGTGGCGGCGGCGCGCGAGGCGGGTGGCACCGACGCGGCACCACGTGGCGCCACTCGGCACCACGTGGTCGCCACGCGGGCTGCCATGTCACGCTTTACGCCGACGTGGCGCGCGCGCGTGAGGTGGCGAGGGGGCGTGCGGGTGGCGCTGGCGTGGCGCCGACCGCCGCCACTGGCTGCCACGCAGCTGCCGTGTCGGCCGACGGCGACTTGGGCCGACCGGCGGCGGCGCTCGGGTTCGATGGTCGCCGAGCTCGGTGAGTGGCGGCGCCGCCGAGGGTATCAAAACGAAGAGGAGGACGCGGGAGTGCATCGGTACCTTGCGCGGAGGCCGAGGATGACCGAGGGGAGAATCGCGAGAGAGGCGGCGGTCGGAGAGGGCTTTACGGCGGCGGAGTAGCTCCGTGGTGCACGTGTTCGGGAGGTAGTCGCCGTGTTCGCACGGGCACCGGCAAGGTCGGGAGGTGTCGCGAGGGGCGAGGTGGCTCGAGCGGCGGCGATTGCTCGCGGAGTTGCTTGAAGCCGCGGAGGGGATTCGGCACAGGAGACCTTCGGGCTTAATTATGCGCCCGAGGCACGAGGGGGGGTGGCGGTGTGGGGAGGGGAACCTCGGGGTGCGGGTTTTATAGGTCAGGAAGGGGGTAACGGCCGCGTACAATCCGCCGGTTTTGAAACGGACGGGGAGGTTGAATGCGCCGGCGAAGGGGGGCGTGATTGGGGGACTTTATGCCTGCAACGGACGGGGGAGGGCGTTAATTGGAATCTGCGGTAATGCGGGGAAGTGAATCGGAAGAAAGCGAAGCTTTCAAAGCCGGTTTTCAATCAATGGCGGCGGCAGCGGCGGCGATCGCGCGAGGAAGAAAGGAAAGGGGCGGGGACGAAGGACCTAACAGGTGGGGCTCGCACGTCAGCGAGAGAAGAAAAAGAGAAGGGCGGGGAGGCGATGGTTGGATCCACGACGCGTGGTGAGTGGAAAAAATCGGGACCGCTGGCGCGTTGCGAAGGGCTAAGTGAACGGGAACGGCCGAGATCTCATCCGACAACAGGGATCAGATCGGGGCCGGTCAGTGCATTAAGTGGGAGGGGGCGGTTGAGATCGGGTACGGCAACAGAGGACGGCGTGGATTAAGCCACGCGTCAATCGGAGGAGGAGAAGCGGCGCGGCGGTAAGTCGCGGAGCGGCGGGATTGAACCAGGCGAGAGCGGGCGGCTAGATACGCGCGACGCGCGCCGCGAGCAGAGAGAGGAAGGCGGGGAGAGGGTTTAAATCAGATCGGACGGTGAGGAACTCCGCGGGAGGGGACTTCGATGGTCGACACGCGCGCTCGCGGGAGGGTTTGGGATTAAATTTCCTTTTGATTTTCCGAGAAAGGATAATTGACTTTAGAAAATTCAAAAATACCAAATAAATTTTGAAAATTCTAGAAAATTCAGAGAACCTTCAGGACAAATTGAGACTTAATAAAAATATTTTCCACTCATTTTAACAAGTATAATTTGCAAAGGCACAATCTGATTTTAAAAGGGAAGGTTTTAATTCTTTCTAAAATCTGGAAAAATTAATATAACCTCATATTTGACTTTAGGAAGCTGAAATGCATTTGTTTTAATTTTCAGTAATGCAATAAATTCATTTTTCACTTTTATAAATTAAAGTTTATAATTTTTCTCAAATCAGGATTTTGACATAACTCCAGAAAATCAAATAAATTCTAGGTTTAATTTTAAATAAAGGGATAAAATTTTGGGATGTTACAAACCTACCCCCTTAAAGGAAATCTTGCCCTCGAGATTTGCACTGGCTAGCAAAAGAGATGGGGATGGCTGGTCTTTAGATCTTCTTCTCGCTCCCAGGTGGCTTCGTCTTCGGTGGGGTTGCTCCACTGAACTTTGCAGAATCTGATGGTCTTCCTTCCGTCCGACGCTCATTGTCTCGAGAATCTTGATTGGTTGCTCCTGGTAGGTGAGGTCATCCTGGAGGTCCAAGGTTTCTAGTGCGGCTTGCTCTGTGGGTACTCGGAGGCACTTCTTTAACTGTAAGACATGAAAGACATTGTGCACCCCTGACATGCTTGACGGCAAGTCTAACTGATATGCGACTGCACCGCTTCGGTCCAGAATCTTGAAAAGGCCCACATATCGTGGTGCTAGCTTCCCTCTAACTTGAAACCTTTTCACACCTCTGAGTGGGGATACTCTAAGATAGACATAGTCCCCGACCTCGAAGGTCAGGTCTCGACGACGGTTATCCGCATAGCTCTTCTGTCGAGACTGGGCTATCTTTAGTCTGTCTCTGATCTTCTTTACTTGATCTTCTGCGTCTTGCAGCAGGTTTGGTCCAACTTCTTGGGGTTCACCTTGCTGATCCCAAAGCAATAGGGTCCTGCACTTTCGACTATACAAGGCTTCGAAGGGTGCCATCTGCAGACTGGCTTGGTAGCTGTTATTGTACGAGAATTCCGCATAGGGCAGTGAACGGTCCCAGCTATTCCCAAAATCCAGCGTACAAGCCCTTAGCATATCCTCGAGTATCTGATTAACTCTTTCTGTTTGACCATCTGTCTGGGGATGGTAAGCGTGCATCAAACCGAAGCTTACTACCCAATTCTTCATGCGACTTTTGCCAAAATCGAAGTGAATCGACTACCTCGATCTGACACTATCTTCTTGGGTACGCCATATAGGCACATAATTCGAGACATGTACAGCTCAGCCAACTTGCTCCCTGAATAAGTGGTTTTGACTGGTATGAAGTGAGCCACTTTAGTCAATCGGTCTATGATTACCCAGATTGAATCATAACCCGATTGTGTCCTTGGGAGTCCGGTTATGAAATCCATACCGATTTGTTCCCACTTCCATTCTGGAATCGGCAATGGTTGCAAGAGTCCTGCTGGGCTCTGATGTTCAGCTTTGACTCGTTGACAGGTGTTGCAGGCTTCAATGAACTCTACGATTTCCCTTTTCATACTAACCCACCAATATCTTTCCCTCAGATCCTGGTACATCTTGGTACGACCTGGGTGGATTGAGTATGGGGTGTCATGAGCCTCCTTCAGAATCAGGGTTTTGATTTCTGATTGTTCTGGTACACGATGCGGTTCTCGAACCAAAGCGTGCCATGCTCATCTTATTTGAATCTCGGTGCTTTGCCTCTTCTCATATTCTTTTTGATTTCGTGAATATCCTCGTCCACGTTCTGAGCTTCCTTAATTTGTTCAGGCAAGCCAGGTTGTATTTCCAGTGTGGCGAGAGTGCTTGGTCCCATGGGGTTTAGACTTAGACGGGCGACTCACTCCTGAAGTCGGGTCTGGTCTTCTTCCGATATCACCATGTTTGCATAAGACTTCCTGCTTAAGGCATCGGCTACCACATTCGCTTTTCAAGGGTGGTAATGTATACCGATGTCGTAGTCCTTTATCAACTCCAACCATCTTCGCTGCCTCAGGTTGAGTTCTGCCTAGGTGAAGATATACTTCAAACTCTTATGGTCCGTGTATACTTCACAACGGTTACCAATAAGATAGTGGCGCCAGATTTTTAAGGCGTGCACTACTGCGGCTAACTCTAAGTCATGAGTAGGATAATTGCACTCATGAGGCTTGAGTTGGCGGGATGCGTAGGCTACCACTTTGCCTTCTTGCATTAGGACACAGCCTAAGCCTAGGCGAGAGGCGTCACAGAAGATCTCAAAGCCTTTATGCACGTCCGGCAAGACAAGCACGGGTGCTGAGACTAGTCTCTTCTTAAGGGTTTGGAAACTCTGCTCACAAGCCTTCGTCCATTCGAACTTCTTTTCCTTTTTCAAGAATCGGGTCATTGGCTTGGCTGTCTCGGAGAACTCGCTATGAACCGACGGTAATAACCCGCAAGTCCAAGAAAACTCGACACATTACATGACTTTGGTGGCTTCCACTCCATTACTACTTCTACCTTGGAAGGATCTACAGCGATTCCTTCGGCTGTCACGATATGTCCGAGGAAGGCAACCTCTTTTAGCCAGAATTCACATTTGCTGAATTTGGCAAAGAGTTGATGCTCTTGAAGCTTTTCCAACGTTATTCGGAGATGCTGCTCATGCTCTTCTTCATTCTTGGAGTAGATGAGGATGTCATCGATGAAGATTACTACAAACTTGTCCAAGTATTTCATAAATACACTGTTCATCATACTCATGAAGTAGGCTGGTGCATTGGTCAGTCCAAATGACATGACCGTGAACTCATAATGTCCATATCTAGTGGAGAAGGCAGTTTTGGGAATGTCTTCTTCACAGATCTTAGCTGATGGTATCCTGATCGCAGATCAATCTTGGAGAAGATACCGGCTCCTTTCAACTGATCGAACAGGTCATCGATCCTGGGGAGGGGGTATTTATTCTTGATGGTGACGTCGTTGAGTGCTCTGTAGTCCACACATAGTCTCAAACTCTCGTCCTTTTTCTTGACGAACAGGACGGGTGCTCCCCAAGGTGACGAACTGGGTCGGATGTACCCCTTGTCTTCTAATTCCTTGAGTTGATTCTTCAATTCTGCTAACTTGTTAGCAGGCATCCGATATGGTCTCTTGGAAATCGGGGCGGTGCCTGGGACTAGGTCAATCACAAACTCGATTTCCCTATCCGGTGGCATTCCTGGCAGTTCCTCGGGAAAAACATCTGAGTATTCCCGCACTATCGGCACTTCTTCCAAGACTTGGAGATGGAAAGGGGCACATTCTTCTGCCTTCGGGATTTGAGGAGAGAAGATCACTTCTATGCCTTGGTCATTGGTGAGGGTGATGGATCTGGTAGCACAATCGATCTGTCCTTGATTTTTGGCTAACCAGTTCATCCCGAGAATGACATCTAATCCTTGCGATTCCAAAACCAAAAGGTCGGCTAGGAATCGGGTTCCGTCTATGAGCAATTCCACTTTGGGGCACAAGGTCCCTGCTCTCATTTCTGCTCCAGGGGAGTGAACTATCATAGGGTTGCTAAGGGTTACCCTGCCCAACCCATGCTTATCCACAAAAGTTTTTGATACAAATGAATGTGATGCTCTGGAATCGAAAAGAAGCGATGCGGTATCGAATTGACAAGGAACATACCCAAAGACGACATCCGTGCGGCTGGGCTTCTTCTGCATCACGTGGTTCACTCTCCCCTTGACGAAGGTCCGCGGCTTCTGCTGCCCCTGGTTCTGACTTCCGGAGGCTCCTGGAGTTGCTGCCGCTTGAATCTTCTTGGGGCACGCCTTGGCAAAGTGCCCCGTTCCTTGCGTAGTAGCGAGTCAATCCGCCGACGGCGGATCGCTCTTCGCGTCCCGCCACCGGTTCTTTGGGTGCGGTTGCTTTGGGCTCGCCGCGCTGGCCCAAACGGCGGGCGGCTGGTTGAGGACTTGAACCTGCTTGACTGGTTCTTGAAGTTGCTGCCCTAGGGTCTGAACTTGTTGAGTGCGGGGGAGTACTGCGATTCTTGGAAGAACCTCCAGAGTTGTTCCTCTGGTCCGCCATTCTTTTCTTCCGTGTTTCCATTTCCATGTGTTTGCCCTCCTGGCGGATGGCCTTCTCGACTAGTGGTGGAAGTCAGTATAGTCACCCGATATCAGTTGTACTGATATGTTGTCATTCAGGCCCTCCATGAACCTTTCTTGCTTGGCTTCATCGGAAGCCACATCCTCTGGCGCATAGCGGGCCAGTTGGTTAAACTTCTGCACGTACTCATTGACAGTACGACTTCCTTGGCGCAGAGACCTGAACTCCTTCTTTTTCAGTGCCATGGTGCCGGTGGGAATGTGAGCCTTGCGAAAGCTTTGCTCGAACTCGTTCCACGTCACCGTCTGCGGGTTGGCGTGCGAAGCGGTGAAAGTATCCCACCATTGAGACGCGGGCCCGTTTACCTGATGGGAGGCGAACAGGACTCGCTCCCGATCAGTGCACTGCAGTATGTCCAGCTTCTTGCCAATCGACCTGAGCCAGTCGTCGGCGTCCATTGGTTCAAGATCGCCGTGAAGGTGGGTGGTTTGATCCTCGGGAACTCGTAAAGACGATTGGGAGGTACTTGGGCAGTTGATGATGAGCACGAGGTTGTTGCGAGCCAACAGTTGGATCAAGCTGGTTTTGATTGGCCATCAATTGTGCCCGATCGGTCTGCTCTTTGGCGAGCGGTGGAATCGGAGCTGACTGGCTTCCTTGTGCTCCGGGGTTGGTGTTGTCCATGCTGGAGTTCCTTCTTGTGTTCACCATCTATTGGGGCTTTCAGATTTAGAGAGAGAACTAAAGGAAAGGTTCTAGTAACAATCCCACCAAAATAACACACAAGAGCAAGGAAAACACGAATAAGAGCCAAACAAAACTTTTTATTTTATTATAATAGTCTCGTGGCTGTTTACAAAGGACTACAGCTCACGGATAGCGTTCTAAGACTCGGGGTTGTCTACACACTAGCGCTGCGCTCGAGTCTCCTCGGAAAAGGCCCGGAATCGTGGAACTCGCATCTTGACGCGAGCTCGGCAAGTTCTTCTTCGCGTGCGCGGAGCTTCTACTGTGTGGTGTGCAGCTCGTCCAGGGTGGTCTGGTACATGTGATCCATGGACTTGGTGAACTCCACCAGTCGTACGAGGCGGGGGTTGCTCTCATACTCTGTAGACGAGAAGTCGCTGGCAGCCCACAGGGGAGTCTTCATGGGGAAGTAGCGAAAATCGGTGCGCAGCAAGTCTCGAGCGTAGATGTTCCTCAGCTGGCGAATGGCCTCTCGGGCTGCATCCTGTACTCCGTCGAAGATGGTGGCTCGAGGTAGGGGTGCGTCGAACACGTAAATGGCTCCGTTTGCTCCGAAATCTCTGAAGATCTTCACTTCTACCCTCCAGCGTTCCTCGTCTCCATACATGCCAACATATCCTTGGTAGAGGGGGTACGGGCGGAAGTTGAGCTCTTGCATGAGGTTGTACAGATCATCGGCGAAGAGTCCGGCAAGGGTTCCATGGGAGACGCGGGTGGGTTGCTCCATCTAAAATTTGGAAGGGGAGAGGAGTTAGTAATCAGTTTTGGTAAAGAGATTGAGAAAAGGAAGAGATAATTTAAAAGGGGCATTTCTTATTAAAATATATCCTTAAAGTTGGTCTCTAGCTAAGGTCACGTCTTAGAGTCAATGTTGCTCTGATACCATTTCTGTCGGGACCCGGAACAACAACTCCGAGTCCCTCTGTGTAAATCGCACTATCCTGTGAAAAGCTAGTGCACACAGGTTTAACAAAGAATGTATATCATGCAAAAATCACCAAGCAATATTATTAATGAAAATACGACCTTAAGGCCAAGTCTTACAATAAGGGCACAAGGCCAACAAAATAAAAACAACGGAAAGATAGTAAAGGTGGCAGTACAGCCCATCTAGCCTCCCACAGGCGAATGACTGTAAGACGCGTCCTACTCGCTGAAGTAGTCCTCACCGTCGTAGTCGCCCTCGAAGTCTGGCAACAGATTTAGCAAGGTGAGTACAGAAGTACTCCCAAGGTAAGCAAGTAAATGCTTACGCAAGTTACACCAGGAATTATAACAGAGTTGATGCATGCATAAGGGATTTCAAAGGAAAGCTTAATAGGGCAATGTGCGGAAAGCAATACTTGAATTTAAATACAATAACGTAAATATGAAAAGCTGAATTTTAATACAGTATATGAAACATTTTTTTAACAAGTATTATCGTTAGTGTAGGCTCCAACCCACACTAACCTATCCACGGGAATCCACCCGGACGTAACCAAGGCTGCTACTTGTTTGCTCAAAACCAAGTTTATAAAATCCAAGTCTAATCTGTGACAACTTTACTCAGCATGTCCATGACCGTGGACACGGCTATCTAGATAGGTTTTTAACTCTGCAGAGGTGTACAGCTTTACCCACAAGACATTCCCTCTCACTTGAGCCATGCGAAAAACACACTGCCTTAGGTGTGCGGCGGAGAGTTCATGACAAGGCCGTTCCGATGATCCATAGCCAAAATAATCCCGCCGCCACTAAGGTTTCACTACAACTCGAATCCACGAGTTGGAGCCCCCTCTGGTGCCATGTGAGACTTCCCATAGCCTACGCCGCGCTCACATTCAGCCTATAGCGAGACTATGTTTGGAACTTCACAAATTACTTAGCCAGATCCGTCCCATACCGGACTTGTGGTAGTACGAAGTGACTTCGTAAAATGAATCACAGAAATGGTCCTTATGTTGGTTTAGGCCCATCCACATTTCCCCCGTGCACGATAATCAACCAGGTGTCACCAAACACGAGGCATACTGGCACCCACCACCTAACCATTAGCCTAAGTCCCAAAACATGTTTTCTATTTTCATTTTTAAATAATCTCCATAAACCACCCTTGACTCTCCGAAGTCAAAGTTTCATTTTCAAACTGACATTTTATGTGAAAGATTCATCCCACCTACAGTTATACTAAGCCAGGCTAAGCATTTCTACAAAATTTTCTAGTCAATACTATGGTACTAACTAGTTTTCAGCTAGGGTGACAAGGTGTATGAATTAGAAATTCAAATGGGCTATAATCAAAGGATTATGGGTATATCTAACATTTAAACTGAATTTTAAATTAAATTGAGTAGAAGTACGCATGCATATACAGTAAAACAACATAAATATATTTAAAATACTGGGTTCAATATGGTCAAAGGTGTAACTTGCCTTGATCGAAGTCTTGCTGCGATTCGTCGAATTCAAACTCTCCGGAATCGTCAATATCTAACGAAAGAGTCAATTCAAAGAAAAATTCAAACCAAAATTCAAACGAAATCCAAATAACTTCCAAAAATTATAAAATAAACTAGGAGACAGAATTTTGAATTTTGGATGTGGACCAACAATCCTTGGAAAGGAATTGAGGCTTTTAAAAGAAATTGGAAATTTTAATTTAAATTTAAATCTTGGGATTACAAAATATATTCAAACAAAATTTAAATAAATTTCAAAAATTCAAAAAATTATTCCAGAAATGGATAGATCATGATTTTAGAAAAATTTAGAAATTTGAATGGGTCAATTTGGAGTTAAAATGCAAAAGTTATAGCCTTCCAAAGTTTAAATTCAAAATAAAAGAAAAAGGGGTATTTTCTGGATTTATTTTTAAACTGAAAAGGATTTATGACGTCAGCACGAATTATTTTTCTAAAGGAAATTATTGATTATGACGTCAGCCCTAGGATTAATATATTCGGGTAGAGGCTGACAGGTGGGGCCCGGGTGTCATGGACCGAGTCCATGGACCCGAGAGGTGGGTGAGGTGGCAGGCGGGCGCGCGGAGGCGGGGGTGGCACTGACGTGGTACCACGTGGCTGCCACTCGGCACCACGTGGTCGCTACATGGCTGCCACGTCATGGCTTTACGCCGACGTGGCTGCGTGCGCGTGAGGTGGCGAGGGGGCGTGCGGGTGGCGCTGGCGTGGTGCCGATCTGGCCGCCGCCTAGCTGCCAGGTCGGCCTGACGGGCTGACGTGGCCCGACCGGCGGCGGCGGCGCTCGGGGCCCGATGGTCGCTGCAGCTCCGGTGAGTGGCGGCGCCGGCCGATGGTATCAAAACGAAGAGGAGGACGCGGGGAGTGTATCGGTACCTTGCGCGGAGGCCGAGGATGACCGGAGGGGAGAATCGGCGAAGAGGGGCGGCGGTCGGAGAGGGCTTTACGGCGGCGGAGTAGCTCCGGTGGTGCACGTGCCCGGGGAGGTAGTCGCCGGTGTTCGCCTGGGCACCAGCAAGGTCGGGGAGGCGTCGGCGAGGGGCGAGGTGGCTCGAGCCGGCGGCGATTGCTCGCCGGAGTCGCTTGAAGCCGCGGAGGGGATTCGGGCATAGGGGTCTCTTCGGGGCTTAATTATGCGCTCTGGAGGCACGGGGGGGTGGCGGTGTGGGGAGGGGAACCTCGGGGTGCGGGTTTTATAGGTCGGGGAGGGTGTAACGGCCGCGTACAATCCGCCGGCTTTGAAACGGACGGGGAGGTTGAATGCGCCGGCGAAGGGGGCGTGATTGGGGGACTTTATGCCTGCAACGGACGGGGGAGGGCGTTAATTGGAATCTGCGGTAATGCGGGAAGTGATCGGAAGAAACCGAAGCTTTCAAAGCCGGTTTTCAATCAATGGCGGCAGAGCGCGCGCGATCGCGCGAGGAAGAAAGGAAAGGGGCGGGGCGAAGGACCTGACAGGTGGGGCCCGCACGTCAGCGAGAGAAGAAAAAGAGAAGGGCGGGGAGGCGATGCTTGGATCCGCGACGCGTGGTGAGTGGAAAAGATCGGGACCGCTGGCGCGTTGCGAAGGGTAAGTGAACGGGAACGGCCAAGATCTCATCCGACAACAGGGATCGGATCGGGGCCGGTCAGTGCGTTAAGTGGGAGGGGGCGGTTGAGATCGGGTACGGCAACAGAGGACGGCGTGGATTAAGCCACGCGTCGATCGGAGGGGAGAACGAAGCGGGCGAAGCGGTAAGTTGCGGGGAGCGGCGGGATTGAACAGGCGGGAGAGCGGACGGCTAGATACGCGACACGCGCGTCGCGAGCGAGAGAGGAAGGCGGGGAGAGGTTTAAATCGGTCGGACGGTGGGAAATCCGTGGGCGGACTTCGATGGTCGACACGCGCGCGCGCGAGAGGTTTGGGATTAAATTTCCTTTTTGATTTTCCAGAAAGGATAATTGACTTTAGAAAATTTGGAAAAATACCAAATAAATTTTGAAAATTGTAGAAAAATTCAGAGAACCTTCTGGGACAAATTGAGACTTAATAAAAATATTTTCCACTCATTTTAACAAGTATAATTTGCAAAGGCACAATCTGATTTTAAAAGGGAAGGTTTTAATTCTTTCTAAAATCTGGAAAAATTAATATAACCTCATATTTGACTTTAGGAAGCTGAAATGCATTTGTTTTAATTTTCAGTAATGCAATAAATTCATTTTTGACTTTTATAAATTAAAGTTTATAATTTTTCTCAAATCAGGATTTTGACATAACTCCGGAAAATCAAATAAATTCCATGTTTAATTTTAAATAAAGGGATAAAATTTTGGGATGTTACAATTATTGTATTTAAAATTCAATATTGCTTTTCCGCACTTGTACCCTATTAAGCCTTCCTTGAAATCCATTATACATACATCAACTCTGTTATATCTCTAGGTGTAACTTGTGGAGTACTTTAAAGTGCTCACCTTGCTAAAATCTGTTGCCAGACTTCGACGGCGACTTCGACGGTGAGGACTACTTTAGCAATAGGACGCGTCTTACAGTCATTCGCCTGTGGGAGGCTGGATGGGCTAAACTGCTACCTTTATTATTTTTTCGCTGCTTTTATTTTCAGTTGGCCTCGTGCCATTTTATTGTAAGACTTGGCCATATGGCTATAAATTTGCTTAATATAATCGTGGTGATTTTGCGTGATATACATCATTGTTTACCCTATATGCACTAGCTTTTTCTGTGATAGTGCGATTTACACATAGGGACTTGGAGTGTTGTTCCAGGTCCCAACATTTCTCAACTGAGAACACAAGTGTTACTCTAGATATTTTTTAAAAAAATTTGGCCATCGAACACGGTTTTTTTTCAAAAATACTAGCTCGGTGGGCCTAACGTTGCCACAGTAGCATTCGAGGTACTGTAGACCTTCCAAGCTGGAAGCGGCAGGTTCCACGGAGTGTGATGTTATTTTTCGAAAAAAAATAGGCATTGGGTTAAATTTGAAAAAAATGGTTCTTCTTCCTCCTGCATTCCGATCCAAAATTCACCCCACCTTACTCGCGTGCGTGCGATTCTGACCCTCGCTGGGAGCCAGCTCCCCCTGTTCGTCCGTCCCAAAGCCTGGCGCCGCGCAATCTGCTTTACCAGTGCCGCCGAGACCCCTTCGCCCACCTCTAGTCCTGCTCCCACCAAAGGAAGCACGGCCACCACGTCGGAGCGATGGAACTCGGTTCTCTCGTAGAAGTCCTCCTCCACTCTACTAGACATGGAGTGAAGATCCATCTGGACGTGATTCCTTCCGTTGGTAAGGAAGCCTTAGCTTGCCTGGAATGTTGTTCGTTTTGCTTTGTTTGCTTTGAATAATCAAATCCAACCAGATCTTTCTAGCCTGCCCTGCCATCCTCATCCTATCCAGTTCTTGTGTCGTACGTTGATGAGGCCTTTCAGCATGCCGCTGACGCTTTTGAGCGCTGGTGTGCTAATGAGGCCCAGGTCCGTGCCATCCTCATGGTCAACGTCGACGACACTATCCAGCCAGATATTATCAGTCTACGGTCTACCCAACAAATTTGGGAGTACCCACGTGAGTGCTACCAGTAGAGCAGTGATGCCCAGTTCTTCTTACTTCAGCGTGAGTTGGAGATGCTTCGCCAAGGAGATTCTTTCATCGATGACTTCTTCCAAGCCCTAGTTAGTCTCTGGTGCCAGCTGGATGAGCTGGCCTCTCCACTTTGTCAAGAGTGTTATAAAGTGCAGAAGGCGGATCATGATCGTCTTCACCTTTATGATTTCGTTTGGCGTCTTCGTCCAGAGTTTGAGCCTATCAGGGCTCAACTACTGAGCCGCTCACCACGACCGATCATCACAGAAGCCCTTTTGACACTCTAGGCTAAGGAGATTCGCGTTGGGTTAGCAGCACAATCCATTCTGACGGTGCTTGCTGCTTCTTCTTCGACTACACCGACGCCTTCTACTACGGTTCCTCCTCTAGTGTCAGTTTCTACTCCTATTTTTGCACCGATCAGAGTTCAGTGCAACTACTGCAAGAACTTTGGATATGATATCAAAGTTGTGCGGTGCAGAAAAAGCAGCACAAGGAGCGCACGAGTGGACGACAAAAGGGGGGCAGGGAGGCCCTTCGTTCACAGGAGGACAGACCAGCTCATCAGGTTCTGCTCAGCGAGGTCACTCTGTCCAACAACTCTACTAGGCTCTACTTCAACAATTCTCTCACAACTCCACGGGTTCTACCAGTCTAGCTCAGATATCTCTCCAGGTACCTCTTGGGTTCTAGATTCCGATACCTCTTTCCACATAACACCAGACTCCACATCTCTTACTTCAGTAGGATCTCCTCCTTTTTCTATCAATGTTCAGACAGCTGAAGGCAATTCCTTACTGGTTAGCTGTCAGGGCACTTTTTTGTCTACCGATTTATCTGTTCCAGCTATTTTCTATGTTCCTCAGCTTATCATACAGCTCATTTTGGTATGATAGCTTACTGATCTTGGTTGTAGATGATGAGGACATCCCTCCCACGGATACAACCGTGTCTATACACAAAATTCACCCACAGCAAGTGTTGGATAATCCACTTACTCGAGCTCGTGCTCGCCATCTTAAGTACCAGGTGAGTTCGTTCCTAGGCTTGTATATTATTGAGAATAGACCGCTACTTAATGTAAGTGGTTTAATTGT
Source organism: Melocanna baccifera (assembly GCA_036346265.1). Classification (NCBI taxonomy): domain Eukaryota; kingdom Viridiplantae; phylum Streptophyta; class Magnoliopsida; order Poales; family Poaceae; genus Melocanna; species Melocanna baccifera. The sequence goes on along the minus strand of CM070682.1, from coordinate 23,602,240 downwards.
GCTTAGGAACATGGAAAAGGATGAAGTAGAGGCATGTGGAGTCATGGACATTCATAGAAGACACAATGAAGGTCACCACGTCACTTTGGGGCTGAGTCAAGCAATAGTTGGAGTTGAGCTCGTTTTGGAATCAGATTCGGACTGCCAAAATAGTAGCAAGTTCAAACGGACTTAACTTTTTCATACAGACTCCGTTTTAGATGTTCTTGGACTTCATGAAAAGCTTATCAAGTCTACTTTCCAACGGATCTAACCTCATCTTCAAATTCTATCGAGCCGATCACAATCTTCAAAAAGAGTCCACATCTATTTTTGAGTCCGAATTAAAAAGGGTGCTGCGCCACCTCTATTTTGGGCCCATGGGCCTTGTAACCCTAGGGACATGCACCCACTCCGCTGGCCGCCACACCTAGTCGTCTCCCTATAAAGGAGCCACCACCTCCCTTTTCGAAAACTTGGATTTCGTTGAGTTTAGGTTTATTCATTGTGCAAACTTCTGTTCTTCAATTGTGTTACACAACCACCTGTCAAGACTACCTTCGAGATCCCACCTTTGTTTTTCAATACCATCAATCTTATTCGCAATATCAGTTGCCTACATCTTATTCTTGCTAGTTCTTCGATTGCTCGCAGGGATTAAACTTTGTGTTCAGGTTGATTGCGCTTCCAGCTCGGTCACTAACATCTCGGAGTTGGTTCAACGATTGCTAAGGCGCAAGCGTCATCGTACGGTTGTAGTCGGATCGCGAGAGTCACCTCCACCAAAATCGATAGTTATCAATCTCATCGAAAGATCGGGCACCCCGCCTCCATCAGTAGGGTTGGTTTTGACTCTTACACTTGTTTTGTTCAGGATCGACAGACAGGGACAATTCTTGGTACTGGCTGCCGCCGTAAGAATCGCTAGGGCTTCTACATTCTTGACCGCCTTTACCTTCCATCCTCTCTAGATGCTCCTACCACGTCTACTTCCATCGCCAGTGCTGTTGCCACCTCTGGAGCCTTTGCGCAATGGCATTACTGTTTAGGTCACCTATGTGGGTCCCATCTTTCTTCATTAGTTCGTCAGGGAATTCTTGGACGTGTTACTATAGACATATCTATGTCTTGTTGAGGTTGTAAGTTGGGAAAGCAGCTACAACTTCCTTATCATTCTAGTGGGTCTGTGTCAGCTCGACTTTTCAATTTGGTTCATTCAGATGTATGGGGACCTGCGCCTATTATCTCAAAAGGTGGACATAAATTCTATGGTCTTTTAAGTAATGATTATTCCTATTTTACTTAGCTTTTTCCTATGTCTACTCGTGGCTAGTTTCTTGCGATCTACCGTAGCTTTGCTACACTGGTTTGTACTCAGTTCGAGAGCTCTATTCGTACCTTTCGATGTGACTCTGCTGGTGAATATTGTTCTGGTGTTTTTCGATAATTTCTTTCTGAGTAGGGCACTCTTTATCAGTCTTCTTGTCCTGGTGTCCATACCCAAAAATGGGGTCGCTGAACGCAAGCATCACCATCTGCTTGAGACTGCTCGCACTCTTCTTACCTCCCACGTTCCACCACAATTCTAGGCTGAGGCTGTTTCTACAGCTGTATATCTTATCAATATGCAGCCCTCCACCGCTCTTAAGGGTGCGACCCCTATAGAGCATCTCTACTCTCGAGCCCCCCACTACAGTCATCTTCGCGTTTTTAGTTGTACCTGTTTTGTTCTTCTGCAGCCTCATGAGCGTACTAAACTATCCGCTCAGTAGGTTGAATGCATTTTTCTTGGGTACAGTTCTGAGCATAAAGGATATCGCTGCTATGATCCTTCTGCTCGCCGGATTAGGATCTCACGAGATGTTGCCTTTGATGAATCTCGACCTTTCTTCCATCAAGATTCGGCTCCTCGTCCTGTCGTCACTGTTGAGACGATCTCCTGGTTGTCTCTCTCTGATTCGTCACCCATTTCCTCTTCTTCACCGCCACCATCTGTTTTGCCTCCTGTGGTTCCAGCTGCACCTACACTTCCTGTGTTGCCTTCTGCAACACCACCTCCTACTCCTACATCACCGTCATCTTGTTTCTCGGGGGTTCACTACTCCAGACGTCCTCGGCCTTCATCAGACTCATCTCTTGGTATCTTGCCAACACCGACATCTGATTCGTTCGATGATGCTCCTCGTTATGCCCTTCGTGACCGGACATCTCTTCGGCCTCCTACTCGCTTTGGCCTTACATCGACAGCTCATGCCCTCTCTGTCCATGAGCCCACTTCCTATCGTGAGGCTACTTCCCATTCTAAGTGGCAGCTTGCTATGGCAGAAGAGCTTGATGCTCTTCAACGTACAGAGACTTGGGACATCATACCGACCCCTACGTATGCTCGTCCCATCACATGCAAGTGGGTGTACAAGATCAAGACTAGGTCTGATGGTACCATTGAGCGCTACAAAGCTCGTCTTGTGGCGTGCGGCTTTCAGCAGGAGTATGGTCGCAATTATGATGATACGTTTACTCCTGTTGCCCATATGACCACTATTCGCACTCTTATTGCTGTTGCCTCTGTTCGTCGATGGTCTATTTCTCAGCTTGATGTTAAGAATGTCTTTCTTAATGGTGTTTTGCATGAGAAGGTTTACATGCAGCCACCTCCTGGGTTTTCTATTCCCGATGGCCATGTTTGTCGTCTTCGTTGTGCTCTCTATGGCCTAAAGTAGGCCCCCGTGTCTGGTTTGCTTGTTTTACCTTGGTGATTACTGCTGCTGGTTTCACTGTCAGTACTCATGATCCTGCTCTTTTTGTCCACGTCTCACCTTGAGGGCGGACACTGCTTCTTCTCTATGTGGATGATATGCTCATTACTGGTAACGATTCCTCTTTCATCACATACGTGAAGAAACACCTTAGTGAGCAGTTCTCATGTTTGATCTTGGTTTGCTTACGTACTTCCTTGGGATTGAGGTTTCTTCCACGCCTGAGGGTTACTACCTGTCTCAGCAGAAGTATATCCAAGACCTTCTTGATCGGTCTGGTCCGACTGATACTCGCACTGCTGAGACTCTTATGGAGCTCTCCCTTTAGTTTCATGCTACTGATGGTGATCCCCTTGATGATCCTACTCGTTATCGCCATCTTGTTGGGAGTCTGGTCTATCTTGTGAGCATCCGTCTTGATATTGCTTATGTTGTTCATATCTTAAGTAAGTTCATGGCCCGTCCTACTCATATTCACTACAGCCACCTTCTTCGTGTTCTTCGCTACCTGCGTGGAACCATCTCTCGTCGTTTGTTTTTTCCTAGCTCCACCTCTCTACAGCTTCAGGCCTATTCCGATGCGACCTAGGCTAGTGATCCTTCTGATCGTTGTTCGCTTTCTGCTTACTGTGTTTTTCTTGGCTTCTCCTTGATTGCCTGGAAGATAAAGAAGCAGACTACAGTTTCTCGTTCGAGTGCAAGGGCTGAATTGAGAGCTTTGGCAGCAGTGACAACAGAAATAACTTGGCTGAGGTGGTTACTTGCAGATTTTGAAGTCTCTGTGCAGGGGCTTACGCCCCTTATATCTGACAGTACATGTGCTATCAGTATTGCTCAAGATCCAGTGAAGCATGAGCTTACCAAGCACATGGTGTTGATGCTTCATACACTCGCTCCCAGGTGCAAGAGGGGGTACTTGCTCTACAGTTTGTGCCTTCAGAGTTACAGCTTGCTGACTTCTTCACGAAATCGCAGACACGGGCACAACACTTGTATTTTCTCTCCAAACTCAGTGTGTGTAATCCACCATGAGTTTGAGGGGGGTGTTAGAGATAGAAAAGGATACGAATAGGAGATAGAATAGAATTGTTATTCATTTCCATGTATACTTCTGTTTTCTTATCTGTATATGGCATACCCCCTGCACTCTCCTATATATATGGCCCTTTGGGGCTCATGACAATACACACAATATTCATAACAGATTAAGTGTCTATTTTGTATGATATGGTTTAATTTAAGTTAGATGAGTAGCTACTTCAGCTGAGAAAGGAGTACCTAACAAGTTACTTAGATCACAAGGATGTTCATCTTTGATTGAGGTAAGCATCTTCTGTTACTGTCGTGTATGTTTTTTGTAACTGTGGTTCAATATATGTTTCTTTTTATATGTCCATGCTATCCACTTATATTGTCCATTTCCAATCCAAAGTTGATATATATCCGCTCCAACGGTAATGTATCCGAAACTTCGAATATCCCAAATTCGTATTTGTATCTGGTCTTACCATATCCGACTTTGAATCCGAGAAAAAAATAGATTAGGATACGGTACAAGCAATATTCGTCCGGATCCGATTCGATTGTAACTTCTGGCATGGGCAATTTAGGCTGGTCTAACCGGACATCCGTCACGATTCAAGCTTTGGATAGTCGTATTTGGAGGAGTGCTAGCTATGCTTCTTGAAGTCTATGACTTTCCTCCGTACAAGGGGGATATGCTGATGCCCATTCACTGTGGCTTGCACAAGCAGCATTCCTCTGACATATCTTTGGTGGAGCTTCATCAAAGATGATGCAGAATTCCGCACCTCAACTCCTATTAAGAAGGCAAAGTAAACTAGGGGCCACCGATCTGAACCTCAGATTTCATGGACTACTCAAGGAACATGGGGACAGAGTTGTCTTGCGCAACAAAACTCGGTATGTTTGTCCCCTTAGTGCTCCTGTCATCAATCAGAACAAGTCATTCACTTTGTATTTTGATTTGTATCTTTGTTCTTGTCCTCCTGATTTGTATTTTGATTGACCCAAGCAACTATTCTGTAATAGAAAAAGACATCAACATCTTTGGTACCTGAGGGAAATGATTGAACTTATGGGTCTCTCGCACTCTTCTGTCTGCGCTGAAGTGACATCATTTCTTCCCTACGGACTGATGCTCTGTCCATGGTGTGCAAAGGTAAAAAAGAAGACGTTGTAATGAAGAAAGTTGATCATATGATTTGTTTCTACCCTAGGAGTTCCTGTAGGACGGTTTATCCACACGAGGGAGAACAAACTTGTGGTCATTAACATGATCTCCATGAATTATTGATGCGAAGATTATGTTTCTGATTCTTTAAGAAGTGCATGATGGTTCCGATTCTGGGGCGACCAAAAGATGATGTCAACTTGTCAAGCGACTGCTGCAGCTACTCTGGATAAGCTGTTCGATGCATCGAAGCTTCTACTCTGGAGTCTGGATAAGCATGGTGACACACTGAATCTGTGTTCTTTTCAAGTCTCAGGTTTGAAACGAAGGCGTTTAGTGGTTGGCTTCAAACAAATTAAATCTGCACGTCAGTGGCAGATACATACCTAAAACACAGTGGAGTGGAGTCAATCCCTATAAAATCTTTAGAATTTTATGGATTTCTATAAGAATATCATTAGGATTGAGATTTTTTTTAACGGGGACGGTGGACAAGAAAGTTTGGGAACTCAAGTCAGAAGATGGGAGAGATGTCACTACCACCCTACGGTGAGAATCCAAGCTTTTGCAATAAGAAAGTGGAAATGCTCAGCGAAAAAAGAATTCCATGATATTATTAAAAACAGTGGCTAACTAGGTGACATACGGAATTTCGCTATATAAGCGTTTGATTTGATGCACGTGGATGCCAAAGTTTGGGTTTACCAAAATTTGTTAAATTTGACCTGATTTGACCTCCATTTGTTTTTTTACCAAAATTTGGTATGTTTCCCTTTTCAATGGCTCTCCAAGTCATTTTCTTGCCAAAACTTGGCCAATTGATACGCAACAAATTTGTTGACTGAATTTTGGCAAGGCTTTGTATGGCAATATTGTCACCAACCAAATCACCCCAGATGTCCTATTAAGCGCAACTCAAATGCTATAAGAAATTTCATTAGGGACTCCTTTTTTTTTCTTTTTCTGGTTTTCTTTACCTTATATTTTACTAGGGATTTTCCTTTCTTTGTTTTGTGTCCACACAAATTGGATTTAAACTTGAAACTATAAATGAAGGTACACTAAATTAAGAACTACTTTTGCAATTTAGTTTGTAACTTTTCATGTTGATTTGGAGCAAAAACCTAAGTGATGGTTAATTTGGAATATACGTCCCATGTTTAATTTGGGTACTTTTAAATATGTTAGATTCATATTTAAATAAATAGTTGATATTTGCTTTGATTAGTTTTGAGTATATTTCACAAACACTACATATATTTTTTGTCGCTGATAGATGGATCTCACCTGTATGATTCCGTCGCATTTAACAGAAATCGGCAGATGTGGTGTTTATTGAAATGTTATGCTGAAGTATGCTAATGTGAAATGCAAACTAAAATATATAGATTTCTGATAGTTATGCAAAATGTGTCTAGCTTTGTGCAATTACTCATCAATATGTATTATTGTAGCAGGGAAATGGCTTACGCACATATGGGGTCAACTGACCTCACGTATTTAGCTATTTAGCTTACTATTTGAAGGGGGAAAACATACATCTGTTTATATTTTTACCTCTTTAGCTAGAGTTAAGGATATTTCACGTGTCATGACTTATGACCCGACTTCTGTGGAATTTTTCCTCTCAAATTGGCGTTCAGGGCACTAGATTTCTACTGGACAATCCGTAACGTGCTTGTTTCAACTCAAAGGTTTCTAGAAAGTGTACATGAGTGAGATATGGCCGATGAGAGAATGCCGAAAACTGGCGTTGTCCATTGCTCGTTAACAAAAGGCTCTTTCAAAATGGTCTTCGGCTTCCCTTTTAGCTTCTATAACCTAAAGCTATTTTGCACATGTTAGTTTTTAAACATGTTTTTTTTTGCATTGTTTATGAAGATATAATAGTTTTTTTTGTTTTTTTCTTATTTTTCTTTAATTAAATACATCAGTCAAAAAGTTAGTAACCACTACTGTTCCCCTTTTAGCTAAAAGCCAAAGTTGTTTTGAACGAGGCCAAAAGTCTGCCTTCGCATATCAACATTGGCATATTTTTTTATAGCACAGAGGTGGACGCTTTTATTTTCGCATATCACCACTCCCACTTAGATTTGATGCTTACTGGACGGTAGAAAAGTTTATGTAAGGTGCATAGATTACATGCACATAATACATGTTTTTTTCACAAATTTATCAGCATCTCAAGTCTTGTCGGTACAAGACATCAGCACATGAACACCCATATTCTGAAAACATTTTCTACATTTGATAAGGATAGCAGCTGCAAGATGTACATACGAAAACAACCCCCATTTTTTTGTGATGAACGGGATGATGATGTGAGGACGTGACAGCAACAAGGCATTCAATTTTTCACATCTTGATGTCATACCTCCATCTAGAAGGTTTGACAAGTGGGAGAGAACTAACAACTAGAGAAGAATGAATTAACACCCAAATGTTTATCTATTTCAGCAGTTTTTATCCATCCACACCGGGAGCCGGCCGCTAACGGCAAGCAATATTCTCTTGGAAATCCTCAATGTGCTTTGTATCGTAAAGGAACAAACTTTCATTTTTGTATTTTTGTGTCAAAATTTGAAAAAATCAATACAAAATCGATCCTACACGATCTGTGTTGTACATGCATGTATAATAGCGTAGCATTTTTGCTGACATGACAAGAGAGAACAAGTAGAGTGCAGGTGTCTCTTCATGAAGAGACAACCCAAGTTCATGAAACAAGGGTATATAGATAAAAGAAAAAACTACTGTATGAGCTATTGTCTATAATAAATATTTTATGTCATAATTAAAAGATTGTAGAGTCTTATAGAGACTAGCTTAAAAGACAACTTATTGTAGAAATTATAAAGTTGTCTTTAATCTCATATTTAGATGACATAGAAAAGTATGTAAGGCAACGATTGTCAATTTATCGCACATGCTCTAAGGAAAAACGGCCGATATGTTGCTTTAAAGAAACTCTGGGGACTTTCAACAAAACGTCTATTAAATGACCGTGCATCGGCGACGCACACTTCGATGCGGCCACACACTTCGATGCGGCCACCCTAGAGCAACAACACACCGTGGGTTTGTTTCCACTTCAGTGCCTTCTCCTCTTGACTCCCCTCTACCCTTTCCCCCTATCCCCTGTCAGTAGGGGTGAAAATAGATTAAATACAGATAGATAATAGTTTTGTTATATTTATTGTCATATTTTTTCCAGATATAGATACAAATATAGATATCCCGGATACGAATACAACAAAAAGACAAAAATAAGAAGCTAGAAATTAGAAGCAGAAGTTTGTTGGAGTAGGCCAGACTTGGGAGTCAAAAGTTCAAATTTGTGGGGTGTAAAGTTTGAATCCGCGAGTTGAAAGCTCAATTGTTCGAGTTGAAAGTTTGAATCCATGGGTTAAAGTTGTTATATTTTGAAAGTTTTAGAATTTGGATTTAAAAATATTTTTTGTGGGGGTGAAAGTTGAATCACCAAGTTTAAAAGCTCAAATTTGCTCGAATTGAAAGTTCAAACACATAAATTGAAACTTGTTTGACTTGGAAGTTGGTGATTTTGTTTGAGAGTTGTAACGCCCCCATTTCTGAGGGCACTAGTAACCCGCAATTGCCCAAAATTATACAGTTGCGGCGTACCATACGAGAATGATTATTATCACAACACAAGCTTACACACACAAGATTCATATTTTATTACAAAAGTAAGGCTCATCGGTCTAGTTTTTAGCACAATGGGCAACAGGCCCAAAGATAATTTACATTACAAAAAAAACTCCATAGGCGTACTTGAGCGTAGCTAAGACCTAGAACCACTGATCCTCGAAGTAGATCAGCTCCTCTGGATCTTCTTCAAAAGTTTGCTCTTCTCCCTCCCAAAGGTTCTCTGATGGTGTTTTTAGCAAGTAATGAGTACAACCGTACCCAACAAGTCACAAGGGTAAACCCTAATTTACTAATTGCAAGGATTTTCAAAGGATGGGATTGTAATGGCTTTGTTATTTTATGTGAATGCAGTTTTATTTATAAAATTATTTTAAAGTATGAATAAAACGACAGAACTGTTTAAAAAATGGGGTTTCAGATATTGCTTTTCTAGATTACACAATTTAAAACACCAGAAAACTACTTATGCTTTATTACTAGAATCACCTATCAAACACAACTCCATTAACTGGAAGTACAGCGTATTCGAATACCATTAAATTTCACTCTACAAAGTTACTCAGCTTTACAAACAAGTTTTCTCAAATTACTAATGTCATGCAATAGATACGGTTTAGCTAGCGTGCAACTAAATTGAGAAAATAAAATTTTTCACTGCTAAATTCTTTATGCAGTCCCTACCCGATAGGCTCTTGGTGATATGGGGTCGCCCGATTTTCTAAATATAAGATGGATATTCGCGGGAGTCTTAATGAATTATAATGATCCTCCAAAGCCAGTGCAAGGGACGAATACTCTTTAATCCGCCAAAACACACTTTCATCGATTTCGTCGACCACCAAGCGAAGATCTATCATGCACCCAATTCCCAGCGGAAATGCTGAACGATCTTGATTGAAGAACACTCCTAATTCTCTATAGAATTTTGGCAGCAAAAATGAACTCGAACGAACTTTAGTAGATTGATTTTTCTCAAAAGTAGTATATGCCCTAAAGGCTATCAATGCAAGGCTTATAGTTTGGAATGAGTTCACCTGACTATATTTCGTGCGGCTCAATAATTCTTTTCAGTTAAATAGTACAAGACACGTGCGTATCCGCATCATCCTCCCCTTCTTCAAGAGAAGCCGTTCTCAGCTTTTGATAGCCTGAAATTGTACTAAACAAATAATAAAACGTATATGCATAGTATATATATTCGTCATCAATACTTCTTCAGCTTATCACATCATGAACTTTTAAAGGTGCAGTAAACGAAAAGAACAACACATATGTATGGTATATGTAAGAATCAATTATTGTGATATTCTCATTATTTTGCATAAACAAATGAATATAATAGCAACCAAAAGATGTATGCATTGTAATATTGTTTTCCACATCACTTGGCCACTGCATGTGTGCCAACCAAAATCGGTACCCAGTACACACTGTACTGTTACATGCCTGTTGCAACCTCCACTCTAAGGTAAGGTTGTAGACTCGGGCCACCGCGTGTCACTCCACAGGCCTTACCTTAGACTTTTTAAACAACTCTACTGGCAAACTACCCTATCACTAAGTAGTACAATATTTTATGTGAGCCAGTCTATAGTTAATTATGCTATAATTTAATATTACTAGGGTTGTTAAGGTGAATATGGCCTTAAATTAAAACAGGGTATTTTTCAGTGGTAGGATATAACTAAATTAACATGTCATTCTAAAGATGTATTTTCATCAAATAATTTGGGCAAATAATATTAATGCAAATATTATAATTAAATAGTATGAATTTTCATGGGTCCAATATGATCAAAAAAATTGTAACTTGCCTTGCTAATAGCCGACTTCGACTACTTTAAAAACTTTAGTGCCTTGATCCGGTTCGTGAACTGACGCCTCGGGATCCTCAAAAACTAACATAAACACACATAAAATAACATGAACCGTGCTTGCGACTAAACAAGCAAGGAAAAATAAAATAAATTAAACTAATTAAACAGGAGAAAAATGCAATAAAAATTCAAATGGAGTTGGTTTGAGTTTTTCTGAGCTGAATTTAGTGGAATGGATGTCGGAAATGGGGCACGACGGTGGGAAAGTAGGTGTGTGCTCTCCACCTCAATCCGGCTCCGGCAGAGGTTTCCCACAGTCGTGGATGGCACTAGGGAGTTCTTGGGAGTGAGGGGGGTCTAATTTTTGAGCTTCGGCCAGCAAGGGCATAAGCGACGGCGGCCGGCGACAGGAGAGAAGGCGGCAGCTCTTCTTGTGGCTAGGAGCTGTTCCAGAAATGCTCAGGTGCGATTGACCTTGGTTTAACCATCTACAGAGAGTGGAGTTCTGTAACATCCTGATTTTCAGTGAAATTTAAAGTCCTAAATTTAAAAATAAATTTTTAGAATTTTTATGGAATTAATAAAGCTTAAAATGAATTTTTAGAAATTAAAAGTATTAATATGGTTAAAATAAACATTAACATAAGCTAAAAATATTTTATTTGGATTCCTAGTGTTTCAAGGATTGTTCTGAAATTTTTGGTAAATTTTCGGGATTTATTTGCTATTTTCTAAAGCTCTATTTGTCTTAAGTGAATATTTTTTTAAAAAAAAGGAAAATCAAGCAATTTCTCTGTGAACAGTGTTGGGCCGAGCCCAACACTATTCACCAGCCCAGCCGCCTCGTTGCTTTCCGATCCTCCCCGCACCACGCGTCACCCGATCCCGCGCCGCACCCCGCGCCCACCTCCCGCCAACCCTCTACCGCCCGATCGGAGCTGCGCCACGCGTCGTCCATCACGCGTCCTCGCCTGCACCACACCCAACTCGCCCCACGACCGTCTGATCACCCCGCGTGCCACGCGTCGGCCTCCCTGTGCTCTTCGTCCCCGATTCGGCAACCGCGCCTGCGCCGTCCCCTCCCCAAACTCAACTCGATTCGCGTGTTTTAAACCCGTCGTCACCCTTGTTTCTTCTGCATTTAAGCGCCGCCTTCCTCACCACCTCCCCTCACCCGAGCTTGCGCCGCCATCTCCTCTCCGCCGCGCCGTCTCCTCCGCCGTGCCTCCGCCGCCGGAGCACCCCGCCATTCCTTGTCCCTGCCTGTGAGCACCGTCACTCCGTACCCTTCCGTCCTCGCCGCCGAGCGCCGCCGTCGCCTAACCTCGCCGCCAGGAACAAGATAAGAATTAGGGTGAATAAGAAGGAGGGAAAGCTTTGAAAGTGGTGAGATATGGATATTATTAACAAACAAATTAAGAACATAAGTGTTGTGGTTACAGACCAAACAGAGAGAGAAAGTGTGTAGTGGAGAGTTAGGAGAGATGTCCCCTCTCCCTATGGCTTGTATCACATATATATCTCCTTTGAAGGAGTATCTTTACAAGAATACCCTTCGAGGGCATTCGCGTCATTATACATGCCTCACTCGATGCTTATGCCTTTCTAACAGGCCAGCTGGGTTTAGGTGGGGGCCACCCCTACAACAGGAGCTTCTCATGATGAAGGGCTTCACAGGCTAAAGCCATATTGCCGAGTCCTTTGACCCCCTCCGTCCCTACAGCTTGTGACCTACTGTAGATAAAAATGCAAGCGCTTAGTGTAGACGTGCTTCGTGCTGAAGATTCGGAGTCAAGCGAGGTGTCAAAGTCATCCCTGGTCTTGGAGCCATCCCTGGCGGTGCTACAGTTATCAGCGGAGTCAGCTTGCGAAGCCGAAGGTGTCAAACATGCGAGGCGTGGTGCTGAGACTCCGCCTAGCGCGGGGCGGACCAGGCCTTCATGCGCAACACTGAGTTAATGAGGTGAGTCTACGCCTGGTCCGGAGTCGTCACACCCCGACAGCGACGCGGTTCGGAGATGACGTCTTAATTGTTGGCATGAGTCGCGCGGAGTGCTGAAAAGACAGGGGTAGGCTGCTGCGGCCGTACACACGGTCCTGAGGGAGAGTTAGACATGGTGCGGCGCGGTTGGTGCGTCATGGGATGTCTGCGGTCGCACGACCGTGAGCTTGCGTCCCTTCCCGAGAGAGGCAGAACACGTGGCAGGATATTACTGGCGTGTCGTGCGTTGCCTGACAGTCTTCGACGTGCGCCTCGGTCTGTCCACGGCTGCCCTCCCCGATCGTGGGGATCCGAATCGACGGGCTCTCGCCGATTGCGTTCCCGATTGTGGGGATGTGAAGGGTCTTCATCAAGCGTCATTGCCGGCATACGGACGCATCTCGTGCCCATGCGCTGTTGTCTGCTTGCTCTTTCCTGCTGTGCGAAATCTGCGCGTGCTCCTGTTCCTTCAGCCCTCCGCTTAGGAAGTAGGATGGCATGCCGTGGAGATTCCGATCACCGGCTTAGCGGCAGCACCTCGTCGAGCCAGCGCGGTCTGACGCCACCACCAGCGGAATTCCCCCTCGTGGCTCGCAAGCCGTCGCGGGCCAACAAGCGGTACGATGCCATGTGGAGCTCGTGAGGGCACTGCTCCCGGGTCCTAGGGCCGAGTCGTGCTACGGAGGAGACGATCGAGGCCCTCTTCTAGGAGAAGAAGATAGAGGAGCGCGCAGGAGCTCGCCTGCCCGCCTACGACGAAGTGGAGCCTCACCTAGAGGAGTCAGAGGCGATTGTCTTCGTCGCATTTTTTGAGGCTGGGCTCTGGATGCCCTCGACACTCTTCGTCGGCCAGGTCTTGTGGGCTTATGGGTTGGAGTTGGCGCAGCTGATCCCTAACGCGATAGTTCACTTGGCTGTGTTTGCCTGGGCGGTCCGAGTAGAAGGTGTTCATCCCAGCGCGAACTTGTTCGCCCTTCTTCATGACGCATGTTATCAGCCGAATAAGGTCGAGGGAGGGGCATTGTCCAGTTTTGGCAGTGTCCACTTCGTGGTGAGGTCGGGCTGCGTGAAGCTTTTCCCCGCTCTGGCAACGTGAGAGAAGTGGGAGTCCGGCTGGATGCGGTGGTGGTTCTACTATCGCGTGATGCCTAGCAGCAATCTTCGGTGCCGAGGTCAGCCAATAGCTTTCAACGGCTGTCCGGGGGTGGAGCCGGAGGGCAATGATGGACAGCAGGTGCGGAGACTCACCGACATCACCCTCCGGTTCAACATGCGCGATCTCGCTGAGGAGTTTACAATGTACGGGGTGTCTCCTCTCTCCACCCGGTGGAAGTATGAACGAGATCACTGCTGGGGAGATGGCATCCACCACACCGTGTCTTCTCTGCAGCAACTCTCCGGTCGTGGTAAGTACTTTGGCCGTACGCTGCCTATACATATGTAGCTGCTTTGTGAACGAAGCACCCCTTCGCATGCAGTGCTCTCATTGGAGGATGCGGAGCGTGCAGTAGAGGCCTTCCTCGGGCCGTACACGGCGAAAGAGCACGCACTGCGCAAAGCTGCGACCGAGCCTGCGAAGATGGGGCGGATAAATCGGGTGTGTGAGGTCCTAGGCCTCCCCGTACCAGCACACGTGGTGCCAGTGCGGAGTCCGACTCGTCGCCGCGATGGCGCTGGCGAGGTAGGGGCGTCTCCTAGGTGGCGGAGGGCTCGGTCCAAAGCCGCCGCCTCCAACCCGCCAACCGTATTTGCGGTAGGCGCCGTTGGATCGGAGGGTGTGTCGAACGGTGGGTCCGAGCATGCCAACTCAGGGGGGCACACTGCCCCCAGTGAGGAGGGCTTAGGCGGTGGTGAAGCGGGCCTCGGTAGCGACATCGTCGAGGACGAGGCCATGTCGCCAGTACCGGCCGATGAGGACTTGCCTCCTGCGCGCTCGTCGCCCGTGGCGGCTACCGCGGGCCTTCTGCCTCTTCCAGCGGCCGGGGATGCGTCCTCGGCACCTGTGGCGACCATCACGGACTTTCCGCCTGCTCCAGCCCTTACAGCGACTGGAGCGACGGAGGGCGCGTCGTCGCCACCTGTGGCAGCCATCACAGATCTGCCGCCTGCTCCAGCCCTTACAGCTACTAGAGCGGTCGAGGACGCGTCGCCCGTATCCTCGAGGGTGAAGCGCCTCCGGGTACGGTCGCCCTCGCCCACGAGACGATTCCATGTGGCGGGCGCGGTCAGCGGGGACCTAGGGTCCGAGCGGGAAGCCACTCCGACCGAGGAAAGAGTCAACGCTTCCCAGGCTGGTGAGGTGTCGGCGATCCAGCCAGAGGCTGAGCAGACCCCTCCCTGTGCCCTGGCGGAGGGTGCCAAAGGTAGGCGTAATTTCTTTTTCCCCCGCGACTTCGCGAAGCTCTCTCCGATTTGCTCACTCATGCCGTCGTCAACATCAGGAGAGACGAGGTCTCCCGGACGCGGCCAAGGATCGAGCAGCGGAGGTGTCCGCGAAGTCGCTAGCCTCATTGCGCAAGACGTGACGTGGGCGCCTGGTGCTGTCGTAGGGGCCCCGAGGCTCGCCGTGTCCGACTTCATCCCTCGTTCGGAGACGCTCTGCGCCCTTGACGGGGCCGCGGAATGCACCGACAGCAGCCTGGATCGACGGGCGTTGTCGTCGTGCGGGGGGATCTTCTGGCACTCGCGTTGGGCGCCTCGGAGATGAGGGTAAGTACCTGAGCCTTACACCGCTTGCTGAGCACACAGTTAACACTCGTCTCCTCTAGGTGTTAGACGGTTGCCATCAGCCGGGCCCTAGAAGACGCTCGCACCCACGAGCGGAAGGCGCTGGAGGACCAGCTTCGCGCTACCGACGAGGCTCACGCCGCCAAGGACGAGCGCATCTGTGTGTTGGAGGCGGCGCAACGCGCTACGGAAGTGGCTCGGCGTGCCGCGGCAGAGGAGCACACCGGCTTGCCTGAGCAAATCAGCGTGCTGGAGGAAGAGAGGACCCAGCTTACCATGGCCTTGGAAGAGAGGAACCGGACCCTGGGCGACACATCAGTGGCGGCGTGGAGGGCCATGAGGTCACTGGAGAGGGCCCTCCGGGACCTTTCCGTTGACGTGCCGGACCTTATGCACAATCCCACGGACATGGCACAGTCTCTGGCACGGATCAAAGAGGGCTCGAGCCTGACACTCCGCAGTGCCAAAGCCTTCGGCGATCATTGTGACTTCGCCAGCGCCTGTCTCGCCCTTGCCATGCTCCATGCTCGGGGGTGTGAGCATGTAAACAAGCTGGTCGATCCCCAGCTGGATCTGCCGGCCGAAGCTGGGGTATTGTCCGGCGCTGCCCGCACCACTCTGCCTACCGTCCAGGGTTTCTATGACCGGATCTGGGGCTACCTTGGGGAGGACACGGCCAAAGTCTTGTTGCGGCGAATGTTACACCGAGAAGGTAATTTCCTCCATTGGCTGGAGGAGGTCCGTCGGCGCAACAGAGGCGACGCGGCCCCCTAGGTGTGCTGTCGGGGCCCAGTGTGTTGTGCGATGTAATTTTTTGTGTTGTTGTTGTTTTTTCATGAAAGACACAACTGATGCTCCGAATATTCTATCGTTGCATACTACCTGTATAGTCGGTTGCTGACACAACGGAGGCTAGCCAATTCCGGCCATCTCCGCTTCTCTGAACGGTCGTAGTGCCTTGTAAGCGAAGTAGACACGCGAGCGTTCCATCGAGGTGGTTGAGTGCTCCACCTTCTGCCCTCCAAAGGTAATATGAACCACTTGTGAACACCAATTCACTAAGTTAAACCAACAAAGTGAACTACCCGTCCACTCCCAACATAAACCACCAAGTTATAAGTGAAACACTAACCCTCGTATGAAATCCCCGAGCAATGTCCATGACCGAGGACGCGGCTATTCGAATAGTTTTACACTCGCAGAGGTTGCACAATCGCATTCACACTGTGTGATTAACACCTCGATCTCGTGAAACCACAACAAGGGCTTTACAATGCTCTACCTCAACACAATCCCGCCCGCTAGGGTTTCGTGATCGCACTCTTGCGCCACATGGAAATCAAGCAACCATGTCCATCACAATGGCGTAATTGAGTTAAAAATTACCAAAGGAGTCCTTCAAGTGGTGGCAGCGGGCAATTTTAATACACGTGGGCGCCACTAGTCAACCTATGGTGACAATGGCGCCATGGTATTCCAAAGTATCAAGGAGGTATAATCTCAATTGGGACGATAACTACCAAGGCAGACGCGGTTCAACATGAGTACTCTGTCTTAAAGCGCTAAACCCGCTTCCTCCGAATCCGAGTAGGCACGATCACGCCCATCCCGACGTACGACGTGGGCGCCGACGCGGGCATGCCACTCGGCGGTGGCAGCGGGCGTGACCGAGCGACGGGTGCCTAGTCTGGATCGGCGACGCGTGCGGCGCAGACGCTGCCGAGGCGACGCGACGCGGCGCACGGGGAGGCGACGCGCGACACATGGAGAACTCACCACGACGGAAGCGACGGCGAGCGAGAACGGCGCGCGACGCGCGCATGAGAGAGCGGGCGAGTTAGGGTTCGCTTGGCGGCAAAGAACGCACACGACCGCGCCCGCCCGCACGGCAAAACCGGACCCTCAGGCGACGAGATTCTAGACGGGGCAGCCGCGGCGCGATTTAGGTTAGGGTTTATGATCGCGAGACCCGAATAAGTGGTGGTAGCTAGTGCACACAACCAAACATAGGTCATCACACCATACACACGATAATAATAAAGGAAAACTCGGCGCTCAGTTGAAGTAGAGCGAGCGCCAATCGACAAGCCCACGCGAAGCGAGAGTACTCTCCTTCCGCGCGAGCAACATAGGCGCGCACCATCGCCAATAAATGCATCGCATAAAGGCATTTATCGATGAAATATATTAAATAACTTGAAAGCTAAAGTTAATCAAAACAAGAATAATAGATAATCAAAGGAATAAACATGAACCACTTGTGAACACCAATTCACAAGTTAAACCAACGTGAATAAAGGAACTACCATGTGCCCACTCCCAACATAAACCACCAAGTTATAAATGAAACACTAACCTCGTGTTCAACATGTGAAATCCCCGAGCACCGCCCATGACCGAGGACGCAAATGCTATTCGAATAGTTTTACACTCGCAGAGGTTGCACAATCAGCGCGCACGGGGCGAAGGTACGGGCGCTACACGATGTGATTAGCCTAGGCCTAAGGAAATCACAACAAGGCCTTTACAATGCTCTACCTCAACACAATCGCGGCGCATGGTGACCGCCCGCTAGGGTTTCGTGATCACACCCCCTTGCGCCACATGGAAATCAAGAACACGAATGTCCATCACAATGGCGTAAACTCCCCGGATTGAATTGAAATATTACAAATTAATCACCAGTCCATCCCATAATAGACATGTGGTTTGCACGATTAAGCTCGATCAATGGCGACAAGCCCAAAGTTAAGTCCTTAACATTACCCGCGAGACTACCACATCCCCAAAGTACAACCGCATTTCCCGATGAAATATATTAAATAATCGCACGATCACTCGCCTGAGTGCAAAACCAATTTGTATAATCAAGCCAACGCCACACCAATGACGTGGCACAAATTTTAATACACGTGGCACCAACCACGCCCATATGTCATTAAGTCAAATTAATAATTTAACATGTGCGATGAGATCAATCGTAAATATAAACCGCGATGAGAGCAATCTAATCGTACGCATCAACCCATGTGATAAATAAACTAGCATCACTAATAAATTTCCCAACCTATGGTGACAATGGCATCATGGTATTCCAAAGTATCAAGGAGGTATAATTTCAATTGGGACGATAACTACCTGTGCAAAGGTTTGAATAAAAATAGCAATGCAATGTAATTTAAAACAAAATAATTAAATAATAGTTTGCCAAATTGGGTTCAACATGATCAAGGGACACGACTTGCCTTCGTTATGCTCAATGGTACTCCGTCTTCTCGCGCGAATCGCTCCTCCTAATCCGACCTAAGAGAGAAAACGACCAAAACAAAGAAACACATAAAATGATAAGCAAATGAACTCCAAAATTCACAAAACTAGAACCAACAGCTAGAGCTCGATTTTAGATGAATTTAGAAAAAAGAACGGGTCAATCGGAGCTAGGACGGAGGAGAACGGGCTCCGGAAAATTAATTCTAAAATTAATTCGGGAAAATCGGAAAGTTATCGGCCGTGAACCCGTCCACGAAATTCCGAGTCCACCGTGGACTCGGTCCACGTAATAAAGGCACGGGCGCGGCCGACGCGGGCGGGCGCTGCCGACGTGGCAGCAGCGATATGCCGCCACGCGGCATGGTGACGTGGCGCCGACGTGGCACCGACGTGGCCGCCACGCGGCACCGGGGCGGTCACGGCCGACGTGGCGCCGACGTGACGGCGACATGGCATGCCACGCGGGCCTAGGCTGACGTGGCACGGCCGACGACGCACGGCGCGGCGGCGGCGGCCGGATCCGACGGCCGCGAGGGCGACACGCGGCGAGATTCGATCTCGATCCAGACCGAGGTAACGGCGGGATGCAGCTGGCGCGGCACGGCGGCGATCCGACGGCGACGCGTGGCGGACGCCGCGACGGTTGCCGCGGCGCTGCTGGCGGAGGCGCGCTGGCGCGATCCGACGGTGGAGGGGGCGACGGAGGCGCGCGCCGGTGCCGCCGCGCCAATTGGGACGGACGGCGCGGATGCGCGGCGCGAGGTGGGGTCCGCGCGGCGACGGGCGAAGCGCAGCGGAGGCGCCCGGCAACGCGGAGGCGACGCGGAGAAGAGGCGGCGCGGGCTTCACCGGCGGTCTCGGCGACGGCGATCGCCCGCGACTCGGCGATGGCGGACGCGCAGACGGCGGCGGCGAGCAACGGCGGGCGGCGCGCGGCGCGAGGACGGCGAAGAGCGGCGACGGCGAGCTCGGGTGTCGCGACACGAACCGAGGACGAACGGCGCGGTTTTATCACGCGAACCGAGGTGTCCAATCCGATACGGCGACGGCCGCGACGCGGACGGGTTAGACGGCTAGGATGCGCCACGCGCAAGATCGGACGGCGAGCGCGATTAGGGTTAGGGTTAGGTTCGCGCGGCGCGGGAGCGACGGCCGCGACGCGCATGGCGCGCGACGGGCGGTGGAGGGCGCGGCGGGCGCTGGCGGTGCGGGCGTTGGCTGGTGCCGCCGCCGGCGCATGATGCGCGACGCGTGGCGCGGGCGAATCGGCGGCGCGCACGAAGCGGAAAACGGGAGTACGGCGGCGGCGCGCAAGCGGATGGCCGACGCATGGCGGAGAGAGGGAGATCGGCCGAGGTTTAATTTTTTTCTTTTCTTTTTCCGTAAATTCAAATAAACTTCTAAAAGCTCTAGAAAATAGCAAATAAATCCCAAAATTCTCCAAAAATACCAGAAAATTCCTTGAGACCGAGGAACACAAATAAAATATTTCCCACTTATGTTAATGTTTATTTTAATCATATTAAATCATTTAAAACTTTAAAATTCATTTGAAGCTTCAATTAAATTCAGAAAATTCCAGAAAATTCATTTTTAAAATCCGTGCTTTAAAAATCTCGTAAAACAGGATGTTACAAACCTTACCCCTTAAACGAGATCTCACCCCTAGATCCGGGCCAACTAAGAGAATAGGTTCGAACTCCGCTCGAGATCCTCCTCGCGCCCTGTGTGGCTTCCTCCTGAATGGTTACTCCACCGACTTTGCAAAACGACCACTTTATTCCGGTGACTCGCTCGACACTTCCAAGATTTTGACTGGTGCTCTTTGTACGACAGATCCTCCCGCAGTTGACGGCCTCAATCGCACAACCTCCTCTCGCACACGCAGCACTTCTTCACCGGGACACATGAAAGACGCATGTACCCCATCAAGGACGCAGTAGCTCCAACCGATAAGCAACCTCTCCTCGCTTTAATCCCGAACGGACCAACATATCTCTGCAAGCTTCCTTTAGTGAAACCTCTTCACACCTTTGAATGGTGTGATCCTAAGATACACAAAATCGTCTCGCTCAAAACTCGCCTCTCGGCGTCTGTATCGTGATAACTCTTCTGTCTCGCTTGGCAGCTGCCAACCTTTCTCAGATCAAGCGGACCTTATCTCGCCTTCTTTCAAACAATGCGGGCTAAAACTCGACCTTCCCCGCCTCTTTCCAATTGAGAGGGGTCTCGCATTTCTCGCCATACAATGCCTCAAACGGTGACATCTACAAACCGCCTCGATAACTATTATTGTATGAGAACTCGCAAAAGGTAAACAATCGTCCCACTTAGACCCATGATCAAGCACACAGCTCTCAACATGTCCTCCGTAACTGATTAACTCGCTCTATCTCGACCATCCGTCTGGGGTGATATGTCAGATCTGAATTCGTGAGTTCCCATAGCCTTATGGAAACTACCCCAAAACCGGAGGTGAATCGCGATCCACGATCCGACACAATCTTCTTGGGCACACCATGCAAACTAACAATCTCGACATATATAGCTCGCCAATCATTACCACCGTAAGTCGCCTTAACTGGAATAAAATGAGCAACCTTGGTCAATCGATCCACAATGACCCAAATCGAATCATAGCTCTCTTTGGTCTTAGGCAACCGACTATAAAGTCCATACCAATTACTTCCCACTTCCACTGGAACTTTCAATGGTCAGAGCAAACCCGCAGTCTCTCGTGCTCGCTTTACTCGACAAACATCACAAAGGGCTACATACTCAGCGATCTCACGCTTCATGCTTGGCCACCAATACTTATCCTTAATGTCACGGTACATCTTGGTACTACTCGATGAATCGAATACAATGACTCATGAGCCTCTTTAACAACACATCCTTTAGTTCTTGCTTGTTGGGCACACACAAACGCCGCTTGAACCACAAGGTTCCCGGTCATCCACCAAAATCCCGACACTTTACCTTCACTTAAGTTCTTTCGATCCATTGAAATGCCTCATCATCCGATCGAGCCCGCGAACCGACCATCCAAGGTAGGTCGATCTCCATAGCCGCCAAAAATCCTCGCTCAACCAACTCAAGGCTAAGCTTCAAATTCCTCATGCAAAGTCGGGTCGACTCTCTCGAACCATCACCGAATTGCAAGATACCTTTCGCCAAGGCATCTGCAACAACATTAGCTTTCCTGTGATGATAATGTATGCCCACATTATAATCCTTTATCGCTCTAACCACCTCCTCTCGCTCGAGGTTAAGCTCTGACTGGTAAAGATGTATTTCAGACTCTTATGATCCGTAAACCTCACATCTATTACCCATCGATAATGACGCCAAATCTTTAAAGCATGCACTACGGCCGCCAACTCTAAATCATGGGTAGGGTAGTTCTCTCATGCGGTCTCAATCTGGCGTGAGGCATAGGCTACCACTCTCTTGTCTTGCATCAAGACACAACCCAAACCTTTGCGCGAGGCATCGCAAAATATCTCAAAATCCTTATTAATATCAGCAACACAAGCACTGGGCTGTGGTCAAACTCTCCTTAAGTTTCAAAACTCTTCTCGCACTCTCTGGCCCAAGTGAATTTCTTTTCCTTTTTGAGCAATCGCGTGAGGGTCCGCCACACCGAAAACCTCAATAAAGCGACGGTAGTATCCTCGCCATACCCGTAAAACTCCCGACTGAGTAATCAAGTGGGTGATCGCCAATCCAAAATATCACTTACTTTCCTAGGTCAATCGCGACTCTTCTGCTGTCAACACATGCCCTAGAAAGGCGACTTTCTCATCCAAAACTCACATTTGCTGAACTTTGCATACAACCGATTATCTCTCAATTCTCGCAATGCTAATCTCAAGTGCTCTGATGTTCCTCCTCATTCTTGAATATATCAAAATGTCGCCAATGAACACAACGACAAACTTGTCCAAATATTCCATAAACACCTTATTCATCAAATACATGAAATATACTGGAGCATTAGTCAAACCAAATGACATCACCGTGAACTCGTGATAGACCATAACGAGTCGAGAAGGTCGTCTTGGGTATGTCCTCCTTACGTATCCTCATCCGATGATATCCTCGACTCAAATCAATCTTGGAGAACACTCGCTCCCTTAAGCTGATCAAACAGTCATCAATCCCGGGCAGAGGGTACTTATTTTTGACGGTGACCTCATTAAGTGCTCAGAGTCACACACATGCGCCGACTACCATCCTTTTTCTTGACAAACAACATCTGGCGCTCCCCACGGGATGAACTCGGCCCGATGTAACCCTTATCCAAAAGCTCCCGAATTTGCTTCTTCAACTCGCTAAGTCATTGCCGGCATCCGATAGGGTCTCTTGGAAATCGGAGCGTACTCGCACAAGCTCAATCGTAAACTCAACCTCCTCTCTCGTGGCATACCCGAAGATCATCCGAAACACGCCGGTACTCTCGACAACCGTACATCCTCCAACCGATTACCTTGCTCGCAAATCATGATCGCTCGCCGACACTCATCGGCCGCGAATCGCACCTTAACTCCGCCTCAATTGGTTAAGGTCACCGCTCGCTCCCCTACGCCTAACATCGCTCGCCGCTTCGGTTAATCCATTCCCAAGATTACATCTAGGGATCGATATATCTAACAAAATCAGTCGCCTCAACTCAACTCCCCGAATGGTTATCCTAACTCCCGACAACCTAGGTTGATCTCAACTCGATCCGGGATTGGATTAAAAGAATGATCCAAGAGCAACAGTTTTCAATTGTTGCTTTAAAGCAAAACTCCAGAAACAAACGAATGAAGCTCCGTAATCAAATAAAACGGTGGCAGGAATCGAATGTATGAGGAACGCATCGATCACAACGCCCGTGCTGCTCGGGCATCCTCTCGCGTGACGTGGTTCACCGACCTCTCACCACCGGCGCCCCGCCGCCTCGCCCCGAGGCCGGGTGCTCGCCCCGCTCCCGGTAGGGGTACGACCGTGTGGCTCCCAAGTCAAAGCGAATCGGGCGCCGGGCCTACCTCGAGGGCACTTGCTAGTATAGTGTCCCACCTCATGACACTTGAAGCAAGTGACGGATGCCGCTGAATTATTGCTCTTCGTTGCTACCGCCCATCGGAACTACCGTGACGCCGCCCCGATCAAATCGCGCGTGTCCGAGCCGGGTCCGAATCTCGAGGATCGCTGCTGCCGTGGCACTCGTGGCAGCCGGTAGGAACCAAAACGAGGCCTCGGGATGGTGTAATCGTGATCCTCGCCGATCAACCTCCTCTTGCGACTCCTCGAGCTCGCGCGACTCTCCTCGATGAGAATGGCCTTATCCACCAATCGCTGAAAATCGCATAGTCGTTGCCTCGACTTGCACCTTCAAAGCCGGGTTCAAGCCTTTCTTAAACCTCTCTTCGCGAGCTGCACCGACGCTACATCCTCCGCGCGAAGCGAGCCAACCGAGTGAATTTATTGAGATATTCACTCACCGATGTGTTCCTCTCGCTGAACTCCCAAACTCATCCTTCTTCATCTCGACCACTCCATCCATGACATGAGCGGTATGGAAAGCCTTGGCGAATTCCTTCTAATTGATGTTGTTCGTTCTCATGGGCGCACAAGAGTTCTCCCACCACTCGCTTTGGTCCTCAAGCCGATGTGCCGCATACAAAACCTTCTCTCCGTTTGCACCGAGCCAAGTTCGATTTCTTCTCAATCGAACGGACCCAATCGCCACCTCCAAAGGCTCTAACGAACTTGAGAAAACAGCGGTCTCGCCCTCATAAACTCGTGATAGCCGGATCACGCCGACGAGGTGCCGTGGTGGTATCGCTCTCGTGCCGTCGATGCATCATAGTCTCGCATACCGCATCATGGTTTGCATCATCCGAGTCCGCCATCAAGAATCGATCGAGGGCGTGATCCAAGGTAGGTGGTACCGCGCGCAAAGATCGCTCTCTGGTCTGGTTCGCCTGATTGGCCGAGGAGTTCTCGTATCAACCATCTTGCTCAAAAGAAAACAATCACGATCGACCAAAGGTAAAAAGCGAGAGGGAAAAGCATAGATAAGAAGTAAATACGCCTAAGGGGTTTTGCTTAATGGAGACCTAACCTAAACAAACACTTAGCCAAAAGGCTAACTAAGAAACTGAACAAAAATAAACTCCATTAAAAGATTTGACATGATCGCAATATAATGCTTTTAAAGCAATATTTGCAGCTCACATCACACTCAACTGCAAATAAAATCCAACGTGTCTACTCGCACTATCTACTCAAGGCTCCTACCGGTCCCGACAAATAGGGTACATCGCTATCGCCCTCGTAATCGCCAGACAACCCATGAGTTGCGGATCGGCGCATCGCTCTCTCGATCGGCTGGAGTGAACCGACTGAGGTAGGCGCGACGATCTCCGGTGATACAACGTCTCTCCTCTGGGCTCGGTGGTGTAGGCGACGGTAGAGGTGCTAGCGACTGCGGTCGGGGCTCCTCCCAGACTGGCTCTGGTAGTCTCGAGGTGGTTCTGTACTGCTCCTTGAACTTTCGGACGAGTTTGGCCATGTTGATCTTGTATAGCTTGCAAAGTCGACGGATGGCTTTGTGCGCAACTCCTTGTGCTGACATCTCTCCACTGGCACCGGTGTTCTTGAAACTGTGATGTAGCACCTGCTTGTCGACTCGGGTGGTGAAGTATAGCCTGGAGATGCTCCCGATGCGTTGACCTTTTTGCTTCTCATCCTTGGTGAGGTAGACGGGCAGTCTTTTAAATCCGAGGCTCCGCAATAGAACGCGTAGAAGTGACCTCCATCCTCCTGTCGGGCTGTAGGAAGCTTGGGACATCTAATGCATTATAAAGGAAAAATCAGTTTATAACTTTAGGAAAACAAATTTTTCAAGAGTTGGGGCGAGAGACAAGAATCCTTAAGAATGAGGTAAGAAGATAGAGATATTACTAAATATCAAGTTTAGTTGGTTTGATTTAGAAAATAAGTTTTTGGGTTACGACCAATCTCACTAGGGCTTCGTCCTACAATCGATATGGCTCGATACTATCTCTGCCGAGACCGAATATGCAAATCGGTCTCTCTGTAAACCGCACTAGTCCATGATCACGCTAGTGCACACAGTCAAACATAGATGTCATCACAGTCATACACACGATAATAATAAAGGAAAACTTGAATATTGATAAAATATCAAGGGTACGACCTTATGGCCAAGCTTACAATATCTCTAGCGGAAGGGCTTAACAAAATAGCAATGAAATCCAAAATAAAGCGTAGCGCCAATCGACAAGCCCACAAAGCTATCGAGTGGAGAACGGCCTAATCCGTGAAGTCGCCGTAGTACTCTCCTTCCGAACCTCTTGCCGATAGTACTCCTCTCCTCAATCGAGCAAAATAGGCGTAAAGCCGTGAGTACATTGGTACTCAAAGAAGTCGCTTGTAACAATAAATGCAATATAATATGCAAGGCTTACCAAAGGAGGGCTGAAAGGTTAATTTGCATAAAGGCATTTATCGATGAAATATATTAAATAACTTGAAAGCTAAATTTAATCAAAACAGAATAATAGATAATCAAAGGAATAAACATGAACCACTTGTGAACACCAATTCACAAGTTAAACCAACAAATGAACTACCCGCCCACTCCCAACATAAACCACCAAGTTATAAATGAAACACTAACCTCGTGTGAAATTCCCGAGCACCGCCCATGACCGAGGACGCGGCTATTCGAATAGTTTTACACTCGCAGAGGTTGCACAATCTGTACCCACACGATGTGATTAGCCTAGGCCTAAGGAAATCACAACAAGGCCTTTACAATGCTCTATCTCAACACAATCCTACCCGCTAGGGTTTCGTGATCACACCCTCTTGCGCCACATGGAAATCAAGAACCATGTCCATCACAATGGCGTAATTGGATTGAAATATTACAAATTAATCACCAGTCCATCCCATAATAGACATGTGGTTTGCACGATTAAGCTCAGATCAATGGCGCACAAAGTTAAGTCCTTAACATTACCCAGGCGAGACTACCACATTCCCCAAAGTACAACTGCATTTCCCCCTTTACTGCACGATCACTCGCCCGAGTGCAAAACCAATTTGTATAACCAAGCCAACGTCACACCAATGACGTGGCACAAATTTTAATACACGTGGCACCAACCACAGTTCCATATGTCATTAAGTCAAATTAATAATTTAACATGTGCGATGAGATCTATCGTAAATATGAACCGGCTAAGCAATCTAATAGTACCAACCCATGTGATAAATAAACTAGCATCACTAATAAATTTCCCAACCTATGGTGACAATGGCATCATGGTATTCCAAGGTATCAAGGAGGTATAATTTCAATTGGGATGATAACTACCTGTGCAAAGGTTTGAATAAAAATAGCAATGCAATGTAATTTAAAACCAAATAATTAAATAATAGTTTGCCAAATTGGGTTCAACAAGATCAAGGGACACGACTTGCCTTCGTTATGCTCAGCGGGGTACTCCTGGTCTTCTAGCGCGAAACCTGCTCCTCCGGAATCCGAATCTAACGAGGGAGAAAACGACTGAAAACAAAGAAACACAAAAAATAATAAGCAAATGAACTCCAAAATTCACAAAACCAGAACCAACAGCTAGAGCTTGATTTTAGAAGAATTTAGAAAAAAGAACGGGGTCAATCGGAGCTAGGACGGAGGAGAACGGGCTCCCGGAAAATTAATTCTAAAATTAATTCGGGAAAATCGGAAAAGTTACTGTGCTGTGAACCCGGTCTACGAAATTCCGAGTCCACCGTGGACTCGGTCCACGTAACAGTGCGCCGCCGGTGCGCGTGCGGCGGGAGTGCGTTAGCGAGATCCGACGGTGGAGGGGGCGACGGGAGGCGTGCGCTGGTGCCACCGCGCCTCGATCTGGGACGGACGGCGCGGATGCGCGGGCGCGGAGGCGGGCGGTGCGGTGATTGCCGACGCGTGGCGGGCACGCGCGCGAGGCATCGCGCGCGGGCGCGCGCGCGGGGTGCGCTGGGTCCGCGTGGCGATCGGGCGAAGCGGCGACGCGGAGGCGACGGCGATCGCCCGGCGACTCGGACGACGGCGGAGACGCGCACGGGCGGCGACGGCAACTCCGGGCGGCGCGGCGCGAGGCGGGCGAAGAGCGGCGGCGGCAGAGCTCGGGTGTCGGACACGAACCGAGGACGAACGGCGGGTTTTATCACGCGAACCGAGGTGTCCAATCCGGATCTGGCGGCGATCGCGACGCGGACGGGTTAGACGGCTAGGATGCGCCACGCGGCAAGATCGGACGGCGAGCGCGCGATTAGGGTTAGGGTTAGGTTCGCGCGGCGCGCGGAGCGGCTGCGCCGCGCGCGCGCGCGTCGCGGCGATGGTGGAGGGCGGGCGCGGCGGCGCGGCGCGCGTGCAGTGCCGCCGTCCGCGCGGATGATGCGCGACGCGTGGCGCGCGGGCGACCCGAGGCGGCCGCGGGCGCGAGCGGAAAACGGGGACGGCGGCGGCGGCGGCGCGCGGATGGTCGACGCGTGGAGAGAGGAGATCGAGCGGCCGAGGTTTAATTTTTCTTTTCTTTTTCCAGTAATTCAAATAAACTTCTAAAAGCTCTAGTAAATATCAAATAAATCCCAAAAATTCTCCAAAAATACCAGAAAATTTCTTGAGACCTGAGGAACACAAATAAAATATTTTCCACTTATGTTAATGTTTATTTTAATCATATTAAATCATTTAAAACTTTAAAAATTCATTTGAAGTTTCAATTAAATTCAGAAAATTCCAGAAAATTTATTTTTAAAATCCAGGCTTTAAAAATCTCAGAAAAACAGGATGTTACAGCGACGCGCGTGGCGGATCCGACGGTTGGAGAGAGGCGGCGCGGAGATCAGATGGCTGAGCGGGGCGCGGGCGGGAGCGCGCTAGTGCCGCCGCGTGGCAAGGCGAGGCGGTGCGGGCGCGGGTGCTGGACCGGGCGGATGCCAACGCGTGGCGCGGGGGGTGCGATCGGGCGGCGGGGAAGCGAGGGCGGGATGAGGGTACGGCGGTGGGAGATGCGGGCCGGATGGCCGACGCGTGGCGGTGGCGGGATTTGGCGGCGGGGAAATTTTCTTTTTCTTTTCTTTTTCCAGAAATTCAAATAAACTTTCAGAGGCTCTAGAAAATAGCAAATAAATCCCAAAAATTTACCAAAAATACCAGAAAATTCCTTGAGACATGAAGAACACAATTGAAATATTGTCCACTTATGTTAATGTTTATTTTATTCATATTAATTCATTTAAAACTTTAAAAATTCATTTGAAGCTTCAATTAAATTCAGAAAATTCTAGAAAATTCATTATTAAATTCCAGGCTTTAAAAATCTCAGAAAAATAGGATGTTACACCTACCCTTCGAAGTGGTGGCAGCGGGGCTGACACCTAGTTGAAGTAGATGCGCGAGCGGAGTAGGCGCGATCGCGCTTCGTCCCCTACCCTTCGAAGTGGTGGCAGTGGGGCTAGCGCCTAGTCGAAGTAGACACGCGAGCGGAGTAGGCGCAATCGTGCTCCATCCCCTATCCTTCGAAGTGGTGGCGGCTGGCCGACGCGTAGTCGGCGACGCGCGTGAGCGCCCGCCCCTACCCTCGAAATGGTGGCGTGGGTGGCGCCAGTCGGCAAAGGGTGATGTGCATCATATTTGCATTATATTTTCATATCATTTTCCTACTTTGAGTAGCAAATATTGGCAATAAATTCATCGATTATATATGTATATACCTTCAAATTGGACTTTTTACATGATTTGTTGATTTTATTGCAGGTCGGCACGACTAGGCGCAATATCTACAGAAGATCGTCTCAATGAGAAAGATCTAGGGTTGAAAAATAGAAAAAAGAAAGAACCAAAGAGTAAAAATATACATTAGGGTTTCATATAAAAAGCCAAGAGAGGGGTAGACCATGAGCCGCAATACCCAGGGGAAGACCCTCACATCCAGCCGCCACTCATCTTCTCCTTCCTCCCTCTCCTTCCCCAATCCTCTTCTTCTTCTCTCTCCCCCACTGCCTCCTCCTACCTCATCTCCTCTCCCTGGCCGAAATCTCCACTTCTTCTCCATGCAGCCGCAACCTCCCTAGCTCCTTCTTCCTCCTTCCAAGTTGCCGCACTCCCCTTACTCTTCTCTAGCACCTCCCCCTTCCTCAGCCGAAAACCCCAACACCTGCTCCTCCTCCTCCATGTAGTCCCCCTTCTCCTCCTGCTGCTCTCTCTCTTCTCTTAGAACCCCAAGCTCACTTCCTTCCCTCTACCTTCTCCCCTTACTTCGCCTCTACTGCTCCACCGCGCCAGCAAACAAATTCCCCCACTACTCCTACAGCCGCCCACACCATTCACCAATTTCCCCCTCCCCACTCTGTCTCCCTGCTACCAGCACCTATCCCCTTGAGCCTGAGCCGCCGAAGCTCCTCCTGGTACTGAAGCCCAACTCCACCTTAGCGCTCCCCCTTCCCCCTACTGTCTTCACTACGGCCGACTGCTTTTTCTTCTTTGGTGCTTCAACTGGAGACCCTACTGCCGAGAGCCCCTGCTTCTCCTGCCAAAGTCTCCTTCCTGTTGCTGTTGTTTTGGTGCTGCTGTCTGATCTGTCCCCTGCCGAAAACTGCTGCTAATCCCTGCTAGTGCTGTCCGAGTGAAACACCTGCAGCCGATGCATTTCCCAGCTGTGCCGAAACTACTGCCTGCTACTATTTCTTCAGCTGCCGACCAGATCTGAAATGCCTGCTTCTGTTCTGTGCTACTGACTGCCTCTTGCGTCTTCTGCTGCAGTGCTGTTGATGTTTTGCTGCTGGCCGTGTGCTGTACTGCTAGTTTCACTCAGTTTGGAGCTGCTGATCTGCTGACTGCTACCTTGTTGCTGGCTGCCGATCTGCTCCCAGAGCTGCAGCCGTATGCTGATTCCTGTGATGCTGTTTGGTGCCGCCCTGCTGCTCCAATTTCTGAACCGAGCTGCTACCGACTTTCCTGCTGGCCGAGAGCTGTCTGTTGGAGCTGCTACTTCTTCACTGCATCATCTACAAATCATCTCCCACCGCTGATCTGCTACTTATTCATCGGTTTAATGTTCTTGAACTTGGCTTAATTTGATATTGATGCTTATGTAATATGATGAATGCTTGATGAATGTCTGTTATATAATCTGTGGTCTGGATGAATGATGGTATGGTTGGTGCATTAGCGATGATATGATTTGAATTGTGTCTCAAGATCCTGCCATGGTTTAGTTTAGATTCATGTTTATGCTTAATGTTCCAGTAGCCCTTTTAGCCTTTATGTTCCCGTTAAATGTTTTAATATTTAGTTAGTTCTGTTAAATAGCATTAGTTTTCATTTCTTGCTCTGTTAGTTCCTTTAGTAAAATGAAAATACCAAAAATATTAGATTAGCTTTATTACTGCTTTATGCCTTAGCTTTTGTTAGCTTTATTTTCGGTAATTGCTTAGTTTTTGTTTCTTGTCATTAACGGTAGTTTTAGTCGTAGATTAGTGTTAGTCTCTTTCTCGCCCCTTTCCCAAACTTCCTTTCTTCTTCTTCTTCTCGCCCCTTCCTAAAGCCTCCGTCTCACTCTGCTTCTTCTCCTTCCAGAGCAATCTCCTTTTTTCCTCTACTGCTTCGCTTCTCCCTTCCGACTTCTTGTCTTCTCTTCTCCTCCGATTCCTTCTTGTCGTCTTCTCGCTCCCTCCTTCTGTTTCTTCCTTAGCCCCATTTTGTTTCTTTCTAACCTTACCTCCTCTCTTCTCTCTACCCTGTCTAATCCTTCGTCTTCTCCTCTCCTTCACGGAATTATTCATCATATACCCTCCCTTTAGATTGAAATTCAGGATTTACCCTCCGGCCCACGTGTCAGTGACTCATCCCGACCCCACATGTCATTGACCCAGGAGGGTAAATCCTGAAATCCTCAAATGTGGGGAGGGTATATGATGAAGATCCCCCTCCTTCACTCTTCTCTTGCTTCTTCTCTCCCTTCTGCATTTCCACTAGTTATTTTCTCTCTCTTCTTTAGCCCGTAGTTTAGCTAGGATTTTCGTCTTCCTTCTCATTTCACCAGTTAGTGCGACTTAGCTTTGGTTTGGTGTTATGTCACCGGTAGTCTAGTCCCTGTGGAGAACACGATACTCGCTGCTATCTTAGCGGCAACCCGTTCATTTGCGGGTGTGCAGTTTTGCACGATCATAGGCGCGCGAGCGGAGTAGGCACGATCGCGCTCCATCCCTTACCCTTCGAAGTGGTGGCAGCGGGGCTGGCGTCTAGTCGAAGTAGACGCGTGAGCGGAATAGGCGCGATCGCGCTCCGTCCCCTACCCTTCGAAGTGGTGACAGCGGGGCTGGCGCCTAGTCGAAGTAGGCGCGCGAGCGGAGTAGGTGCGATCGCGCTCCGTCCTTTACCCTTCAAAGTGTTGGCGCAGGTCGAGCCTCAGTCCGCACTCCCGCAGATGAGCGGGGCAAGCCTCGTGCGCCAGACCGCGTCTGCGCGAATGCGTGCGGAGGCGAGCCCCTGCAACGCTTTGTTTATACTCCGCAGAGTGCGTGGGAATATCAACCACATCTTGGTTATACTCAGAAAGAGTACGCGTAGCGATAACACCAACGCGTATGCGGGACATCCGCGTCTTGTTTATACTCAGTAGAGTACGCAGGGACAATATCCGTGTCTTATTTGTACTTCGGAGAATACGTGAGACTATCAACCACGACTTAGCTAGGCTCCGAAGGGTACGCCAACGCGCGCGCGGGACATCCGCATCTTGTTTATACTCAGTAAAGTGCGCAGAGACAACATCTATGTCTTGTTTGTACTCCGAAGAATGCGTGGGACTATCAACCATGACTTAGCTAGGCTCCGGAGGGTACGTCAACGCGCGCGCGGGACATCCGTGTCTTGTTTATACTCAGTACAGTGCGCAGGGACAACATCTGCGTCTTATTTATACTCCGTAGAGTGCGTGCAGAGACGGACCTCGACGCTACATCTTATTTATACTCCGTAGAGTGCACACGGAGGTGTCCCCCCGCTGCATCTTATTTATACTCGAGAGTGCGTATGAGGCGACTCGACGCCACGCCTTATTTATACTCCGTAGAGTGCGTGCGGAGGCGGACCTCGATGCTACGTCTTATTTATACTCCGTAGAGTGCGTGCGGAGGCGGACCTCAACGCTACGTCTTATTTATACTCTGTAGAGTGCGTGCGGAGGCGGACGATCGACTTTATTGACCTCCCACTTGCACGAGCAAGCGTCTTATTATAGACAGGGTGCTGCTGCTGCGACATGTTGGCCTTTGCTGTCCTAAATATAATACCTCTGCAACCTGTCCGCATTTCATGTGTGGCAGAGCGTCTGCCCTTCGAGTGTGGCGAGGCGATAAGCTCCTCGCTATAAAGCTACCGCAATGATGTACGGGCCTTCCCACTTGGACTCCAGCTTGCCAACTATGTTCGCTCATAGTGCCATCTTGAGGACAAGATCCCCCGGCTGGAATCCTCGCGGGGTACACGGAGCGGCCATGCATGCGCACCATTTGCCACGTGTACTTTGCGAAGTACTGGGTGGCATTGACTCGCTCTCCATCGAGGAGGTCCAGGGACAACTCGCCGTTCGCCTGCTCGACCGCTCCATTAGACTGTGGGTGCCCGACCGAAGTGAATCGGAGCGTGATGCCCATGTTGTCGCTGAACTCCTTGAACGGGGCAGAGTCGAACTACAGGCCATTGTCAGCGGTGATCTCCTTGGGCACCCCGAAGCGGCATATGATGTTCTGCTAGAGGAAACGTTGCATGGCTGCGGAAGTTACCTTGGCTAGAGCCACAGCCTCTGTCCACCTGGAGAAATATTCCTAAGCGACCACGATGAACCGCAAGTCTCCGGGGGCCCGAGGGAGAGATCCCACGACGTCGATGCCCCAGCGTGCCAGCGGCCATACGGGGGGAATGGGGTTGAGGCCGGTCGAGGGTCTGTGGATGACCCGCCCCATCCATTGGCAGCCTTGATAGCAGCGCACGAGGTCTTAGGCATCAGCAACGACGGTTGGCCAATAGAAGCCTTGCCAGAACACCTTGCTGACGAGCGACCTCGGCGCCAGATGCGAGCCGCAGAGTCCCGCGTGGATCTCCACGAGGAGGTGCTATCCTTTGTCGCGCGAGAGTTACCATAGAAGCGGTGCGCAGACCCCTTTTTTGTAGAGCACTCCGTCGAGCACCTGGAAGGACCTGGTGCGACATTGTAGGCGGCAGAGCTCGACAGGGTCATCAGGCTCGGCGATGCCCTACGAGAAACCGTAAATGGACTCTTGCCAGTCACCCTGCTGGGTGATCTGGTGGACAAGGGCCACGTCGCGGTTGTCCTGCGCGATGGCCGCCGCGGGTAGGACCTCGTAGAACGCTCCTTCGGGAGTGGGGAGCTGTTGGCTAGCGGCTTTTGCAAGAATATCGGCCTGCTCATTTTCTGCCTGGGGAATGGCCTTGACCGTGATGTCCAGAAAATACTGCTCCTTTGCTCGTACGGCTGCGAGGTGCTTGGCCAGTTCAGGATCCTTGGCCTGGTATGACTTGTCCACCTGGCCCGCCACTAGCCGCGAGTCCGTGCGGACGAGAACTCGTCGCGCGCCCAGAGCTTTGAGCTTCACGAGGCCAAAGAGTAGCGCCTCATATTCGGCAGTGTTGTTGGTGGCGGGAAATGCAAGGCACGTTGAGTATAACAGACAGTATCATTCCGGCGTAGTGACCACCGCGCCCACGCCTACGCCGAAAACACCGTAGGCTCCATCAGTGTCAAGTATCCACATTGAGTCCTCTGGCTGCTGGCTGTGCTGGGTCGAGGGAGTCCACTCCGCAAGGAAGTCCGCAAGAATTTGGGACTTGATCGCTGTTCGTGAGGCATACGTCAAGGAAAACGGTGCGAGCTCGGCTGCCCACTTACCAATACGTCCCGTGGCCTCTTTATTGTGCAACATCTCCGCCAGGGGGAACGAGGACGGCACGGTGATTGGATGAGCCAGGAAGTAGTGTCGGAGCTTTCTCGAGGCTATGGCTAGCGAGTAAGCCAACTTTTCAAGCTCCGTGTACCGTGTCTTGGTGCCTTGTAGGGCTTCGGAGACGAAGTACACGGGGCGCTGAAGAGCGCCCTCCTTGAGGACAAGGACGGCGCTTACCGCTGTCGCTGAGGCAGTGAGGTAGAGCAAGAGGGGAGCCTCTGGCGCCGGGGCGACCAGATGGGGAGGCTTGTGAGATGCCTCTTGAGGTCGTCGAAGGCGCTGGCACAATTGCCATTCCAACGAAACCCGCCACAGCCGCGAAGGGTCTTGAAAAACGGCAGGCCCTGCTCCGCTACCTTGGAAAGAAAGCGGCTCAACACGGCCATGTGGCCAGCGAGTCTTTGGACTTCCCTTATCGTCTTGGGCGGCTCTATAGCGAGGATCGCGTCGACCTTGTTGGGGTTGGCTTGGATGCCATGTCCGGACACCAGAAAGCCCAAGAGCTTGCCTGCTCGCACACCGAATACACATTTGTCTGGGTTGAGCATGATGCCCGCCTTCCTGAGGTTGTCAAAGGTCTCTTGGAGATCTTGGCTGTGGGAGGCCAGCTGCATGGTTTTAACGACTACGTCATCGACGTAAGCCTCGACATTCCTCCTAAATTGGAAGGTCAGCGCTATCGCAATGAGGCGGGTGAAGGTTGTGCCCGCATTCTTCAAACCGAAGGGCATCCTGATAAAGCAGTATGTCTCTATCGGAGTGATAAAGATGGTCTTGTCTTCGTCATCATTGGCCATGTAGATCTTGTGGTAGCCGGAATAAGCGTCCAAGAAGCTCATGAGTTCGCAGCCAGCGGTGGCGTCAACCAGTTGATCTATGCGTGGTAAAGGGTAGTCATCCTTCGGGCAGGCCTTGTTGAAGGCAGTGAAGTCGATGCACATACTTCAAGCACCGTTAGCTTTTTTCACCAACACTGGGTTGGCCAACCAATCCAGATGTTGGACCTCACAGATGACTCTAGCCTGGAGAAGCTTCGCTACTTCCACCTTTGCTGCTTGCTGCTGGTCGACGGACATACGTCGAAGCCTCTACCGGACCGGCTTAGCATCCGGGCGGACCGCTAGGTTGTACTCGATTAGGGAGCGGTCCACGCCTTGGATGTCCTCCAGGGACCATGCGAAGACATTTGTGTTGCTCCAGAAAACCCGGAGCAAACCTTGTTCCACCTCCGGGGGAGGCCTTCTCCGATGGAGACGACTTGACCGTTGGCCTAGAGAGGTACCCTCTTGACTCCGCCCTTCGGTCGGGGTTTGGGGGTCCACCCTGGGGCGGACGGTGTGTCCACCTTGAGCTTGTCTGTGAGGGTGTGCACCCTGCGGTACGGGTTCCTGGTACAAATCTCCACGCGCCGGGTGAGATCCTGGTCGCCGAAGATAGTGATAACACCTCGCGGACCCGGGAGCTTCATACACAAGAAGCCATGATGCGGGACCGCCCTGAAGGAGTTGAGGATGGGGCGGCCCAGTATGGCGTTGTACGGGCTTGGGGTGTCCGCGACATCGAAGACGACGTCCTCGCTTCTGACGTCATCGCCCTGACAAAAGGAGACTCGGAGACATACCTGGTCCAATGTGTTCAGCGGTTGCCCCCCAAAACCATGTAGCGGGATCCTCGATGGTTGCAAGCGACTTCGAGGAATCCCCATACGGTCGAAGGCCTTCGCAAAAAGCACGTTCGCCGAACTACCCCGTCGATAAGGACACGCCTAACATCACAGCCTGCAATATCAGTTCAGATGAGCAGAGGGTCTTGGTGGGGAAACTCCACGCCCCGGGCGTCGGTCGGCGTGAAGGTAACTTCACCATGGGCTACTCCCGGCATTGGTCGCACCGAGGTTCCCAGTAAGGAACCTTCGGAGATGACGCTGATAATTTGAGCTTGTGAGGGGTTCCGCTGCGGTTGCTGCATGTGGGTCCCCGGCGCGACCACCGGCAGGGTCTGCGGGCTCCAAGCCTCTTGCATAGCCTACACGGCCCCGCGGAGATCCGCTAGCTCCCGCTGGAGCGTATGGAGGGCCGCCAACAGGGCGTTCTCCACTGCCGGCGTAGTCGAAGCGAGCGACGCACCTGGTGTCGCTGGAGGGGCAGCAGCGAGCACGGCTTGTGCTCCTGGGTTACCCACCACGCTGGTGTGGTGGACTCCAACGTCGCTGATGAGGCCCGCATTGTTGCCGGGACCACTCGGCGCTCCTGCCCCGGGTGTAAGGATGGTAGTCGTCGTGTCTCCACGGGCGCCAACGTTAGCACTCCCCGCCGCCCGGCCGGTGCCATCGGAGTTGGCTGCTACGCCGGCAGCGGGGTGGGGCGTCACCCGGATGGCGGGGTCGACCGTTCCGTCGGCGTTGGCGGGGTCAACCGTTACGTTGGCAGTGGCGGCGTCGACCATTGCGTCGGCGTTGGGAGGGTCAACCGTTGCGTCGGCGTTGGTGGAGTCGGTCGCTACGTCGGCGGTGGCGGGGTCGACCGTTGCGTCGGCGTTGGCGGGGTCGACCGTTGCGTCAGCGTTGGCGGAGTCGACTGCTACGTCGGCGGTGGTAGGGTCGACCGTTGCGTCGGCGTTGGCGGAGTCGACCGCTACGTCGGTGGTGGCGGGGTCGACGGTTGCGTCGGTGTTGGCGGAGTCGGTCGCTACGTCGGCGGTGGCGGGATCGACCGTTACGTGACGGGCGTCGACGCTCATGGTTGCCGTGCCTGCCCCATCATTCGCGCCCACGACCGCCGATGGCGATGCCCTGGTGTGGACGCGAGACTTCGCCACATTCCCTTCTTTCTTCTTCACCGCCGATGATGAAACTTTCTTCGGTGCCATCCTTCTCGAAATCTTGAGGCTTGCTCTTGTCTTCCCCACGAACGGCGCTAACTGTTGTGGTTACAGACCAAACAGAGAGAGAAAGTGTGTAGTGGGGAGTTAGGTGAGATGTCCTCTCTCCCTATGGCTTGTATCACATATATATCTCCTTTCAAGGAGTATCTTTACAAGAATACCCTTCGAGGGCATTCACGTCATTATACATGCCTCACTCGATGCTTATGCCTTTCTAACAGGCTGGCTGGGTTTAGGTGAGGGCCACCCTTACAACAATAAGCTTTATTTATCACACGAACTGAACTCAAAACAACTTAGGACTTGAAGTACAACTATGATTACACATAGAAAGCACTATAACACAAGGTACACACTACATTACCGTACTCTACGCTAACTAGACTGCCTAAAAGTCCTTATTCTTCTGCAGAACCTGCTCTCTTCCTTCACTAACCATCAGTTGGCAGATTGCTAGTGGTGTAGCGAACCCACTCTTCAGGGTCTTCCTCCTCATCATCATCTTGGGCTGGCTCTTTGCCTCGGTCATCATCCATGGGTAGTAGGGGTGCCTGAGAATGAGCTGGATGGAACCTGCGTCTGTACTCCTAAGTTGTGGGCCTCCAATGATACTAAAGCTGGGAAGATGCAGGGACGTTCAGAGACTCCCCGCAATCCGACATCTCCCCTACTTCCACCTTGAGGTAGCATTGAAGATCCTGCCTCAGGTGTCGTACCTCCTTCTGGGATATGTAGAGCTGTTGTTGCAGATCCTGGTATTCTTTCAAAGTCCTCGAGTACAATGCTTCCTGGTAGATGATGTGCTGTGACGCCACACCAAGATGTGGGTCGTCGTCTGCTGCTGGTCGAGGAGTGGAGTAAGCCATCCCATGATCCGTCAGTTGAGGGATCAGATCATAGGGTGACTTGTCGAACTCTTCATCATAGTAGTTGTGTAGATGAAGTACAACCCTTCTGGCACCATCTTGTACTGCATCCTCTTCCTTGATCCTATATCCATAAAACTTCTGCTTTCTGTCTGGACGTATGGGCAACGACATCAGTGTTACCCAAGCCTTCCATTCATAATGCTCTTCTTCAATGAATTGTCCGACTGCATGAAACACTACCTTATTCCTTTCTGTTGCTCCAAGATATTGCTACATTTCCTACAGCTTGGATGGCCATCTTTCCATATTTTCTGCCTTAGAGTGGATGTAATGCACCATCTGCTTAACAACGAAATTTTGAGATTAGATATAATTATTTTGCAAAAGCAAAACTTATGCTGAGAGTAAGGTAAGATAGACAAGATAGCATCAGGGGAGAGAAGGACCGCAATAGTACTTATATTTTATGTAAATTTTTTTTAAACTTTTGCAACTAGGTTTTGCTATAAAACATCACTCCTAATTCACCTTAGGTTTTAGCCTACAATCAAGCAAGTGTGCTCTAATACCACTCTGTAACGCCCTTATTTCTGAGGGTGCTAGTAACCCACAACTGCCTTAAGATTGTACAGTTGTGGCGTACTGCATGAGAATGATTATCATCACAACACAAGCTTACACACACAAGATCCATATTTTATTACAAAAGTAAGGCTCATCAGCCTAGTTTTTAGCGCAACGGGCGACAGGCCCAAAGATAATTTACATTACAACAAAAATTCCACAGGCGTACTTGAGTACAGCTAAGACTTAGAACCATTGATCCTCAAAGTAGATCGGCTCCTCTGGATCTTCTTCAAAAGTTTGCTCTTCTCCCAAAGGTTCTCTTATGGTGTTTTTAGCAAGTAATGAGTACAACCGTACCCAGCAAGTTATAAGGGTAAACCCTAATTTACTAATTGCAAGGATTTCCAAAGGACGGGATTATAATGGCTTTGTTATTTTATGTGGATGTAGTTTTATTTATAAACAATTTTTAAAGCATGAATAAAACAACAGAACTACTTAAAGAGTGGGGTTTCAGATATTGCTTTTCTAAATTACACAATTTAAAACATCAGAAAACTACTTATGCTTTGTTACTAGAATCACCCATCAAACACAGCACCATTAACCGGGAACACAACGTATTCAAATACTATTAAATTTCACTCTGCAGAGTTGCTCAGCTTTACCCACAAGTTGTCAAATTCTCAGGTGCAATTGGCCTCGGTTTAACCATCTATGGAGAGTGGAGTTCACAGGTGTGGAGCTGGTTTAGCTCGGGGAGAGCTCAAGCGAGCTGTCCACGGTGAGTTGCTTCGGCTGTAAGGAGGGCTCACGGTGCTAGGCCAGAGGGGGCATGCTCGCGGGAAATTAGCTTCAGCCAAGTGATTGCAGTGCTCTAGGGATGCTTAGGTCGAAAGCAATTGGATTCTAATTAGGCGAAGCAGTGGATTGAGTCTAGGGCTTATAGGGACCAGGGGTGGCTGTGGAGGAGCTGGAGTGGGTGAGAGCTCAATTGAGTTGTTCTAAAAGGAGTGTGAGGATGAGGCGAAGCTCTCTGTAGCGGTGATCGAGCTTTAAAGACAGGTAAAGCGGTGGGAGCAATGGAGCGGTTCGAGAGTCACCGGCGCGTGGAGGAGGGAGGGGACGAGGGCTCTGCTAGAGGTGTGGGCAGCCAGGCGAGGTGGCATACGGTTCCTACGAAGCTCAACACCAAGTGATGGCTTGGGGTATGGGTGGAGATGCGTGGACGGTCGAGCGAGCGTGGGCGCGCGGTGGGAGGGAGCTCCAGTCAACTTGGCTTGCGAGGCGAGGGAGGGATCGGCAGGGCTAGCAGAGGGGAGCCACTGGGAGGCAGGGACCACAGTGGTAGGGTGAGTACGGGCGAAGCACTGGGGTGGCGCGTTGGCGCCGCAAATTCACACGCGCGGACGCATATGCGTGGGCGGGGGCATGGAGGTTGCGTACGTCCCAGGGCGGAGGCAGGAATTCAAATGGGGGAGGGATTAGCACAAAGATTAGAAGGTGATTAGGTGGGATTAGGGTGGGATTTGGAGATTCAATCAAGGAATTAAGAAATTCAAAATTCTTTTGAATTTTTGAGGTTGTTTCTAGAGTTTTGGACTTAATGTTGAGTTGAAATTTGAAAGAAGGACAAAGGATTAGGAATCATTTTGAAGGGAACCATGTGCTAGAAAATGAGCCAAGGCATGTGCGCGTATTAGCATTATCCATCAACAGAACGTCAATCAGATAGTATTATATAGAAATTATGTTGTTGCATTATGAAATCTCCATACATCTTTGTATCGTTATTCGTAAAAGCCCCTTTTAAAATTCTAGGTTAAAGGGGAA
Source organism: Melocanna baccifera (assembly GCA_036346265.1). Taxonomy (NCBI): domain Eukaryota; kingdom Viridiplantae; phylum Streptophyta; class Magnoliopsida; order Poales; family Poaceae; genus Melocanna; species Melocanna baccifera. The sequence goes on along the minus strand of CM070682.1, from coordinate 23,561,657 downwards.
AGAAGCATTTCTCTTCACCGAAAATGAATGGCATAGATTGAACCTATTGTCACTTTTAGTTGAAGGAAAAAAATATAGTCAGTTTGCTCCTATTTGCTCTCTCTGTTTCTCATTATAGGTCCATTTTCCCTGGAATAGTCGTTTCACGGCACAAATTCACTTATGAAATTGGGAGCGTATTTATTACAATATTTCCATAATCTTGTCCCTACGGAATGTCAGACCCGAAAATTCAACTCTGAATCCTATATGTTTATCATGCTAGTCTTAAGATCAATAGTTAGCACACGCATAGCACATTGTTACATCACATCCATACACAAGTAAACAAAATAGAGTAGAAAATAATATTAAGCGGTTTGACATAGGTCTACATGACCAAGTTTTACACAGAGCCAACCAACCAAATAGATCACAAAAGAGAGTACTTGCAGTGGAAATAACGATAAATAAGAAAAGAGGGCTCTCGTGGTATGCCACAAACCCACGAACAATCGACGGGATCAACGCCCTAGAATTCAACATTATCTTCACCAAAACCTACGACATAAAAGTAACCAACCGCGGGATCTTCCTTCTCTTACTCTAATATTGTTCAACAAGCAACTACGAGAACAAATTATACTATGCAAGACTTATGCAAGGATACTAATATATGTAGTCTACATCAAAGGAGTGGCTATCCTAGCTAAGTTATTTTACACAAAAACAAGGTTTCATTTGCAATAGGTATAGTAATTTGTAATGAGCAATTGACATAGTATGAAATAAGGAGTAACAAATAAAGTAAGCACATGAAACATGTGACATTCTGTCGTCACCATATTTTCATATTGGTGATCCTTTACAAAAACTTTACTAGCATGAACTTGCACCATCCATACTACTCTCAAAATCATTTATTTCTAAACCAATTTTAGAAAACCAAAAAAATCTAACCAAGTGTGGTATTACCAAGCAATGTCCATAACTGACAATAGATTTACACTCTACAGAGGTTGTACAACTTTACCCATATGATATGATCAACTTATATTATTCGCCCACACTCTACGTTAAAGAAAGTGACTAAGATTATCATAACAAGACCTTTGCAATATCTTTTTCTAACACTAAACTACCTGATGAGCTAAAATGAGATATGGGCTTTTGTTTACCATTGTTAAGAGAGCTCATATGTTGTGTAGATAAACCTTTCATGTAACAGCCCAGCTATTTATTTCAAAATATTTAATTTAATTTAAAATAAAATATTTACTATTGGTTTCTTCAAGTTATTAAAAAAAATTAATTGCCTGATTTTCGGCTTAAAAAAAGTTATGAAAAAGTGATTTGAGAAAAAAAATAAAAACAAAAAAATAATAAATAAATAAGGTATTAAATAAGTTAGTTTAAAACAAAAATCAAAGTTATTTAGTTTCTTAAAATTTTAAAATTTTTGGCTAACTTAATTTTCTGCTTTAAAGAAAAGAAGAAAAGCGCCTTTCTGCTAAACAAAAAAATATTTTGTAAAGAAAAATATCCAAATTTTAGTTGAAAATATTTTTATAAGTTCCAAATAGCCTTAGAAACTTCTATGAATTTTTCAAAGATTTTTAGCCTTTATTTGTTATTTATTGTATTATTTAAATCTAGAAAAAGAAAAACATTTTTTAAAATTAAAATAAACGTCAAAAAATTCCGAAAATATTTTTTTAATCTTTTTATATTCCAAGGATTCTAAAAATATTTTTGTTTGGATTTTTTCCGAATTTTCTTTTTTTTCTTTTTTTTCCTTTTCTCTTTTTCTCTCTCCTCCTTTTTCCTCTTCTTTCTCCAGGGAGCTACGTGCGTGACGAACTGGGCTGCCATGGCTGCACGTTCCTAAGCTTTTTTTCAATCTCTCATAACTTTTGATTCCCTCAACGGTTTTTAGCGAAATAAATTGCATTCAACTCCCCTCATCAAGCTCTTTCATTCCCCTACCGTTTCCCCCTCATTCATGAGCTATTTTTGCAGGATTTAAACCATGCCATTCATGGACATGGTCCTTTGATCTCCCTCCTCGGACCTCCTCAACCCCTATAAAAGGGAGCCCCGTGAGCCTCTCCTCATCCTCACTCAACCCCGAAAATCTCAAGTCCCAACTCCCTCTCGTTTGGTCGCAATCGGAGTTTTATTTTTGTATACCAAGCGCCGTTCTCCGCCTTTTGTGCCTCGTCCGGTGGAGCGCGCCGCTTGACCACACCGTTGGCCGCCTCGTCGCGTTCTCACGCGGTGCTCACCTCGCCTTAGCCGAACTTCGCCGAGCACCGCCGCCACCGTGGGCCAAAACGGTCGCCGTTCTTCGCGCCGCCACCGCCGACCGTGCATGCCCAACCAAAACCAAGGTGAGCATCACGCTCCCCACACTCCCCTCTTCGATTCGCCGCATGTCTCGCAAGTTAATTCCACTCCGCTTGCCCGAACGCCGATGTCACCAGAGGTCGCTTAAAGTCTTGTCCACCGTGTTTCGCTAGTCCGCTGGCCGAGCCGTCTCACGGCGCTGAGTTCATCTCGACGTGTTCTACGCCGTGCTCCTCCGCTTGTCCAAAAACTATCCACAACTATTTGCGCCGACACCTCGCCATTGCCGCTAATGGCACCGCGCCCCGCCTGTCCGGGAATAATTTCAACGATCGTCGCGCCAAAACGCGCCAAACCATCCCGGTGGCTACGTTTGAGACGGTTTGGATTCACCGACCGAGCACAAAGATATTGAATTTTTCGTGTTTCGTACCGCTGCCGCTCAAACGACGATTGCGTCGCCTCCGGTGAGTTTCGGCTTAGCCGATATTTTTTTCTAGACTCGTCTTACCGCGTTCTACGCCGTGGTTACCTTGCTTCTCCATGTTTTATTCCCGAAAATTATTCTTCTCTTCACACCCTATGTCGTTATCACCGTAGACGTCGTCATCGTGCTCCGTTTGACGTGCCGCCAACTCCTACATGTGCCTCGGGTTATTAGCAACCCATTGGCTTCACCTCCCATGCCTTTTCTCACCAACGACACGGCCAAAAACAGTGAACAGGGTTGCTGCCCGTTACTGTTCACGCGGGAATATTCCTTCGGAATATTCCTGATTTTTCTTTTTTTCAGAATTTTCTGATCCGACAATCTTCCAATCGCTCGTTCTCCTCCGTCCGAACTCCGAATCAGGTGATTCAAGTTTCTAAATTCATCTAAATTCATAATCTATTTTTCAGTATATATTTCATAATTTTTGGATTTTCTCAACCGCCCTTGGTTGAGTCTTCTCACCGCCGGAACACCGTCGCCACCGCTGCCCGAGTTGCGCCACCGCTTCATCTCGTCGCCAACCACCTTCCAGCCACTTGTGGTGTTACACAAGAGCACCAGAGCACTCCTCGTGGTCCCCACTCTCTTTTTGTGCCCCTCGCCAACCCCCGTCGTGCCCCGCGCCGCTAGCGAGCCCACGGGCTTTGTGCGCCGCACCACCGTCCATAGGCTCGGTTCCACTATTCCCCTCACCCAATTGTCCTGGTTCGCTCGTAAACCTATCGCACCGAGCAACTTCTACCTTCTTCGTCTGAGGAGCTCCGGCGAGTAATTGCCTCGAACCTTCTTGCGCCCCGCCGATGCCACCGATAATCGTACCCACCTCCGCCCGAACCTTGCACAAAGGAAATCCCGGACTCATACTCTTCTCCCTCTTTTGTACACCTCCTTGGTCTTCGTCGCCGTTGGATCGCTCGGATCTTGTCACGTGAAGTCGTCCGACTTCTCCCAACCATCCAATTCTAAGACCCCGCTATCCGGAGGCTCTTTAGACTCATTGCTTGGAGGCTTCTTAGACTCGACTTTGACCTTGACCTTTGGAGACTTCGACTCTAGCCTTCGACCTTCGACTCAAGACTTCGACTCAGATCTTCAATCTCGAAGTCTTCGACTTCGACCTCCGCCCTGAACCGACCATGGTTGTTTGACCGCTTTAACGCCCACACCTCGGACCTCTCTCAACCCTTCGATCTCTCCACCCACTCAAGTCGCTCGACCTATCCAACCCGTCCGATTCTTTCAATCACTCTACATAAACTCCAATCCTTTCGACCACAATTGTTTTTCCGACTACCATCCGCCGACTACTGATACTCCCAACCACCGTCATCTCCGCTTCACCTCCGACCATAGTCGCTCCGACCACCGTCACTCTTCGCTCTAAGTCTCCGAGTACCTTCGCTTTTTCAGCAAGGAGTAGTTGGAAGAATACTCGATGAGTCGAAGTCGTAGCCGACTCGAGTACCTTCGCTTCCACCACCGGCGCTCATTGTCGCCCGACCACTCGACTCGACATTATTTGTTCTCGATCGTTATAGTGTTCTTCGACCACTATACAATTTCGAGTAAGTCTTCGACCGAATCTTAATCTTCGAATTCGACTACACCTGTACTTGGAGTCTTTGTCTTCAACTTAGACCTCCGCATCTTCAACCGTTAATTCGACTATGATCTTGACCATGTCTTCGACTACACCTTCGATCATGACTTCGACCCTACACAAATATTGTAGCTTCCAACCACTTTTCCTTCATAAAGAAAAGAATTCCAAGAATTCCTTTTATTTATTTCTTTGGAATTCAAACTATCAGAAGTCCTTCTTCTTCGCTTTAACTCCAATTGGACCCATCCAAATTTCTAAATTCATATTCTATCTCCCGGCATTTATTTTATAAAATTTGGATTTTATTTGGATTTTATTTGAGTTTAGTTTGTTCTGGCTTTTCGCGTGTAGACTACGACTATTTTGGAAAGTATAACTTCAGCGAACCTCGGCAAACTTCAAAGAAAGGCAAGTTACACCTTTGACCATGTTGAACCTAATATTTCAAATTTAATTATATTGTTTTATCAGATATGCATGCGCATTTCTATTCAAATTTAATTTAAATTCAGTTTAAACTTTAGTTATGCCCATGATCCTTTGATTATAGCCCATTTGAATCTCAAATTCATATACCTTGTCACCCTAGCTGAAAACTAGTTAGTGCCATAGTATTGACTAGAAAATTTTATAGAGATGCTTAGCCTGGCTTAGTATAATTTTAGGTGGGATCAATCTTTCATATGAAATGTCAGACTTTGGAAATGAATTTTTGACTTCGGTGAGTCAAGGATGGTTTATGAAAATGGTTTAAAAATAAAAATGAAAACTTATGATTTGGACTTAGGCTATTGGTTAGGTGGTAGGATGCCGGCATGCCTCGTGTTTGGTGACACCTGGTTGATTGTCGTGCATGTGGGTATGTGGATCGAGCCTAATTCAAATTAAGGACCGGTCTGTGAGCTACTGTTGCAAAGCCACATCGTACTACCACAAGACTGGTATGGGACAGTCCTGGCTGACTAATTTGTGAGGTCCCAACTTTGATCTCGCTATAGGTTGAATGTGAGCGTGGCATAGGCCATGGGAAGTCTCACACGGCACAAGAGGGGGCTCCAACTTGTGGATTCAAGTTGTGGTGAAACCTTAGCGGCGGCGTGACCAAGTTGAACGCTTAGCATTGTAAAGGCCTTGTTATGATTTTCTCAGTCGCACGCCTACGGAAGCGTGTAATGGCCGACAATATGAGATAATCATATCTTGTGGGTAAAGTGCACAACCTCCGCAGAGTGTATAATCTATCTCGATAGCCGTGCCCACGGTTATGGGCAAGTCGAGTGAAGTTTTTCATGGATTAGACTTTGATTTTTAAAATGGTTTATGAAAAAGCTTATGGATGGATGGATGGAATCCATGATCAGGTGGGATACCTGTGAATAAGTTGGTGTTTGGTTGGAGCCTGCACCAATAAAATGAATCCATAAGAGATTTTGAAAAGCATATGGATAGATGGAATCCATGTGAAACCTTTTGAAAAGATGGACCGGTGGGATACCGTGACTAGGTTAGTGTTTGGTCTGAGCTCTGCACTAACGATATTATTTTATTAAATTATTATTTCTATCATCTGATAAAATTCAGCTTTTGCACTTATGTTATGTATTTAAATTCAAGATCGCTTTTGCACAAATAAACTTAATAAGCCTTCCTTTGTTATCCCTATGCATGCATTCACTCGTTAAAACTCCCGTGTAACTTGCGTAACTACTTTATGTGCTTACCTTGGGAGTACTTTATGTGCTCACCTTGCTAAAATCTGTTGCGTGAGGATGACATCAACAACTTCGTGAGGATGGTGACGACTAGGCCGCGTCTTACTGATCATTCGCCTGGGCGGCGGGATGGGTCGCTACTTCATTGGTTTTCTTCCGTGGTTTATATGTATTTTTGGTTTATGAACCATTGATGTAAAATTTGGCCATCAGGCCCATATTTAGTTAATGAATAAATGTCATTGTGCATGATATAAATCTTTGTTATCCACTGTGTGCACTAGTTTGATCCTGGACTAGTGCGATTTACACAGAAGATCCAGGAGTCGTTGCTTCGGGGTCCGACATTTCAACACAATGCAAGACCCCTTCGAGCATGGTGTAGGATCGATAATGGTGGTTAGAGGGGCGAGGGGTGAATGACATCGTTGATTTTCCCTAGGTATTCACAATCTTTTCTTCTCTGTTGCTATGAGGTTTTGAGAGAATCAAGACTGAACTTACAACAGTGGAAAACAACTCAAAGAATATGAACATAGATAATTCAGACTCAACCTCTAGAGCCGATATGACCTCTTACAGGGGACGGTCTGACCGTCTGACCAGAAATTTCAACCCAAAATCAAAACCAAGAATTGCCCTAACTTTTGATCTATTGGTTCAAATAACACAAAATTTGGAGCGTACCTTCCTGAGGATATCAGGAACCTATTCCACCCAACAATTTCAAGAATTGTGATCAAAGTTTCAACCTTTCTCCATTATAGGGAAGAGGGCACCAAATCCAAACACAATGAGAAAACCTTTATCTGAATGAGCTTGTGAGTTTTACAAGGCTACGATGACTCAAGATGAGTTCTAACACATCTTAGCAACTTATACCACATCAGAGAAGAGATAGAAACAAGGTGAACGAAGAAACTCCAAATTAAATCCGCAAGAACAAGATCAAAGGAGACATGGATCAACACAAGATGGTTTTCTATTATCACTTGAGGAGGAATGGTTACAACCACTCCATCAAGAGGACAAATTCTCAAGGACTAAACACTACTGTAGAAAACGTGATTATAGACAATTCAAAAATGTCATCACAGACGGTTTCATGAGCCGTCTAATTTTATGGGTCAGTAATGAAATGAGGTCATCATAGATGGCTTTCGAACCGTCTGTGATGTAACTATCACAAACTATTTTAACTACAAACCATATGTGATAGTTGATTATTATAGATGGTTTCTAGTCGAAACCGTCTGTGATAAATAAGTATCACAAATGGTTTCAACTACAAACCGTCTGTGATATTGAACTATCATAAACGGTTTGTTGTTGAAACATTCCATGATATTGAACTATCACAATGATTTATAGTTAAAATTGTATGTGATACTTATATATCACAGACGGTTTCTACTGAAAATCTTCTGTGATATTCTTTTCTTTTCCTAAATCTATTTCTGTTTATTAGCTAGCCATAGGAATTGCTAACCATGCTCTCTGAAACAAGCAGATCAATACATTATATATCCCATTCACATTCATTCATTTTAGAAATAAAAACATCCATTTCACAAATCAATTCATTGAAATAAAATAAATATCTATTAACAAATACACACATGTATAATTAAGGTCAATCCTATTCTAATAAAATTCATTCTCCATTGTGGAACTCTCTATCTGATTTTATGACATCAAAAAGTATGCACAGTCTCCTCGAATTTGTGTGAGTTTGGCCTATTACAATGCAGTTGTAGCAATAGGCGCTGCCTATCGATAGGAATTTTAATGTCGTGCGTACATATATAACTTGATAAGTATGAAATAATTATTGTAAGATTAAGAAACGTGAGGATCATAGATCTTCGAGGAGTCAAGAAGTAGTTTCATATGGTAGGAAACATAGAATCCACAGGTGTTGCCCAATGGTTGCTAGTGGCACTACAAAAATACAATTTGTTAATTCGATAGGCATTACTATGAAGTGTTATATAGGATTAATGTGTACTAGTGAATACCGAAAAATTTTGAACATGTTGCAGGGTGTTGGTCCCTCCCTTCGATTTTTGTACCTCTGCAACGTACGTGGCGAATGCCCTATGTGATTCCAAGTAACACCTTAGTCATTGGGAAGAAAAAAAGATTACAATACAGTTATGTATGGAGAAAATGTATTTACCTATCGATTAATCGTCTGACAACTATAAAGTTGGTTTTGTTCTTCTTTAGGGAATCAAGGTATATGACTTTTTCTATTTTGGTATAATTACAATTAGAATCTAGTGGAACCTACACACCTGTCACGGTCATTAAACCTAATCTCATGTTGCTTATAAAGTAAAAATCAACAAGTATAATTACTAGTGCAGTACTTACCCCTGGTTGTGGGCATATGTATAAATTCCATGTTGTAGTGAGCCACCAATGCCGTTGTAATGTAATTCTCGATGAAGGATGTATCTTCCTCTATAGTATCTATGGCGACCAAGCGTGGGCTGAGAAAACCAATAGGTGGCTTCAATAATCTGGCTTTAGTCACTATGTATCTATATACACACACAAAAGCAACGAGATATATATGACATTTATCAGTATTACATGAATGTAGACCGTGATTGTATACACTTATAGTATCTAGCATCGAATGAATGAGGCATCGAGGGAGAGATCAAATAAATCCTCGAAGGTTACCGCGAAGACAGTCATGAATATCGTTCTGTAAATGACACAGCCTGAATTTGACAGTCAGACCCGAGTGTCGTTGTCCCTCCGGCTTATTGGCCTATTCCATATCCTTATATGTAATCTCTGGCAGCTCAGTCCTAGGGTTAGGAGGTGCTCTTTTGGGAAGATCATCGGCTCGCCTAGCACGAATTTTTGGGCCAACCGCAAGTTGGGGATATCATCATCAATCTTTATTGATTTGCCCTTGCTGCCTCGGCTGTAGGTCAACTTCACGGTAGTCAACTGTAAAGGTAGCTTCGGTGCGGATAGCCCTTGTGGTTGTAGCATCGGTGCAAGTTGCATGGGTGGGAATAGCACCCGTGGTGTTGGCACCAGTATAGGTAACTCTGGTGCAGATAGCCCCTGTGAACCTTGCACTGATACAGGTAGCTCTGGTGTGGATAGCCCGTGTGGACCTAGCACTAGTGCAGGCAACTTCGGTGTGGATTGCCCCTATGGACTTGGCACCAGTGCAGGAGCCTCCAAGCAGATGTCTCTTTTGGACCAAAGGATGAATGTTCCAATGGTTTGCTCTAGAGTCACGACCTTGTTGTTCGGGGGCTTTTGTAGTGGGATGACCTTGAAATTGGCATAAACACTATCCACATTCACTTTTTCAAAACCTGGAACATAGTGTAAAATTACACTGTACACCAAGGCCTTAGGACCGGACAGAGATGCCTGGCCCCAAGCAGCGCATAGGGCAACAGACTCTACTACAGAAAGCCTAATACTAGACAGCAAACCACAAACGGTTTCACAAAACCGTCTATGATGTACACTATCAGAGACAGTTTTAATTTGAAAACCGTCTGTGCTACTGAAAGATTATCGCAGACGGTTCTTACAAATGAATCGTCTGTGATAGTGGACTATCATAGACGGTTTTTTAGTAAAATCCATCTGTGATAATCTGGATTATCATAGACGGTTTTTACTGAAAAACCGTCTGTGATAGTCCACTATCATACACGGGTTTTAGTCAACAACCGTCTGTGATAATCTGGACTATCACAGACGGTTGTTCAGTGAAAACGGTTTGTGATAATCCTGCTATGTATTTATTGCGCCGCTCAGACCGCATATACATATGTCTTCATTTCGATCCAAATCTAGCCGGTGCTGCAGCTGGAGGCGGCAAGGCTTTCAAGCCATTTTATTTGCATGGTGGATGGAGGCTTATTTGGCAAGAGTGCTTTGAAGGTTTATTGAGTTCTTAGTTGCCCTAGATATGGTTAGTAATGAAATTTATTTTTTGTTGCAATATCAAAATTGATCTAGCTAATTAATTTTTGGTGACTGTTATATATATCCTTTGAAGATCTAGCTAATTTAGATTTAGCTAGCAGCCTCAATGCATGTGGTATATATATAGTAATAATTAATTAAATTAATTTTAATACTAAGTTGTTATATATGTGCATAATATAGGATCGAAACTGGATGTATACCGCAAACCGTGTGAGTGAAGAGTACATTAATGGCATGTATGCTTTTACAAGAGTTGCTGAGGAGGATATGTTGAATAAGAGGGTGGCTGTCCATGCGTATATACCGCAAACTATCCATGCACTGACTGCGAGAATTTAATGATGTTTAAGAATCGAGAGAGATTGAAGTGCACTTGATTCGGAGGGGTTTCAAAAATGGGTATAAGTGTTGGACCAGTCATGACGAAGTCAATGATATGTCGCTGGATGACATCGCCAGTGAAATCAATGATATGCCGTCGGAGGACATCGCTGGCGAAGTCAATGATATAGCCGGATGATGATTGTGGTTTGGATTCAGATAGGCTGCACGATAATAATCTGGATCAGATGCTTAGTGATGTAGAAGAGAACTACAAACCGTCTGTGATTGTCAAGTATCACAGACGAGTTGTTTTTAAAAACCGTCTGTGATAATGCTGCTATGTATTTATTGCGCCGCTCAGACCGCATCTGTCTTCATTTCGATCCAGATCTAGCCGGTGTTGCAGCTGGAGGCGGCAAGGCTTTCATGCCATTTTTTTGTGGAAGGAGGCTTATTTGGCAGGAGATTCATTGAGTTCTTGGTTGCCCTAGATATGGTTAGTAATGAAATTTGTTTTTGGTTGCAATATCAAAATAAGTTTGATCTAGCTAATTAATTTTCAGTGAACTGTTATATATATACTTTGAAAATCTAGCTAATTTAGATGTAGCTAGCCTCAATGCATGTGGTATATATATATGTAGTAATAATTAATTAAATTATTTTTAATACTAAGTTGTTATATATGTGCATAATATAGGACCGAAGCTGGATGTGTACCACAAACCATGTGAGTGAATAGTACATTAATACTGTATCTGCTTTTATAAGAGCTGCCGAGGAGGATATGTTGAATAAGGGGGGTGAAATATATGTATTGTCCATGAACTGACTGCGAGAATTTAAAAATGTTTAAGAATCGAGAGTAGATTGAAGCGCACTTGATTCGGAGGGGTTTCATAAATGGGTATACGTGTTGGACCAGTCATGGCGAAGTCAATGATATGCCGCCGGATGACATCGCTGGTGAAGTCAATGATATGCCGCCGGATGACATCGCCGGTGAAGTCAATGATATGTTGCCGGATGATGATTGTGATTCGGATTCGGATAGGCTGCACGATGACAATCTGGATCAAATGCTTCGTGATGTAGAAGAGAACTATGATGAGAGAGAGTATATTAAATTCCGAGGCTTGATGGAGGACTCAGAGAAACCTTTGTTCACGTGTTGCAGGTCAAAGTACATGAAGTTGTCAGCTGTGCTTGAACTGTTGAAATTGAAGGCAAGCAACGGTTGGTCCGACAAGAGTTTCACGGCACTACTAGGTCTTTTAGCGGACATGCTTCTGGAGGGAAATGAGTTGCCTAAAACCACGTATAAAGCCAAGAAGGTTCTTTATCCATTGGGAATGGAAGTAGAAAGAATACATGCATGTTCGAACGACTGTATCCTCTACCGTAAAGAATATGCAAACATGCATGTCTGTCCGGTGTGTAATGCATCCCGATACAAACGTAACAATCAATTAGATGATGATGGCGAGGGAACAGAGGTGAAGAAATGACCTCCTGCAAAGGTGGTATTGTATCTTCCTATAATTCTCCATTTGAAGCGGTTATTTGCGAATCCAAAGGAGGCAAAACTGCTACGATGGCACTCGAAGGAGCGTAAGAAGGATGGAATACTGAGCGGTTATTTGTGTATGAAGCGAAAGTATATTTTGCTGTCGATACTTATCCAAGGGCCAAAGTAACCTGGGAATGATATTGATGTGTACCTAGCGCCGCTGGTGGAATATCTAAAAGTACTATGGGACGAAGGGGTACAGGTATGGGATGCATACAAACGAGAGAACTTCATTTTGCGCTCCTTATTGTTCTGTACCATAAATGATTATCCTGCCCTTGTTAACCTGTCGGGCCAGAGTGCAAAAGGTGCCAAAGCTTGTACTCACTGCGTAGATAGTACCGATAGTATGTGCCTGAAACACTCACGTAAAACTGTGTACATGCGTCACCATCGGTTCCTTCGGAGGGCTCACCTATACCGCAAGATGAAGAAACAATTTGACGGAGGTCTATTTTTTTGGATGCTAATTGAAAGATCAACTAGCGGATTTTCAAGGGTTTAAAATAACAACAATTAAGCAACGCAAAATGACACTATGATCAGCACGTAAACAAAATTTCTAATGGATCGAAACTTAATAAAACTCAAAAAGTAAACTAGGGTTTGGATTTTTTGTTGTAATTTTCGGTTTAATGGACTATAGGACAGAAATAAATCAATCTAAAAGTAAAGGGATAAGATCCTACCGAGTAAACCGTACTCTGATACCAAGATGATACGGGGTCGGCCGATCTTCTCAACGCAGGATGGATACTCGCGGGAGTCTTGATGAATCGTAGCTATCCTCCAATGCCAGTGCAAGGGACGAACACTTTTTAATCCGCCAAAACACACTCACGTCAATTTCGCCGACCACCAAGCGAAGATCTATCGTGTACCCAATTCCCAGCGGAAATGCTGAACGATCTTGATTGCAGAACACTCCGAATTCCCTACAAAATTTCGGCAGCAATGATAAACTCGAACAAACTTTAGTAGATTAATTATTCGCAAAGGTGGTCTGAGCCATAAGGCTGCCAATACATGGCTTATATAGCCTCTTGGGACGTCCATAGAGTCCACAAACCTAGTATAAGTCAACCATATATGGTTTTAGATACGAACTCTCACAAAAAGAAAATTATATTTTACAGCCGTCATATTGTTTAGGTCATAACTTTTGATCCATGACAAATTTATGCTGGGACCAGATCCATTGCATAGCCCTTGAAATTATCTTTCCAACGAGTACAAGAACACCCGAAACAGACTCTGTTTGTGAAAGTTATGACCTTTTTAGTAACTGCCTATCAGGATATCCCGAACCGAATCCGAATTGAATTCTGAGTTGAATCCGAGTTTGAATCCAATTGGCCTTGTGGGAGGTACGAATTGGACTTCAAAATCTTATCCAAAACTTGTAGTTTAAGTACTTGGGCTTCTCCCTTTTGCTCTCCCACTATATGGGCTTTCTTCCTTCTTGTCTTTGGCACCTAATGTGGTTATTCTCTTCCTTTTACCTCTCCATTGCTTTGCCATTAACAAAGCTAAGAATGCACCATTTGATAACATAAGGTAGTATTCCATTCTTGCGAATAACAACATTATATTTAGTTTGGAATGAGTTCACCTAGCAATGTTTCATGCGGCTCAATAAATCCTTCCAGTTGAATAATATATTTAACTGAAAAGTACAAGACACGTGCGTATGCGCATCATCCTCCCCTTCTTCAAGAAAAGTCATCCTCGGCTTTTGATAGCCTGAAATTGTACTAAACAAAGAATACAACGTGTATTCATGGAATATATATTTGTCGTCAACATTTCGGCTTATCTCATCATGAACTTCAGAAGGTGTTATAAGCAAAAAGAATAACACATATGCATGGTATATGTAAGAGTCAATTGTTGTGGTATTCTCATTATTTTGCACAAACCGATGAATATAGCAGCGACCAAAAGATGTATGTATTGCAATATTGTTTGTCACATCATTCTCCCTCCCATAAAAGAAAGTCGTTCTCGACTTTTCTAAAGACATAGATAGATCATTAATGGGTAAAATCAGATTTAGTTGTTCAGATACCGGGAAGAAAATTTTGAGTGCTTTCCATGCTTTAACTGCGCTACTCTGATTACTTGTACATAATTGCTTATCAAATGGTAAACAAATAGGTTTCGAAAATCTTTTAAAATAGCAAGCTCTATTGTTAACACTTATCTCATTGTGATTATGACATGACACAAAAGGTTATTTATCTATAATATGCAATTTCAATTCAGCAAGCTTATCACATGTAATGCAAATTCTGTGAACATAAAATTTGTTATCTACTCCATAATCTCCAATCAAATTGAACTTATATGTGTAAGCATAGGTACTAATTAGTGATTTTGAACATGAAATTTTCGCAATATTACCAATCACACTAGATAGCTCTCTAGGATCATCAAACATGATATAGTACAAAGAATCATTAGGAGATATTCTAGTAAGAACTTTCTTGTGAGTAATCAATTCCATATTATGTAAATTAAGTATTGAAATTTCAGAACATGTAATTTTCGGTTGATCACATAAATTTTCATAATTACTCACCTTTTCACAACTAAATTTAGCACAAATATTGTTACCTTTGTCGTCCTCTTCAGATGATGTAGGCGCTGGGGGTTTGAAATTATTAGGATGTACCCACGGGGCAGCAAGCTCTTCATCCCCTTCTGTGGTCATCTCCTCCTCATTTGCCTTCAAAGGTACCGATTGTTGAACGTTCAATTCTTCATCTTTAATGTCAGCCTGCACAATGAGAGAAACAACACTAAAAGTATATTTCAATGTGTTAGTTTCATATTTATCCTCACTTTGTCTATCTTCTACTTCTCTCTTTTCTTTTGGTGCCTCTTTCACACTTTCAATTTGGATGCTCTCAACCTCACATATGGTGAGATCACACAGCTCACTCTTTTTATTATTCTCACTCAATTTGGCTATGTGGCTCTCATCCTCACATTGATTTTGATGTATTTCAAGTGCTATATGTAGTTTCAGAACAGCACTACATGTCTTCTCGACCAAAGGGAAAGTCCCATGCTCAGTCATCTTCTCATGTGTCACACTAGTAGGGGCAATAGAGCTGAAGTATGGACATGGAGGGAATTGTGGTGTACATATCTCCATCAATCTCTTCTCCTCTTCGATGGCATAATTCACAAGATTTTGCATACTACCAAAATATTTATGTTGAAGTGTAGCGACGATCTTAGAATTCAATCCTCTTTTGAAGTATGTCTTCTTTTGTAGTTCACTAGTGACACCGGCCCGACGTAATGCATCTTTTAGCTCAAAATAATATTCTTGCACAGTGTTACTCTCTTGTGTGATACTCTTCAGATGGCGAAGTAATTCCCGTGCATAATCAGATGGCACAAATTCTCTCCTCATAAGTGCCTTCAAATCTGACCAAAATTTAATGAATTTGTTTCCAAATCGTTGATACCACCAACTATAAGCATAATCTTCAAATTCTCTAGTGGCATGCATCACATCTTGGTCTTTGGGAAGCTTTTGAAATATAAATACTTTCTCTATTCGCCATTCCCATTCAAGATACTCCTCTGGATCTTCACTGCCATAGAAAGGATTATAGCTATCTTCTTCTTGTTGTGGATGAAGTACCCGCACAATATAATTCACGATATTCGAGCGTAACACTTTCATTTGATGATTGAATTCAATGCGCATATCTTGCATGGAATTATTCATCTCCGCTTTCAGTTGCTTTTTCAAGGTCGAAGAAGTGGCAGCGAACTCATTGCGCAAAGTCCCTCTTAAAGGTTGGAATTGAAAACGACTCATCGGGGCATACTCCTCTCCCATATTATTGTCTCCACCTGTCATGGTTAGTTCTACAAAGAACGCACAAATATCACAACATATATACGATATGTGGAGTTCACTCTATCTCACTTTTTTCATATGAAGTAAAGTTCTTACCTTTCCGAAGTGAATTGAGGACAAAAAGAAACTTACACTTGATGGTGGCTACAATAGCAAGTGATGATCAAGCGGATTTTAAAGTGACCCACAATTGTACGGTAAAACATATTTAGTGGAGCTTGGTATGAAAGTGTTTATCTTACACAATTTGAATTTCACGATGTTGTTGAATTAAGTAATAATCCAAACTAGAAAACTTTTGCCTATGTGCTAATCCATAAGATATAAGTGAAGGATATGAACGCACACATAATGATCAATGTGACACAATGCAAACAAAGAAATGAGCTAAAAGAAACAATCGGGAAATATTAGCTCGTTTTGCTTCAAGTACTAGGAGAGACGCTAGCCAATTGCAAGAATAAGAATATAAGGGCGCAAGATTGCTCAAAGAAATTAAATACACAATCTGAATTTACGGACTAAGGTTAACTCACCCAAATTCGGCCAATGCTTTATTTTCTTTCTTTGTTTTTTTTCACAAGCCGTGGCTTCTCTCTTTTTTTTCAATCAGCTGCCTTGTTTTTTTTACTCAAAGGCCGAACTAGGCTTAATTGTTCTTTGATTCTACGCAAGTCCAAAATTATTCAGCAATATGTAGATAATTCTAGAACAATCCTAAAGCAATTGTCAAAGACTAATCTCAAGGTTCAAAGGATTTAAGTGAAAATCTTAACAGACACTCGGAATTCAAACTGTAACGAAATTTGGACGGTCTGAATGTGTCCAACTAGGATTGTTTGCGGCGCAAATTTGTGACAGCTAGGGTTTCTTGCGGCCGAAACAATAAAAAAAAAAGAAACCCAGATATGTTCGTATATGATATTCTTTCAAGATGCACAAAGATCTTACATGGCCAGCAACAACAAGATTTCAAAAAATAAATTGAATCTACTTTTTTTGGATGCTAATTGAAAAATCAACTAGCGGATTTTCAAGGGTTTAAAATAACAACGATTAAGCAACGCAAAATGACACTATGATCAGCACATAAACAAAATTTCTAATGGATCAAAACTTAATAAAACTCACGAAAATAACAGATGCGAAACTAGAGTTTGGATTTTTTTGTTGCAATTTTCGGTTTAATGGACTATAGGACAGAAATAAATCAATCTAAAAGTAAATGGATATGATCCTACCGAGTAAACCACGCTCTGATACCAAGATGATACGGGGTCGGCCGATCTTCTCAACGTAGGAGGCAACATGGAGATGTTGTATATATCACATACTATGTTTATGATACATTACTTTGTTCCTTGGAATAGACATCATCATTATTGATCAATGAGTATGTGACTTATTCATGAGACTCTTAAATACTAAAATGTTGCTATTTCTAAATGATCCCTGATCGTATATCATATGAGGAACAAATATGATTCAAAGACAAAGATCAGCATATGTATTGATTGATGATCATGTCTCATGGATCATGGTATGGTGATACCAAATCAATAATATGGACATGTGTTAGTGAACATATGTTGGATAGACCTGCCATGAGACACTTCAGAGATTCCATGTGTCATCAGTTGGTCTCAAGTAGTGTTTATGTAGAATCCTTAGACTTGAGATCATCATGGTTCCCAACATGAGTAGTAGCTTATTTTGGGACTACTAAACACTACTCCGTAACTGGGTAGTCATAAAAGTAGTCTTCGGGTTTGCCATGAAACATGTAGTAGGATGTGAATGATCAAGATAGAATTTGCCCCTCCTTATGGGAGAGATATCTCTGGGCCCCTCGATGTAATGGATTATGAAAGTGCATGGCCATGCCAAGGTGATTGAGGAGTTAATCATAAGTTTATAATCCATCACGGAATCGAGAGAGTGATTGAGCTATTAAGAGGATGACACAGGTCTCACCTTGAGCTCAATCTATATCGTGAGGCAAAGGGATTCGTACATGAGAGAACATTACAGGTTCAGCCGATATGATCTTTACATATACTTTGGGGTTAATATGTCTTACTAGAGGCCACTATTAACATGGTATACGTGAACCTACAGGGTCGCACGCTTAACGGGTTGGAACACTAATTCGAATATGATTCGGATATGGGCTCAATTCGGATAGAGATCCGAATAGACTCCTATTGGGCCTCGGTCCACGAGGCCCACGTGAGGTCTATATATATGGAGGCGAGGGGCAGAGGGGATTCGTTCCTGTTAACATCTAGCAAAACCCTAGCCGCCACCTCCCGAGCCAAACCCTAGCTGTTCACGAGTGCTAGTACACTCACGATCGGTGTTCCAGCCCCAGACGTGTGGATACCGGTGGAGGCGCTGCTCGTTGCAGTGTTGATCGGCGTGCGTGGAGGAGACGATCTGTTCGGGACGATTGGCTACTTCCACTACTACCTTGACGCGCGTGATTGGATCGGTTTCCAATTCTTCTTCCGCTGCGCTGCGCGTCTAAGTGGTAACAATCCATGATCCTTCCTTAGCATGATGTTCTTGGGTGCACGGTAGAAAAGTTTTGTTTTTCGCCTCGTAGCCTCACGCGTATTCCTTTAGTGGTATCGAGCCATCTTGCTTAGTTTGAATTGGATTAGCGCATATGTAGATATGCGGTAGTAGTAGATTGGATCTATTACGCCTAGATCGTGGTTCATATGATGAATCGGTGGTAGCACGGGTTGATGAGATCAATCGGTCATAAGGGGTTGAAATAGGTATGAGTTGATAGCATCATAAGGCCAAAAAGATTAGTTCGTGCTCCTTCTTTGATGTACGCGCGACTTGCCCCTACCGGCTGGAATCACCATCGGGGCTAACTGCGCACACAATCAGTAGATCGAGCCAACAGATCGAGGTCTTGTGTTGTGGTCTCCTCAAGTATACCGATCGCGATGATCAATATGATTGATCTAACGAAAATTGAGACATTTTGAATGGCTCGGATTTGGGTTGATTTGATCGGCTCGATAAGATTTTCATAGCGATTTCATAGATGCGATCTATGTAATTCTGTGAGGTTTTCATAGCGATTTTCATAGCAGGACCGCCGTGTGTATCCCCCCCTTGTATAGCGTCTTGGGTTCACATCGTTAGGTAGAATGCGATTCTACGTCTAACTTGTTTTTGCAGGGAATGATGTGAATAGTATGGCCCTATAGCTTATTTGAATGTATGAGATGTATGTGATGCATGTAACATCTGCTCATGGCTGCGTGTCATGATTATTTCAGCTATTGTTAGCTGTATATATTGTATTTAACGACCTGCGTGTCGACCTTAATGCTTGAATCTATCTTTGTAATCTTCAATTTCTAGCTATTATAGGTAGTAGCCTAGTTTTGAGGTTACAAGCTTTTAAGCATGGTGGCCTAAAGAAGTAATGTGGATGATGGAGATCGTCTACACCTACTTGGAGATGGATATCACCATTTTTGGACCATACTACTTCACAGTTAAATGTGTTTATCTATGATGTTATCTATCTTATTCTTATGCAATGATATATGTGATATGTTGCTTTGGTAGGATAGAATCCCTCTTAAAATTAGGTGTTAATGCCCTTCCATATGCTGCACCAAAAGATAATGATCACCGCATGGCAGGTCTACCAAAGTAGAGTGCCATCGGTTATCATCATCATTTGGGGTAGATGTCGGACATCTACATGCGGAAGCATTTGGTTTACTTAAAAAGGTTATCAAAATAGTTTTGGACCTTGGGGCATAGTTTGGGGTCGAGGCATACTGATGTCACCCAAAGTAGAGTCACATAGGGATGTGATTAGCAAGGTGTTGCTTACCCATGTCACTAGTTTTCTAGCCGTGATGCCAAAGCTCACTAGGAATTAGTGAAATGAGAATCTTTACCCACTATGTAACTTAGAGGGAGTTTTTGTTGCAAAACTCATAGTGGGAGTCTTTTGCTAAATAGTTTAATAAAAGATGAACATAAACATAGTGCTAAACTTTGCATATTCTTATGTTGTAGATCATGTCACTAACGCCGCATCCAAGATTTTTAATTTGTGATCTGTTCTTGAGAAAGAAAACTCAATGGAACAAACTTTTTGGATTGGTATCACAACTTGAGAATTGTTCTCAAGCAAGAGCGCAAGGAGTATGTCCTTGAGTCTCCTTACCCCGAAGACTTGCCTGATAATACTACTGTGGCTGCACAGAGAGCTTATGAGAAGCAAACGAATGATTGCCTTGATGTGAGCTGTCTCATGCTTGCCACAATGTCCTCTGAGCTTCAGAAGCAATATGAGAACACAGATGCCTACAATATCATTGTGGGGCTACGTGGTATGTTTGAGAACCAAGCAAGAGCTGAGAGGTTCAATACTTCAAAGTCCTTATTTGCGTGCGGTGCTTGCGATGGGAATCCGTCACCCTCATGTGATTAAGATGATTGGCTACATTGAGAGTCTGGAAAAGCTTGGTTTTCCCTTTAGCCAAGAGTTGGCTACTGATGTGATTCTCCAGTTGCTTCCCCCGAGCTTTGAGCCATTCATAATGAACTTTCACATGAACAACCTGGACAAGACCTTGGCTGAGTTGCATGGGATGCTAAAATCTACCGAGAAAAGCATTAAGAAAAGCAGCAATCATGTGATGATGATGCAGAAAGGCAAGGGCAAGCCCTATGTCAAGAGAAGCGCGGTCAAAAGAAAGAAAGCTCCTGATGCGATCGCGAGCAGTTCTAAGGCCAAGAAAGACAAGAAGGGCGATACTCATCCTGATGCGGATTGTTTCTACTATAAGCAATCAGGACATTAGAAAAGGAACTGCCCAAAGTACTTTGAGGATCTTGAGAAGAAGGGAAGTACGACTTCCACTCCAGGTATAAATGTTATAGAGATCAATCTTGCTACTTCATCAACTGATTCTTGGGTATTTGATACCGGATCGGTTGCTCACATTTGTAAATCGTTGCAGGGGCTAATAAGAAGTAGAAGTTTGAGGAGGAGCGAAGTGGATCTTCGCGTTGGCAATGGAGCAAAAGTTGCTGCGGTAGCTGTTGGCACCATGCCATTGTCTTTACCTTCAGGATTAGTTTTGGAATTGAATAATTGTTATTGTGTTCCATCTCTTTCAAAGAACATTATTTCGCTTCATGTTTGCAAGCGTAGGTTATGACTTTAAATCTATGGACAATGGTTGTTCTCTTTATTTCAAAGATATGTTCTATTGTCATACTCCATTGGTGAATGGGTTATACGTTCTTACTCTTGAAGGGTCACCGGTCTATAACATTAATGCAAAGAGGCAACGTCCAATGATTTGAATCCCACGCTTATTTGGCATCGTCGCTTAGGTCACATAAATGAGAAACACATGCGTAAGCTCCATAGAGATGGTATTCGCACTCATTTGATTTTGAATCATTAGAAACATGCGAATCTTGTTTACTTGGCAAGATGACAAAGGCACCTTTCACCGGTCAAGGTGAACGGGCAAATGACTTATTGGCACTCGTACATACTGATGTATGTGGACCAATGAGCTTAACAAACAGAGGTGGTTTTCGTGATTTCATAACTTTTATCGATGACTTTAGTAGATATGGGTATATCTACCGATGAAGCATAAGTCGAATCCTTTGAAAAGTTCAAGGAATTCCAAAATGAAGTGCAAAATCATTTAGGCAAGATAATCAAGTTTCTACGATCTGATCGTGGAGGCGAGTATTTGAGCCATGAGTTTGGCAATCATCTAAAGGATTGTGGAATTGTTCCACAATTGACTCCGCCAGGAACACCTCAATGGAATGGGGTATCTGAATAGAGAAATCGCACCTTATTAGATATGGTGCGCCCATGATGAGCCAAAGTGATCTTCCGTTGTCTTTTTGGGGTACGCTCTTGAAACAACCGCGCTCACACTAAACAGGTTCCATCAAAATCAGAGAAAAGACACCATATGAGATGTGGACAGACAACGCCCTAGCTTGTCTTTTCTTAAGATTTGGGGATGTGAGGCTTATGTAAAACGTTTACAATCTGATAAGCTCACTCCTAAATCTGATAAATGCTTCTTTATCGGGTATCCTAAGGAAACAAAAGGATATTACTTTTATAATCAAGGAGAAGGCAAAGTGTTTGTCGCCCGGCATGGTGTCTTCTTAGAGAAAGAGTTTCTCTCAAAAGGGATAGTAGGAGCACAAAGGCAACTTGAAGAAATTCAAGAAACACCGATAACGTTTCAGCTCCTACGAACCATAACAGATGAACAAACTATTGAAGAACCTGTTGTGGACACACCAGCACCACGAGGTCGAAGGTTACGCGTGCACTGAGAGGTACATGTTCTTGACTACTCAACAACGGGACATTTTGTTGTTAGACAACGATGAGCCTAAGACCTATGAAGAAGCGATGGTGGGACGGACTGAGAAATGGCTTGAAGCCATGAGATTCAAATTGAATCCATGCACAAGAATCAAGTTTGGAACTTGGTTGATCCACCTGATGGTGTTAAAACCATTGAGTGCAAATGGGTTTTCAAGAAAAAGATAGACATTGATGGAAATGTTCACATCTATAAAGCGCGATTGGTGGCCAAAGATTTCAAACAAATTCAAGGTGTTGATTATGATGAAACTTTTTCGCCGTCGCAATGCTAAAGTCTATTCGATCATTATAGCGATTGCTGCATATTTCGACTATGAAATATGGCAAATGGATGTCAAAACAGCTTTCCTTAATGGAAATCTGAGTGAGGATGTGTACATGACACAGCCCACGGGTTTTGTCGATCCGCAATCGATTTGAAAGATATGCAAACTCCAAAGATCCATTTATGGATTAAAGCAGCATCTCGGAGTTGGAACATTCGTTTTGATGATGTAATCAAAGGGTTTGGTTTCATCAAGAACGAAGAAGAGCCTTGTGTTTACAAAAGGCTAGTGGGAGCGCACTCGATTTACGGTCTTATATGTGGATGACATATTACCGATCGGAAATGACATTCCTTTGCTCGAATCTGTTAAGTCTTCATTAAAAATAGTTTCTCTATGAAAGACTTAGGAGAGGCAGATATATTCTGGGCATCAAGATCTATAGAGATAGATCAAAAAGGCTAATTGGATTAAGCCAAGATACGATATTGACAAGGTGTTGAAAAGGTTCAACATGCATGATTCCAAGAAAGCTTTTCTACCTATGTCACATGGTATAAATCTTAGCAAGAATCGTGTCCTAGTACACCGATGAGCGGGATAAAATGAATGTGATTCCATATGCTTCGCTATTGGGTCCATTATGTATGCCATGCTTTGTACATGTCCGGATGTTTCAGATGCTTTAAGTGTTACGAGTAGATACCACCGATCCGGTGAAAGTCATCGATTGCCGTAAAGAACATCTTGAAGTACTTGAGAAGAACTAAAGATGTGTTCCTTGTCTATGGAGGTGAGGAAGAGCTCGTTGTAAATGGTTACACCGATGCTAGCTTCCAAACTGACAAAGATGATTTTAGATCGCAATCTGGATTTGTGTTCTGCCTGAATGGCGGTGCGGTAAGCTGGAGGAGTTCCAAGCAGCAGACGGTTGCTGATTCTACAACAGAAGCCGAGTACATAGCAGCTTCTGAAGCTGCCAAAGAGGCTGTTTGGATCAAGAAATTTATTTCTGAGCTTGGTGTGATGGCTAGTGCCTCCAGCCCAATGAACCTCTACTGTGATAATAGTGGGGCCATTGCACAAGCCAAGGAGCCTAGATCGCACCAGAAGTCTAAGCACATTTTACGGCGATTTCATCTCATCCGTGAGATAGTGGAGAGAGGCGATGTGAAGATATGCAAAGTACAAACGGATTTGAACATTGCAGATCCGTTGACAAAGCCGCTTCCCCAGCCAAAGCATCAGGCTCACACTAGGGCAATGGGTATTAGATACCTACATGGTTGACTCCAGTGCAAGTGGGAAACTGTTAGTGATATGCCCTAGAGGCAACATGGAGATGTATATATCACATACTATGTTTATGATACATTACTTTGTTCCTTGGAATAGACATCATCATTATTGATCAATGAGTATGTGACTTATTCATGAGACTCTTAAATACTAAAATGTTGCTATTTCTAAATGATCCCTGATCGTATATCATATGAGGAACAAATATGATTCAAAGACAAAGATCAGCATATGTATTGATTGATGATCATGTCTCATGGATTATGGTATGGTGATACCAAATCAATAATATGGACATGTGTTAGTGAACATATGTTGGATAGACCTGCCATGAGACACTTCAGAGATTCCATGTGTCATCAGTTGGTCTCAAGTAGTGTTTATGTAGAATCCTTAGACTTGAGATCATCATGGTTCCCAACATGAGTAGTAGCTTATTTTGGGACTACTAAATACTACTCCGTAACTGGGTAGTCATAAAAGTAGTCTTCGGGTTTACCATGAAACATGTAGTGGGATATGAATGATCAAGATAGAATTTGCCCCTCCTTATGGGAGAGATATCTCTGGGCCCCTCGATGTAATGGATTATGAAAGTGCATGGCCATGCCAAGGTGATTGAGGAGTCAATCATAAGTTTATAATCCATCACGGAATTGAGAGAGTGATTGAGCTATTAAGAGGATGACACAGGTCTCGCCTTGAGCTCAATCTATATCGTGAGGCAAAGAGATTCGTACATGAGAGAACATTACAGGTTCAGCCGATATGATCTTTACATATACTTTGGGGTTAATATGTCTTACTAGAGGTCGCTATTAACATAGTAACCGGAAAGGCGTTTCCGGGTCACGACCAAGTATACGTGAACCTACAGGGTCGCACGCTTAACGGGTTGGAACACTAATTCGAATATGATTCGGATATGGGCTCAATTCGGATAGAGATCCGAATAGACTCCTATTGGGCCTCGGTCCACGAGGCCCACGTGAGGAGGTCTATATATATGGAGGCGAGGGGCAGAGGGGATTCGTCCCTGTTAACATCTAGCAAAACCCTAGCCGCCACCTCCCGAGCCAAACCCTAGCTGTTCACGAGTGCTAGTACACTCACGATCGGTGTTCTAGCCCCGGACGTGTGGATACCGGTGGAGGCGCTGCTCGTTGCAGTGTTGATCGGCGTGCGTGGAGGAGACGATCTGTTCGGGATGATCGGCTACTTCCACTACTATCTCGACGCACGTGATTGGATCGGTTTCCTATTCTTTTTCCGCTGCGCTGCGCGTCTAAGTGGTAACAATCCATGATCCTTCCTTAGCATGATGTTCTTGGGTGCGCGGTAGAAAAGTTTTATTTTCTGCTTCCGTAGCCTACGCGTATTCCTTTAGTCTGAGCCTTAAGGCTGCCAATACATGGCTTATATAGCCTCTTGGGACATCCATAGAGTCCACAAACCTAATATAACTCAACTCTATATGGTTTTAGGTACGAACTCTCACAAAAAGGAAATTAGATTTTACAGCTGTCATATTGTTTAGGTCATAACATTTGATCTGTGTTAAATTTGATGCTGGGACCAAATCCATTGCATATCCCTTGAAATTATCTTTCCAACGAGTACAAGAACACCCGAAACGAACTCCGTTTGTGAAAGTTATGACCTTTTTAGTAACTGCCTGTCAGGCTGTCCCGAACCGAATCCGAATTGAATTCTGAGTTGAATCCGAGTTTGAATCCAATTGGCCTTGTGGAAGGTACGAATTGGGCTTAAAAATCTTATCCAAAACTTGTAGTTTAAGTACTTGGGCTTCTCCCATTTGCTCTCCCACTGTATGGGCTTTCTTCCTTCATATCTTTGACACCTAATGTGGTTATCCTCTTCCTTTTGCCTCTCCATTGCTTTGCCAATGACAAACCTAAGAATACACCATTTGATAACATGAGATAGTATTCCATTCTTGTGAATAACAACATTATATTTAGTTTGGAATGAGTTCATCTGGTAATGTTTCATGCGGCTCAATAAATCCTTCCAGTTGAATAATATATTTAACTGAAAAGTACAAGACACGTGCGTATCCGCATCATCCTCCCCTTCTTCAAGAAAAGCCATCCTCGGCTTTTGATAGCCTGTAATTGTACTAAACAAAGAATACAACGTGTATGCATGAAATATATATTTGTCGTCAACACTTCTTAGGCTTATCTCATCATGAACTTTAAAAGGTGTTATAAACCAAAAGAATAACACATATGCATGGTATATGTAAGAGTCAATTGTTGTGGCATTCTCATTATTTTGCACAAATCGATGAATATAGCAGCGACCAAAAGATGTATGCATTGCAATATTGTTTGTCACATCATTCTCCCTCCCATAAAAAAAGTCGTCCTTGACTTTTTTAAGGACATAAACGGGTTTTAGTCAACAACCGTCTGTGATAATCTAGACTATCACAGACGGTTGTTCAGTAAAAACTGTTTGTGATAATCCTGCTATGTATTTATTGCGTTGCTCAGACCGCATATGCATCTATCTTCATTTTGATCCAGATCTAGTCGGTGCTTCAGTTGAGGCGGCAAGGCTTTCAGGCCATTTTATTTGCATGGTGGAAGGAGGCTTATTTGGTAGGAGTGCTTTGAAGGTTCATTGAGTTCTTAGTTGCCCTAGATATGGTTAGTAATGAAATTTATTTTTGGTTGCAATATCAAAATTGATCTAGCTAATTAATTTTCGGCGACTGTTATATATATCCTTTGAAGATCTAGCTAATTTAGATTTAGCTAGCAGCCTCAATGCATGTGGTATATATAGTAATAATTAATTAAATTAATTTTAATACTAAGTTGTTATATATGTGCATAATATAGGGCCGAAGCTGGATGTATACCGCAAACCGTGTGAGTGAAGAGTATATTAATGGCGTGTCTGCTTTTACAAGAGTTGCCGTGGAGGATATGTTGAATAAGAGGGTGAAATATATGTATTGTCCATGCACTGACTGCGAGAATGTAACATCCCAAAAGTATGGAGTAGTGTATTTTGCGAAAATAGTGAAAATCTTTTTCAATTCTTATTACATTTTAAAATCTTCCGTCTATTGGAGTTCTTGATTTGAATTTTCTAGCTGCAAAATTTCAGAATAAGAAAAACAAAATTTCAAAATCCAGAACCAAGTTCCCAAAAATTCAAAATCTGGGAACTCTCATTCGGTTAAATCCTAAATCTAAATCCTTAAAGATTTAAAAATTAGTCACCAAAAATTTAAAACTGGATATTCAAAAATTTTGGAAATCCTAAATCCAAATTTAACTCTAGAATTTAAATTTTATGTTAATATTGGCATTTGCAATATTCAACATCTAATTATATAAACCAAGGAATTAATTGTAAAATCCCGGAAATCATCAAAATTCAGAAATCCCCTTCGGCCCATTTGGCCCTTCCGGCCCACCCGGTCTCCTTTCCCTTCTTTCTTACCCCTCTTCCCCATTCCCCTTTATTCGGCGCCGCCTCTGCCTCATTTCTTTCTCTGCCGCCCTGCGCCTCTCTTTCTCCCTCCTCCGCCGCAGCGCACGCCACATCCCTTCCTCCTTCCTACTTTGGCCTCATTGCGCCCGCCCGGCTCTTCCCTCTCGTCTCCAGCCCACATCGGCGTCTGCTGCTCCTCCACCCTCCTCCTTGGCGTTGCTCTCGGTTGGCCCGACCCCAAGCGCTGAGCGCTGTAGTAGCTCCGGCCCAGCTCACAGCTGCCTCGCCCCGGTTTCGCACCCCAGAACCGTACCCCTAGCGCCGCGCCTACCACCGGCCGCCATCCTCCTCGCCTAGCTGCCGCCCTCCCCTACTCGGGTCTTCAATGCCGAGCAGTCCTGATGCCGTCACCTTCACCGGCCTCATTTCTCTTCAATGCTACGCCGACCTCGACCTCGACACACCCAAGCAATTAAGCTGCTAACTGCGCCCCGACATCACATCGCCCGTCCCCTCGGTAGTGGCTCAGCGCCGGCCTGCCCTTGAACCCTTCCCTTCGCCGGCCTCTCTCCTTCAATGCCTACTCGGCCCCATGCCGTCGCCTCACTGGCCTACGCCTGCACCTCCATCCCCTCAGCTTAGCTCCTCACACACGTACACACCACCTCCTGACACCTGCGCACTCGAGCCGCCCGCCGTCCCACAATGATTCCATTGATGAAGCGATTTATGGGCTTCAGCGACCCACCCCGTCCACTGCACATAAGGAGACCCAAGCTTGTGTTCTTTCCCCATCCTCTTCCCCGGCCGAGCCACTTGTATGCTTGCACCGGCCCCTTGCACCCCAGCACTACATCTTCCCTGACCGCCCTCTCCTCGATTCCTTGTGGTGGGAGATCAACCGCGGCACCCCGAGGCTATTCCAACTGGCAGACAAGCTTCTCGGCCACCCGAGTTGTCCCCATCGGAAACCCCCTGCCGCCATCTCAAGCGCCGTCAACAGCTCACCTCGCTACCTCATCAACCAAACCAACTCCGCAGGTGAGACTCCCATGTCATTCTCCTGCTCCTGCCTTCCCTAATTTTTCCTCCCCCTCTACTCCCCAGTCACCGACGCCGCGGAACCCTCTTGCTCCGGCCTCTCCAAGACGACCTGAGCCGCTTGCACCCGAGGGAAGCAGTGCCGCCGCCCTACCTTGATCGCTCAGCGTCCTATGGTTTGATTTTTCTGGTCACCAACGCCTCCCCGAGATTCTCCACCCGTGGCGCTGCCACCACCGTGCGCCGAGCCCCTGTTCCTGCGGCTGTCTCCACCGACGTCCCTTTCTCCCCTTCGCTCCCTGCCATGGCTCTCTTTTCTCTCTATCCATGACAGGTGGGCCCAGCTGAGCAGAAAGGTATAACTGGCATTGCATGACTCGTGTATCCTCCCATGATCAAGGATTGTGCAAATGAGCTCAGTAGTAAATAAAGCATGTTGTGAAAATGATGTCAGTTGAAGTAGAAACTTTAACCAAGGTTCGTGCAAAAGAAACTAAATTCTAAACTTGATTAATCCCACTCTGGTGAAGATTGTGATATTAATTCTCTTGTAAAATCTATAAAGCAATAGTTGTACCAATAATTGTGAACCATTTATAAACATCATAATTTCCAATAAGATCTTTGCAACGACAAATCTAAATTTCAAAGCTTTGTACGAAATCAATTTTGCTTAAAGAATTATCAGCAACCAAAGAATTAGCTTGATAATGAGAAGTAACAAGGCTTCGCAATTGCAAAACTTATCTCCAACTACTACCCCAAAGAAATCCAATATCCAACCTGCCAAAAATTCAAGCAATCCACCTAATGTCCATTATATCTTCCTCCTAGAATTTAAGTTCACTAATGCAAATAAAGCTCATTAACTTACAATCTGGTGCATCAAATATTAATATACAAGATTAATTCACCTGCTAAAACCAATAAGGCTTCTTCTTGTATGTAAATAAAATATTTGTAAATCCAGTTTTCAATATCATCTCTATAGTGCAAAGAGTCAGATATTCTTTTGGCTTAAGAGACTAGTAAACCTAAATAAAGGATTACTACTCTCTACCGCAACTAAATTATTTTGGAGTAATTCCAATAATCACTCTAAGTCCACTTCTTGCAATATTAAAGCATAAGTCTCATTCATTAAACTAACCCCCATGACTAAAAATATGGTAAAAATACAACTTTGCATTCCAATTAATCTAATCATTCTCCAGTACTTAAAAATAAATTAAATTTGTGCAATCTTGTCAACATAAACCTTGTCAAGTCCTAGCTCTCGCCTTAATTAAATAAAACCTTAAATCATCTCAAATGGAGTTATTATTCATCTCAGTGAACAACCCAATTCCTAAATCTTAATCGGATAAATAGCTAATTCCACACTATAATTAAATTTGGAAAATGCCTAATTGCAAGTATCTGGCAAATCACCTTCCCTTGCAAGTATCTGGCAAATCACCTTCCCAGGAAATCTTTCTAAAGACACATAAGTCCTGTTTAACTCATGGAACTTCCTTGATAAATATAAAATATTACAAAGGATGTTATAAAGAAAAAGATCAAGCCTTGTATCTTGAACCCAGCGGAAAGACCTTGCGGGTAATCCTTTATTCAACTTCTTCCAGTTTCTTAAAATTTTCCCTCACGGTAAAGCTATTTAATCAATTCCTTCCTATTAATTAAAAACCATTCCAATCGCTCCCTCTCTACTCTCAATTCTTAAACAACATTAAAAGAGTTCAATTAATTGAAACCAGATTTTGCCGCTATTTAGATTTATTTGGTTTTTTTTCCTTTGTTGCCACGTAATTAGAAGCTGCAGTCTAGAGACAATGAGATCAAGTGGATTCGGACTACAGTGAAGGTTTAGGATTTGGTGCGATTGACTGGTTAAGCAGGCTTTGATTTAAAAACAAGGTCGCGGTAATAATCAAGGTAAGTCATCATTTTGATCATATTGATCCCACCTTTTGTAAAAGTTATGTTCTTTCAAATTATCAAAATGCATGCTTACTTTGTTATGCAAATTATATCAAATGTAAGGTAGATATTACCCTTTTATGCTACCAATATTATTAATATGACATCCTTTACCACTTGATTCATTTAATCCTTGTCGCCCTAGATAATAATGCTATTAACATTAGCTAAGTCATATTTACTGCCAAGTGAGTCCAGAGCTAGGGCATTCAATTGTCCGGCTCATCATTATTCTTCAAACAATCAAATTGATTTTTGGGCAGTCATTGGATGTAGATGGCTGATAGTTTTGGTACAGATTATCTTATGCTTCTCAAAACCCAAAAACTTGCTTACCTGTCTAGACGGATGGTAAGAGTGGTTGGTGGACGTAACATTGGGTTGTGGACGCCCATCTGGACAAATTAAGGACTTAATCCTGTGTTGACCTCTCCATGTAAAACAGTACAATCACAAGCTGGCAAAGTGTAGGCATGACTGAATAATTTGTATTCGCCAGTAAAGGAATGCACTTCGGGGGAAAGCACGATTTTTCTCGCTGAACGCAAGACGTCCTGGAGATGGTTGTGTCGCTAGATAGAGGCGGGCGCAAGAGGGGGTCTAGCTGGCGCCTAAATGGCCTTCCTGTAGACGAAACATTAGCGAGTGTGCAGTTCTTTACTAGATGCATTGTAAAAGTCATGTGATAATCTGGTTGATCTGCATGTCTAAGGAAACATGCGGAATATAACAATTAGGTTATCTCTTGTGGGTAAAGATGTGTAACTCTGCAGAGTCTAAAACAATTCGAATAGCCGTGCTCACAGTCAAGAGCGGACATGAGAACATCCTCGAGTTAGTTCTATTTCAAAAACCTTTTTGGGCGCGATGAAAACTAAACTAGAGAGAGGTACTCTACTTTGTTGGATTTTTCTTGGAGAGATGTACTCCAGCGTTAATTAGGGTGGATGTAGCCCAGTAATCAAAATTAGCATTGGTGGAGGTAACCATACACTATAAAAGGTGGATGTAACCTGCGCTACTATTAATATTGCACTCTCTCTTTGCAACTTGCATTTTGGTTAAAATTGCTATGTCACAGGAATTTTACCTACTGTATTAGAAATGTTGTTTTAGCAAATAACATAACCTCAAGCCTTCTTTCACAGCCTTGCATATAATAGTTATTAGTGTTGTATTATGTGTGATGGCTTGTTGAGTACAATTTGTGCTCACTGTTGCTTTATTACCCTCCAGTCAGTTAGGAACAGAAGAAGATGCCTTGCTATGCTTCAGAAAGGGTCGACAGAGATGATATCCAAAGAAGGCTAAGAACCAGGTCGCGAAACCCCAGTTGGCTGCCTGTGAGCAAGTCTTGAGGGTTCCACTCATGTGAAGATTTCCGCTACAGCATTCTTTGTTTTTCGGCCTAATCAGCCCATGTAAGTTTTTACGGTGTAATTTATGCTTCCGTTTAATATGTTGTTGGTATCTAGTGATGTATCTGTGAGCAGTAGCTACTGATCCAGGGAATAGTGCAAAAATCATAGAGTAATTCAGATTGATAAAATCCAGTTCTAACAGAGAATTTAAAGATGTTTAAGAATCGAGAGCAGATTGCAGCGTACTTGATTTGGAGGGGTTTCAAAAATGGGTATACGTGCTGGACCAGTCATGGCGAAGTCAATGATATACCGCCAGATGACATCGCCGGTGAAATCAATGATATGCCGCCGGAGGACATCGCTGGTGAAGTCAATGATATGCCACCGGACGACATCGCCGATAAAGTCAATGATATGCCGCCGGACGATGATTGTGGTTCGGATTTGGATAGGCAGCACGATGATAATCTGGATCAGATGCTTAGTGATGTAGAAGAGAACTATGATGAGAGAGAGAGTATATTAAATTCCGAGGCTTGATGGAGGACTTGGAGAAACCTTTATTCACGTGCTGCAAGTCAAAGTACACGAAGTTGTCAGCTGTGCTTGAACTATTGAAATTGAAGGCAAGCAACGGTTGGTCCGACAAGAGTTTTACGACGCTGCTAGGTCTTTTAGCGGATATGCTTCCGGAGGGAAATGAGTTGCCTAAAATCACGTATAAAGCTAAAAAGGTTCTTTGTCCATTAGAAAGAATACATGCATGTCTGTCCGAACGACTGTATCCTCTACCGTAAAGAGTATGCAAACATGCATGTCTGTCCGGTGTGCAATGCATCGCAATACAAACATAACAATTAATCAGATGATGATGGCGAGGGAACAGAGGTGAAGAAATGACCTCCTGCAAAGGTGGCATAGTATCTTCCTATAATTCCCCGTTTGAAGCGGTTATTTGCGAATCCAAAGGAGGCAAAACTGCTGGATGGCACTCGGAGGAGCGCAAGAAGGATGGAATACTGAGACACCTTGCTAATTCCACCCAGTGGAGAAACATCGATAGGTGTTTTGCAGATTTCGGTGCAGAACCAAGGAATATAAGGTTTGGATTGAGTACAGATGGAATGAATCCTTTCAGTAGCATGACCAGCCGACATAGCACTTGGCCCATGACTCTGTGCATCTATAACCTTTCTCCTTGGTTGTGTATGAAGCGAAAGTATATTTTGCTGTCGATACTTATCTAAGGGCCAAAGTAACCTGAGAATGATATTGATGTGTACCTAGCGCCGTTGGTGGAAGATCTAAAAGTACTATGGGACGAAGGGTACAGGTATGGGATGTATACAAATGAGAGAACTTCACTTTGCGCTCCTTATTGTTCTGCACCATAAGTGATTATCCTGCCCTTACTAACCTGTCGGGCAAGAGTACAAAAGGTGCCAAAACTTGTACTCACTGCATAGATAGTACCGAGAGTGTGTGCAAAACTGTGTACATGCGTCACCGCCAGTTCCTTCGGAGGGCTCACCTATACCGCAAGATGAAGAAACAATTTGACGGAGAGCAGGAAGACGGTTCAGCTCCAAGGCATTTAAGTGGAAAAGAGGCTTATAATATGGTTAAGGATTTAGATGTTGTCCTCGAAAAGAGACGTAAATTGAGGGATCGTGAGAAGAACATGTGGAAGAAGAGATCAATATTTTGGGACTTACCTTATTAGGAGTATCTAGATATTCGACACGGCATCGACATCATGCACGTAGAAAAGAATGTATGTAACAGCTTGATTGGTCTTTTACTGAACATTCATGATAAAACAAAGGACGACGTCAACGCACGGCTTGACTTGGCTGATATGAATATCAGGCCTGAGTTAGCACTGAGAAAAATAGATAATGGACGAACGTACCTTCCCCCTGCGTGTTACACTCTGTCCAAGGTCGAGAAAACAGAACTGTGCTAGTGCTTGCATGGTGTCAATGTTCCGTCAATTACTCCGACAACGTGAAGAAACTTGTTTCGATGTAAGATTTGAAGTTAAATGGTATGAAGTCTCATGATTGTCATGTGCTGATGACATAGATGCTCCCTATTGCAATTAAAAATATTTTACCGATCAAAGTCCGAGAGACAATCATGAGACTACGTTATTTCTTTAACACAATTGCTCAGAAGGTCATCGATCCCGAAGGACTAGATGCTCTATAGGACAAGGTGGTGATGACTCTATGTCATCTTGAGATGTATTTCCCTCCTTCATTTTTCGATATCATGGTCCATCTCATTGTTCACGTTGTGTGAGAGATAAAAATATGCGAGCCCGTATTCCTACGTAGCATGTACCCATTTGAGAGGTTCATGAGAATTCTTAAGTCGTATGTACGGAATCGATGTCGGCCGGAGGGCAGCATCGTTGAAGGTTATACAAGCGAAGAGGTCATTGAGTTCTGTGTCGATTATATGGCTCAGATTCAACCGATAGGTGTGCCTCAATCTCGTCATGAGAGGAGGCTCAAGGGTATCGGAACTATCAGAAGGAAAACAATCACTCCAGATATGGACGCATATGCTCAAGCCTATTTCACGGTCTTGCAACACATGACTGAAGTGGCCCCTTATGTCGACCAGCACAAGGATGTGCTTCGGCAATAGAACCCGGAGCAGCCAGATATTTGGATCATGAGACAACACAACAGCCGATTCAACCAATGGTTGAAAAGCAGATCGCTAGGAGCTCGTCCAGTGAGATGTTGACATGGTTAGCAAAAGGGCCAACATTTATAATTGTGACATGGCAAGGATATGACATAAATGGGTACACATTCTATACATAGGCTCAGGATGTAAAGAGCACTAACCAGAACAGCGGTGTTCGTATAGATGCATTCAGTACCGATGGAGTGAGAAATTCGTACTATGAGTTCATAGAAGAGATTTGAGAGCTCGACTACGTGGTTTTCAAGATCCCCTTATTTCGCTGTCATTGGGTGCATCTCCCACAGGTGAAGGTTGACAAGTACGGTGTTACTACCGTGGATCTCCAACGTGTCGGGTACAAAGACGAACCATTCGTACTCGTCAACCAAGTTATTCAAGTTTTCTATGTAACCGACCCAGCAAATAAGAAGCGCCATGTAGTTCTTCATGGAAAAAGGAGAATTGTCGGAGTAGAAAATGTAGTGGACGAGGAAGAATACAATCAATTTGACGAGTTACCTCCTTTTGGAAATGGCATAAGGGTCGACGATGAAAAACATGACGAAACTAGTTACGTACGCATTGATCATCATGAAGGGCTAATTTTTAAAGGAAATAAGCAAGTGGAATGAGAATGTACGACATATATAACAATGCATGTATGTGATATATATATGTAAATTAGCATTTATGTATATAACAATTAATGTATGTATATGTAAAAATGTGTGATATATTGGTGAATTTTGAGAATGAATCATACAAATATATCTCTACATTCATTGGGCTATTTTAAAGAAATACACTAGGCTGTTGTAAAGAAATACACTCTCTGTGAGGTCTTATTGAATGCTGGTTGGTATAGTTAGTTATATTAATTACAACAACCGGGGCAGACTTATTACAGACAGTTCTAAGTTTAGAATCGTCTATGATAGTTATCCCAGACGGTTAAACTTAGAACCTGTAGAGACCCGAATATGCAAATTCGGTCTCTCTGTGTAAACTGTACTAGTCCAGGATCACGCTAGTGCACACAGTCAAACATAGATGTCATCACAGTCATACACACGATAATAATAAAGGAAAACTCGAATATCGATAAAATATCAAAGTACGACCTTATGGCCAAGCTTACAATATCTCTAGCCGGAAGGGCTTAACAAAATAGCAGCGGAAATCCAAAATAAAGCGTAGCGGCCAATCGACAAGCCCACAGGCTATCGAGTGGAGAACGAAGCCTAATCCGTGAAGTCGTCGTAGTACTCTCCTTCTGGAACCTCCTGCTGGTAGTACTCCTCTCCCTCAACTGAGCAACATAGGCGTAAAGCCGTGAGTACATTGATACTCAGCAAGTCGTTTGTAACAATGAATGCAATATAATATGCAAGGCTTACCAATGGAAGGCTGAAAGGTTAATTTGCATAAAGGCATTTATTGATGAAATATATTAAATAATCTTGAAAGCGGAAGTTAACTAGAAACAGTAATAAGGAATAATCAAAAGAATAAACATAAACCACTTGTGAACACCAATCCACAACTTAAACCAACAGTGAACTACCTGTCCACTACCAACATAAACCACCAAGTTATAAATGAAACGCTAACCCTCGTGTGAAATCCCCGAGCAATGTCCATGACCGAGGACGCGGCTATTCGAATAGTTTTACACTCTGCAGAGGTTGCACAACTGTACCCACACGATGTGATTAGCCTAGGCCTAAGGAAATCACAAGAAGGCCTTTACAATGCTCTACCTCAACACAATCCTGCCCGCTAGGGTTTCGCATCACACCCCCCCTTGCGCCACATGGAAATCAGCAACCATGTCCATCACAATGGCAGAATTGAGTTGAAATATTACAAATTAATCAGCCAGGTCCATCCCATAATAGACATGTGGTTTGCACGATTAAGCTCAGATCAATGGCGCACAAAGTTAAGTCCTTAATATTACCCGGGCGAGGCTACCACATCCCCGAAGTGCAACTGCACCTCCCCCTTTACTGCACGATCACTCGCCCGAGTGAAAACCAATTTGTATAACCCAAGCCAACGTCACACCAATGACGTGGCACAAATTTTAATACACGTGGCACCAACCACAGTTCCATATGTCATCAAGTCAAATTAATAATTTAACATGTGTGATGAGATCAATCGTAAATATAAGCCGGCTAAGCAATCTAATCGTACCAACCCATGTGACAAATAATCTAGCATCACTAATAAATTACCCAACCTATGGTGACAATGGCATCATGGTATTCCAAAGTATCAAGGAGGTATAATCTCAATTGGGGCAATAACTACCAGTGCAAAGGTTTGAATAAAA
Source organism: Melocanna baccifera (assembly GCA_036346265.1). Lineage (NCBI taxonomy): Eukaryota > Viridiplantae > Streptophyta > Magnoliopsida > Poales > Poaceae > Melocanna > Melocanna baccifera. The sequence goes on along the minus strand of CM070682.1, from coordinate 23,524,895 downwards.
ATAGCAATTCGATGTAATTTAAAACAAAATAATTAGATAATAGATTGTAAAACTGGGTTCAACATGATCAAAGGTTACGACTTGCCTTCGTTATGCTCAGCGGGGTACTCCTTATCTTCGGACGCGAAACCTGCTCCTCCGGAATCCGAATCTAACGAGAGAGAAAGCGACCGAAAACAAAGAAACACATAAAATGATAAGCCAATGAACTCCAAAATTCACAAAACCAGAACCAACAGCTAGAGTTCAATTTTAGATGAATTTAGAAAAAAGAACGGGGTCAATCGGAGCTAGGACGGAGGAGAACGGGCTCCCAAAAAATTAATTCTAAAATTAATTCGGGAAAATCGAAAAAGTTACTGTGCTGTGAACCCGGTCCACGGGATTACCGGTCCACCGTGAACCCGGCCCACGGAACAGTAAACGCGAGGGGGGCGGCGGCGCTGACGCGGCCCGGCGCGCTGACGTGGTAGCAGCATGTGCTGCCATGTGTCACCCGGCTGACGTGGCAGCTGACGTGTCTACCACGTGGCTCAGGGGACGGCTCGGTGCTGACGTGGCGGCGACACGTGGCATGCCACATCAGCTAGGGCTGACGTGGTGCGGTTGACGTGGCACGGGCGCGGGCGCGAGCGGCGGCGGTCGGATCCGACGGTCGCGAGGGCGACACGCGGCGAGATCTGGACCTTCGGTCCGGATCTGGAGCGACGGCGGGGATTGAGCGGCGCGGGCGCGGGCGACGGGCGGGATCTGCGACGCGATCTGGGACGGACGGCGCGGATGCGCGGGCGCGGAGGCGGGAGAATGGCGATGAGCGACGCGTGGCTCGACACGCGCGCGGCGTCGCGCGCGCGCGCGGCGCGGCGCGAGTGTAGTGCGGGACCGAGGGCGAAGGCGCAGCGAGGCGTCGGCGACATTTGTAACATCTGTTTTTCCGAGATTTTTAAAGCACGGATTTTAAAAATGAATTTTCTGGAATTTTCTGAATTTAATTGAAGTTTCAAATGAATTTTTAAAGTTTTAAATGATTTAATATGATTAAAATAAATATTAACATAAGTGGGAAATATTTTATTTGTGTTCCTCAGTCTCAAGGAATTTTTCGGTATTTTTGGAGAATTTTGGGATTTATTTGCTATTTTCTAGAGCTTTTAGAAGTTTATTTGAATTTCGGAAAAGAAAAGAAAAGAATTAAACCTCACCGCCCGATTTCCTCTCTCGCCACGCGCCGCCCATCCGCGCCACGCCGCGCCGCCGTACCCTTTCCCGCGCACGGCTCGCCCGCCGCCGATCTCGCTTCGCGCCACGCGTCGCGCATCCACTGGCCGCGCATGGCAGCACCAAAGATGCCCGCACCGCCCGCACCCGCCGCGCCCTCGGCCGCCCGATCGCCGCCGCGCGATCTCCGCCGTCCGTTTCGCGCGCGCGCAAACCCTAACCTAACCCGCGCGTCGTCGCGCGCGTCGGATGCGCCACGCGGCGGCACTTAGCGGCGTCCCCTCGGCCGCTCGATGCCGTCGGATCACGCCTCGTGGGCGAATCCGAGCCGTCCAAACCGCGCGTCTGCGTCCGCGCCGCCCGTAACCGAATCGAACTCCTCGGTTCGCGTGTTAAAACCCGCCGTTCGTCCTCGGTTCGTGTGCCGACACCCGAGCTCCCCGCCGCCGCTCCTCGCCCGTCCTCGCGCCCGCGCCGCCGCCGGAGCCGCTCCGCCGCCGCCCGTGCCGCGTCTCCGCCGTCGCCCGAGGTCGCCGGAGCACCGGCCGCCGCCGCCGCCCGGTGAGCCCTCCGCGCCCGTTCGCCGCGTCGCCTCCGTCGCCTCGCCCTCGCCCTCGCCTCGCCTCGCCACGGCGGCGTCTGCGTCTGCGTCGCGCGCCGCGCGCACGCGCCGCCGCGCGTCGCCGCCGATCGCGATCCGCCGCTCGCCGCGTGCCGCGCGCGCCGCGCGACGCCGCGCGGCGAGCCGCCACGCGTCGCCGATCCGCCGTCGCCGCGCGCGCGCGCGCAATCTCGCCGTCGCTCGGTCTGGACCGAAGGTCCAGATCGTGCCGCGTGGCTTGCCCTCCGCCGTCGGATCCCCGCCGTTGCGCCGCGCCGTGCCGCGTCAGCCGGGCCACGTCGGCCCTAGCTGACGTGGCATGCCACGTGGCAGCCACGTCAGCTGCCACGTCAGCCGCCACGTCACTCGTGCCACATGGCAGCATATGCTGCTGCCACGTCAGCGCGTCCCCGCCGCGTCAGCCCGCCGCCCCCGTGCACTGTTTCGTGGACCGAGTCCACGGTGGACTCGGAATTTCGTGGACCGGGTCCACAGCACTGTAACTTTTCCGTTTTTCTCGAATTAATTTTAGAATTAATTTTCCGGGAGCCCGTTCTCCTCCGTCCTAGCTCCGATTGACCCCGTTCTTTTTTCTAAATTCATCTAAAATCAAGCTCTAGCTGTTGGTTCTGGTTTTGTGAATTTTGGAGTTCATTTGCTTATCATTTTATGTGTTTCTTTGTTTTCGGTCGTTCTCTCTCTCGTTAGATTCGGATTCCGGAGGAGTAGGTTTCGCGCCAGAAGACCAGGAGTACCCCGCTGAGCATAACGAAGGCAAGTCGTGTCCCTTGATCATGTTGAACCCAATTTTGCAAACTATTATTTAATTATTTTGTTTTAAATTACATTGCATTGCTATTTTTATTCAAACCTTTGTACAGGTAGTTATCGTCCCAATTGAAATTATACCTCCTTGATACTTTGGAATACCATGATGCCATTGTCACCATAGGTTGGGTAATCTATTAGTGATGCTAGTTTATTTGTCACATGGGTTGGTACGATTAGATTGCTTAGCCGGTTTATATTTACGATTGATCTCATCACACATGTTAAATTATTAATTTGACTTAATGACATATGGGCGTGGTTGGTGCCACGTGTATTAAAATTTGTGTCACGTCATTGGTGTGGCGTTGGCTTGGTTATACAAATTGGTTTTGCACTCGGGCAGTGATCGTGCGATAAAGGGGAAATACAGTTGTACTTTGGGGATGTGGTAGTCTCGCGGGTAATGTTAAGGACTTAACTTTGTGCGCCATTGATCGAGCTTAATCGTGCAAACCACATGTCTATTATGGGATGGACTGGCTGATTAATTTGTAATATTTCAATCCAATTACGCCATTGTGATGGACATGGTTCTTGATTTCCATGTGGCGCAAGGGGGTGTGATCACGAAACCTAGCGGGCGGGATTGTGTTGAGGTAGAGCATTGTAAAGGCCTTGTTGTGATTTCCTTAGGCCTAGGCTAATCACATCGTGTGGGTACAGTTGTGCAACCTCTGCAGAGTGTAAAACTATTCGAATAGCCGCGTCCTCGGTCATGGACATTGATCGGGGATTTCACACGAGGGTTAGTGTTTCATTTATAACTTGGTGGATTATGTTGGTAGTGGACAGGTAGTCCACTGTTGGCTTAACTTGTGGATTGGTGTTCACAAGCGGTTTATGTTTATTCCTTTGATTATTCCTTATTACTGTTTCTAGTTAACTTTCATTTTCAAGATTATTTAATATATTTCATCAATGAATGCCTTTATGCAAATTAACCTTTCAGCCTTCCATTGGTAAGCCTTACATGTTATATTGCATTCATTGTTACAAACGACTTGCTGAGTACCGATGTACTCACGGCTTTACGCCTATGTTGCTCAGTTGAGGGAGAGGAGTACTATCAGCAGGAGGTGCCAGAAGGAGAGTACTACGACGACTTCACGGATTAGGCTTCGTTCTCCACTCGATAGCCTGTGGCTTGTCGATTGGTCGCTACGCTTTATTTTGGATTTCCACTGCTATTTTGTTAAGCCCTTCTGGCTAGAGTTATTGTAAGCTTGGCCATAAGGTCGTACCTTTGATATTTTATCAATATTCGAGTTTTCCTTTATTATTGTCGTGTGTATGACTGTGACGACATTTATGTTTGACTGTGTGCACTAGCGTGATCCTGGACTAGTGCAGTTTACACAGAGAGACCAAATTTGCATATTCGGGTCTCGACAGAGATGGTATCAGAGCCATATCGACTGTAGGACGAAGCCCTAGTTAGATTGGTCGTAACCCAAAAACTTGTTTTCTAAATCAAACCAACTAAATTCGATATTTAGTAATATCTCTATCTTCTTACCTCATTTTTAAGGATTCTTGTCTCTCGCCCCAACTCTTGCAAAAATTTGTTTTCCTAAAGTTATAAACTGATCTTTTCTTTATAAATGCATTAGATGTCCCAAGCTTCTTACAGCACGACAGGAGGATGGAGGTCACTTCTACGCGTTCTGTTGCGGAGCCTCGAATTTAAGAGACTGCCCGTCTACCTCACCAAGGATGAGGGGCATAAGGGTCAACGCATCGGGAGCATCTCCAGGCTATACTTCACCACCCGAGTCGGCGAGCAGGTGCTACACCACAGTTTCAAGAATGCCGGTGCCAGTGGAGAGATGTCAGCACAAGGAGTTGCGCACAAAGCCATTCGTCGACTTTGCAAGCTATACAAGATCAACATGGCCAGACTCGTCCGGAAGTTCAAGGAGCAGAACGGAGCCACCTCGAGACTACGAGCGATGCAGGAGGAGCCCGACCGCGATCGCCAAGACCTCTACCGTCGCCTACACCGCCGAGCCCAGAGGAGAGACGTCGTATCACCGGGGATCGTCGCGCCTACCTCAGTTTCTTTTAATGGAGTTTATTTTTGTTCAGTTTCTTAGTTAGCCTTTTGGCTAAGTGTTTGTTTAGATTAGGTCTCCATTAAGCAAAACCCCCTTAGACGCATTTACCTCTTATCTATGCTTTTCCTCTCGTCTTTTACCTTTGGTCGATCGGTAGTTGTTTTCTTTTGAGCAAGATGGTTGATACGGGAACTCCTCCACCGTGTCAGGCGAACCGGGACCAGAGAGCGATCTTTGCGCGGCGGTGCCACCTACCTTGGATCACGCCTCGATCGATTTTGATGGCGGACTCGGATGATGCGAGACCATGATGCGGGGTATGCGAGACTATGATGCAGCGGCAGACCGAGAGCGATACCACCACGGCACCTCGTCGGCCAGTCCAGCTATGCAGAGTTCATGAGGCGAGACCGCTGTTTTCTCCGATTCATCGAGCCTTTGGAGGCGGCGATTGGGTCCGTTCGGTTGAGAAGAAATCGAACTTGGCTCGGTGCACCGACAGAGAGAAGGTTTTGTATGCAGCACATCAGCTTGAGGGACCAGCAACAGAGTGGTGGGAGAACTACTGTGCCGCCCATGAGAACTAGAACAACATCACTTGGAAGGAATTCACCAAGGCTTTCCATACCGCTCATGTCATGGATGGAGTGGTCGAGATGAAGAAGGATGAGTTTCGGGAGTTCAAAGAGAACACATCGGTGAGTGAATATCTCAATAAATTCACTCAGTTGGCTCGCTACGCGCCAGAGGATGTAGCGTCAGATGCAGCTCGTCAGAAGAGGTTCAAGAAAGGCTTGAACCCAGCTTTGAAGGTACAAGTCGTAGGCAACGACTATGTCAGTTTTCAGCAGTTGGTAGATAAGGCCATTCTCATCGAGGAGAGTCGCCGCGAGCTCGAGGAGTCTCGCAAGAGGAGGTTGATCCAGCAGGGATCACAGTCACACAATCACAGAGGCCTCGTTTTGGTTTCTACCAGCCTGCACGAGTGCCACAGCGATAGCAAAGCAGCGATCCTCGAGATTTGGACCCGGCTCGGACACGCGCGATTTGATCGGGGCGGCGTCTGGTAGTTCGATGGTCAGCAGCAATAGAAGAGCAATAATTCAGCAGCGTCCGTCACTTGCTTCAAGTGTCATGAGGTGGGACACTATGCTAGCAAGTGCCCTCGAGCGAGCCCCGACGATTCGCTTTGACTTGGGAGCCACACCGGTCGTACCCCTACCCGGAGCGGGGCGAGCACCCGGCATCGGGGCGAGGCGGCGGGGCGCCGGTGGTGAGAGGTCGAGTAAACCACGTCACCGAGAGGATGCCGAGCAGCACGGGCGTTGTGATCGGTACATTCCTCGTACATTCAGTTCCTGCCACCATTTTATTTGATTCTGGAGCTTCGCATTCGTTTGTTTCTCGGAGTTTTGCTTTAAAGCAACAATTGAAAACTGTTGCTCTTGGATCTGTTCTTTTAATCCAATCCCCCGGATCCGAGTTGAGATCCAACCTAGGTTGTCCAGGAGTTAGGATAACCATTCAGGGAGTTGAGTTCAGGGCCGACCTGATTTTGTTGGATATGCAGTCCCTAGATGTAATCTTGGGAATGGATTGGCCGAAGCGGCGAGCGGTGTTAGGCGTGGGAGCGAGCGGTGACCTTAACCAATTGAGATGGAGTTAAGGTGCGATTCGCGGCCGATGAGTGTCGGCCGAGCGATCGTGATTTGCGAGCAAGGTAATCGGTTGGAGGATGTACGGTTGTCGAGAGTACCCGGCGTGTTTCGGATGATCTTCGGGTATGCCACGAGAGAGGAGGTTGAGTTTCTGATTGAGCTTGTGCCAAGTACCACTCCGATTTCCAAGAGACCCTATCAGATGCCAGCCAATGACTTAGCAGAGTTGAAGAAGCAAATTCAGGAGCTTTTGGATAAGGGTTACATCAGACCGAGTTCATCCCCGTGGGGAGCGCCAGTGTTGTTCGCCAAGAAAAAGGATGGTAGTCGGCGCATGTGTGTGGACTCTGAGCACTTAATGAGGTCACCGTCAAAAATAAGTACCCTCTGCCCAGGATTGATGACCTGTTTGATCAGCTTAAGGGAGTAGGAGTGTTCTCCAAGATTGATTTGAGGTCAGAATATCATCAGATGAGGATACGTAAGGAGGACATACCCAAGACAGCCTTCTCGACTCGTTATGGTCTATACGAGTTCACAGTGATGTCATTTGGTTTGACTAATGCTCCAGCATATTTCATGTATTTGATGAATAAGGTGTTTATGGAATATTTGGACAAGTTCGTCGTTGTGTTCATTGACGATATTTTGATATATTCCAAGAATGAGGAGGAACATCAGGAGCACTTGAGACTAGCATTGCAGAAATTGAGAGATAATCAGTTGTATGCAAAATTCAGCAAATGTGAGTTTTGGATGAGGAAAGTCGCCTTTCTAGGGCATGTGTTGACAGCAGATGGAGTCGCAGTTGACCCAGGGAAAGTAAGTGATGTTTTGGATTGGCAGTCACCCACTTCAGTTACCCAGGTCAGGAGTTTTCTGGGTATGGCAGGATACTACTGTCGCTTTATTGAGGTTTTTCAGTGTGGCCAGACCCCTCACGTAGTTGCTCAAAAAGGAAAAGAAATTCACTTGGGCGCCGAGTGCGAGAAGAGTTTTGAAACTTAAGGAGAGTTTGACCACAGCCCGGTGCTTGTGTTGCTGATATTAACAAGGATTTTGAGATATTTTGCGATGCCTCGCGCAAAGGTTTGGGTTGTGTCTTGATGCAAAACAAGAGAGTGGTAGCCTATGCCTCACGCCAGTTGAGACCGCATGAGGAGAACTACCCTACCCATGATTTAGAGTTGGCAGCCGTAGTGCATGCTTTAAAGATTTGGCATCATTATCGATGGGTAACGGATGTGAGGTTTACGGATCATAAGAGTCTCAAATACATCTTTACCCAGTCAGAGCTTAACCTCGAGCGAGAGGAGGTGGTTAGAGCTGATAAAGGATTATAATGTGGGCATACATTATCATCACGGGAAAGCTAATGTTGTTGCAGATGCCTTGAGCGAAAGGTATCTGCAATTCGGTGATGGTTCGAGAGAGTCACCGACTTTGCATGAGAATTTGAAGCTTAACCTTGAGTTGGTTGAGCGAGGATTTTTGGCACTATGGAGATGCGACCTACTTTGGATGGTCGATTCGCGGGCTCGGTCGGATGATGAGGCATTTCAATGGATCGAAAGAACTTAAGTGAAGGTAAAGAGTCGGGATTTTGGTGGATGACCAGGGAACCTTGTGGTTCAAGCGGCGTTTGTGTGTGCCCAACAAGCAAGAACTAAAGGATGTGTTGTTAAAAGAGGCTCATGAGTCATTGTATTCGATTCATCGAGCAGTACCAAGATGTACGGGACATTAAGGATAAGTATTGGTGGCCAAGCATGAGCGTGAGATCGTTGAGTATGTAGCCCTTTGTGATGTTTGTCGAGAGTAAAGGTAGAGCACGAGAGACTGCGGGTTTGCTCTGACCATTGAAAGTTCCCAGTGGAAGTGGGAAGAAATTGGTATGGACTTTATAGTCGGTTTGCCTAAGACCAAAGAGGGCTATGATTCGATTTGGGTCATTGTGGATCGATTGACCAAGGTTGCTCATTTTATTCGATTAAGGCGACTTACGGTGGTGACAGATTGGCGAGCTATATATGTCGAGATTGTCGGTTGCATGGTGTGCCCAAGAAGATTGTGTCGGATCGTGGATCGCGATTCACCTCCGATTTTGGGGTAGTTTCCATAAGGCTATGGGAACTCACGAATTCAAGATAAAGACATATCACCCCAGACGGATGGTGACAGGCGAGTTAATCAGTTACGGAGGACATGTTGAGAGCTTTGTGTGCTTGATCATGGGTCTAAGTGGGACGATTGTTTACCTTTTGCGAGTTCTCATACAATATGATTATCGAGGCTAGTTTGCGAGATGTCACCGTTTGAGGCATTGTATGGCAGAAATGCAGACCCCTCTCAATTGGAAAGAGGCGGGAAGGTCGAGTTTTTGGCCCGCATTGTTTGAAAGAAGGCGAGGATAAGGTCCGCTTGATACAGAGACAGTTGAAAAGCGCGAGGCGAGACAGAAGAGTTATGCGATACAGGCGAGAGGCGAGTTTTGAGCTAGGCGATTTTGTGTATCTTAGGATCACACCATTCAAGGGTGTGAAGAGGTTTCAGCTAAAGGAAGCTTGCAGAGATATGTTGGTCCGTTCAGATTCTCAAACGCAGGGAGAGGTTGCTTATCGATTGGAGCTACTGCGTCCTTGATGGGGTACATGGCGTCTTTCATGTGTCCCGGTGAAGAAGTGCTGCGCGTGAGAGGAGGTTGTGCGATTGAGGCCGTTGACTGCGGGAGGATCTGTCGTACAAAGAGCACCAGTCAATATCTTGGAAGTGTCGAGCGAGTCACCGGAATAAAGTGGTCCGTTTTGCAAAGTCGGTGGAGCAACCATTCGAGGAGGAAGCCACAGGAGCGCGAGGAGGATCTCGAGCGGAGTTCGAACCTATTCTCTTAGTTGGCCCAGATCTCGGGGTCGAGATCTCGTTTAAGCGGGTAAGGTTTGTAACATCCTGTTTTTCTGAGATTTTTAAAGTCTGGATTTTAAAAATGAATTTTTTGGAATTTTCTGAATTTAATTGAAGCTTCAAATGAATTTTTAAAGTTTTAAATGATTTAATATGATTAAAATAAACATTAACATAAGTGGGAAATATTTTATTTGTGTTCCTCAGGTCTCAAGGAATTTTCGGTATTTTTGGGATTTATTTGCTATTTTCTAGAGCTTTTAGAAGTTTATTTGAATTTCGGAAAAAGAAAAGAAAAGAATTAAACCTCACCGCCGATCTCCCTCTCTCGCCACGCGTCGCCCATCCGCGCGCCGCCGCCGCCGTACCCTTTCCCCACACCAGCTCGCCCGCGCCCGATCCGCCCGCGCCACGCGTCGCGCGATCCGCGCGGCGGCGGGCGGCGTGCGCCGCACCGCCCGCACCCCGCCACGCCCTCGGCCGCCCGTCGCCGCCGCGCGATCTCCGCCGTCGTTCTCGCGCCACGCGCAAACCTAACCCTAACCCGCGCGTCGCCCACGCCGTCGGATGCGCCACGCGGCGGCACCGGCAGCGTCCCCTCGGCCGCTCGATGCCGTCGGATCACGCCTCGTGGCGAATCGGCCGCCCAAACCGTGCGTCTGCGTCGCGCGCCGTGCCGAACTCCTCGGTTCGCGTGTTAAAACTCGCCGTTCGTCCTCGGTTCGTGTGCCGACACCCGAGCTCCCGCCGCCGCTCCTCGCGATCCTCGCGCCGCGCGCCGCCGAGCGCTCCGCCGCCGCCGTGCAGCGTCTCGCCGTCGCGAGGTCGCGGAGCACCACCGCCCGCGTCGCCGCCGATGAGCCCCTCGCGCCGTTCGCCGCGTCGCCTCGGTCGCCTCGCCCTTGCCTCGCCTCGCCTCACCACGGCGCGTCTGCGTCCGCGCGCGCGCGCCGCGTCGCCTCGCGCCGCGCACGCCCGCCACGCGTCGCCGATCCGCTCCTCGCGCCGGCCACGCGTCACCGCCGGCGCGATCCGCCCTCGCGTCGCCGATCCGCCGTCGCACAATGCGCGCGCGCAATCCTCGCGTCGCTCGGATCTGGACCGAAGGTCCAGATCGTGCCGCGTGGCTTGCCCAACGCCGTCGGATCCCCGCCGTCGCGCCGCGTCGTGCCGCGTCAGCTAGGCCACGTCAGCCCTAGCTGACGTGGCATCCCACGTGGCATGCCACGTCAGCGCCACGTCAGCCGTGACCCACCCACAGGTGCCACGTGGCAGCCACGTCAGCTGCCACGTCAGCCGCCACGTCACCCGTGCCACGTGGCACCATATCTTCTTTGCCACGTCGGTAGCGTCCCGCCGCGTAGCCCGCCGCCCCGTGCTTTGTTTCGTGGACCGAGTCCACGGTGGACTCGGAATTTCGTGGACCGGGTCCACGGCCTTTGTAACTTTTCCGTTTTCCCGAATTAATTTTAGAATTAATTTTCCGGGAGCCCGTTCTCCTCCGTCCTAGCTCCGATTGACCCCGTTCTTTTTTCTAAATTCATCTAAAATCAAGCTCTAGCTGTTGGTTCTGGTTTTGTGAATTTTGGAGTTCATTTGCTTATTATTTTATGTGTTTCTTTGTTTTCGGTCGTTCTCTCTCTCGTTAGATTCGGATTCCGGAGGAGTAGGTTTCGCGCCAGAAGACCAGGAGTACCCCGCTGAGCATAACGAAGGCAAGTCGTGTCCCTTGATCATGTTGAACCCAATTTTGCAAACTATTATTTAATTATTTTGTTTTAAATTACATTGCATTGCTATTTTTATTCAAACCTTTGCACAGGTAGTTATCGTCCCAATTGAAATTATACCTCCTTGATACTTTGGAATACCATGATGCCATTGTCACCATAGGTTGGGTAATCTATTAGTGATGCTAGTTTATTTGTCACATGGGTTGGTGCGATTAGATTGCTTAGCGGTTTATATTTACGATTGATCTCATCACACATGTTAAATTATTAATTTGACTTAATGACATATGGAGCGTGGTTGGTGCCACGTATATTAAAATTTGTGCCACGTCATTGGTGTAGCGTTGGCTTGGTTATACAAATTGGTTTTGCACTCGGCGAGTGATCGTGCGAGAAAGGGGAAATGCGGTTGTACTTTGGGGATGTGGTAGTCTCGCCGGGTAATGTTAAGGACTTAACTTTGTGCGCCATTGATCTCGAGCTTAATCGTGCAAACCACATGTCTATTATGGGATGGACTGGCTGATTAATTTGTAATATTTCAATCCAATTCGCCATTGTGATGGACATGGTTCTTGATTTCCATGTGGCGCAAGGGGGTGTGATCACGAAACCTAGCGGGCGAGGATTGTGTTGAGGTAGAGCATTGTAAAGGCCTTGTTGTGATTTCCTTAGGCCTAGGCTAATCACATCGTGTGGGTGCAGTTGTGCAACCTCTGCGAGTGTAAAACTATTCGAATAGCGCGTCCTCGGTCATGGACATTGCTCGGGATTTCACACGAGGGTTAGTGTTTCATTTATAACTTGGTGGATTATGTTGGTAGTGGGCGGGTAGTCCTTTGTTGGCTTAACTTGTGGATTGGTGTTCACAAGCGGTTTATGTTTATTCCTTTGATTATTTCTTATTACTGTTTCTAGTTAACTTTCGTTTTCAAGATTATTTAATATATTTCATCAATGAATGCCTTTATGCAAATTAACCTTTCAGCCTTCCATTGGTAAGCCTTACATGTTATATTGCATTCATTGTTACAAGCGACTTCTTGAGTACCGATGTACTCACGGCTTTACGCCTATGTTGCTCGATTGAGGAGAGGAGTACTATCGCAGGAGGTGCGGAAGGAGAGTACTACGGCGACTTCACGGATTAGGCCGTTCTCCACTCGATAGCTTTGTGGCTTGTCGATTGGTCGCTACGCTTTATTTTGGATTTCATTGCTATTTTGTTAAGCCCTTAGGCTAGAGTTATTGTAAGCTTGGCCATAAGGTCGTACCTTTGATATTTTATCAATATTCGAGTTTTCCTTTATTATTGTCGTGTGTATGGTGTGGCGACATCTATGTTTATTGTGTGCACTAGCGTGATCTGGACTAGTGCGGTTTACTGAGAGACCGAATTTGCATATTCGGGATCGGGCGTGTGGTGTGGCGGAAGCGGAGTCTGGCGGCGCGCTTGCGCGACGGATGGCCGACGCGTCGAGGAGAGGGAGATCGGGCGGCGGGGTTTATTTCTTTTTCTTTTTTTTCCAGAAATTCAAATAAACTTCTAAAAGCTCTAGAAAATAGCAAATAAATCCCAAAAATTCACCAAAAATACCAGAAAATCCCTTGAGACCTGAAGAACACAAATAAAATATTTTCAACTTATGTTAATGTTTATTTTAATCATATTAAATCTTTGAAAATTCTAAAAATTCATTTGAAGCCTGACCTGGGCAGTTTTCAACCTTTCCTGTATCAAGCGGACCTTATCCTCAGCTTCTTTCAAACAGTCTGGACCAAAAACCTGACCTTCCTCCGTCTCTTTCCAATTGAGAGGGGTCCTGCATTTCCTGCCATACAATGCCTCAAACAGTGACATCTGCAAACTGGCCTGATAACTGTTGTTGTACGAGAATTCTGCAAAAGGCAAACAACTGTCCCACTTGGAACCATGATCAAGCACACAGGCTCTCAACATATCCTCCAAAATCTGATTTACTCGCTCTGTCGACCATGCATGCGGGGTGATATCTTTGTCTTGAAATTCAGGTGAGTTCCCATAGCCTTATGGAAACTACCCAAAAACGGGAGGTGAACTGCGATCCACGATCTGACACAATCTTCTTGGGCACACCATGCATACTGACAATCCTCGACATATATAGTTCTGCCAATCTGTCACCATTGTAGGTTGTCTTAACTGGAATAAAATGAGCAACCTTGGTCAATCGGTCCACGATGACCCAAATCGAATCATAGCCCTCTTTGGTCTTGGGCAGACCGACTATGAAGTCCATACCAATTTCTTCCCACTTCCACTCGGGGACATTCAATGGCTGTAGCAAACCCGCAGGTCTCTGATGCTCTGCCTTTACTCTCTGACAAACATCATAAAGGGCTACATACTCAGCGATCTCACGCTTCATGCTGGGCCACCAATACTTATCCTTAATGTCCTGGTACATCTTGGTACTACCTGGATGAATCGAATACAGTGACTCATGAGCCTCTTTTAACAACACCTCCTTTAGATCTTGCTTGTTGGGCACACACAAACGCTGCTTGAACCACAAGGTTCCCTGGTTATCCACTGAAAATCCTGACTCTTTACCTTCACTTAAGTTCTTTTTGATCCATTGAAATGCCTCATCATCCGTGAGCTTTGTGAATCGACCATCCAAAGTAGGTTGCATCTCCATAGTTGCCAAAAATCACGCTCAACCAACTCAAGGCTAAGCACGAAATTCCTCATGCAAAGCTGGCTGACTATCTCGAACCATCACTGAATTGCAGTATACCTTTCTGCTCAAGGCATCTGCAACAACATTAGCTTTCCCAGGATGATAATGTATGCCTACATTATAATCCTTTATCAGCTCTAACCACCTCCTTGCCTGAGGTTAAGCTCGGACTGGGTAAAGATGTATTTCAGACTCTTATGATCCGCGTAAACCTCACATCTGTTACCCATCAGATAATGACGCCAAATCTTTAAAGCATGCACTACGGCTGCTAACTCCAAATCATGGGTAGGGTAGTTCTCCTCATGCGGTCTCAACTGGCGTGAGGCATAGGCTACCACTCTCTTGTCTTGCATCAAGACACAACCCAAACCTTTGCGAGAGGCATCGCAAAATATCTCAAAATCCTTGTTAATATCAGGCAACACAAGCACTGGGCTGTAGTCAAACTCTCCTTAAGTTTCTGAAAACTTTTCTCGCACTCTAGCGTTCAAGTGAATTTCTTTTCCTTCTTGAGCAACTGTGTGAGAGGTCTGGCCACACTGGAGAATCCCTCAATAAAGCGACGGTAGTATCCTGCCATACCCAGAAAACTCCTGACCTGGGTAACTGAAGTGGGTGACTGCCAATCCAAAACATCACTTACTTTCCCTGGGTCAACTGCGACTCCTTCTGCTGTCAACACATGCCCTAGAAAGGCGACTTTCCTCATCCAAAACTCACATTTGCTGAACTTTGCATACAACTGATTATCTCTCAATTTCTGCAATGCTAATCTCAAGTGCTCCTGATGTTCCTCCTCATTCTTGGAATATATCAAAATGACGTCAATGAACACAACGACAAACTTGTCCAAATATTCCATAAATACCTTATTCATCAAATACATGAAATATGCTGGGGTATTGGTCAAACCAAAAGACATCACTGTGAACTCGTATAGACCATAACGAGTCGAGAAGGCTGTCTTGGGTATGTCCTCCTTGCGTATCCTCATCTGATGATATCCTGACCTCAAATCAATCTTGGAGAACACTCCTACTCTCTTAAGCTGATCAAACAGGTCATCAATCCTGGGCAGAGGGTACTTATTCTTGACGGTGACCTCATTAAGTGCTCTGTAGTCCACACACATGCGCTGACTACCATCCTTCTTCTTGACGAACAACACTGGCGCTCCCCACGGGGATGAACTCGGTCTGATGTAACCCTTATCCAAAAGCTCCTGAATTTGCTTCTTCAACTCTGCTAAATCATTGGCTGGTATCCGATAGGGTCTCTTGCAAATCGGAGCGGTACCTGGCGCAAGCTCAATCAGAAACTCAACCTCCCTCTCTGGTGGCATACCTGGAAGATCATCTGGAAACACGTCGGGGTACTCCCTGACAACTGGTACATCCTCCAACTGGATCACCTTGCTCTGGCAAATCATGACTGGCTCTGGCTGACATTCACTGGCTGCGAATCACACCTTAACTCCATCTGAATTGGTTAAGGTCACTGCTCTGCTCCCACAGTCTAACACTGCCTGCTGCTTCTGAAGTCAATCCATTCCCAAGATTACATCTAGAGACTGCATATTCAACAAAATCGTTGGCCCGAACTCAACTCCACTGAATGGTTATCCTAACTCAGGACAACCTAGGTTGGATCTCAACTCGGATCCGGGATTGGATTAAAAGAAGCAGATCCAAGAGCAACGATTTTCAATTGTTGCTTTAAAGCAAAACTCAGAAACAAGCGAATGCGAAGCTCGAATCAAATAAAGCGTGGCGAGGCCCGAATGTACTAGGAGCGTCATCGATCCTGGCGTGCGGTGCTGCTGGGCATCCTCTGCGGTGGCGTGGTTCACGACCTCTCACCACCGCCCTGCCGGCTGTCCCGATGCGGGGTGCTCCTCGCCCTGCTCTGGGGTAGAAGTGCGGCCGGGTGTGACTCCCAAGTCGAAGCGAAGCGGCGTCGGGGCACGCCTCGAGGGCACTTGCTAGCATAGTGTCCCACCTCATGACACTTGAAGCAAGTGACGAATTTCTTGAATTATTGCTCTTCTGTTGCTGCGACCATTGGAACCACCGGGACGCCCATCTGGCCCAGCCCAGCGCGGTGTCAGTGGGGTCAGGAAACACGAGGCTGCTGCTGCTGCTGGCTGCTGCGGCACTCGTGCGAGCTAGTAGGAACGAGCGAGGCCTGCGGGATAGTGCGGCTGTGATCCTGCTGAATCAACCTCCTCTTGCGAGACTCCTCGAGTTCGCGGCGACTCTCCTCGATGAGAATGGCCTTATCCACCAACTGCTGAAAACTAGCATAGTCGTTACCTCGACTTGCACCTTCAAAGCTGGGTTCAAGCCTTTCTTGAACCTCTTACGTGTTTGCATCGGCGCTACATCCTCGGCGCGTAGCGAAGCCAAGCTGAGTGAATTTATTGAGATATTCACTCACTTGTGAGTTCCTCTCTTTGGAACTCCCGAAACTCATCCTTCTTCATCTCGACCACTCCATCCATGACATGAGCAGTATGGAAGGCTTTGGCGAACTCCTTCCAAGTGATGTTGTTCTGGTTCTCATGGGCGGCACAGATGGTTCTCCCACCACTCTCTGCTGGTCCCTCAAGGCGATGTCTTTGCATATAATACCTTCTCTCTGTTGGTGCAGGCCAAGTTCGATTTCTTCTCAAGCGAACGGACCCAATCGTCGACCTCCAAAGGCTCGGCGAATTGGAGAAAATAAGCGATCTCGTCCTCATGAACTCTGCATAGTTGGATTTCGACGAGGAGTCTTGGTGGCGATCTTGGCTCTGGTCTTTGTCATTTGCATCATAGTCTGCATACCCTACATCATGGTTTGCATCATGTGAGTCTGGGCCATCAAAAAGCGGCGAGGCGGGATCCAAGGTAGGTGGTGCGCTACGCCTTGCTCTCTCTGGTCTGGTTACTTTGATTGCGGTGGAGGAGTTCTGGTATCAACCATCTTGCTCAAAAGAAAACAGCTATTTGACTGACCAAAGGTAAAAGACGAGAGGGAAAAAGCATAGATAAGAGGTAACTGCGTCTAAGGGGGTTTTGCTTAATGGAAACCTAACCTAAACAAACACTTAGCCAAAAGGCTAACAAAGAAACTGAACAAAATAAACTCCATTAAAAGATTGACATGATCGCAATATAATGCTTTTAAGGCAATATTTGCAGCTCACATCACACTCAACTGCAAATAAAATCCAACGTGTCTACTCGCACTATCTACTCTGAAGGCTCCCACTCGGGTCCTGACAAATAGGGTACACTACTATCGTCCTCAGAATCGCTGTAGACAACCCACGAGTTGCGGATCGGCGGCGACTGCTCTCTGACTGGGGCTGGGGTGAACCGACTGAGGTAGGCGCGACGATCTCCGGTAATACGACGTCTCTCCTCCAGGCTCGGCGGTGTAGGCGACGGTAGAGGTACTGGCGACTGCGGTCGGGGCTCCTCCCAGACTGGCTCCGGTAGTTTAGGGGTGACTCCGTACTGCTCCTTGAACTTCCGGACGAGTCTGGCCATGTTGATCTTGTATAGCTTGCAAAGGCGACGAATGGCTTTGTGCGCAACTCCTTGTGCTGACATCTCTCCACCGCACCGCGATCTTGAAGCTATGATGTATCACACCTTGCCGGTCGGGTGGTGAAGTATACCCTAGAGATGCTCCTGATACGTTGACCTTTATGCTTCTCGTCCTTGGTGAGGTAGACAGGCAATCTCTTCATTCCGAGGCTCGCATGAAGCGTAGAAGTGATCTCCATCCTCCTGTCGGGCTGTAAGAAGCTTGGGACATCTAATGCATTTATAAAGGAAAGATCAGTTTATAACTTTATGAAAACAAATTTTGCAAGAGTTGGGGCGAGAGACAAGAATCCTTAAGAATGAGGTAAGAAGATAAAGATATTACTAAATATCAAATTTAGTTGGTTTGATTTAGAAAATAAATTTTTGGGCTACGACCAATCTAACTAGGGCTTCGTCCTACAGTCGATATGGCTCTGATACCATCTCTGCCGAGACCGAATATGCAAATTCGGTATCTCTGTAAACTGCACTAGTCGAGATCACGCTAGTGCACGATCAAACATAGATGTCATCACGATCATACACACGATAATAATAAAGGAAAACTCGAATATCGATAAAATATCAAAATGCGACCTTATGGCCAAGCTTACAATATCTCTAGCGGAAGGGCTTAACAAAATAACGTGGAAATCCAAAATAAAGCGTAGCGGCCAATCGACAAGCCCACAGGCTATCGAGTGGAGAACGAAGCCTAATCCGTGAAGTCGTCGTAGTACTCTCCTTCTGGAACCTCCTGCTGGTAGTACTCCTCTCCCTCAAGTGAGCAACATAGGCGTAAAGCCGTGAGTACATTGGTACTCAGCAAGTCGTTTGTAATAATGAATGCAATATAATATGCAAGGCTTACCAATGGAAGGCTGAAAGGTTAATTTGCATAAAGGCATTTATTGATGAAATATATTAAATAATCTTGAAAGCGAAAGTTAACTAGAAACAGTAATAAGGAATAATCAAAGGAATAAACATAAACCACTTGTGAACACCAATCCACAACTTAAACCAACAGTGAACTACCTGTCCACTACCAACATAAACCACCAAGTTATAAATGAAACACTAACCCTCGTGTGAAATCCCCGAGCAATGTCCATGACCGAGGACGTGGCTATTCGAATAGTTTTACACTCTGCAGAGGTTGCACAACTGTACCCACACGATGTGATTAGCCTAGGCCTAAGGAAATCACCAGAAGGCCTTTACAATGCTCTACCTCAACACAATCCTGCCCGCTAGGGTTTCGCATCACACCCCCCTTGCGCCACATGGAAATCAGCAACCATGTCCATCACAATGGCAGAATTGAGTTGAAATTTTAAAAATTAATCAACCAGGTCCATCCCATAATAGACATGTGGTTTGCACGATTAAGCTCAGATCAATGGCGCACAAAGTTAAGTCCTTAATATTACCCGGGCGAGGCTACCACATCCCCAAGTACAACCGCACTCCCCTTTCTTGCATGATCACTCGCGCGAGTGAAAACCAATTTGTATAACCCAAGCCAACGTCACACCAATGACGTGGCACAAATTTTAATACACGTGGCACCAACCACAGTTCCATATGTCATCAAGTCAAATTAATAATTTAACATGTGTGATGAGATCAATCGTAAATATAAGCCGGCTAAGCAATCTAATCGTACCAACCCATGTGACAAATAATCTAGCATCACTAATAAATTACCCAACCTATGGTGACAATGGCATCATGGTATTCCAAAGTATCAAGGAGGTATAATCTCAATTGGGGCGATAACTACCAGTGCAAAGGTTTGAATAAAAATAGCAATTCGATGTAATTTAAAACAAAATAATTAGATAATAGATTGTAAAACTGGGTTCAACATGATCAAAGGTTACGACTTGCCTTCGTTATGCTCAGCGGGGTACTCCTGGTCTTTAGGCGCGAAACCTGCTCCTCTGGAATCCGAATCTAACGAGAGAGAAAGCGACCGAAAACAAAGAAACACATAAAATGATAAGCCAATGAACTCCAAAATTCACAAAACCAGAACCAACAGCTAGAGCTCGATTTTAGATGAATTTAGAAAAAATAACGGGGTCAATCGGAGCTAGGACGGAGGAGAACGGGCTCCCGAAAAATTAATTCTAAAATTAATTCGGAAAAATCGAAAAAGTTACTGTAATGTGAACCCGATCCACGGGATTACCGGTCCACCATGAACCCGGCGCACGGAATAGTAAACGCGAGGGGGGCGACGGCGCTGACGCGGCGGGGCGCGCTGACGTGGCAGCAGCATGTGCTGCCACGTGTCACCCGGCTGACGTGGCTGCCACGTGGCTCGGGGGACGGCTCGGTGCTGACGTGGCGCTGACGTGGCGGCGACACGTGGCATGCCACGTCAGCTAGGGCTGACGTGGCGCGGCTGACGCGCGCGGCGCGGCGCGGCGGCGGCGGCCGGATCCGGCGGTCGCGAGGGCGACACGCGGCGAATCTGGACCGCCGGTCGGACCGGAAGCGGCAGCGAGGATTGGCGGCGCGGCGCGCGGCACGGCGGGATCGGCGGCGCGTGGTGGCTCGCCGCGCGGATGTCGCGCGCGCGCTGCTGGTGGGAGTGCGTCGGCGGGATCCGGCAGCGAAGGGGTGACGGGTGGCGTCTGGCTGGTGCCGTAGCCCCGATCGGGACGGACGGCGCGGATGCGCGGCGCGAGGCGGAGAAGCGGCGATGGCGGCGCGTGGCTCGGCACGCGCGCGCGGCGTCGCGGCGCTGGCGCGAAGTGCTGTGAGTGCACGGGGACCGAGGGCGCGCGCGCGGCGGCGTCCGCAGCGAGGCGGCAGGCGACACGAAGAAGAGAACCGGCGGGGGGGCTCACCGGCGGGTCTCGGCGGCAGCGACTGCTCCGGCGACCTCGGGCGACGGCGGAGACGCAGCACGGGCGGCGGCGGGCAACTCCGGCGGTGGGCTAATTGTTGAGGTGGCCAACTTGAGATAAATGAGTTGGTGTGTTGGGCAATGATTTGGAAATCCTTGGTTCAAGGAAGTTAATTTATTCAAAGAAATAGAGTGGGAAATATTTGTTATCTCGATTAGTGAAATGCTCGCTTGATTCTTGTTTATCTTTGTGTGTTTTGGCAGAGGTCATCGCAAATTGAATTGTTTGATATTGAGCGTAGTCTTTTCCAGCTAGGAAAAGACAATGATTGTTTTGGTCTGTCGAGTGATTTTCATTCTTGGCTTATGTGGTGTGGTTTCTCCAATTGTCTACTTGGAGAGTGGAAAAATATTTTGTGGTGAATCCTTTGGTTTGGATCGTGGTCCTTTGAAGGGCAGCTAGTTGCTAGTGTTTTGCTTGAGAATCCTTTATTCTCCTTTTGATGGGTTTGCTTTGTAAAAGATATTGTTTGTGCTTCAAGTAGAATGATATGAGTGGAATCTGTGGTCAAATTCTTTTAAAGGGGTACAATGTATTATCCCAATTATAATAAATAGAGAAAAAAGTTTAAGAAGGAAGATGGTATTAGAAAGTGGTTTAATAGTAAATCATGAGAAAATTTTTGCGAAGATGGTAGGACCTGTTGGCCGCTTAGAGCTGGCCTAAGTGTTATGCGGACGTTCGGCTTAGACCAACATGAATCGTGGACTCGCCGGAACTAGCCGGGAGGAAGAGGGCCATCAAGCATGTGAAGGCCCTCTAGATGAACCAGTCCGAGCGGGAGGCGATGTGGAAGCTTGAAGACCGGATGCATAAGAAGAGCCCAAGCTCCTAGAGGCGGAAGAGTACCCGTAGTTGTTGTTCCCTTAGGATGTTCTATCCTTAGGATGCTCTATCCTTTGGTTGTTCTTTCCTTTATTGTTCTTTTGTCTCGTGGGTTGAGGAGTTAGATTCGAGGACGAATCCTTTTTAGGTGGGGAGAATGTAATATCCTAAACGTCGTTTCGGCGTCGGTTTCTAAATTAATCGCGGAGTTGCCCGGATTTTCGATAAATCGCGGGAGGTGAAAATAAATTCTTCGGAATAGTCTAAAATAATAAAAGAGAATTAAAATAATTAATTAAGAGGTTTTGGGTTATCCGGAGGGATGGGCCAGCCATTTTGGGCCAGACAGCCCAAACGGGGGCCCGTACCCCCTCCCAAACCCTAGCACCCTCTTTATAAACCCTCTCCCTTGGCTCCTCTCCCCTTTTCCCCACCTGGCCACCACCCCCATCTCCTCCCTACGCCTCCACCTCTTCCCCATTGCTGCTGCCCATGGATGCGAAGGCGGAGAGGAAGGAGAAGAAGGAGAGGAAGAGAAGGAGGAGAAGAAGGGAAAGAGATGAAGTGGAAGAGAGGGGTGATCCCAATCCCTAGGTAAATTTTCCCCCACCTCAATTTCTCTGTTTTATGCTGAAATTAGGGTTCTTAGCCCCAGATTTGAAGGGATTAGCATTTTGGAAAACCCAATTAGAGAATCCTGATCTTGCTGTCTGTAGATTGAATCGTGCGATGTTACTGTTCCTGCAGTTTCGACCCCTAAAAAGATTTTTCCCGAGGGTCTCCCCAAAAGGAAAAACGTAGAGGACGACGATACGCATCTACTGTATGTTTTTCACAATTTTTGGCCACGTAATTTAGGCGTACCAGGGTCTGGAATCTCGCTGTCCGTCAGGGGAGCTGTGAGAGACAGAGTGCTGTTCAGATGGGAATTAGGGATAGAAAATGAATTTTATATTTTTGGTCACCATTGAGAAAGTTTTAGAGAATTTGATAATATAGCTTCTGTATAAAAATCAAAATTTTTATAGCCCTACTCTGTTGTTGGGAGGCATTTGAATCTGACTGTCCTGACTGTTAGAACAGAGGATGATCTCTGTTTAGGGCAATGAGATACACCATGCTAAGAACAAAATAAAAATATGTGATCTACATGAAAAGTGTGGGTAATTAAGTGAGGAATCTAGATATATATCTTTTGCTGTGATTAGTTTTATATTTTTAAAGATAGAAAAATGTTAAGCAGCGCCGCTGCAGTGGGAAGATCGTAGAACCGTTACGCGGGGAAGGATGTTGTGGGGTTTAGGGTTTTGGCGATACTTCTCTTTGAGAGTCATGATTGTATTGCTGTGTATTGTGCTGAGAGGTACCTTTTTGGATAGGTGGATTTGCTTCTGATCGAGCGTGATCTCGTAAACCGCGGTAGAGGCAAGTAAGCGTAGCGGATGTGCTACCGTTTAACCCGTTATTCTTACTACTTGCAATATGCATGATTTTTCGTATTGATAAAAGATATGCCATGATTACATGTTTTCTAAGGAAGAATGTGGTAGCAAGATATTAATCAATTGACATGTTTGGTTGAGTTTTGGTAGTATTGCGGTAATTTGCTTAATGAGCTAATTGTGGTATATGAAAGTAAATGCGTGGTGGTTATGATGATATTTTCTTATTGTTAAATTCATGAGAATCAATTTAATGCCCTTGAAGTTGGTATTATTGTGGCTTTAGTGGTAGTATTCTTAATGAATACTTGTGGTCGTATTGTGGTTTTTGTGGTATGATACACTATAGATCGATTGATTATGATCTTGGTGAATCGAATGTGGAATATGTGGTTGACCTTCGTGGTTAAATTCTTGTGGTTTATGATTATCATATCATTCATAACATGTCATGACATTGCATTGTGGATGTCGCGCTTATAGCGCGCCGTGCAGTCTGACATCGTGCATTGCCGTAGCACGATGCACACTTTTACCTTGTTGGGTAAAGGTGTAGTGGAGCATAGCATGCATATGCATTGCATTGTGGAAAGATCATTTGTATACTTATGCAATATATTGTGGTGAAGTTATTTTACAAACAACTGCAACTTTATAGTTGTGATGCGGAATTGGCTCATGGGAGTCACTTGTGGTATGAGGAAAGTGGTTGTGGTCGTGGTTTTGGGATTCATCCCTTGTGGCATGGTTGGGGTTGTGATTGCGGTATGAGATTCTTTTCTCTTGTGGTAATTGTTGATAGCAGTTGTGGGCGAGAAATAATAAAGTTAGTGAGGTAAAACATGCTAATGTTTTATGGTCATTAGTAGTGGTAGTGGTGGATGATATGAAGTAGTTAATCCAGATTTATATGCTAATGTTTTATTCTTGTTGGTAGTAAATATGATTGAGGCTATAAATGTGGTCATTGTGGGAAATGGATATTGATGCTTAATATCATTGTAGTTTAATTAGCTTGATAATGAATGTGGATGCACAATGTGGATGTGGACAAATGGATACTTTAATGATGTTGTATATTTGTTTGTAGTCCGAATAGCTGTTAAGCAGTTTGCTTCTTTGAGATTTTATCTCACCCTTGTTTTTCCCCCTACAGGTGATTCATGAGCATTCATGGGATGGGTAGAGCGGTACCACAATAATGCACTTGGTTTATAAATTCATGATGTAATAAAGTCGATGGAATTCTAGCCAAATGCCTAGCTATCCGTGGATGATTGTTTTAGTTAATACTGACGAACTTGTGATCTATTGATTAGTCTGCTAGAGGTTGTTTCAAATATTGAACTTGTTATCGTTATCTTTATTTCCTTAGTTGATTATGCTTCCGCTTAATGCTTCATGTCTAGAAATTTGTAGCCGGAATAAATTATCTTGAAATTTTTGGCTAGCTGTAGAGTGGTTTAGTAGCATCCCAGGGCGATGTGGATCCTGGGGTGTTACAGTTTTGCTTTAAAGCAACGGTTGAAAACTGTTGTTCTTGGATCTGTTCTTTTAATCCAATCCCTGGGTTCCAAGTTGAGCACGAATCTAGGCTGTCCAGGAGTTAAGATAACCATTCAAGAAGTGGAGTTCAGTGCCAATCTGATATCGTTGGACATCCAGTCTTTAGATGCGATCTTCGGTATGGATTGGTTTAAAAAACACTAGGCAGTGTTAGATTGTAGAAGCAGAGTAGTAACCTTAACCAGTTTCGACGGAAAGAAAGTAAAGTTTGCAAGGTTATGGTTTGCCAGAGCAAAGTGATCAAGTTGGAGGATGTGCCTGTATTCAGAGAGTACCCCGATGTGTTTCCAGATGATCTTCCAGGCATGCCACCAGAGCGAGAGGTTGAGTTCCTGATCGAGTTAGTTCTAGGCACCACTTCGATTTCCAAGAGACCCTACCGGATGCCTGCCAATGACTTAGCAGAATTGAAGAAGCAAATCCAGGAGCTGTTGGACAAAGGTTATATCAGGCCAAGTTCATCCTCGTGGGGAGCGCTAGTGTTGTTTATCAAGAAAAAGGATGATAGTCAGCGCATGTGTGTGGATTAATGATTTGTTTGATCAGCTTAAGGGAGCAGGAGTTTTCTCCAAAATTGATTTGAGGTCAGGATACCATCAGAAGAGGATTTGAAAGGAGGATATACCTAAGACAGCATTCTCGACTTGTTATGGTCTGTATGAGTTAAAGTGATGTCCTTTGGTTTGACCAATGCTCCAGCCTATTTTATGTATTTGATGAATAAGGTGTTCATGTAATATTTGGACAAGTTCGTTATTGTATTCATTGATGATATTCTGATAAGGATGAGAGAGAGCATGAGGAACACCTGAGGATGACATTGCAGAAATTGAGAGAACATCAGTTGTATGATAAGTTCAACAGGTGTGAGTTTTGGATTAAGAAAGTCGCCTTCCTAGGCCATGTGATGTCAGCAGAAGGAGTCGCAGTTGACCCCAGAAAGGTAAAAGATATTTTGGATTGGAAGTCACCTTCATCAATGACTCATGTCAAGAGTTTTCTGGGTATGGCAGGATATTACCGTCGCTTTATTGAAGGATTTTTCAGTGTAGCCATACCCCTTACATAGTTGCTTAAAAAGGAAAACAAATTTACTTTGACGACAGAGTGTGAGAAAAGTTTTCAAAAACTAAAAGAGAGTTTGACCACAGCCCCAGTGCTAATGTTGCCTGATATAAATAAGGATTTTGAGATTTATTGCGATGCTTCTCGCAAAGGATTGGGATATGTGCTGATGCAAGAAAAGAGAGTGGTAGCATATGCATCACGCCAGTTGAGACCACATGAGGAGAATTATCCTACACATGATTTGGAGCTAGCAGCCGTAGTGCATGCCCTCAAGATTTGGCGTCATTATCTCATGGGTAACTGTTGTGAGATTTACACGGACCACAAGAGTCTGAAGTACATCTTTGCCCAGGCCGAGCTCAACCTCAGGCAGAGGAGGGGGTTGGAGCTCATAAAGGATTATAATGTTGGAATACATTATCACCTAGGGAAGGCCAATGTGGTTGTAGATGCTTTGAGCAGGAAAGTTTATTACAATATAGTAATGGTCTAGGAAAGTCAGCCAGCTTTGCATGAGGAGTTTCAAAAGCTTAGTTTGGAATTGGTTAAGCAAGAATTTTTAGCCATAATGGAGTTGCAGCTAACTTTGGATGGTCAGATTCATCAGGCTCAGTCAGAGGATGAGGCATTTCAGCGGATCAGAGTAAACATGAGAAAAGGAAAAGAGTCAGGATTTACAAAGGATGAGTAAGGAACCCTGTGGTTCAAGCAGCGGTTGTGTGTGCCCAATAAGAAAGAGTTAAAGGATCTGTTATTAAAAGAAACCCATGAGTCATTGTATTCGATTCACCCAGACAGTACCAAGATGTACCAGAATATTAAGGACAAGTATTGGTGACCCAGCATGAAGCGTGAGATCGCTGAGTATGTGGCACTTTATGATATATGTCAGAGGGTGAAAGCCGAGCACCAGAGACCAGCAAGCTTATTACAACCATTGAGAATCCCCGAGTGGAAGTGGAAAGAGATTGGTATGGATTTCATTACAGGATTGCTAAAGATCAAAGAGGGTTATGATTCGATTTGGGTCATTGTGGATCGTTTGACCAAGGTTGCTCATTTCATACCCGTCAAGACAACTTACACTGGTGACAGATTAGCATAGATATATATATCAAGGATTGTCAGTCTGCATGGAGTGCCAAAGAAAATAGTGTTAGACTGTAGTTTTTATGAGGCTATGGGAACCTACCTAAATTTCAGCACAGACAGATGGTCAGACTGACCGAGTAAATCAGATTCTTGAGGACATGTTGAGAGCTTGTGTGCTAGATCATGGAGCCAAGTGGGACAGCTGTTTGCCTTTTGCAGAGTTTTCGTACGACAATAGTTATCAGGTCAATTTGCAGATATCACCATTTGAGGCAATTTATGGCAGAAAATGCAGGACCCCTCTCAATTGGAAAGAGATGGGGGAAGGTCAGGTGTTTGGGCCAAATTATTTAAAAGAAGCTGAGGAAAAGGTTCGTTTAATTCAGAAAAGGTTGAGGACTGCCCAAGCCAGGTAGAAGAGCTATGTAGACACCAGACGGCGAGAGTTGAGCTTTGAGCCAGATGATTTTGTGTATCTCCGGATCACACCATTGAAAGGTGTGAAGAGTTTTCAGTTAAAAGGAAAGCTAGCACCGAGATATGTTGGACCGTTCAAAATTTTGAAACGCAGGGGAGAGGTTGCATATCAGTTGGACCGAGATATGTTATTACCCTATTTGATTAAATCCCTCCTTGATAATTTTGTACACCATGATGCCATTGTCACCATAGGTTGGGAAATTTAAATAGTGATGCTATGTTAGATGTCACATGGGTTGTACGATTAGAATGCTTAGCCTGCTTAATTTATGAAAGGGCTTTATCATCGCATCTGAACAATTAATTTTACTTAATAAGATATAAAACCGTGGTTGGTGCCACAGCTATAAAATTTATGCCATGACATTGGTGTGTCATTGGTGTGGTTATACAAACTTGGTTTTCACTTGGGCGAGTGATCGTGCAGTAAAGGGGGAAGTGTGGATTCACTTCATGAGATGTGATAGTCTCGCCCAGGTAATATTAAAGACTTAACTTTGTGTGTCATTGATCTGAGCTTTATCGTGCAAACCATATGTCTAGTATGGGATAGACCTGGTTGATTAATTTGGGATGTTTTTGTTAGTGATATGCCCTAGAGGCAACATGGAGATGTTGTATATATCACATACTATGTTTATGATACATTACTTTGTTCCTTGGAATAGACATCATCATTATTGATCAATGAGTATGTGACTTATTCATGAGACTCTTAAATACTAAGATGTTGCTATTTCTAAATGATCCCTGATCGTATATCATATGAGGAACAAATATGATTCAAAGACAAAGATCAGCATATGTATTGATTGATGATCATGTCTCATGGATCATGGTATGGTGATACCAAATCAATAATATGGACATGTGTTAGTGAACATATGTTGGATAGACTGCCATGAGACAACTGCAGAGATTCCATGTGTCATCGGTTGGTCTCAAGTAGTGTTTATGTAGAGTCCTTAGACTTGAGATCATCATGGTTCCCAACATGAGTAGTAGCTTATTTTGGGACTACTAAACACTACTCCGTAATGGGTAGTCATAAAAGTAGTCTTCGGGTTTGCCATGAAACATGTAGTGGGATGTGAATGATCAAGATAGAATTTGCCCCTCCTTATGGGAGAGATATCTCTGGGCCTCGATGTAATGGATTATGAAAGTGCATGGCCATGCCAAGGTGATTGAGGAGTCAATCACAAGTTTATAATCCATCACGGAATCGAGAGAGTGATTGAGCTATTAAGAGGATGACACAGGTCTCGCCTTGAGCTCAATCTATATCGTGAGGCAAAGGGATTCGTACATGAGAGAACATTACAGGTTCAGCCGATATGATCTTTACATATACTTTGGGGTTAATATGTCTTACTAGAGGCGCTATTAACGGGGTGACCGGAAAGGCGTTTCGGGTCACGACCAAGTATATGTGAACCTACAGGGTCGCACGCTTAACGGGTTGGAACACTGATTCGAATATGATTCGGATATGGGCTCAATTCGGATAAAGATCCGAATAGACTCCTAATGGGCCTTGGTCCGCAAGGCCCATGTGAGGAGGTCTATATATATGGAGGCGAGGGTGAGGGTTTCGTCCTGTTAACATCTAGCAAAACCCTAGCCGCCACCTCCGAGCCAAACCCTAGCTGCTCACGAGTGCTAGTACACTCGCGATCGGCGTTCAGCCCGGGCGTGTGGATACGGTGGAGGCGCTGCTCGTTGCGATCTTGATCGGCGTGCGTGGAGGAGCGATCTGTTCGGGACGATCGGCTACTTCCACTACTACCTCGGCGCGTGATTGGATCGGTTTCCAATTCTTCTTCGCTGCGCTGCGCGTCTAAGTGGTAACGATCCATGATCCTTCCTTAGCATGATGTTCTTGGGTGCGCGGTAGAAAAGTTTTGTTTTCTGCTTCCGTAGCCTATGCGTATTCCTTTAGTTTTTACTTTAATCTCGCCATTGCGATGAACATGGTTGTTGATTTTCATGTGGCGCAAGGGGGGGTGTGATGCGAAACCCTAGCGGGCGGGATTGGATTGGAATTAAACTTTGTAAAGGCCTTGTTGTGATTTCCTTAGGCCGAGGCTAATCACATCGTGTGGGTACAATTGTGCAATCTCTATAGAGTATAAAACTATTCGAATAGCCGTGTC
Organism: Melocanna baccifera; assembly: GCA_036346265.1. NCBI lineage: Eukaryota > Viridiplantae > Streptophyta > Magnoliopsida > Poales > Poaceae > Melocanna > Melocanna baccifera. The sequence continues at coordinate 23,496,048 of CM070682.1, read as the reverse complement.
TCCGGTTATGGACAACGCTCGGTGATTTTACACGAGGTATAGTGATTTAATGAAAACTTGTGGATTGAGTCTGGTCAGTGAATGGTTACTTCACTGTTGGTTCAACTTGTGAATGGGAGGTTCACAAGTGGTTTATTGCAATTCCGTTGATTATTTATCTATTTGTTATTGTTTTATTTAAAGCTCGCTTTCAAATTATTTATCGTATTTACCATCAAATGTCATTTATGTAAATTAATCTTTCAGCCATCCATTGGTAAGCCTTGCATACTATATTGCATTCATTTGTTATAAACGACTTACTAAGTACCAATGTACTCACGGCTTTACGCCAATATTGCTCAGTTGAGGAGGAGGAGTATTACCAGCAGGAGGTACCGGAGGGAGAATACTTCAGCGACTTCACGAATTAAGACTTCGCTCCCCAGTCAATTGCCTGTGGGCATGTCGAATGGCTACTACGCTTATTTTGTTCTTTCTGCTGCTAATTTTGTTAAACCCTTTAGGCTAGTGAGATTGTAAACTTGACCATAAGGTCGTACTTTTGATAATTATTAATATTCGAGTTTTTCTTTTATCTTTAGCGTGTATATGGTTGTTTTGTCATTTATGTTTGACTGTGTGCACTAGCGTGATCCTAGACTAGTGTAGTATACACAGATAGTCCGAATTTGCATATTCAGATCTCGACAAGAAGCTAGTTTACATGAGTTCCTACAACTTTCGTTACTGTGAGCAAAATCATAAAAATTTATCTACCCCTCTGTAACTACACCTGAACAGCAACCAGTTTTAGACTACTCCTTTGCTACACAGCAAAGTTTTCGACTCTGCTGCACCCAAACCCCAATGCCAAAAAATCTAAAAAATTACAAAAGCTTGGTTTCGACGTCCTCTATAACTTGCATGTTGGCCAGATCCACAGAAAAAATCTTGTTGATGCTCTAATCTAGACGAATAGTCGCGCTGGACGAAACAACCTACATGTAGACAGCAGAATACCGCTAATCGGCTAATTACCCCGCTAGATCCCTACTAATCCCGTGCTATGAACCCTAATTATATCTAAAACAGGGAGAATTGAGGTGGGAAAAATTACCTAGGTGATCCCTCAAGATCACCCCTCTTCTCTCTTCTTCTTCCTCTTTCCTCCCATCCTTCTTCTCCCTTCTCTTCCTTCTTTTCTCCCTTCTCTTGATTGATCTCTCCTTTGCAACAAGCAGCAGGGCAGTAGGATGGGGAGGAGGTGGAGGCGCAAGGGGGAGTGGGGGTTGGCGGCCAAGAGGGTGGGAGAGGGATTCGGCTGCCTCCGCTCGTCAGATCGTAATCTTTGATCAACTCCAACCACCTCCGCTGCCTCAAATTCAGCTCTCACTGAATGAATATGTACTTAAGGCTCTTGTGATCGGTGAAGATATCACATTGTTCCCCATACAGGTAATGCCTCTATGACTTCAAACCAAAGACAACAGCTACCAACTCGAGATCATAAGTAGGATAGTTCTGCTCATGAGCCTTCAACTGTCTGGAAGCATAAGCAATAACTCGGCCTTCCTGCATCAACACACAACCAAAACCAATCCATGAAGCATTTGTGTACACCGTGAAATGCTTGCCACTCTTAAGCAAGCATAAGATGGGTGCATTCACTAGCTTGTTCTTCAGAGTTTGAAAGCCAGCCTCACAATCATTCGTCCACACAAAAGAAACCCCATTTTGCGTGAGTCTGATCATTGGCTTAGCGATGATGGAGAAATCCTGCATGAAGCGCCGATAATAGCCAGCAAGACAAAGAAAACTCCGGATCTCTGACACATTAGTTGGCCTTTGTCACTACACCACCGCAGCCACATTCTTTCGATCCACTGTGATACCATGCTGACTGATGGTATGACCAAGAAATCCCACCTCGGACAGCTAAAAAGCACATTTCTTTAGCTTCGCGTAGTAGTTATTCCTCCATAGGGCATCAAAGATCAGACTGAGATGTAACTCGTGATCCTCCTCTGTCTTGGAATAAACCAAGATATCATCGATTAAAACCACCACAAAAGAATCCAGGTACTTGTGGAGCATCCTGTTCATAGCTTCCATAAAGACAGCAGGGACATTTGTCAGTTCAAAAGACATAACGACAAACTTAAAATGCCCATACCTTGTGCTGAAAGCTGTCTTTTCTATATCCTCCTTCCTGATCCACAGTTGATGATACCCAGACTGCAAGTCGATCTTCAAGAATACCTTGGCACCCCTCAACTGATCGAAGAGGTCTTCAATATGAGGCAAAGGGTATTTGTTCTTGATCGTCACTTGATTATGTGCTCGATAATCCACAAGTGACTCTCATGAGCCACTTCCGCATTAAAACTGAGAAGTTGCATTTGTTTGCAAATAAATTCCACCACAATACATTGCATAAGTATGCAAATGAACTATCCACAATGTGCATCCACATTCATTAAACCTCCAAGACTTCCCACGAGTCAAGCCACATAAACCTTTCAACAGCTGGCATATGAATGCAGTTTCTCTATCCACAATGTAATGCATATGCATGCTATGCTCCACTGCACCTTTACCCAACAAGGTAAAAGTGTGCATCGTACTCTGACAATGTGCGATCTTTGTACGATCTGATCGCAGCTATAAGCGGCGACATCCACAATGTAATATCATGACATGCTATGAATGATATGATAATCATAAACCACAAGAATTCCAACCTCAAGGAGCATCAACATGATCCTCATGAATTTAACCTCAAGGAAATATCAACATATCCACCATGCATTTATTTTCATCTTCCGCAGTTGGCTCATTAAGCAAATACCACATGACTACCAATACTCATCCAAAGCATAACAAATGATTATTATTTTGCTACCTCAATATTATTTAGAAAATATGCAACTATGGCATACCATTTCAAATTACGAAAATCATATATATTGCAAGTAGTAAGAATAACAGGTTAAACGGTAGCACATCCGCTACGTTTACTTGTCTCTACCGTTGAAGCGAAGCAATCACGTGCATTCAAGAGCAACACCACCTGTTCAAAAGTACCTCTCAGCACAATACAATAGTAATGAAAATGTGACTTAAGAAGTAACGATGTCGCTAAACCCCAAAACACCACAACATCCCTCTCCGCTTAACGGTTCTACACTCTGCCCACTGCAGCAGCGCTGCTTAACATTTTTATATCTTTAAAAATATTAAACTAATTACAGCAAAAGATATATATCTAGAATCTACACTTAAATACCTTCACTTTTTATTTACAACACTTATTTTTAATTCACCACTAACAAGGTGTAATTTACCACACAAAACAGAGGATGTACTCTGTTCTGGCATTCTGGACAGCCAGTTTCTAATGCTTTCCAACCTCAGTACAAGGCTCTAAAAATTATAATTTTTATACAGCAGTTGTATTACCGAATTCTCTACAATTTTCACAATTGTGACAAAAAACATAAAAATCATCTTCTACCCCTAAACTACACCCGAATAGCAATCTGTTCCAGTCTGCACCCCTGATAGATAGCGAGGTTCCTGACCCTGATACGCCCAAATCCCGCAGCCAACAATTCTAAAAAAATATAGAAGATGCGTCTCGTCGTCCTCTACGATTTTCCTTTTGGGCAGACCCACAGGAAAAATCGTTTCGTGGGTGAAAACTATGCAAACAGTAACACTATGCGAATTGATCTACAGGCAAACAGCAGGGATTCTCTAATCGGAAATTCTAATTGCTAATCCCCACCAATTCTTAGGCTAAGAACCCTAATTACAACAAAATTAGAGAGATTTGGGATCAGAGAGAGTTACCTAGGGGATCACCCCTCTTCTTCCTTTTCTTCTTCTTCCTTCCTTTCTTCTCCTCTCTTTCTTCTCCTTTCTTCTAGCGCCAAGGGGCAGCAGCCATTAAGGGGAGGGAGGGGGCACAAGGAGAGGTGAGGGTGCTGGCTTGGGGGTGGGAAGGAGGGAGAGGGTGCGGCCAAGATAAGAGGGGCTAGGGTTAGGAGGGGAGGGGGTTTCGGCCACCCCTTGGGCCTTCTGGCCCAAGGTGGCAGGCCCACCCTCCCACCGGCCCGCTAACATGTTTTTTTAAATATCTTTTTCACACATTTTTACTTTATTCTATTCCATAAAATTTTATTTCTCCCCTTCCCGCGCTTTACCGAAAAATCGAGCGACTCTACAATTAATTTAAAACTGACTCCGAATTGACATTCAGGGTATTACATTGTCAAGTTGAGACATTAGCATGGTGCATAACTAATTTCAACTAACATCCTTGAAAGTGTAGTTGATTAATTTGAGGTTGTCTTGTTGTAGTTTCTTGAAGAATTGTGGTTAAGAATTTGTCGATACATGTTTAGAACTAATGAAGTTATTAAGGAATATGAAAAAAAAAGAACTGGTTTGATTATTATGATTGTTTAAATTTCTAATTTGTTGGATAAATTAGATTGTTTGGTCTTAAGTAATTAATCTAACCGTTCAGGGTGGTTAAGTAAGGAGGTGTTGGAATATTGTCTTAGTAATATTAACCTTTAATATGTCTTCTATTTACATACTTGATGAGCATATACAACCTCATATACTTTGACTTGGAGCACGTGAACAAAGGTTTTTGAGTCCTCCATCAAGTCTCGGAATTTAACATACTCTCTCTATCATCATAGTTCGCTTCTACATCGCGAAGTATCTGATCTAGATTGTCATCATACAGCCTATTCGAATCCGAACCATAGTACATATACTCCATCCCCTTATTCAACATATCCTCCTTAGTGGCTCTTGTAAAAGCAGACACGCCATTAATGTACTCTTCACTCACACGGTTCGCAGCATACATCAAGTTGTTACCACATGCATTGAGGCTTTGCTAGTTTAACACAAAAGCTATTTTCCCGGGAACCAATTATAACTAACAATTTTGACCAATTTGGCCTGCCCACATGATGGGAACTAATCACACATTGCCAAATAGATCTAAACCATCTTCAATTCTAGTCACCAAAAGTAGTCAAGAACTTGATAAATTTTCAATCACTCTTGCCAAATAGTGTCTTTTCACCAAATGGCCTGAAAACCTTACCTCCAGCTCAAAACAGTAGCCTAGATCTAGAATTCAAGACAAAGGGTCCGCAGTTTTGTGCGCAATTAATATAGTAGAATTATCATTTACGGTTTTTAATACAAACCGTTAGTGATGACTTAATTATCACAGATGGTTTGTATTATAAACTGTCTGTGATAAATCACAGATGGTTCACACTAAAAAAACGTCTATCATATTTGGTAACATCACAAATGGTTCATAGAAAAAATCATCTGTGATGCTTCATAGATAGATTTTTACTATGAACCGTCTGTGATATTAAATCTTCACTGACGGTTTTTAGCACTAGCAACAACACAGACAATCTTTACACTAAAACCGTCTGTGATAGTATACATCACAGAAGATTTTGTGAAATCATCTGTGATGTTACGTCTAGTATTAGGCTTTATGTAGTAGTGAAATCCAAGCACTCTCTCCAATTCTATTTTCTCTCCTCTTGACCCAAGTGCATCAAACCATAAATCCTCTCTCTACTCCCCCTTATATACTAGAAGCTCACATCAAACCCTAACCAACACCTCAAAGTGGGTAATATCCACTAACACTCCATGGGAACCCAATAACCCATACCCATATGTGATTTCAAGTTAACACATGCACGCTTTTCAAAGCACCATCTTTATGCTTGGCTCCAATAGCCCGAATCCAACATGCCTTGTCCTCGCTGGGGATACCTTGACCTAATCCACTTAGGCCTCTACCACGGTTTTGCAAACCACCCTCCTTTCTAGTTTAGGAAAAATTACTGATTTTCCTCTCAAGCAACACACTACTATTTCTTTGCCTCAAAGCATTGCCATGCTTTGTTCTCTTCCATGTGGCCCCAATGACTTGTTGTCAAGCCTCTTATATGTCCAGATCTCACTAAACCATCCTTGCATGCAAACAAGCTTAAGTCACTTGGCGCATCATATGTTCCACTTGACCTTGACCACTTGTGCATTCCATGGTCCTTGTCCACCTTGTGTCTTGGTTGAGTCCAACCATCTCACCCAACTTCCATGATCACACTGGACATTGATTCTCCCAACCAATTAAGTCTCGATCAACCTCATCGTTGACAATAGTTGACTCTGAAACCACCTACACAATAATAGACCAAGCAAACTATTTTTGGACATAAGTTTGTTCCAACTTGATCTACATTAATCCATAAATACATAATGCAAGACATATGCAACCTTGTCAAAGCTCGAAAACAATTCTCAATCAAAAACAAAATTTTTAGCTCAACTCATCGTTTACTTAAACTCTTCCCCTTTGGCAATTTAGCCATCAAGGGATCACACCTCCCCCTCAAACTATGCATGTTGAGCATAAGAAAGAGCATTTATACATGAGATGAGATGCAAACCTAAAGAGCTTTGAGGATTATCCAAAGTGAGGTTTGAACAAGTTAAGAAAGCCATATGTAACATAAAGAAAGCCATATGCAACTTTAAGTACAAGCTAGCAATGTCATATCCAAAATTGTAGAAGCAAGCTAAACAAGCTAGCAAGAATTTATATATTTTACTCGATTTAAGAGCAAGATTTTACTAATGACAAGTTCATCCAGAGAAGTTCTAGTCAGAGTTCAGAGTTAAATCATGGCAAGGATGTCATAGTAATGTCAAGAAGCTAAACATTGAACATTAGGAAAGGGATACAAGTTCTAAAAATGATAATGTGGCCACATAGGTAATTTTAACCTTTCAAAAACCATATTGGTCTTATCTTAGCAAGGTGGGTCTTGGACTAGGAGCCAACTATAGCTACCTTGTAAGCTTCAACCATTTTTTTCACAATTTAAATCTTTAATTACTTGATTATATTGATTTGAAGCCTTGGTCGACCATTCCAAGTATAACACTTAAGAGTATGGTCTTGGTCACACAAAACTTCTGCAAGTCATGCCAAGTGCAATGGTAAACAATTTTGTGGAGAAGAATTGCTGAGATCAAATGAAAGGCTATTATATCATGCAAAGTTAAGGAGGTAGCTTAAGATTTAGAATAGAACTAGTAAAGCTCTAATCAAGATTCAATGTAGATTCAAAACTTGACTAAGAAATTCTTGACATGGCATGAATCTCACAATAACTAGTAAAGAAGCAATTTGTCAACAGTTTCACCATGGATCATTTAGTTCAAGTTGACATTAGATGATAATAGCATTGCAAAGACTTGAGCACACACATGAGAATATGACAAGATAGCTAGGCATAACAAGAACTTGACATTGAGCAAAACATGGCACAAACTTCACATAAGAGTAATAATCAAAACTCATCACTACATGTCATTTGTTATAATGCAATGCATATATAATACATATGATACAAGAAAATCAAGACGCCCCTCAGATCAAGCCATTAGGGTAGATCACCCCAAGTTCCCCTCTCAACTGTGCAAACCAAGATGAATCAAGTAGTTTTGTGAAAATGTCTACAAGTTGACCATTGGACTCCACAAACTCTAGGACTATATCACCCTTCTCTACATAGTCTCTAAGAAAATGATACCTAATATCAATATGCCCAATCCTAGAGTGTTGAACTGGCTTTTTAGCAATGTTAATAGTACTAGTGTTGTCACATAAAAGTTGCACACAATCTAAAGTTAACTCAAAATATGTAAATGTCGAAACAATCCACAAAATTTGAGAGCAGCAGCTGCAACATATTCTTCCTTGGCAGTGGATTGAGCTATAAAAGATTACTTCCTAGAAGACTAAAAGATAAGAGAAGTCCCAAGAATTGACAAGTACTAGAAGTACTCTTCCTACCAATCCTACACCCAGCAAAGTCGACATCCAAAAAACAACAAAGTGCAAGAGACGATGAGAGAGAGAGAGAGTACCAAAGAACAAATTCAAGAGTTGAGTGCAAATTCCTAAAGATGCTCTTCATCGCTTGGCGTGAGAGGCATGACGAGAAACCTAAAATCGAGTGCATAGATATACGACAAAGTGTATATCTAGCCTTGAAGCCATCAAATAGAATAATGATCCAATCATGCTCAGGTACTCTTTATGATCCATAGGTTCACAATCTTAATTAGGGTTAAGCATGGTAGTTGTCAGCATGGGAGTGGAAACTGGCTTTCCATCTCCCATGTCCAACTTCTTCGTAAGATCATTGGTGTACTTCCCTCGGTGAAGAAATGTACCCTCATTGGTTTGTTTGATTTGGAAACCAAGGAAGTACATGAGCTATCCTATCAAGCTCATTTCAAATTCCCTGCTCATCATCTTAGAAAACTTGGACACAAGAGCATTAGATGAGCCACTGAAAATGATGTCATTCACATAGATTTGCACTAAAAGGAAGTCATTGCCATGCCTAAGGATAAACAAGGTTTTGTCCACTTTTCCCATTTTAAAACCATTTTCAAGAGAAACTATTTTAGTCTATCATACCATGCTCTAGGTACTTGTTTGAGCCCATATAAAGCCTTTAACAATTTGTATACATGGTTGGGAAATTTAGGATTTTTAAAACTATTTGACATAGTGAAAGACCATGTAATAGGTATAAGGTATGTTTGTGATGAACAATTGGTACTTTGGTTGAGTTGAATTTGAATTTTGCAAGAGTTTCAGAAAATTCAGTCTACTACTAGTTTTGGCGATTGGCCCAGTTGGTGTGACCGTTCGGACCGCTAGGAGAAAGCGGTCAGACTGACCTAGAGTGGTGGTCTGGTGTAACTAGAGTTTAGGTGTGGTCAGACCGCTAGGGTGGTTTGACCAATTTCTAGTTAGCAGTTGTTATTTTCTAGAGAGCATGTTTGGGGAGTTAGGCGCGTATGGTCGAACCAGCTGTGGTTGGCAGTTGGATCAGAGGACTTGGTGTGACTGGCATTAGAAATGCGGTCACACCCAGTGGCTAGTCAGATCAACTAGTGGTTGGCACTCTAATCGGGGCTGTCCAATCAGTGTAAGGAGAGCGGTTAGACCAGTGGCTACGACCAGAGTTAGGTTGAGTTGAGCTGAGTTGGTTTGAGTTTGATTCATGGCTTGGGAGCCATATGGGTTTATGTTGCATTGCATGATGCATGCGTTTGACTAACGTGAGTCAAGTGTATGTAACTTATACATGATATAGTTGCTTGGTTTTTGGATATGTAGGTGGCTTGGGGGATGTAGTTGTCGATAGCAATTGATCAAGACTAGGCAGGACAACTAACATCTAGAGTGGTCACGTTAGTCCGAGTGAGGCTACATGGCTCAAATAGGAGCACAGAGAAAACAAGAATCATAGAGAGGCGAGTTGGTGCCTGTGGTGCACCAAGAGACAAAGTCGATACATATAGAGATGGTTTGGGGGAGTTCGAATGCGTGAAGATGTGACGGGGGAGTCATTGAAACTATAGTCTATGTGTCAAAACATGCGTAGATGCTTTAAGGTGAAGATGATAACTGAGTCAAGGGAAGGTGTCTGGTAGCTTCGTTGAGGGTGTTTTGGGAAAAAATGCCCAAAACTAGACTTAAGGCCTACACCAAAACCCCAGCACATGGAGGAGGCATAAAGGAGGTAATTTAGGGTTAGGATAAAGTCGGTTGTGTGGAGTGGAGCAAACACTAGTGTATTAGTGGTTGATCTTTGTAAGTACTTTGAGAAGCGTGCGTGAGTGTGTAAAACCTATGTTAGTGGGGTTGACTAGATTTTTGGGTAAGCTTAATGGGTTGGACCCATTAAGGGATGTATTTGTTATTTAGAGGGGAGGAGAGGATGTGGTAGCCTCAAGGATTCTAGGGTTTTAGTTTTGGCTCTACCACCTTGTCTCCTTCCATAGTTATATGAGAGAGAAGTTGAGAGAGGAAAGGGTGGTTCTTTGGTTGCACCTTGTAATCATCTATGAGCATGTAAACTTCATCCTCCTCATGTTCTTATTTGTGTTCTTTATTGGCTTAGCTTGCTCTTGAACTAGATTTTTATTTTGGATAATTCCGCAATTTTATTTCCGCCTCCCGCGATTCATCGAAAAACTGGGAACCTCCGCGATTCCGCTAAACGTTCACAAGGATGTTGTAAAGACGGTCAGGGCATTACATTCTCCCCTTCTAGAAAGGATTTGTCCTCGAATGTAACTCCTCAAACCACAAAGCAAGAGAACAACAAAGTAAAGAGCAACCAAAGGAAACCACAACTACGAGTACTCATTAGCCTTGAAGACCCTCAAACTCCCAAGACCCGCTCCGATGTGTCCAAGATACGCATCTGATCCTCAAGCTCCCACGTTACCTTCCTCTCAGACTAATTCGTCTAGAGGACCTTCACATACTTGATGGTCTTCCTCCTCAAGACCTGCTCCGATGTGTACAAGATACGCACCGGTCGACTCTCCACAGTGAGGTCTTGATCCACCGTGACCTGCTCCAGGTCAATCTTGTGCTCGGGGTCCCGCAGATACTTCCTCAGCATAAACACATGAAAGACATTGTGCACTCCACTTAACAAGCTTGGAAACTCCAACCAGTAAGCCAGGCTGTCCACGTGGGCAACCACTGAAAACGGGTCGATGTACCATGGGCTAAGCTTCCCGGTGGTACCAAACCAAATGATGCCCTTGGTCGACGACACTCTAAGGAGCACAAGGTCACCAAAGGTGAACTCTAACTCTCGACGTCGAATGTCCGCACAACTTTTCTATTGGCTCTGAGCGGCCAACAGGTTTTGACGTACCTCCTGCACCTTCTCCGTAGTCTGCTGAACAAAATCTGGGCCAAGCAAAGACCTCTCACCCACCGCATCCCAACAAAGAGGGGAAACACACCTTCGACCATATAAAGCCTCAAAAGGAGCCATCTTGATACTCGCTTGATAACTATTGTTATATACGAACTCTGCCAAAACCAGATAGTCCTCCCAACTGCCCTTCCAGGACAGAACACAAGCACGAAGCATATCCTCCAAAGTCTGAATGGTCCGCTATGACTGACCATCCGTCTGAGGGTGAAAAGACGTACTAAGGGAAACTGTTGTGCCCAACACAGCCTGAAGACTCTGCCAGAACTTAGAGACAAACTTGGCGTCCTAGTCGGAAACAATCGACTTAGGCACACCATGTAGTCTCACCACCTCTCGGATATATACGGGGCCAGATCCTACGTATGTTGGTCGCCTTCATCGGAATGAAGTGTGCGGACTTGGTAAGCCTGTCCACAACAACCCAAACTGCATCCTGCCCTTGAGGCGAGCACGGCAAACCAACCACGAAGTCCAAAGTAATATGCTCCCACTTCCACTCACGTATCTCCAAAGGCTGCAACAAACCAGTAGGCCGCTTATGCTCGGCCTTCACCTGCTAACAAACGCTACAAGATGCGACATACTTAGCAATGTCCACTCTCATCCGCTTCCACCAGAAGACCTACTTTAGGTCACAATACATCTTGGTCTCACCCGGATGTATAGAATACGAAGTTCGGTGAGCCTCACGAAGAATATCATCCTTCACCTCTGATTTCTAGGATACACACAGCCGGCCTCTTAAACGAACCGCGCCACTCTCATCCACACTAAAGTCTCGGGAACGATCCTTCGAGATCCTCTTCTGCACCTCCGAAAGGAGCCGATCGTGCTGCTGAGCCTCATGAACATGCTCAGGAATGGCAGACTGGATGTTCATCTGCGTCTCTGCCTGTGCAACTCCAGTGAAGCATAAAGAGATACCCATCATCTCAAACTCTGAGATCAAGGACATCACTATCTTAGTAACTCCTGTCCTGCTCAAAGCATCAACCACCACGTTAGCCTTGCCAAGATGATACTGGATCGTCAGATCATAATCTTTGATCAACTCCAACCACCTTTGTTGCCTCAAATTCAGCTCTCGCTAAGTGAATATGTACTTAAGGCTCTTGTGATCGGTAAAGATATCATATTGCTCCCCATTCAGATAATGCCTCCATGACTTCAAAGCAAAGACAACCGCTACCAACTCGAGATTGTGAGTAGGATAGTTTTGCTCATGAGCCTTCAACTGTCTGGAAGCATGAGCAATAACTCAGCATTCTTGCATCAGCACACACCCAAGACCAATCCGTGAAGCATCTGTGTACACCATGAAACACTTGCCACTCTCGGGCAAGGATAGTATGGGTGCATTAACTAACTTGTTCTTCAGAGTCTGCAAACCACATAAAAGGAACCCCCTTCTGCGTGAGTCTGGTCATCGACTTGGCGATGATGGAGAAATCCGACATAAAGCGCTAATAATAACCGGCAAGACCAAGGAAACTCCAGATCTCTAATACATTAGTTGGCCTCTGCCACTCCATCACCGCAGTCACATTCTTCACCGTGATACCATGCTGACTGATGGTATGACCAAGAAATCCCACCTCGGACAACCAGAAAGCACATTTCTTCAGCTTTGCGTAGTACTTATTCCTTTGAAGGGCATCCAGAACCAGGCTGAGATAAACCAAGATATCATCGATGAAAACCACCACAAAAGAATCTAGGTACTCATGGAGCATCCTGTTCATGGCTTTCATAAAGACAGTAGGGGCATTTGTTAGTCCAAAAGACATAACGACAAACTCAAAATGCCCATACCTTGTGCTGAAAGTTGTCTTCTTTGTATCCTCCTCCCTTATCCGCAGTTGGTGATACCCAGACTGTAAATCAATCTTTGAGAATACCTTGGCACCCCTCAGCTGATCGAAGAGATCTTCAATACGAGGCAAAGGGTATTTGTTCTTGATCGTCACTTGATTAAGTACTCAAAATCCACACAAAGCCTCTTGGTGACATCCTTCTTCCCCACAAACAAAACCGAAGCAGTCCAAGGTGACGTGCTCGGTCTAATAAACCCCTTAGCTAGGAGTTCATCCAATTGCTTCTTCAACTCTACCTGTTAAACAGGAGCCATCCGATACAGGGACTTATAGATAGGCCGTGTACCCGGAATAAGCTCAATGTGGAATATCGGCTCCCGCTCTGGTGGCAAGCTTGGGAGCTCACCAGGAAAAACATCTAGCTACCTGCAAACCATAGGATGTCCTCTAACCACAACACAACCTCGTGGCCCTCAACCATAGCCCACAGCAATCCGAACTTCTGTATCCACCGACTAGAAAACAATTGGCACAGCAACGAAAGAGACTACCACGGGGCACTCCGTTGGAAGACAACCTCATGCCCAGATAGAGACCTCAAGGCGACCGTCTTCCAAAAATAAGAGATAACAGCCTAATACCGAGTGAGCCAATTCATGCCAAGGATCACATCAAAAGGCTCCAAAGAAAAAACTACCAGATTTGCCACGAACTCCTCATCTACCAGAATCACCACACAACCAGGACAAATATGAGAACTGGAGATAAGCCCACTAGGAGAACTAACAACCACTGTACTCCCGATCAACTGCATAGAGAGACCTGCTCGATCGACGAAAACCTCCAAGACGAAAGAGAATCTAGCACCCGAATCAAAAAGTACACAAGCATCAAAAGAATCAATGGATATGGTACCTGTCACCACATCTCCACGATCCCTGCCATCAGATGCAGGTATGGAATATGTCGCAGGAACAGCTGAAGAAGAAGAACCTCCCATGCCTGGGTGAGTCAGTGAGGAAGTCCACTAAGGTCGAGGCGTCGAAGGAGTAGTAGGCTACTGAACCCAGTATCCTCCATGTGGGGGCGCCGGAACAGTCGACGAAGGTGTTGAAGGCGCCGGCAGATAATGCGGTGTAGGAACCGCTGGCAAGAACTGCGGGATAGGAGCCGCAGCCATCATCTGCATAGTGCCATCAGGGCGGGTAGATCCCACTGGGTGTAGGCGCCAACTCCCACTACAGCTTCCCCTTGGGATTCTGCCTGCACACTACGTCCTTGTGGTTCTGACCACAGATAGTACACTGCCCCATCCAAGGGCAGTCACTCCGCCTGTGCGGATCACCAAAACGGAAGCACACCAAGCCCAGCCTAGGCTTCACCGTGGCACGATACTGCTGAGAACTCCCTTCGGAAGTGCTGGACTACCCCGAACTACCACGGTAGGGTTGGTGACGGTGACTCTTTGCCTTCTTGTGCGTAGGGCCACCAGAAAGACCCTTCCTCTCACCCTGGCCTCGAGGCTGGTCTCCTCCAGAGGCGGATCGAGGGCTTAAGCCCTTGACGAAATTGCCTGGCCTTCTCTGCATCATCATGAGCCACATAAGGGACAAAGCGGACTATCTGGTTGAAGCCCACCTCATACTTTGCCACAGATTGCTTGTCCTGAGTGTACTTACTTGGGTCAATCTTCATCTTGTCCAGAAATGTCTCTGGGTAGAACCACTTCTCGAAGTGCCGAACGAACTCCGCCCTTGACAGCAGTCCATGTGTAGCCGTGCGAGCAGACTGCACTCTCTTCCACCAGATCTGAGCCTCACCGTTCAGAAGTTGAGCCAAATATCACACGCGATCAAATACAACCACCTCGAATGCCTCCATCTTGTCCTCCACATAGGATAGCCAGTCAGCGGCCTGAACAGCAGTAGCCACACCGTCAAAGCTGTCCAGCCTCAACCCCACCCACTCACAAAGCGAGATGCCGCTAACTGCTCCAACTGCCACACCCTTAGGAACCGGAGCAGCACCAGCACCAGGGGCAGACTGCCCTTGCTTCAACGTCCTCAGCTCTTACTGCATGGCCCTCACAGCGGCCAACAGCTCCTCCTGATTACCACTCTCTGGCTGGGTAAACTCAACCTCCTCAGTCGTCGACTGTGCTATCGGCGTAGCTGCACGGCCACGGCCTCTACCCCTAGGCGACATTCCTGCAGCCACCACAGCCCACAATCAAGCAAAAACATCAACTCAAGCAATTAAGGCACAAGCATTGATTCAAAAAATAAAACAAGATATATGCAAGTTATGCAAACCCTTCCCCATCCTACATGTGCAAGTGTGTCAATTTTCTTATTCCTCCTAGAATCTAAAACCTGGCTCTGACACCAACTGTAACACCCTAGGACCCACATTACCTTGGGATGCCACTAAACTACTTCACAACTAGCCAGGTTACAAGATACAATAAATTGGCAACATCTTCTAAAATATAATAAGCCAAGTAGAAGCATAACAAAACAAAAGGTAATGGAAAAATATTAATTAAGGAACCACCACTAATAATTTTAACCAATTAAAACGAACCACAGTCTAGCATTATTAATTTGAAGCGAGCATCAATGAGAGACAAAGATTATTGACTAGAGACTCCTCATATTTATTACAGCATAAATCATAAGATAGAGTGCAAATGTGTGGTGCCGTTCTACCCTTCTCATGCATACTCAAGGATTATCTGGAAGGGGGAAAAACAAGAGTGAGATAAAAATCTCAGTAAGCAAACTATTTAATAAGCTAATTAAACTATAATAGTTTAAGCAATAGTTTAAGCATCAATATTTATTTTCCACAATGACCACAATTATATCCTCGACCACAATCACCCTACCATGGATGACTCCCACGAGTCAAACCTCATAAGATTTAAGCAAATAACACATGTATGCAGTTGTTTCCATCCACAAGTAAATGCATATGTATGCATATGATCCACTGCACCCTTACCCAACAAGGTAAGAGTGTGCATCGCACTACGGCAATGTACGATGTTGTACCAGTATCACGATGCAAATGACATGTCATGATATGATATGCATTATTCATAAGAATTCAACCACAAAGATCAGCAATATATTCAATATGAATACTTCCTCATAACCCGCATATGGTTCAATAAGAACAATACCACATAATCCCATAATTGACCATCAGGAGCATACAAACGATTCATAAAAATGTTACCACATAAACCACATTAACGTAAGCATATAGCAACGGCAAATCATCTTAGATTTATGAAAATATCTAATATGAATGTAGTAAAGTTAGCGAGTTAAACGGTAGCATCAACCGTTACGTTTACTTGCCTCTACCGAAAAAGCGAAGCACCCAAACAAGGTCAGGAGCGAAGTCACCTGTCCAAAAACTATCTCTCAGCACAGGACTACATCAAGGTATCCATATCTTAAGAAAATAAAATGTCGCTAACCCCAAAACCCGACCATACCCTCTCCGCTCGATGATCCTATGCCCAGCTCACTACAGCAGTGCTGCTGGTTTTTTCGTATCTTTAAATCTACTAGGCCAAGCACAGCAAATGATTATTGCTGGAAACTACAGAGAAAATCCTACAACTTTCAAGTTGACCCCCTATTTTTATTCTAGTGCCACAGGGGTGTAAAATATCGCGAAAAACAGAGGACAGACTCTGCTTCGGCGATCTGGCCAGCAAGCTTCTAACAAATCCAACCTTCTGTATAATGCTCTAAAATTTGTGATTATTTTACAAAAGTTAGTTTACATGATTTCCTACAACTTTCATTATTGCGAGCAAAATCAGAAAGTTCATTTACCCCTCAAAAACTACACCTGAACAGCAATCAGATTTTGACTACTCCTCTGCAACACAGCAGAGTTCCCATCTCTGCTACGCCCAAATCCCATGGCCAAAAAATCATGTTGACCATATCTGCAGGAAAAATCATCTTGATGCTCTAATCTAGATGAACAGACGCGCTGCTCGAATCAACTTATGCGCAAACAGCCAATTAACGCTACTCGGTTAAATACCCCGCTAGATTACTGCTAAACTCGAGCCATAAACCCTAATTATATCTAAAATAGGGAGAATTGAGGTGAAAAAAATTACCTAGATGATCCCTTAAGATCACCCCTCTTCTCTCTTCTTCCTATTTTCTCCCCTCCTTCTCCCTTCTCTTCCTTCTCTTCTCCCTTCTCTTCTTTGATCTCTCCTTTGCAGCAAACAGTAGGGCAGCAGGCTATGGAGGAGGTGGAGGCGCAAGGAAGTAGAGGGGGTGGCGGCCAAGAGGGAGGGGGTTTTAGGGGGGAGGTGCTAGGGTTTGGGGGGTACGGCTGCCCTTTGGGCTAGCTGGCCCAAAGTGGCTAGCCCACCCCTCCAGGCAGCCCACTTCCTCTGTTTTGTAATTATTTAATTTATTTTTTTATTTTAAAAAATTCCACAATTTTATTTCTGCCTCCTGCAATTCATCGAAAAACTTGGAAACTCCGCGATTCCGCTAAATGTTCACAGGGATGTCGTAAAGATGTTTAGGGCATTACAAGTCATCATCTATAATCTTTGTAAACAATGTTGTGTTAACATTCCCAATTTTGAATCCTTTTGATAGTAGAAAATCTTGAATGCACTTATACTATACTCTTGGAGTTTATTTAAGATCATATAGTTTCTTGGAGAGTTTATACACTTGAGTTGGATTCTTAGAGTCCTCAAAATCAGGTGGTTGTTTAATATAAACAAGTTCGGTTATTTTACCATTTAAGAAAGTATTTTTAACATCTATTTGAAATAATTTTATATCAAAGTATTATGCAAAGGTAAGTGATATACAAATGGACTCAAGTCTAGCTATGGGAGTAAATGTTTCATCATAATCCAAACCTTCTGATGAGAACATAGTGCTATGGATACAACCATATTTGCTATTCTTGTTGTTCCAATTACAAGAGCTTCTATGCATCACTTTAAATTATTAGCTGAGCTCATTTTTAGAAGTGCTTTTATATCATATGAACTATATGATGCTACCTAATAATGAAAATGCATATTTACGCAGCTATACAAGGAGAATAGCATCAACACTACGCAGGTATACAAGAGTTCCTACACATCACTTAAATTATCAGGTGAGCTTATTTTTATGAGTGCATTTATATCATATGAACTACATGATGCTACCTAATGATGAAAATGCATATTTTCGCAGCTCTACAAGAAGGATTGCATCAACACTACATGCTCGTGGTTGGGGTCTACCAAAAGGGAAGCTAACCAGTATATCAAGACCATGTCGATATCTCTCTCAACTCTTCCTTATGATCACTACATTACTTTTGGACCAATTCAAGTAAGAATTCAAATGGGACATGTTTTGGAATCCAATTCGGCCTCCAAATCAATTCGGATTCAGCTTGACAGGTTCAACTTCAAACGAGCATAACTTTCACATACGAAGTCCGTTTGAGGTCCATGAGTACTTCATAGAAAACTTGTCTTGTCCTCTTTCCAACAAATCTGGCCTCACCTATAAATACCTTATATATGCTCTACAATCATTCAAAAAAGTTATTACACCACTTGTTTAGGCTAAATCGGGCCTTGTAATGCTTAGGCCCAAGAGGAAGGTGCTACCCCCACTATTCATGGTTGTACTACTGTTCATATGAACAAATAATAAATAGTACCACCTCCTTGTTTCTTAGTTTTATGTGGCTTTCACTTCTCTATTTAAGGAGGCCGCACTCCTCTAGTTTTTTTGAATTTTGTTTATGTTTAGTTTGCCTTCATTGCAACTTGTATCTTCTGCGTGTGTCAACTAGAACACACAGTCAATATCCTTATTCAGAATCCCACCATATTGAGTATTTTAATCCTATTTGCAATTTAAGATTGTTTATTATCTTGTTCTTGCGTGTTCTTCGGTTGCATGCAGGAATAGACCTTCGTGGTCAGGTCAACCGCGTTATTGGCACGGTTGATAATGACACGGGGTGTGATTTAGCGATTACTTGGTGTTCTGGTCGTGACCGGTTAGAAGCCTGCGTCGTCAAAGTCGCTCTCCTCTAAATCAAAGTTATCATTCTATCGAAAGATTGGGACCCCATCGCCTCATCACCTTCGACTTGAGTGTAACCTTGAGTGACCAACCTTACCATGTTTCTTACCATGACTCCACTCTTATATTGTTTGTTTCGAAAGACCCATTTTGTACCGATGATGTTGTGCTCCTTAGTTCTTTCCACCAATGTCTAAACATAGTTCAAGGTGAAGTTGTTTAATTCTTCATGTATAGCATTCACCCAATCTAGATCATTTAACACTGCATCTACATGTTTAGGTTCAAGAGAGGGGACAAATGAGTAATGTTTATAAGATGAAGCAACACGAGATTGAGTTACAACACCTTACTCACATCGCCTAATATTTGATCTATTGGGTGATCTTTTGCAATCACGTTGTGGATCTTTGGGGGTAGAGTTGATGGTTCCTCTTCTTTCTTTTCTTTTACATCTCTTGCTTGAATGTTGTTTGTTGTGGAAGAGGTAGAAGACTTGACTTGACTAGATCATGGTAAGTCAATCTTCTCTTGGCTTGATGTTACCAATTTGCATCTTTTCTGTGGCTTGCATCAATCCTTTGTCACCTACATCATCTAAATTCTCTTACTCTTCTTAAGAGCCATTAGTCTCATCAAATTGAACATCATAAGTTTCTTTAACTAAACCGGAGTTTTATTGAAGACATAATATGATTTACTATTTGATGAGTAGACAAGCAAAAAATCCAACAACACAATGACTTTGAAATTTTGAAAGCCGAACACTTTTCCTCAAAATATAACACTTGTAACCAAAAACACAAAAATAGGATATGCTTAATTTTCTTCCAATGATAAGCTCATAGAAAGTCTTTTTGAAAAGACGGTGCAAGTAAAGACAATTTTTGGCATAATAAGCGGTATTGATCGCTTCCACCCAAAAATGATGAAAAGTATTATATTCATCAATCATCGTCCTAGCTATTTTAATTAATGTTCATTTTTTCTTTCTACCACTTCATTTTGCTCCGGAGTGTAGGTTGTGAAAAGTTTATGTTTTATTCCAAGTTCATCACAAAAATCTTCAATTTTAGTGTTCTTGAACTCAGAATTGTTATCACTATGGATTTTCTTAATTTTAAAATTAAATTTATTTTGGGCCCTTTTTCCAAAACATTTAAAAATGCCAGAAGCTTTGGCTTTGTCATGTAAAAAGGACATCCAAGTATATCTCGAGTAATAATCTACAATAACTAAATAATAGCTATTCTCCCTAAAGCTTTTGTAGGTTGTTAGCCTAAATAAATCTATATGTAAGAGCTCCAATGACTTAGAGGTTGATATGATACTTTTGGGTAAATGAGAATTTGCAACTTACTTTCGAGATTGGCAAGTGCTACATAACATATTTTCTTAAACTTCACGTCTTTCAAGCCAACAAGTCATGTTGAAAACGCTTTCTGAAATGAATCATTCCCACATGACCTACCCTTCTATGCTAAAGCCAACCCAAAGAAGTTTTTATAATCAAACAAGTTTTTAAGTAAGAATCACCAGAAGAGAAATCAGCCAAATAAAGATTTCTAAATCGAAAACCTTTGAAAACTAACTAATTTTATTTCTACCTTTTAAATGATAATGCCATCTCTAGAGAATGTGCAAGTGAGACCGAGATCACACAATTGAGCAATAGATAACAAATTAAAATTCAACATTTCTACTAGAGATACATTAGATACTGAAAGGTCATTGGAGACAGTGATTTTAGCCAATCCAATTACATTTCCTTTGCTATTTTCTTCAAATGTAATTTTCTCATTGGTACTATTTTTAAAGGTGATGAACATCTTTCAATCTTCGATCATGTGTTGAGTGCATCTTCTATCAAGTACACAATGCCTTTCACCGGTTTTATAGTTCACCTACAAAAGAAAATCAAGTTCTTTTAGGTACTCAAATTTGTTTGGGTCCTTAGAAGTTAGTGACCAAGGTTTTAGGCACCCAAATAGCATTCTTTTTAGAATGCCTAAAATTGAAGTGCTAAAAATTTTTGTAATAACCTTACCATCTTTAGTTTTTCTAAGTATATAACATGAATCGTAAATATCGATAGATGGAGTCTTACCAATGGAACATGTTTGTTGCAAATGTCCCACACCTCAGCACTTATGACAATACTTGCCATTTTCTTTTACAAACCCCCGTGGGCTTGTAAATAGCCTTCTTACCTTTCTTAGGTACAAACCCAAGTCACTCTTTATTGAATGAGCACAATTGCTCACTCAATAGCCTATCAGGGGTAGCTTTTCCCTTAAAACATATTTCCATGCTTATGCTTAGGTCGGTAACTTGATCCTTTAACTCATTATTTTTAACAATGAGCTTTGCATCACAAGACTTAGTATTACCATGATTAGAATCAATTTTAGAGCAACATGGCATAGATAACAAATCATCATAAGAAATAGAGTGCTAGTCTTAGAAATTTTATTTGAAGCAATTTCTACACTAGGCATCTCAATGATAATATCACAAGTGATTTCAATACTAGTATGAGATGCGATTGAATCTTTTTGAAGGAGTGAGTCATGAGTTTCCTTTAACTCCTTATAAGAATCTTTTAGAGAGAGATATTATCTCTTTAAGACTTTAACTTTTGAATTCTCCTTTCCAAGATATTCATTAAAATCTTCAAGCATATCCTTTAATTCATCATACTCATGGAAACGAATGTTGTTATAGTGCTTGTTGTCGTTATAAGAGCACCCCTTCATATTCTTATCATAGCTAGTGCTTCGGTTTGAGCGCTTTCTCATAAACTTCTTCATTTTTCTTATAAGGAGAGCCAATTCCTCCTCAGAATCATCTTCTTTGCCTTCCGACTCATCATTTGATATCGCTTTAGCTTGGAAAGCGGTAACCTTCTTGTTCTTGGAGGTGAATAGCTCTAAAAGCTTCTCCTTATCTTTCTTGTACAACTCATTAGTTATGAGGTTGCCTAAGAGTTGACTCAGTGTTATCTTTGGTAACTTGGGTGAGTTGATGAAGAGTCACCAACGTCTCAGATTTCTCCGGTAAGGTCTAAGGATTTTTCTCACAATATCAATATCGGTTAGTGAGGTGCCTAGAACC
Organism: Melocanna baccifera; assembly: GCA_036346265.1. Taxonomy (NCBI): domain Eukaryota; kingdom Viridiplantae; phylum Streptophyta; class Magnoliopsida; order Poales; family Poaceae; genus Melocanna; species Melocanna baccifera. Next base: position 23,474,160 of record CM070682.1, on the reverse strand, counting down.
TAAGCACTTTATGAGGCAACAATGCAAATATCTCATATTTGATCCGGAGTTTATGCAATTGGTCTTTTTGACCGTGGATGTTCCCTCATGGATTTCTGAGAGGGTAGTCTATATCTCATGACAGGTTTTCAAATTGCTCACTCGATTGAACTCATCCACATTCAAAGCTCCAAAAAGAGTGTTCATCGCTTGAGCATATAAATAAGCATTACACACCTCAAGTTTCGTGGGATGGTGTTGATCAAGTGGCATAATGCAATCCTTATGTATGATTCTCCATATACTCAAGCTCATGGCCTTTAAATAAATTGACATTCTAATTTTTCAGTAACTATAATTTGAGCCATCAAATAGTGGTGCATTTCCAATAGAAATATCCTCACTCTCAATCATTTTCTCCCTTAGATGATTAAGTCTAAATAAACAAGAGACCAAACTCTAATACCACTTATAGGATCAAAGATAACCGACTAGAGGGGGTGAATAGGAGGTTCTAAAATTTTTTACTCTAAGTTTAATAATTATAACTACAAGGAATGATAAATGAACATAGCACAAGTCAATAGCGAAGTTTCTAAGTTTTCTAAGGCACCACAAACTACGTCTCTACCACGTACAATTCTTAGCTATACAAGATGTATCAATTCAATAGCTAAAAAGTAAATGCGGAAGAGTAAAGACATGAGATAACTACAATTGAGACAAGGAATGTTTTTTTGCATAGTATCAAAGACTTGCCAGTCCTCACTAGTCCATGTTGAGGTAAATCCAAATGAATAGAACTGGCTATATGACTTAAACCTAATGACTTCAAGTCCAATAGGGTTACTCTTCCTCCACTCCAGAAATAGTGATCACTACACAACTCATAACTGGCGTCGGGCCTCTTAACAACCTTTTTAAAGAGATCACCATGTAATCTTCTCCTAAGTTAACTATGATGCAATTTACTTTAATGCTCTGAACTACTCCAAATAGTGAAAATGAGCAAAGTGAGTAATAGAGAATTTACTAATGGTTCTAAGGTATTCAATGAGGTCCAAGGTTACTGCCATGGTGTTTGTGAGGGAGTATTTAAAGCCCCCAACTACAAATTCGACTGTCTGGGAACAATTCCTAGAAAATTCAGTGTGGTACTACTGCCATGTATGGTCGGTACTACCGCACCTATTGTTCAACAGCTATTTTGTATGTAATTAATATGTCTGAACTAGCCGTTGAACCTCAAGAGCGGTACTACTACCAACTAAAATTGGTACTACCACACGGCGGTAGTACCGCATGCTGGGATCAATACTACCGATTTCTAAAGCTTCAAGTTATGGTCCAAAAATATGCTCTCAAAAAAAAACATACCGCAGAAAAATTGGTACTACTGCACTATGATAGTACTGCTCAATAACGATGGTATTATCGTCAGTTGGTATTACCACACCTCGTATGCAGTGCTACCAATTTTTCTAACAAAGGTTTCTAAAAATTGATTTTAAATGCATGCATGACTCTTTGTTGATCAAGATGGAATACATTTATTTCTCAAACTACTAGCCATGATCCCTTTTATAATATGGCATCTAGCCTACAAATCTTATCCTTTTCTACAAACACCGAGACCAGCAAAATTAAAAGGGATCCTAAAGCTAAATTTTACCTTTGTCTTGAGTCATATCGATCCTTTATAGCCTTTGCATACCATTGTTATGTTGTTAGCTGTAATCGAGACTAAACCTTTGAAGATATCTTAGTGCACATGTTAGTCTGAAACACAATGTTATCATTAATTATCAAAATCAATTTTTAAGGGTATAGATGCTTTCACCTACATGTCATCTCTAGTGAGGACTTGACAGCTCAGATAGGCATGAGTGAGATTTGCAAATGTGCAGCGAAGCATGCAAAGGCAATGCGCGGGTCGTGGCTTTGTCAGCGAAGCTTTTATCACGACTCCCGTGGCATGGTTGAGTGCGGCAGTATAGCGGCAGATGGAGACGGACGATGACCTCTGTCAGGTGGGGTCTTGGGCCCACGGGTCAACGGTTGTGGAAAGAGAAGGCGTATCTCTGAAAATACACAAGCGGCAAAAGAGAAGTGGAAAGATGGTGGCAGCTTTGCTAGGGGTCGGCACGTGGGCTAGAATGGGCCGAATGTGAGCAAATTGGCCAAGTCAGCTACTGATTTGGCTTGAGAACTGTGTAAAAAAATTAATAATTTTTGAATTGATTTAATTGTAGAAATTGCATTTGAGCTAAAAAATTTCCAACCAACTCAAAAAATTGTGAATTTTTTTGGGAAGTCACTTTAGCATATTTATAATCCAAATAATTATTTCTAGATTTTTACCAAGTTTTAATTATTTTCTAAAATTCATTTTCAGCTGTTGAAAATAGGTAAAACCTTTATTAAATGCTGAACTTCTTTGAAAAATCACAAAATGTAGAAAATATGATTTTGTCATAAAATAAATTAGAAATTGAAATTTTGGGTTGTAACACGGGACTCATAGTATTATGGAAACAATGGTTTTAAAAACCAACATACGAAGTGTATGCAAAAAAAAAAAAACTTTGTAGTTTGTAATACTATGGTATTCTCTTTTAGAAATGATGGTATTCCTCAAAAAGCCCCAAAATACTTTCTATTTAAATATGTCCTAATCCAGAACATAAGCAAACATTTTTCAGATAAAATCCCAAACCACGGTTGGGAAGAAAGAACGTAGAGCATTGAGAAGTACTTCCGTACCTGTGACAAATAGAATTACATAAATCTTAGATCAGCATTAGCAGTGGATGCTTGCCAATCAGACCTATGTGCTTTAAATTTGTCTCATATTTTCGTGTGAACTTAAACCCACATGGAAGTAAATACGGAATCATCCTGCTCTTCCAGATCAGATATAATCGGACACGTCCATGTACTGCATCCAAAATATATTTCCCAAGTCAACCGCCATGAACAGAAGCTTCTACTTGACCAGCGTGAACTCAGACAATTTCTGTTCAAGTTTTACCCACCCCACTTTCCCTTAATACGACCACCACTCGGTCGAGTCCTTAAAAACCTCTCTTGGTCACCTTGACGCGCCAGAATTGAATTGAGAGACGCTAACTAGTTAACCATGTTCTGCGGCACGGGAAGCTTCAAGCACGTCGACGAGGACCCGGCGGCGCGCGGCATCGGTGGTGGGTCGCCCAAGGCGAGGAGGCAGCACGGCGGCGGCAAGGCCAACCCCTACTCCGCGCGCGGGCTGGACAAGTTCTCCACCGTGCTCTCCGAGCTCGAGTCGCGCCGGGACAAGATCCTCCGCCGCGTCGGCTCCGATAGTGGCCTCGTCATGGTCCGCTTCGTCCAGTCCAACGGCGGCTGGGCGCCCATCGTCATCAAGCTCCCCGACGAGAAGCAGCTCGACGACGCCTCCGCAGCTGCCAAGAAACCCAAGGCGTCAACCACCGCCATCGCGCCGGCGCAACCGGCTGCTTTGTCCTCCACCCTGCCTGATCCGGCAAGCCCGAGGGAGGGCGCAGCCAAGAACGCCGCCGCCGCTCGCGCCAGGAGGGCGGCGTCGTTTTCGTGGGGCAGGATGCGGCGGCCGGCGTGCTACTGGCCGGCGGTGATGGTGCTTACGATGGTGAGCCTGGCCATGTTCGGGAGGGTGTTCGCCATCTGCTGCACTTCCATCTGGTGGTACCTCGTGCCCACCCTGAGCAGCGGCTGCTCTAACGGCGCCGGCGAGGACGTGCGCCAGGCCGGTCTAAGGAGGTCCATGGAGAAGAGGAGGGTCGCCTCTCCACCGCCGCCACCACAGCACGACAAGAAGGGCAGCAGCTGCGGCCTGCACGAGGCGGTGAGCTCGCCGAGAAGCCATGCCAAAGGGAAGAAAGGGTGACTGGTGCAAGCAGCCAAGCATCGCATGCAACTGTTGATATGAATAAGTTTGTTATGCCCTTTGCAATAAGAGCATGGCACGCAGGTGTGTTAGTGTACATCGTGTAGTTGGGTAGCTAGAAAAGGGATCTACTTTAATTTTTCAGGTCACCTTTTGTTTTGTTTCTTTTGAGTTTTTTTATTTTAGAATTTGGTTGTAATTTGTGTTCATGTACACCAATCAGCCCCTTTTCACATGCGCGGCTACCTTTGAAAGAACCGAAGAAGTGTTCCTAAATCCTAGTGCATGCTACAAGATGAAATCGTTTTTGAAATGAATGGTACTTCGATACACGTTACCTCGGATCGACAGCAATTTTGGGTAGATAATTCTTCTTTCGGTTAAAAAGAGTGTAGATACATAATATAAGTATGTAATGACTAACTGGAACTTACTTATCCAACCTGTTAACTCTTGCGCGTGCAGCACACAGGAAAAACTGGATTAGAAGTCTGGCACATGTACTTCTAGAAGCTGAAAACTAATCGGATTTGTTTGGACGTACGTAAGGCTGGAAACAAGGAAAGATCATCGCAGGCGCGCGGGAGAGAGAGATAAACCATACTTCCGGTGGTCATATGGTTTAGCTCTTAAATAGTACATTTCGATATTAGATTATACCGGTGTACCATTCCGAACTTTAGTATAATAATATATTTATAAGTGTATATATATTTACTTATATGCACATCAAATTACAGTAGTAAGATCAAATATAATAGTTCAATGAGTTCAATAAATGGTATTATCAATTCCACCAATATAGTCGTAATTGTTAAGAAGATATAGTTGTATTAGGATATAGAGTTGTATTCTATTCTATATATGCCTTATCTCTATATGGCATATCTTCTTGTATTCTCCTATATATATATGGCTCCTTGGGTCTCATATCAATACACACAATATTCATAACATGGTATCAGAGTTTAAGTTTTTGCGTGAACTGGTTGGTGCATGCAACTCTATATGGTATCAAAGTCAAGAGGTTTTGAGTTCGAGACCTGGTTGGCGTAATTAAAAATAATAATCGCAGCCCACATCTATTCCACGTCTTAGGCTTGAGGGAATCTACACGTGAGGGGGAGTATTGAAGTATAAGTAAATTGCCTATTTTTCCATATTAGCTTAAGCTTTTTGGGTGAATTGCTATCTGCCCACCTCTGGCGTGGACGGCGCTTCTGCTACTTCTACGACGCGGAGGTCGGCAACTACTACTACGGCCAAGGCCACCCGATGAAGCCACACCGCATGCACATGACCCACGCACTGCTCGCCCACTATGGCCTCCTCTACCAGATGCGGGTGCTCAAGCCGCACCCCGCCTGCAACCGCGACCTTTGCCACTTCCACGCCGATGACTACATCGCCTTCCTCCGCTCTGTGACCCCCGAGACGCAGCAAGACCAGATCCGCGTGCTCAAGCGCCCTCCTGCGTGACGAGCTCTCGCTAGAAGTGCCGCAAGGCACACTTCACGGCACCCTCCTCCATCTGTCGCGTGCTCATATCTGCGGCGCTGTCGTCAGGGCTCCGCCACAAGTACAACGTGCACTCCATCCTGATCCGCAAGGACAACGAGGTCCAGGTGGAGTGCAAGGGCCGCGAGGGCAAGGTCGTGCAGGTCTACCGCCGCCATTCGCCATCCACTACGCCAGGCTCTACGTCCCGCTGCCGCTAACCGCACAGGCCATGGCTGATCCGTGGCTGTTCCCGTCGGGATCCAACTCCCGCGACGACCTCACAGATGCCTTCGGCCACCGGCTCTACAGCCCGGCCCCAACCTGCTGTCTGGCGTATGGAGTTCTGTATTTGAGTCCTTTTTTTCTTTCACTTTGAGTCTTCCGTTTGCGTCCATCCTAAGTCTGTAGCTTCTACCTTTCAATTCATCTAAGCCATGCGAGTTCACAAATTTATTGTCAGTCATATAAGTGTAGGAATTTTGTTTTGCATGACAGCAGCCGCTGCTCTTCTCTCTAAACTGCATACAGATCGTAGAAGTTGTTATGATGCCGCCATTTCTTTAGCTGCCGCCCTGATCTTCTAAGGCCGCCGCACTTCTTCTGCACCTTGTGCATTGCGCCGTCGCCGTCTTGGATTTCGATCTGCGCTGTCATGCTTCTATCTATTCCTCTTCGGCTTGACTCGACAGTATATTTCAAGAGTTGCACGCTAAGACGACATCATCAAGACTCGGACTTCGGATTTTGTTTACTATTTTAGTAACAACTCTTTTCAAATGTAATGTTATTGCATATGCCTTACATTTGAGGGGGGTATTAAGGAGATAGAGTTGTATTAGGATATAGAGTTGTATTCTATTCCATATATGCCTTATTTCTATATGGCATATCTCCTTGTACTCTCCTATATATATATAGCCCCTTGGGTCTCATATCAATACACACAATATTCATAACAATAATTATCTGGTATTGAGGCCTGTATGGCTTGTATTGATCGGTATCGGGCCGGTATGGCTGGTGATTGGTATGAAAGATGGTACGGAATGCAAAGCTGTTTGAGGTGGCGAAATGTTATAGATCGGCCATACCGGCCGGTATGGTACGGTATTGATAAGTTTGAGATAAACTCACAATGGTGAGCACATTATACACACATATTTAGCCTTCTTTTGGGTCGCGGCCGATAGTTTTTTTGCTGTGGCTGGCAGCTTTTATTTATGTTTTTGAGATGGCGGCAGACGACAAAGATATCGACGCGGGAAAGACGTGGGGAGAAACGGCTTCCAAAAACCATTTAAAGAAAATATCCGTTTATTTCAACTTTTGAAGAAACTAAAATTAAAAACCACAAAAATGACAAAAAGAACATGTCTTTATTCAACGGAACGCAACACCAGCACAGGCAGGGAGGCCCGATCGAGCACGACATATGGATTGGAATTCAGATTGGACGGATGTGTTTCTGTCTGCCCGTGCTACCTCACGATCGCCGCAAAGACGACGACTTTGACAAAACTGACAGAAGCAGCAGACGACGGAATGCATCACGCGACCGAAGACGACTCCGGTAATTAGCAGTGCAAGTCTAGAAGGGCAATGACTTTGGTTGCACGTCATTTTCACTGTGTCATGATGGCTCGTTCGTCGTACGGGGCGGCTAGCAGAGAAATAATTTAGCTGCCTCAGAGTGATCAGCTTGAGTAATTATAGGGACCACAGGAATGACGTCACTGGACATCCACTTCAACAGAAACAAAAACATAGGATTTTTTCCTCGTGAGAGTGCACTAACTCGTATTGCAGTTGCTGTGCTGTGTTTATTTTTAAAGCTACCGTGAAAACGAAATTGTGAAAAGTCTATTGTTCTTTTTTTAATATCAAATTAAGTTATATGATTATGTTATCCCATGGTTATCCTCTCATATTTCATCTCATATGTTGTGGAATGCAATAATATATCCATTTATTACTTGGTTATATCTAAAAGTGGTTCAACCAAAAGAGATTATTATAATCCACTGCAATACTAAATGGTGCCTAAATAAGTGTAAAAATCTCATTTTGGTGCCCACATGGTGAGACTAGACTTATATCAGTGAGATATCCAGCCAGAGGCAAATCCACCGGAGGGTAAGTCGGGGTTGACACCCACCCTACCGCTGGCCTCACCACACCGCCTCTCGTGTTCAAATTCGAACCGCACCCCGCCTGCTTCCCAAGTCCCAACAGCCACCGTCTTCCTACCTCCTCGTCCCACGACACCAACCATCCAAAGTCAAGGACCAATACACCAGGTACCCACCTCAGGAATCCGTGGATTTGCTCCTCTGCTAATCACAGCAGTTCCTGTCATTTCCCCCAATTTCTGCAGCTCCTTCCTTCTGGCATAGCTGCCAGAAAAATGCAACCTCAATTGAGATTTGCTGTAGCTCTGTTGTGGTTGTGTCCACGGTTAATTCTACCTCTTATAATTTGTTTGAGAATGGATTAAAAGTTTGAGAAATGTGTTAGGTATGTGATCTCAGGCCAAACGGCCAAAACGAGAAAGAAAGAAATCAGCGCCCTGATCGGGGGTGCCTTCCATATATGGTTACGATCCCCTGTTACAACAGCGCAATATAAAACGGGAGTTACGGCCTCTCACGATGTGATCCATCGCTCGTTCTCGTGAGAACCAAAAAACTCCGTACAAACCTTAAGTGATCCGATCTACTGTGCGCTGTTAGCAACGAGAAGACCGCCGCCGCCGCTGCAGGACGCCGCCGGCGACTCTCTAGACGACTGCACCGACTCTTCCTCACGCCTGCATCACGCAGGCACGGGTCTTCGCTCATGGCGTTCATCGGTGACCGTAAGTCACGTTTCCCCTCCACTCTAGATGTTCTAGTACTAAACTAGCAGATCACGGCACATGCATAAATATTATGAATCCAACATTTGGTATCAGAGCCGCTGCTATTTTTTCTAGAACTCTAGTCCACTGTTGAATGCAAAGAATTTTAGAAGGAGGGGATTTGCGATTTCTTTTTGCAAATCAAGACCCAAATGTTTCAGATCGGGAAAGCAATAAATAAATAAAATTTTTTTTTGAGGAACCTGCTGCTGCGTCGGCCGCTGCGCGTGCCTGCGCCCAGCGCGCTCCAGCCCAGGCCGTCGCAGGGCCCGCCGGCGCCGCCCTTGCGCTCCTCTGCGTGCGCCGGCTCGCTGAGCCCCGGGCGCTCACGCGTACTGCGCTAGCCCTCCGCCCCCTGCGCACCGGCCTTTCTGCGCGCTCCGCCCCCTGCTCTGCGCGCTGCGCCCATGCGCCGAGCAGGCCGCCGCCGCCCTGCCTGCTTGCGCCGCCTCAGGCGCCCTGCACCCCTGCGCAAGCCCAGCCCTGGCCGGCCGCCGCCGAGCCCGCAGCTCACCGGCGCCGCCGTGCCTCCCTGCTGGCCTCCCTCCCTGCCGCATGCAACCTTCTACCTCTGATCCTTTTTTCCAGGGAGAAGTTATGGTGAGTGTGTGGATGGCAGATTTTTGGGGGAGATGAAGCCTTTTGACCGGTTCATGAATGTGTGGTGGAGAATGTTTTGATTAAAAGTGTCGGTGGACATATTTTTTATTGAGAAAATTTTAAATAACCCCTTAAAAGTTTTAAGAAATTATGTGTTACGTTTTCAGCATATATATATATATATATATATATATATATATATATATATATATATATATATATATATATATATGTATACATGGAATTGTTTCATGGTGTATTTTTACACTGTTAGGTTTTACTTCAGTATATATATTTCATGTATTATGACATACCTCATGTTTTTTTAATTAATTGTTATTTGATGTCTCTCATGCAATATATTAATGGATAATGTCATTAAGCTGCTGAAATTTTATGCTATCATTTCCGCTGCATGATGTCCTCCCCTAATTGAATGGAACCAACGAGAAATTCAATTAGAGGGGTATAATTAATTTGATGTGCTATTACTTTTGGACCAACGTTAATTGTAATAGCATGTTATCGATTATGTTTATTCTTGATATATTTTGTTTTGGCCATGCTATTACTCTTTGACCAACGTCAATTGTAATAGCATGCCCTAAATTATGTTAAATTTTTCGTCATCTGCCCAACGGTGATACGAAAAATTATTATGAGCATGTTGTTAATCATACCAACGTAAGATTAATTTTCATACAAATCAATTATGTATTTTCCTAATGTAAAATTTTTAAATTTTTTCAGCTGGTTCTATTTCGGCTCAGGTTAATGCAATTGAGCCACTTAATGGCAGCAATTTCCAAAAATGGAAGTTCACCCTTATGACGACTTTTCAGCTCTTGGATCTGGACTATGCGTTCAGATTCGATGAGCCTGTCGCTCCTAATGAAGGAGATGACAAGTTTGATGATAAAATGAAGGAGTTCAAAATTAATACTGAAAAGTGGGAGCGGTCTAACTGCGTTTCACTTGCTGTCATGAAAAACTCCATCAGTGAGGCTATTAGGGGAGCAATCCCTGAAAAGAAAGGGTGAAGGACTACTTGTCCTCCATCGAGGATCATTTTAAAGGATCCTCTAAGGTTTATGCTACCACACTGATGCACAGGCTCATGAACACAAAGTACAATGGTACTGGAAATGTCCGTGAGCACATTATGACCATAATCAATATTGCTGCCAGACTTAAGACAATGGACATGGCAATTTCTGACGGTTTTGTTGTCCATTATATTATGATGTCTCTTCCTAAGCAATTTGAAGCTTTCAAGATGAACTATAACACCATTAAAGACAAGTGGACAATGAGCGAGTTAATCGCCAATGTTTCTCAAGAGGAAGAGAGGCTCAAGGCTGAAGGGGGTGATATTGTGAATCACATCAATTCCTCAAACAGAGTTGGCCATAAAGGAAAGGGAGGCTATAAAGGAAAGGGCAAGAAGGAGTAACCATACTCTACTTATAAAAGGCCACAGCATCCACAGCGTCGTCAAGCGCCTAAAAACGCTTCAGGTCCTGGGAGCTCAAACGGACAAAAGAAAAATGATGAATGTCATTTTTGTCAGTCCAAGGACCATTTCAAAGGTAACTGTCCTGGATGGCTAAAATGGCTCGCCAAGAAAGATACTTATGAAATTACTTTCGTTGATGAAGCATTTTATGCTGATTTTCCTACAAATTCTTGGTGGATTGATTCTGGTGCCACTGTGCATGTTACGAATTCCTTGCAGGGATTCCATATGTTGAGAAATCTCAGAGGGGAAAGAAGCCTAAGAGTGGCTAATGGAATGGAAGCTGAAATTAAAGCTATTGGATCAGTTTTCTTAGTTTTGAATAATGGTTTTGTAATGAAACTTCATGATGTTCTTTATGTTCCCTCGATGAGAAGAAACTTAATTTCTGTTTCATTATTGGATAATGATGGATATTCATGTAATTTTGGACACAGACAGTGTCTTATTTATTTCAATAATGATAGTATTGGTCGTGCCATCCGACACGACAAGATTTATATGTTATCCCTGCAAGATTCTCCTATATCCATGAATGTATGTGATGTGAATAAAAAGCGCAAGCGAATTGATGAGACTTCGTCGAAATTGTGGCACTGTCGTTTGGGCCACATTTCGAGGGGGAGAATTGAACGTCTCATTAAAGATGAAATTCTCCATCCTTTAGACTTTAATGATTCAGATGATCATTGTCTTGATTGTATCAAAAGCAAGTACGTAAAGCAAATAAAGAAAGGTGATACTCGAAGCACAGGGATTTTGGAATTAATCCATACTGACATATGTGGTCCTTTCCCTGTGATATCAGTGGATGGCTATAATTCTTTTATTACGTTCACTGATGATTACTCACGTTATGGCTACATCTATCCCATTAAAGAGAGATCGGAAGCACTTGATAAATTTAAGATATTTAAGGCTAAAATTGAAAATCAGCACAATCTGAAGATTAAAATAGTGCGTTCGGATCGCGGGGGAGAGTATTATGGGCGACACGCAACTTATGGGCAGGTTCTTGGTCCTTTTGCCAGGTTCCTATAAGAAAATGGTATAGTCGCCCAGTACTCAATGCCTGGTGATCCCCAGCAAAATGGAGTAGCGGAAAGAAGAAACCGCACACTTATGGACATGGTTCGAAGTATGTTGAGCTACTCCACTTTGCTAGTAAAGTTATGGATGGAAGCATTAAAGATCGCTGCACACATACTCAATCGGGTTCCCAGTAAATCAATGCCTAAAACACCCTATGAATTATGGATTGGGAGAAAACCAAGTTTGAACTACCTACATGTGTGGGGTTGTGCAGCTGAAGCTAAATTATTTAACCCACAGATTGAGAAATTAGACCCCAAGACTATGAGTTGCCATTTTATTGGCTACCCTGACAGGTCTAAAGGGTACCGTTTCTATTGTCCAGATCGTACCACAAAATTTGTAGAAACAAGACACGCAGTGTTCTTAGAAAATGATGGGATCAGTGGGGACTTGGAGCCCAGGAAAATTGATCTTGAGGAAAAGCGGATTTATGTTCCTTCACCGCTAATCCGACAGACTGTTTTTCCTATGCCCCAAGTGGTTATACCCCAAGTGGTTGTGCCCACAGTTGATCCTGTAGTTACAACTCCTGTTGTGTCTCCAGTTAATTCTGTGGCCACTCCTCCTGTTGAGGGCTCTGAAAATGCTAGTGCTGTACCTAATGATGAGCTTTCACAGCCCTCTGTGACAATTAATGAACAGCCTAATGAGCCTACTATTGTACCTGTCAGGAGATCAGAACGAGTGAGGAGATCTGCTATCCCAAGTGATTATGAGGTTTACTTAAATGAAGATGATCTTGGGAAGATGGATGATCCTAACTCTTATAAAGAAGCTATGAAGAGTAAGGATTCATCTAAGTGGCTAGATGCCATGAAAGATGAAATTAAGTCTATAGGCGATAATGATGTATGGGACTTAGTAGAAATTCCTAATGGAGCCAAAACAGTAGGCTATAAATGGGTCTACAAAACCAAACGGGACTCCAAAGGGAATATCGAAAGGTTTAAGGTGAGACTTGTAGCAAAAGGGTTTACACAAAGAGAAGGTATTGACTATAATGAAACCTTTTCTCCTGTCTCGACTAAAGATTCTTTTAGAATCATAATGGCGCTCACAGCACATTTTGATTTAGAGTTGCACCAAATGGATGTTAAGACTGCATTCCTAAATGGAGACTTGTATGAGGACGTTTACATGACACAACCGGAAGGTTTTGTTGTGGAAGGCGAGGAACATTTAGGATGTAGGTTAAAAAATCCATATATGGCCTGAAGCAAGCTTCTAGGCAATGGTACCTTAAGTTCGATGAAGTCATAAGGAATTTTGGATTTAAAGAGAATGATGTTGATAATTGTACATATGTTAAGTTCAGGTGGAGTAATTACACCTTCTTAATCCTTTATGTGGACGATATATTATTGGCCAGCAGCAGTGTGGACATGCTGCGGGAAACTAAAAGATTCCTCTCGTCCAATTTTGATATGAAGGATCTCGGTGAAGCATCTTATGTTCTTGGTATTGAAATTCACCGAGATAGGTCCAAAGGAACATTACGTTTATCACAAAAGGCATACATTGACAGAGTACTAAAGAGATACAATATGCATAAATGCTCTGCCTCGCCTGCTCCTATTGTCAAGGGCGATAAGTTTGGGAAATTTCAATGCCCAAAGAATGACTATGAATCTGATCAGATGAAGGCTATACCTTACGCTTCTGCTGTCGGAAGTATTATGTATACTCAAGTATGTACACGCCCTGATTTAGCTTTTGTTACCGGGATGCTTGGCAGATATCAATCTAATCCAGGACCGGACCACTGGAAAGCCGTTAAGAAAGTCCTACGCTATATGCAAGGCACTAAAGGTCACATGCTCACATATAGAAAATGCGATAACCTGGAGGTTGTCGGTTATTCTGATGCTGATTTTGCGGGGTGTAAAGACACTAAGAAGTCCACATCAGGTTATATTTTCACCCTTGCAGGAGCAGCAATATCATGGAAAAGTGTAAAGCAAACACTTACTGCATCGTCGACAATGCAGGCTGAATTTGTGGCATGTTATGAGGCTACCGGGCAGGCTGTATGGCTAAAGAATTTTATCCCGGGTTTAAGAGTGGTAGACAGCATTTCTAGACCACTCACTTTGTACTGCGATTATCAACCCGCAGTTTTCTATTCGAGTAACAACAAGTCAAGTGCGGCTGCCAAGCACATTGACATAAAGTATCATGTTGTAAAAGATAGAGTCCAGGATCAAACAATTAAGGTTGAGCATATTGGAACTAAATTTATGCTCGCGGATCCGCTCACAAAAGGCTTACCACCCAATATTTTTTGTGATCATGTTGCCGGCATGGGTTTATTGGAGAGCCTGTGATTCTGGAATAAGAGGACCAAATAAAGTAACCAACTCCCATGAAGTATTATGTTATTCGATCGAGATAGAATGGAGTACTATAAGTACTGATGTCCAACGGTACTTAATTGACTGTTGTGACGCGTTACTTTGGTGTGAATTTTTATTGCGAGAGGGCTCATGATGTTTAGCCTTACGATCAATGGGGAGAATGTTAGGTATGTGATCTCAGGCCAAACGGCCAAAACGAGAAAGAAAGAAATCAACGCCCTGATCGGGGGTGCCTTCCATATATGGTTACGGTCCCCTGTTGCAACAACGCAATATAAAACGGGAGTTACGGCCTCTCACGATGTGATCCATCGCTCGTTCTTGTGAGAACCAAAAAACTCTGTACAAAACCTTAAGAGATCCGATCTACTGTGCGCTGTTAGCAACGAGAAGACCGCCGCCGCCGCTGCTACAGGACGTCACGGTGACTCTCTAGACGACTGCACCGACTCTTCCTCACGCCTGCATCACGCAGGCACGGGTCTTCGCTCATGGCGTTCATCGGTGACCGTAAGTCACGTTTCCCCTCCACTCTAGATGTTCTAGTACTAAACTAGCAGATCACGGCACATGCATAAATATTATGAATCCAACAAAATGATCCATTCCTGCAGCCAGAACGGGTGCTACAAGCTAGACGCTTTCTTTGGCCAGGAGGATAGATTGTGCTAGATATTTGATTAGGAGGTCAATGCCGTGATCCCGGGCATCTTCGAGGGGATTAACACGATGATCTTCGCCTACGGGGCGGCCGGCAGCGGCAAGACCTACCCGATGCAGGTGCCCACTCTTTCCTTGACCGTAACATGTTTGACAAAATGCTGCTATTGCGGGTCTTAGGGTCTGTTCTTTTTTGCTGTGGCTTATGGTTTTTGGCTGAAATTTTTAAATTTTACCTGTTTGCGATAGAGATTACGGAAAGAGAGATACTCGCTTGCAATTTTGGATGGTACAGATGTTGGGCTTTTAACATGTACTATAATTAGCTTGTAGACTCTATCTTAAAAAAATACTCCGTTTGAAAGTTAGATACTATAGCAAAAGCTAAAAGCCGTTTTAAGAAGTTAAAAAGAACACACCCTTAAACTTCTACTGAAACCTGAGTGCTGTGTAGGGCACGAAGGATCTACCGGGGCTCATCCCGTTGGTGGTTTCGACCGTCCAGGTGCTCTGCACCGGCACATGGTGCTCCGTGGAGATCTCGTACTAAGCGGTGCTATGACTTGCTTGAGCCCAAGGCAAGGGAGATAATGGCTTTGGATGACAAAGATGTTAACTTGCAGTTGAAGGGCTTGGCATGGGTAATGTGCTAGGGTTTGATGATGCTTGAATGTGTTTGCTGGAATGTAGCTTCTGCATTGCGCTTACAATTGTCTTTTTTATGGTTGAAGGCTCCTGTGTGACCAATGGAGGAACTCCATGAGGTCTACCCTATAGGCTTGCAAAGGAGGAAAGTAGCCCACTTAGGCCTGAACGATGTTTCAAGTAGGAGCCACGCTGTTCTTTCTATCAGGGTCAGTAGTGATGTTGTCAGAGGGAAACTTAACCTCCTCGACTTGGTTGGTAGGACTCTTTGGGACGAGTTGCATATACTTAGGATTTTTTACAGTAATATTATGCTGGCAGTAGAAAGATAGTAGTAGAAATAAAATCTGATCATTGATTTGTGAGGGTATTATAAACTTTTATTTTCCATTTTAAAGTTCCATAAAAAAGCTCTAAGACATAACCGAGCAAACCAAAGCATGAAGTCAACATGGAGACATGGCTCTTGCTCCTCGTCGTCCCCTTCCTCCTCCTGCTCGCACACAGCGGGCGGCAATAAGGGCAAGAATAGCAGCTGCATCCTGCCAGGTGAGGTCCAATCACCGTGCCGGTGCTCGGCAGCCTGCTATGGCTGAGGCACTCCTCGACCGATGTGGAGCCTCTCCTCCGGTGCATCTTCGCGCGGTACAGCCTCGTCGTATCTCTGTGCGTGGGCTCCCTCCTCTCCATCTTCGTAGCCGACCAGCGCGTCGTGCATGCCACCGTGTTGGACAGCGGCGTCCCGCTGGCCAACCGATCAGAGGTCACTCTCACTCACGGTCTACTCGGCGAGAACGGCAACCACATCTCGCGCTCCAGCTGCGGGCAGTGTGGCGCCTCCTGTGCCGTAACCTCGTCTCCAAGACGTTGTACCCGTCCCACGTCTGCCTGTTCGCGCCCGCGCATGCCTGGGTGTGCCGCATGCTTGTGGACAAGCTCCGTGTCGGACTCGGTGTTGGAAATAATCAAGCCTTTGCTGATGACTGAGCTCAGCGCAAAATAAAACTGAAGTCTGTCGGATGACCGATTCACCCGCAAAGCATGAAGAGATGAAGCTGCTGTTTTGCCGCTTCGGTTACGCACGGTCAGAGAGAGCAAACACAGTCAAGATCTGCACATCCGGTTAAACTGGATCAAGCCAGCATGGCAGGAAATCAGGAGAACAGTTAGAAGTTAGTTAAACATTTGTAACATTTAATTCTATGTAATCTATTGAGTTAGAGTGCGGTAATGCCTCTGAATATTTTTTTTGTGTCGCTCGTTTACTGTTCCTCGTAAGAGAGACAACAAAAGAAATACATTGAAGCCACTCCGGTTCAGCCTAAGTTCGAGTTTCGATGTATTGTTTTGTCTTCCAATACCGGAGAATAAGATTTGACGAACCTAAGTTCGAACTCACGCCGTTGCCTTCAGAGTTATCCAGTGTATTGTTTTGTCTTCCAATACTTTGAGCGATACACAATTCCAGTAGAATCCAAGAGATTGAGTGATTCTTGGGCTTAAACCATCACGTGGTATCAGAGCACGGTGGTGTATGCCCAAATATCCAAGGTTTGAGCCAGTGGCCTTGACTGCACAGCAAGCAAGGAGAGAGGGTGGCAGTGTGCCATTCCAATGCCCATTGCTGACGCCGTCAAATTACACTACTTGGGCGATCAAGATGGAAGCCATAATGGATGCACAAGGTATCTGGGAGGCTGTGCAACCAGCAGCCGGTGTGGTTGTGGAGATGAAGAAGGATAAGACAGCCTGAGCATTCATTTTCCAGTCAGTGCCCGAAGATGTTCTCCTGCAAATCGCGAAGAAGAAGACTGCAAAGGAGGTGTGGGACTCACTGAAGACTCGGTTTCTCGGAGTAGATCGTGTGCAGAAGGCGTGTTTGTAGACCTTGAGAAGTGAATTTGAAGCTTTGCGTATGAACGAGCATGACATCATTGATGAGTTCGCCGACAAATTGAGCGGGATGGCAAGCAAATTCAGCACTCTTGGTGAGGCTGCGGAGGATGCGTTACTTGTCAAAAAGCTGCTCGATTCGGTGCCTGACAATTACCTCCAGTTGGTAGCTTCAATTGAGCAATATTCGGATCTTGATTCTATGCCTTTCAAAGAAGCTATCGGGCGTCTGAAGGCATATGAAGAAAGGATTCGTCTCCGCAACACTAATACCAATTCTAGTGGCTCACTCCTGCTCACTCAGGCCGAATGGGAGGCACGGCACAAGAACAATCGCAGCAATTCATCCTTCCCGAGAGGACGGGGGATGAGGATAAACGGCGGTGAAGGCCATGGCCGTGAGATGAGAACGAGCGGCGGGGACAACCGTGGACGAGGAAGAAACTTCGGACATGGACCTGGCCAAAGAAGAGGAGGACGCGGAGGCTCCACTTGGATTTGCCCAGATGGCGAGAACAGCCGAGAGCCCGAGATGGGGCGTGACAAAAGACATGTAAAATGCTACAATTGTGATGTATTTGGTCATTATGCCTCTGAGTGCAGGAGCACACATCGTGGTGAAGAAGCGCATCTCACGCGGGCACAAGAGGAAGAACCAGCACTGCTTTTGTCGGTCGGTGAAACATCTCAGAAGCTGATACTACCGATTGTAGACAAAACTGAAGGTGCAGCATCACAGAAGCTGAAAATGCCGAATGAAGACAGAACTGAAGGCGCAGCATTACAGAAGGTGATACTGCTGAATGAAGACAGGACTGAACCTCGTTTGAGATCGAGAGAAGGTAACAACACTGATTCTAACACTTGGTATTTTGATAACGGAGCCAGTAATCACATGTCAGGAGAACGAAGGAAGTTTCAAAACATTGAAAGTTCAGTCCAAGGACATGTGAGATTTGGTGATGGTTCCGCTGAGGGAAAAGGAAAAGTATTGCTCCAGTTAAAAAACGGCCAGCAAAGACTTCTCACTGAGGTATACTACATACCCAATTTGTGTAGCAATATCATTAGTATTGGCCAATTAACTGAAGCAGGAAGTAAAATTGTTTTGGTGGGAGCATTTTTATGGTTATATGATAGAGATGGCAGGTTGCTATTGAGAATTCGGCGTTCTCAAAACCGTCTCTACAAAGTAGTTCTGCAAAACCCAAATTCAGTATGTATGTTTGCAGACACCTCCAACCTGGCCCGACTTTGGCATGCAAGGCTTGGTCATGTGCACTATCAGTCACTCAAGATAATGGCAGAGAAAAACCTGGTAGTCAGTTTACCCAGGACTGACAATCCGGGCCAAATTTGTGAAGGGTGCTTGCTCGGGAAACAAGCACAATCTCCATTTCCAGCAGTGGCAATGTTTAGAGCTGAGAAGAGACTTGAACTTGTCCATGCCAATTTGTGTGGTCCCATCTCACCACCGATATTAGCTTGAGAGACCATGTGGAGGTAACCCCGGTAGTGTGATGAGTAATTGACGTGTGTCCTAAAGTCTGAGTTTATTCTGGGTATTTTTATGCTAATTACTGATGCGAATACTTAATTATATCATCTGGTGCGGTGCTATGTAATGTGTTTTCTTGTCAGTGATGACTCCGGGACTTTGAGGCAGTCGTGGCGCGACACAGTGGCCGGACTAGGCACGCAGCGGTCTGAGGTCGAGCGGTCGGGATGTGTCGAAGGCGGCGAGGACTCGAAGTGGCTGCGGCGTTCGCGCAAGAAGCGAGGAAGCTTCGGGAAGGTGCGGGAGGGCATTTTGGTAAATGCACAAGGCTGCACAAGCGGAGCGGATATTATTTGGAAATGATCCATTAGTGGAGAGTTATTGTAACCTAATGGGTAAAATTGTGTGTAAACCCATTAGTGAAGAGTTGGTGTGACCTAATGGGTAAAGAAGACTTGTAAACCCATTAGTGGAGAGTTGGTGTGACCTAATGGGTAAAGTAGATTTCTAAACCCATTAGTAGAGGCTATAAATAGATGAGCTCTCTAGGTGGAGAAGTGCACTTGAGAGAGAGAGAGAAATAGAAATGGGTATGAGTATTAGGGTTTCCTAATGCTTGTGCTCTTGGGAGAGAAAATTTTTTTATGCAAGTTTTAGGGTTTTATTCTCTTCTTGTGGGTGTTCTTGGATGAGACATGGAAGAGTTGATATAAACATTCATCGCTCTTCGTCTCAATATGAACATACTTGTTTTATATCTTGTGCTACTTACTTGCTTTCCTTTTAATTAATATTCTTGTTCTAGTGCTACTATATATATATATATATATATATATATATATATATATATATATATATATATATATATATATATATATATATATATATATATATATGTTTGCTTTGAGCAGGATTCATCTCAAAGCTCTATAGCTAGTTCATCCAAGAAAGCAATGGTTTAAAATCAGTAGCTTTAATCTTCTTGTATGTTCTGGTTCTTGTGTTTTGCTTGTAGTATTCTGGTTGAAAGATTTCAGAACATTTGTTTCAGAACTAAGGATATATATCAAAGCTTGTTGGCTGGTGAACCTTGAGAACAAGTCTTCTTATCTCTTTCAACAAGATTCATCTCTCCTTGTTCTGATCACTTGGTAGTAGTCTGTCCCCTTGTTTTGTTCGGCAAGTGCAACAACAGTACTACCTAATTGCTAAAGCAGTTCCCAGTTTGGTTTCTGCAGTAGGTAAACAGAGTTGTTTTCCTGCTCTCATTTATTTACTGCTATTTTTCAGCTGCAAGGTTGTGTGCAGACTGCTTGTTCTTCCCTGCAGTTTTTGTGCTTTCTCAAGTAAATTTCCTACAGCAGCAACTAGTTAATAGTTGTTGTTGTGCTGCTCTCATGCCAAGTACAAATCCCTACGGTGTCTTTGTTGGTTGCTAGTTCTTTTCCTGTATTTCTTCTTTGTTCGCCAGTTTGTTTTTGCAGACTGCAGTAGCAATTTTCAGCGATTCTGATTTGCGAGAAAGCTGCAGTTCACTACTCGAGGTTCGGTCCCAGCAGTTGGTGTTGTCGGCAGTAACTTGTTCCCTTTCTTTTCGGCTTTAATTGCTATGAGACAGCACCTATTTCTTAAGTGATTTTTTGGCTAGAGCAAGGCATCATTTCCTCTCTTTTTGGTTTTTGTGCTAATTGACTATCCTAGAAATGCACAGTGCACAGCAACTTGCAGGATCGGTTTGTTAGTGCATTTCCATTTTTTTCTTTTCTGTTTTTCAACCATTTGGCATGCAATTCAGATGGAGTTATTTTCAGCTGAAATTTTTACTGGTTAATCTCTGATTTATGCTGAATTTTTTAGTATATCATGCGTTCCAATCTTTTACTATTTTGCATATAGTCCATAATTAATTTTCTGTGAGCTGCTTTTTCTACATCTTTTTGAAAACTTAAGTGAACGAATTTCTAGGGGCGTTTTTAGAACGACATTCACCCCCCCCCTCTGTCGCCATTTCGGTCCTACAATTGGTATCAGAGTCGGTTAGCTCTAATTAATAGATCTTAACCGGTCTCAAGAGCTATGACGACGGACAAGTACTCAACCAAGCCGCCTGTTTTCGATGGCATCGATTACCCCTTCTGGAAGAGCCGAATGGAGACATATATCCAGACCCAGGGGTATGCCATCTGGCGCAAGGTCAAGACCCGTTTTGTTGTTCCTGCCGATGAGGACATCAATGCTAATAACATGGCTGATGTTGAGGCAAATGCTAAGGCAAGGAACATTATAATCCAGGGTCTGAGCAGGAGCGAATTTTATCGTATCTCTCATCTCACGTCGGCTTTCGACATCTGGGTGACCCTCGATGCATATCATGAGGGTACCACCCAGATTAAGATGGTTCGACAGGACCAGTTCAAGCGAGATTACAACAAGTTTGAAATGCTCGTTGGTGAGTTCTTGTATGAGTGTTTTTCGAGATTTCACAATATTCTGAGCAATCCCCGAGCTGTCGGTCTCACGTACTCCGACTCGGACAACGCTCGACAAATGCTTTCTGCTCTTGACTTGCGTGTTTGGGAGATGAAGGTGACTACCATCAAGGATACCACGGACCTCTCGACTTTGACTCTTGATGCGCTGTACTTGTGTCTCAAGACTCACGAGATTGACATTGTCTCTCGCAAGTCGAAGTCATAGTCGATGGCTCTAATCACCGATCCCAGTTCGGCTTCTGGTCTTTCTTCTGATTTGCCGTGTGGATTCTCCCTTGCTGCTCTCTGTGTCATAACTGATGATCAGTTAGAGCAGCTCGAGGATGAGCAACTGGCCCTCCTAGCTCGGAAGTTTTCCCATGCTTATAAGAGGAGGAGGGACAGAAAGAGGAGTGGGCCGATAATTTATTTCGAGTGTGGTGGCCCCAACCACATTCGGGCAAATTGTCCCAAGCTGGTGAAGGGCAAGCACGACTACGGCGGTATGAGCAAGAATGACTACATCAACAAGAACCGCAACAAGAAGCCCCCAGTTCACGCTCAAGGCAAGAAGAAGTTCCGCAACTTTGGCAAAGCCAAGAAGCTCTTCCACCGCGTCCTCACCGCATTCGACGACATCGACTTCAGCGACGGGGAGGGGTGGAGCGACGATGACGACAAGGATGATCAAGATCCCAAGGACGGCGACGACTTCATCGGCATGTGCTTCATGGCCAACGACAACGACGTCAGCGACAGCGAGCTCTACAGCGACTCCGATGAGGTAGGTCTCTCTTACAACCAGCTCTATGATGCATTTCTGAAGCTAGGAAAGTTTTATGCTAGATCTAGAGCTAGGGTCGTAGATCTTGAAAAGGAAGTAGAGAGCTTGTCACGGGAGCATACTTCGCTTATATCTGCTCCCTCCCGTGACGAATGTGATGTTTGTTCTTCTTTGCTTGGAGATATGGAGAAGCTAAGGACCTCGCATGATAGTTTGTCTTCCAAGCTTGATATTATTAAGGAGGAGAATGTTAGTCTGCTTGCTGAGTTAGGCGAGTAGGATGGTGTTACCACCTTACTCTCGATCGGACTACTTCTCCCACCTCAGGTGAGATTAAGGACATTGCTGCTAGAGGACCTTATGCCATGCTTCTTGATCTGCCCGAGTCTTGTGAAAATTGCAATAACTTGAAAATGAACTTAAAACGGGGGGATCATAAAATTGCTGAATTACATGCTTCCTTGCTTGAGCCAATTGCTTCATGTTTGAACTGTCCCAAATTAACTGCTGAACTTGAATATGTTTCAAAGCAGTTTCAAGAAATGATTGATTATAACAAAAAAATGGCTAAATATGCTCCTAAGGACTCTGTTAGCTCACCATGCAAAAATTGTGATAAACTAAAATCTGACTTGATTGCTTTGGAAGAAAAATATGTGAAGCTAACTAAGGATTTACTAGAGAAGCCAGAATCTTGTTGTGATGTGTGTGCCGGTGTGGGGGAGAAGCCCAAGGGTATGGTTGAGACGCCTAGCAACGTGAACCAAATGGCTAGCAGTAGGACTGTCCCTTCTGAGGTGGCTGCGCGTGCACATGCCGTTCGTTCCTCTGTTGTTGGTTCTTCTTCTACTTCCTTACCATCTGCTGTTCCCTCTTCTCCCTGCTCTTCTTGCACCTCTCTCTTTCGGGAGTGTCAGTACCTTATGAACACTCTCGAGAGGTTTGTCGGAGGCAAGAAGAAGCTTAATCTTATTCTAGACCAGTCTAAGATTTGTAAATTTAATCAGGGTCTAGGATATGATTATTATGAAGATATGAGGAAGCATCCACCTGCCGTGCTCAGACCCATAGCACCAGGTGTGATCGAGACTGAGCCTAGGACCGAGAAAGTCCAATTTAAGTCAGCAGGCTATGTCCAAGGGATCTCTGACAGTAAGGTGGTTCCACCTGCTGCTTCGGCCTCTCAGAAGGCGAAGCCTCCCCGTGCTACTTCTACCTCTCAGAAGGTGAAGTATCACTGCACCTTCTGTCAGAAGGATGGACACACAGTCGATCGATGCTTCAGGCACGCCAGGATCGTGCAGAGAGACAGTGTGGCAACTCTTAGGCGTATTCAGGGTCATCCCTAGACCTTGAGTGTACCTAAGACCAACACAAGGTCTAAGTTTGCTACTGTTGATGCTTTTGGGCAGCATCGAGGACTTGGTTTTTCTGGTGCTTCTGATTTTCGTCCTCGATTTGCCCCGGGTCATGATATCCGCCGTCCTGAGGGTAGATCTTGTTTCTATCGAGATAGCTACCCACGGCGAGAGCAGCGTGTTGTTGGTACTCTGACTCGCTCTCCCGTAGCAGTCGGACCCAATAACAGCTTCAGGTCATCACTAAGACCATCAGCTTCTTTGAGTGACAGAGAGCGTAGGGTAGATAGAGGTCAGTCGTGCTTGACTACTTCATCTGCTCGACGTGTTATTCAGTATTGGGTGCCAAAATCACTGTTGATTTACCCCAGTACTGAGACTTTACTCTCTGTTTGACTCAGGTTCGCCGGGTAGGGAAGGAAAATGTTTGGCTTGTAGACTCCGGTTGTTCTCGTCATATGACCGGAGACTCCCGTTGGTTTCCTTCCCTTGCCCGTGCTCCAGGTGATGAGACGATCACCTTCGGAGATGCTTTGTCTGGGCGCGTCATCGCCAAAGGTACTGTGCGCGTTAATGATTCTATTGTTTTAAAAGATGTTACCTTGGTTAGTAAGCTGAAGTACAATTTGCTGTCAGTTTCCCAGCTTACCGATGACGATTTTGAGGTGAGTTTTAAGAAAAACAATTGCAAAATTCTTGATTCTTCGGGTAGTCTGGTTTGCGGGATTTCTCGTTTTGGGAGGATCTTTCGTGCTGATTTTTCTGAGTCTTCTAGCGATTCTCTCAAATGTTTAGTTGCTTCTGATTCCCGCGACCTTTCTTTCTGGCATAGGAGACTTGGTCATATTGGATTTGACCATTTGACCCAAGTTAGCGGCCATGACCTCATTCGTGGTCTGCCGAAGCTTAAGATGGTTAAAGATCTTGTTTGCACTCCTTGCCGGCACGGCAAGATGGTCGCCGCTTCCCATCCTCCGGTCACAGTCACTCTGACCGATGCAAGATGGACACAGTTGGACCAGCTAGAGTGCAGTCAGCAGGTGGGAAGTGGTATGTTCTTGTCGTGGTTGATGACTTCTCGAGGTATTCTTGGGTGCTTTTCTTAGCCTCGAAGGATGAGACATTTACCCATTTTCGGGGTCTTTTTAGTAGGCTTTCTGTTGAGCTCCCGGGTGCCTTACGAGCGATCCGCAGTGACAATGGCACGGAGTTCAAGAATTCCTACTTTGAGAGGTTTTGCGATGAGGCAGTGTAGAGCACCGTTCTCTTCTCCATCGTCCACAAAGAGAATGGCGTCGTGGAGAGGAAGAACCGTACCTTGGTCGAGATGGCCAGGACGATGCTCGATGAATACTCTACACCGCGGAAGTTTTGGGCTGAGGCTATAGCCACCGCGTGTCATGTTTCAAATCGAGTTTTTCTGAGGGCTCACTTGGATCGCACTTCTTATGAGTTGAGATACGGGCAAAAGCCCAACGTATCTTATTTTCGTGTTTTTGGTTGCAAGTGTTTTATTCTAAAGTCTGGGAACCTAGATAAGTTCGAGTCACGTTCTTGTGATGGAATTTTTCTGGGTTACTCGACTTCTTCGCGGGCTTATAGGGTCTGGAATTGCAAGTCGAGCAAAATGGTAGAGACCTGCGAGGTGACCTTCGATGAGGCGGTCCGGGACTAGGCCCGATATCTCGAGTTGATGAGAGCACCCAAGCCCATCTTTGTGGATGATGAGGAGGATGACGATGAGAGTTGTCCACCCGATCCTGTTTCTCCTCCCCTTGAGGTGCCTGCTTCTTCCACCGCACCTCAAGGAGATCAGCCCTTTCCTTCCGCATCCTTAGGAGCTAGTGGCTCTGTTCCTACCTCATCAGCTCATGAGGTAGATGCCACTTCTTCTTCTCATCCAGGACCTCCCCAACACATTCAGCGTCGTCATCCTTCTGAGCAGATGATAGGAGATCTTCATGAGTGAGTCACACGCTCAAAATCTGGCTTATCTCTTTTCTGCCTACACTCTGCCTTTGTTGCCACTTTCGAACCCAAGGATGTTTGTCATGCACTTTCTGATGAGTCTTGGGTCAATGCCATGCATGAGGTGTTGGAAAATTTTGAGAGAAACAAGGTCTGGTCGCTTGTCGAGCCCCCACGAGGTCACAATGTTATTGGGACTAAGTGGGTGTTCAAGAACAAGCAGAGCGAGGATGGAGTGGTTATTCGGAATAAGGCTAGACTGGTAGCTCAGGGGTTCTCCCAGGTGGAGGGTCTAGATTTCGAAGAGACCTTTGCCCCTGTAGCCAGACTTGAAGCCATTAGAATCCTGCTTGCCTTTGCAGCTTCTAAGGGTTACAAGCTTTACTAGATGGACGTTAAGAGTGCCTTTCTCAATAGCTTCATTGAGGAAGAGGTCTACGTCCGACAGCCCCTGGTTTCGAAAACCCCAAATACCCAAACCATGTCTTCAAGCTTTCCAAAGCTTTGTATGGACTTAAGCAAGCTCCTAGAGCTTGGTATGAGAGATTTAAGTCCTACTTGTTAAGTCATGGTTTTGATATGGGTAAGGTAGACAAGACCTTGTTCACTCGTAGGCATGGCAATGACCTTCTACTCGTTTAGATTTATGTGGATGACATCATCTTTGGTAGCTCCTCTCATGCTCTCGTTTCTCAGTTTTCCGATGTCATGAGCTCGGAGTTTGAGATGAGCATGATGGGCGAGTTGAGCTTCTTTCTTGGCTTCGGATCAAGCGGACTGGGGAGGTACCTTCTTGCATCGAGGCAAGTACACTCGAGACCTTCTGAAGCGCTTTGACATGAGTGATGGCAAGCCAGTATCTACTCCGATGGCGACAACGACTTCACTTGATCCAGATGAGGATGGCGAGCCAGTTGATCAGAAGGAGTTCAGAAGCATGATCGGTTCCCTCTTGTACCTCACTGCCTCGAGACCGGACATACACTTCTCTATGTATCTGTGTGCTCGATTTCAGGCTTCTCCTCGCGTATCTCACCGTCAAGCGGTGAAACGCATTTTCCGGTACCTTCGAGCTACCATTGACTATGGTATCTGGTACTCTTCCTCATTCTGTCTTTCCTTGAGAGCCTTCTCGGATGCAGACTTCGCTGGCTGTAGGATAGATAGGAAGAGCACTTCTGGCACTTACCAATTTATTGGCACTTCTCTTGTTTCCTGGTCTTCGAGGAAGCAGTCGGGTGTTGCACAGTCCACCGCAGAGGCCGAGTATGTAGCTGCCGCCAGTTGCTTCAGCCAGGTGCTTTGGATGGCTTCGACCCTGCAGGACTTTGGGTTAGTTATCGATAGTGTTCCACTCTTTTGTGATAACACTTCTGCTATTAACATTGCTAAGAACCCAGTGCAGCACTCTCGGACCAAGCATATCGATATCAGATATCATTTTCTTAGAGACCATGTGGAGAAGGGTGATACAGTGCTCCAGTTTGTGGAGAGTGACCACTAGTTGGCTGATATCTTTACCAAGCCATTGGATAGCTCTAGGTTTTCAGCTCTGCGGGGAGAGCTTGGGGTGGTTTGTCCTTATGGACTGTTGTGAGGGGGAGCTTTATGCTTTACTGCTTTTATTATATTAATTATGCTCTTACTCCTTTCTGTCGCATAGCCTTCGGGGTGCATTGGGGTTAGTCCTTCTAGCATAGGTTAGAGTGGTCTTCTTGTCTAGCGCTCAGTCTCCTTCCTCTCATCTTGTGACGTTAGGATGTTGCTTATTAGCTGTCTCTCTTCTCACTAGGTTGAGTTCACTCACTTCTTATAGGTCTAGCGAGGGTTGAGCCACCCTTGGGTAGACAGGGAACGTGTTTACTCCCTAGTGTGTTAGAAGATCAGCTGATAGTCCTAGAGTCTCATGGGGTAGATGAGAGTCAGTCTGAGCTCTAGTTGCCTCTATATGTTTTCTATGCTTTAAGGACTGCCTATTTGCTGTTTTTCTTTGCCAGCTTCTCGATTTTATTGCTTTGGTTCAGGGGAGTTCATTTGGGAGCTTCTAGATTTTAAATTTGACATAACTCAACTTGAACTAAAAGTGCATCTCATGTTGAGGGGGAGCTGGATTTTCGTGCATTTCAGTTTGCATTGTAATATGATTACATGGAGCCTTGATTATTATCCAATTATGATCTGTTTACCATGTATTACATCTTGCCATGATCTGTGCTCAATTGCTAGATTTATCATGACTTTATATGTGTAGACTAGTCTTTGCCATGATAAGTTAATTAAAAATGCTTACCTT
Organism: Melocanna baccifera; assembly: GCA_036346265.1. Taxonomy (NCBI): domain Eukaryota; kingdom Viridiplantae; phylum Streptophyta; class Magnoliopsida; order Poales; family Poaceae; genus Melocanna; species Melocanna baccifera. The sequence goes on along the minus strand of CM070682.1, from coordinate 23,446,743 downwards.
GAATTAAAACTTGTCATGGTTAGCTCTTGAGAATAGTCTGTCTTAAGTTCTCCATTTACGATTCATGCCATGTCAAATAGGCTGAGTTGAGTCTTGAATCTCTATTGAGCTTTAGATTGAGCTATGTTAGTTCTTTTACGAAGCACGAATTATCATTAACTCCTTGGTTTATAAGCTAAATGAAACAACAGCAAAGTGATCTCTTTTTGTGCGAAAAAACTGATCTCACTAATTCACTCTCATGAGACGGCTTGCCATTGCATTAGGCATAAACTCAGGGGGAGTTTTGGTTGACCAAAATCATTTCCTTAAGCTTCTCGCTTGGAGTGATCGCATAAGGCTTGAGATCTAGCACAGGCTAAGAAATTAAAATTTGTGAAAATGGTTGAAGCTTAGGAGGCAGTTGTGGATGGCTCCTAGTCTAGGACTTGCTTTGCTAAGATAAAACCAATTATGATTTTCAGAAAAAGTCAATTGTGCTAAATTGCATATTTACAAAAAGACCAAGTACATCAACAATTGAGTCATTTTTGAACTTGTAGTACTCTAAACCGACTCAATATTAGCTTCTTGATTTCACTTAGATTATTTGACATGCCTTGCATTATCCTTGGATACCTCTAGCTAGACTAAAATCATGTTTAACTTGACATGTTCAAAAAAATTTTTGAACTAATTTGACTTAATTGGTTTAGCTTTTCTATACATAAATAGTCATGATCTTGATAGCATTCTTATGAATTATGGCTTGGTGTAATACTCGCAAAATCATTATGGATAATCTTCATGGCTCCAAATGCTTAAAATAAAGAACACACAAGTCATTTCATTCTCTCGTGCATTTTTGATGAATTTATTGCCAAAAGGGGGAGAAGTTTGGAGAAAAAGCCCTCTGGAGCTTTGCAGAAAAATTTGCTCTATCACTTTCTGCTCCAGTTTTCTCTTTTGTCGACATGATCTTAGTTTCCTGGATTTTCTTTTAGACCATGTTTGATTTTTAAACTCAACTTTATATGCTTTTTCGGTGTTTGTCAATGTACTCATCAAGGGGGAGATTGAGAGACCATGTGGAGGTAACCCCGGTAGTGTGATGAGTAATTGACGCGTGTCCTAAAGTCTGAGTTTATTCCGGGTATTTTTATGCTAATTACCGATGCGAATACTTAATTATATCATCTGGTGCGGTGCTATGTAATGTGTTTTCTTGTCAGTGATGACTCCAGGACTTTGAGACGGAGTCGTGGCGCGACACGAGTGGCCGGACTAGGCACAGGCGGTGCTGAGGTTAGAGCAGTCGGGATGTGTCGATGACGGCGAGGACTCGAAGTGGCTGCGAGGCGTTCGCGGCAAGAAACGAGGAAGCTTCCAGGAAGGTGCAGGAGGGGCATTTTGGTAAATGCACAAGGCTGCACAAACGGAAGCGGATATTATTTGGAAATGATCCATTAGTGGAGAGTTATTGTAACCTAATGGGTAAAATTGTATGTAAACTCATTAGTGAAGAGTTGGTGTGACCTAATGGGTAAAGAAGACTTGTAAACCCATTAGTGGAGAGTTGGTGTGACCTAATGGGTAAAGTAGATTTCTAAACCCATTAGTAGAGGCTATAAATAGATGAGCTCTCTAGGTGGAGAAGTGCACTTGAGAGAGAGAGAGAAATAGAAATGGGTATGAGTATTAGGGTTTCCTAATGCTTGTGCTCTTGGGAGAGAAATTTTTTTTATGCAAGTTTTAGGGTTTTATTCTCTCCTTGTGGGTGTTCTTGGATGAGACATAGAAGAGTTGATATAAACATTCATCGCTCTTCGTCTCAATATGAACATACTTGTTTTATATCTTGTGCTATTTACTTGCTTTCCTTTTAATTAATATTCTTGTTCTAGTGCTACTATCTCTCTCTCTCTATATATATATATATATATATATATATATATATGTTTGCTTTGAACGGGGATTCATCTCAAAGCTCTATAGCTAGTTCATCCCGAAAGCAATGGTTTAAAATCAGTAGCTTTAATCTTCTTGTATGTTCTGGTTCTTGTGTTTTGCTTGTAGTATTCTGGTTGAAAGATTTCAGAACATTTGTTTCAGAACTAAAGATATATATCAAAGCTTGTTGGCTGGTGAATCCTTGAGAACAAGTCTTCTTATCTCTTTCAACAAGATTCATCTCTCCTTGTTCTGATCACTTGGTAGTAGTCTGTCCCCTTGTTTTGTTCGGCAAGTGCAGCAACAGTACTACTTAATTGCTAAAGCAGTTCCCAGTTTGGTTTCTGTAGTAGGTAAACAGAGTTGTTTTCCTGCTCTCATTTATTTACTGTTGTTTTTCAGCTGCAAGGTTGTGTGCAGACTGCTTGTTCTTCCCTGCAGTTTTTGTGCTTTCTCAAGTAAATTTCCTACAGCAGCAAGTAGTTAATAGTTGTTGTGCTGCTCTCATGCCAAGTACAAATCCCTACGGTGTGCTGTTCGGCTGCTAGTTCTTTTCCCTGTATTTTTTGCTGTTCGACCAGGCTGTTTTTGGCAGACTGCAGTAGCAATTTTTCAGCAGTTACAGTTTGCAGAAAACTGCAGGTTCACTGCTCCAGGTTCGGTCCCAGCAGTTGGTGTTGTCGGCAGTAACTTGTTCCCTTTCTTTTCGGCTTTAATTGCTATGAGATAGCACCTATTTCTTAAGTGATTTTTGGCTAGAGCAAGGCATCATTTCCTCTCTTTTTAGATTTAGTGCTAATTGACTATCCTAGAAATGCACAGCGCACAGCAACTTGCAGGATCGGTTTGTTAGTGCATTTCCATTTTTTTCTTTTCTGTTTTTCAACCATTTTGCATGCGATTCAGATGGAGTTATTTTCAGCTGAAATTTTTACTGGTTAATCTTTGATTTATGCTGAATTTTTTAGTATAGCATGCGTTCCAATCTTTTACTGTTTTGCATATAGTCCATAATTAATTTTATGTGAGCTGCTTTTTCTGCATCTTTTTGAAAACTTAAGTGAACGAATTTCTAGGGGCGTTTTTAGAACGACATTCACCCCCCTCTGTCGCCATTTCGGTCCTACATAGCTGGAAACAGATACTTCTTACTCCTAGTGGATGATTACAGCAGGAAGATGTGGGTTTACTTGATCAAAGAGAAGAGTAGTGCATTCGAGGAGCTCAAGAAATTCAAGGTGTCTGTGGAAATTGAAACTAGGGAGAAGTTGAAAGCACTGAGGACAGATCGTGGGGGGAGTTCCTCTCAAATGAACTCAAGGCTTTCTGTGGAAAGGAAGGGGTTCTGCATCAGCTCATTGCCCCCTACACTCCACAACAAAATGGTGTAGTGGAATGGAGAAACAAGACCGTAGTTGATATGACTTGGAGTTTGATGAAGAGCAAACAATTGCCTGGAAGATTCTGGGGAGAAGCTGTAAGGCACTCGGTATACATTTTGAACCGTGTTGCAACAAAGGCTCTTCCCACTGCTACCGCCTATGAAATGTGGACCGGTCGAAAACCAAGGCTGGATTACTTAAGAGTCTTTGGTTGTATTGCACACATGAAGATTCCCTCGGTTCATGTCAAGAAACTTGATGATCGAAGCTCCAAAATGCTTTACTTCAAAATTGAAGAAGGGAGTAAGGCCCACAGACTTTATGACCCACACAAGAACATAATTTGTGTGAGTCGAGATGTGATTTTTGAAGAAGATAGAGGTTGGGACTAGAGCATTGAAGAAAAGAGCAGCAGTCCTGATGAATATATCACATTCACTGTTGAAGAACCGAAACTAGAAGGAGTTATAGTGACTGGAGAAAGTGTTGTAGACCCCATTTCACCTTGTTTGCTCAAGCACGCTGCGTGACAGAGGTCACTCACCAGTCTGCATCGTTGAAGATCTCGAGCCAACTACACGAAGGAACCACGAGTTGCGAAGGAGATTGGTCACACAGTGCTCAATCATTGTCTTCAGAAGAGGGACACACTAAATACCGAAGCCTCAGTGAAAATATGAAGTAACTGAGGAGATACAAGTGCCGTTTGCTGAATTATTACTGGCTGCAGTACAGGAACTGACAACATACTCAGAAGCTGTCAAGGAACAGCAGTGGGTTGCTGCAATGGATCAAGAGTTGGATTCAATTGAGAAGAATAATACTTGGACCCTCACTAAGTTGCCAAAAGGACATAAGCCAATAGGTTTGAAGTGGGGTTTATAAACTCAAAAGGAATTCAGATGGAGAAGTAGTGAAGCACAAAACAAGGCTTGTTGCAAAGGGGTATGTGCAGCGACAAGGGATTGATTTTGAAGAAGTATGTGCTCCTGTGGCATGGATAGAAACAATCAAACTATTGTTAGCTCTTGCAGCTCAGAACAAGTGGCAGGTGCATCACATGGATGTGAAGATGGCATTTTTGAATGGAGAACTGCAAGAAGAAGTCTATGTCTGACAACTCGAGGGATATGCAGTGAAATACCAAGAGCATAAGGTATATCGCCTATCCAAGGCATTATATGGACTGAGACAAGCCCCCCGAGCTTGGAATCAGAGACTTGACAAGAGCTTGAAGAGTTTGGGATTCACTAGATGTCCACAAGAGCATGCAGTTTACATGAGAACAAATGGAGTTGAGATACTAATAATAGGTGTTTATGTAGATGATCTCATAGTGACCGGCTCTAAAGAAAGTGAAATTCATGGTTTCAAAGATCAAATGATGAAGGAATTCAAGATGTCAGACTTGGGTTTCCTCTCTTACTACCTCGGCATTGAGGTAGAGCATGGAGATAGTGGTATCTCTCAAACAAACTGGATATGCACACAAGATTTTGCAGCAGTTCGGAATGAAAGATTGTAATGCTTGTAAGACCCCCATGGAACCAAAACTCCAGCTGGGAAGGGATGCTCAAGGGGAACTAGTTGATCCAACAGAATACCGGCGAATTGTCGGCAGTTTGAGGTATTTGCTACACACCCGACCTGATTTATCCTACTCAGTCGGTGTAATTAGCAGGTACATGGAGAGGCCAACGGTTGTGCAGCAAAGGGCTGTCAAACAAATTCTTCGATACTTGAAAGGGACTGCAGTATGTTGCAGGAGGTGAAGGGAGGTTGACTGGTTACACTAGCAGCAGTCTGGCTTGTGACGTTGATGACAGGAGAAGCACTAGTGGTTCAATATTCTACTTGAACAATAGTGCGATTTCATGGGCGTCCCAGAAGCAAAAGAGTGTCGCATTATCGTCTTGTGAGGTTGAATTTATGGCGGCAACTTCAGCGGCTTGTCAAGCAATTTGGTTAAGGAACTTGTTCAGTGAATTGATTTAGCATAGCAAAGTCTAGATTAAGGGGGAGTATGTTGGAAATAATCAAGCCTTTGCTGATGACTGAGCTCAGCGCAAAATAAAACTGAAGTCTGGCGGATGACCGATTCACCCGCAAAGCCTGAAGAGATGAAGCTATTGTTTTGCCGCTTTGGTTACGCACGGTCAGAGAGAGCAAACACAGTCAAGATCTACACATCCGGTTAAACTAGATCAAGCCAGCATGGCAGGAAATCAGGAGAACAGTTAGAAGTTAGTTAAACTTTTGTAACATTTAATTCTATGTAATCTGTTGAGTTAGAGTGCGGTAATGCCTCTGAATATTTTTTGTGTCACTCGTTTACTGTTCCTCGTAAGAGAGACAACAAAAGAAATACATTGAAGCCACTCCAGTTCAGCCTAAGTTCTGAACTTCTATCGTTGCCTTCAGAGTTATCCAGTGTATTGTTTTGTCTTCCAATACTTTGAGCGATACACAATTCCAGTAGAATCCAAGAGATTGAGTGATTCTTGGGCTTAAACCATCACCCGGAATTGGAAATCCAGAATTCTCTGTGATTCCACCGTACTATTCTCTGAATCAGTAGATAGTGCTCACAGTACATTGCTGAATCAATTCATACATCGCATGATGATCATACAGTCTAAATATAATTTACATATACCAGAGTTTATAATATGCCACGTCGGGCAACTATTTTACATGACGGATCTCCTAGGCCAAATAGTTACAATCCAAAAGAAATACAACGGAAGATAAAAGCAGCGGCGGGACCATAAGCCACAGGTAGGCGACTAGGGGTAAATATGTGCATCGATATTGCCTAGTCTTAGCTAATATAGGCGCACACCCTTACGGCAAGCCAACTTGCCTAGGACTAAATATTTTAAAATCCGCCTTAGTTGCCATCGTCGGCTTTTTGACTTGGCGCATCCTCGTAGGCATACTGATCTTGTCCTCCCGCTTCTGGATTTGATTATGCGAGTGTGAGCACACTAACCGCCGTGCTTAGCGAGCCAATACACAGAATGTAAATATATAACATGCATGGCTTGTCAAAGGATAGGCTCAGGTTATTTTATTTTGCTAGAAATTGCATTTTACAAGACTTAAGATATATGTGTAAGAAATTCCTAGACCTAGCCATTTAGACTACAATCACTAAAATCATAATGCTTTTGAATAAAAGTTTTATGATGATAGTATTGGTACATATTACATCCATCGTTATATGTCACCTACACCATATATCCAGATTTCAACATTATAGCCGCTTAACTTATCTCTAGGATGACACCCAGACAACACAAATCAGGACAGTCCATCATTCTTCATTTTTTCCATACCATGTCCCAATCACAAAAATTGTTTTTGAAACAGAGCTATATCAGAGTTAAGTTTCGATGTTCGCCCTTGACCGTGGGCACGGCTATTCGAATAGTTTTAACTCTGCAGAGTTTGTACACTTTCACCACAAGAGACAATCCGCTCGTTGCCCCGCTTGATTTCTTAGTCATGCAGTTGAGTAGATCATCACAGTAACCTTTCAAAATACCTGGCCTCGGGGTCTCATCTCACCCTTTGGGATGCTCCCACTTGCGGTGGGTCCCATACGTTGCATGACATGTTAATCACTATACTAACGCCGTCGGGTTCTCCTCCCTATAACGCTAGTAGGATAGAGAAAAAAATTACCCCCTCCTCGGTGTCCCTGTAGCCACACTAGGCCCTTGCATTCCATTTCCTTCGCCAACCTGTGAGATGAGTTCGAGGTTTGATAGGTTTACTTAGCCAAGTTGCACTTTGCAGACTTGTAGTTGTACTGTTTTATGATGGGAGGTCCTGACTCGATTAGATCCTTAGGTCATCTGGGCGGTTCTACCACAAACCACACACTCGTGCACACCGATGCACCATGCTCCCGAACCATCCTCCCAGAAGTATAAGCAAATTTGGGGATTTTTGGGGCATAAAAATAATTAGCATTCCAAACATACCCAACCATTGCCAACTACAACTTTTCCCAAACTTGTTCTTTGCTCTTGCATATGGGGTTGAAATATTCTAAATATCCCCGAAGACTAAGCAATGCTAGGCCACGAGATATAATTGTAACTTAATTTTTGGAAACACTTACATTTATAAATTTTCCTACGGATAGTAAGGTGTCGAGACCCGAATATGCAAATTCAGACTATCTATGTACACCGCACTAGTCCAGGATCACACTAGTACACACAGTCAAACATAGATGCAATATTAACTATACACACTAAAATAAAGGAAAAACTCAAATATTGATAATTATCCAAGTACGACCTTATGGCCAAGCTTACAATCTCACTAGTCAGAAGGGCTCAAAAACTAGCAGTGAAAAACCAAAAATAAGCGTAGTAGCCATCGACTTGCCCACAGGCAATCGACTGGGGAACGAAGTCCTGATCCATGAAGTCGCTGAACTATTCTCCCTCTGATACCTCCTGCTGATAAAACTCCTCCACCTCAACTGAGCAACAGTGAGCATAAAGCCGTGAGTACATTGGTACTCAGCATGTCATTTGTAACAAATAAATGCAATATAATATGCGAGGCTTACCAATGAAGAGCTGAAAGGTTAATTTGTATAAAATAACATTTTAAGATAATTACGATAAATATATTGAAAGCAAAATTTAATGAAAAAATAGTAATAAATAAATAATCAACAGAATTGAAATTAAACCACTTGTGAACCTCTCGTCCACAAGCTAAACCCACCGTGAACTACCCGTTCACTTTCCAACCATAAACCATAAGTTTCTATGAAATTACTACCCCTCGTGTGAAATCACTGAGCATTGTCCATAACCGGAGATACGGCTATTCGAATAGTTTTACACTCTGCAGAGGTTGCACAACTGTATTCACACGATGTGATTAGCCTTGATCTAAGAAAATCACAATAAGGCTTTTACATTGTTCAACCTCAACTCAATCCTGCCCGCTAGGATTTCGCATCACATCGCCCTAGCCTCATAGAAATCAGCAACTATGTTCATCACAATTGCGAGATTGAAGTTGAAATATCCCAAATTAATCAGTTAGGTCCATCCCATACTAGACATGTGGTTTGCACGGTAAGCTCAGATCAATAGCGCACAAAGTTAAGTCCATAATGTTACTTGGGCGAGACTTTCACATCCCTCGAAGTGAATCAACACTTCCCCCTTTACTGCACGATCACTCGCCCAAATGAAAACCAGTTTTGTATAACCACCAGCAATGACACACCAATATCATGACATAAATTTTATAATTGTGGCACCAACCATGGTTTCATATTTTATTAAGTCAAATTAATTATTCACATATGATGATAAACCCATTCGTAACATAAACAAGGCTAAGCATACTAATCGTACCACCTATGTGACATATATGGTATCACTAAATAATTTTTTAACCTATGGTGACAATGGCATCATGGTATTTCAAATTATCAAGGAGGGATTACTTCAATTGGTATGATAACTACCAAGTACAAGGGATTGTAATAAAATAGCAATGTAGGATAGTTTAAATCAAAATAAAAAAAATAAAAAAAATAATAAATTAAAAATTAGGTTCAACATGATCAAAGGACTCGACTTGCCTTAGTTATGCTCAGCGAGGTACTCGGGATCTTCTGGCGGCGCTCCTGGTCGTTCGAAGACGGTATCTAACGAGAGAGAAAACGATCGGAACAACAAAATAACATTAAATAAAATTCAAATGAACTCTAAAAACCATGAAACCAGAACTAAAAGGTAGAGCTCGATTTTAGATGAATTTAAAAAAAAGAACGGGGTCAATCGGAGCTAGGACGGAGGAGAACGGGCTCTCGAAAAATTAAATCTAAAGAAAATACTGAAAATTGAAAAAAGTTACTATGCTGTGGACTCAGTGCATGAAAAAGCGGGTTCACGGTGGACTCATTCGACAGAACAGTGCACACGGGGGTTGCTGATGTGGCGGCTAGGGCTGGCGTGGCACTACACGTTGCACGGCGGGCTGACGTGGCACTGACACGTTACGCCTAGGGCTGACATGGCACTGACACATGGAATGCTAATGTGGCATGCCAACATGACCGCTAATGTGGCATTTGGGGGCCGGGTGGTGTCGACGTGGCACTTGCACGTGGCGCTGACGTGGCGGCAAGGACTCGAACGGGGGACGGGTCTACGGAACAGTGCTCCGATAGGTGGGACTAGGCTGTCAGTATCTCGGTGCATGGTGGACTGAGTGCACCGAGGAGGCGAAGCGTTGGCGGCACGCAGGTGCGGACTGACGTCAGCGGGATTTGACGTCTAGTAGTTGGACACGTGGCACAATGTGGGCCGTCGATCTAGATCTAGATTGACGGTGGCGATGCGAGGATCGGGCCGCTGGATGGCCGACGCATGGCGTCACGGCATGAGGACAGGCTCACGGACCGAGGCGACACAGGCGGACACGAGCGCGGGCGCGAGGTGGTGCGGTGGTGAGGTCCGTGCGGGCGACGGGGTCTGGCAATGGCGGAGAGGGCTCAGGACGGTGACAAGTTCACCGGCGGGGCCGGGAGAGACACGGGAGACGGCGGTGCACTCACCGCGGAGCGACGACGGGGCGGCACAGGCATGGCCACGGGTGAGGACGGGGACACGGCGACCTCTAACGACGACAGCAAGGACGGGCGCAATGGCGACGGCGGCGCACGGCGGAGGAGGAACGGCAGCGGGACAGCGCTCTTTATGCACTCGGACCAAGGAGAGTTCGGCTTGAAGACGAGCGAGCGGCGGCGGCGAGTCCCGATCGGAGACAATGCATGGGACGGTGACGCGTGGCACGTGGGAAACGATCGGACGGCTGTGGGCGAGTCTAGGGTGCAGGCGTAGGCATGGATGTGGGATGTGCGACGCATGGCATGAGCGGGATTGGACGGAGGCGGCGGGGAACGGGCCGGGTGAACAGTGTTGGGCTGGCCTGACACTATTCATCGGGATTTTCTTTTTCAGAAAACAAATAAAACCAAAAGAGCTCTAGAAAATAGCAAATAAATCTAAAAAATTCACCAAACATTCCAGAAAATTCCTTGAGAAATAGAGAATCTAAATAAAATATTTTTAGCTTATGTTAATATTTATTTTACTCATATTAAATTATTTTTAATTTTTTAAATTCCATTTAAGCTTTAGTAAATCCTAGAAATTTCCAGAAATTCATTTTTAATCCAAGATTTTTGAAAATGCTGAAAAACAGGATGTTACAAACCTCTCCCCCTTAAACAGGATTTCAACCCTAAGATCTGGGCTCACTAAGAGAATAGGTTTGGAAACTCGGCCTTAAGGTCCTCCTCACGCTCCAAGGTGGCTTCCTCCTCTAAATGATTGCTCTACTGAACTTTGCAAAAACAAACAACCTTATTCCTGGTCACACGCTCTGACACTTCCAAAATCCTGATTAGTTGCTCTTTGTACGATAAATCCTCTTGAAGATCAATAGCCTCAATGAGCACAACCACTTCTGGCACTCGTAGGCACTTCTTTAACTAGGACACATGGAAGACGTTATGTATCCCACTGAAGGATGCAGGTAGCTCCTACTGATACACAACTTCTCCTCTGCATTTGAGGATCTTGAACGGTCCCATATATCTCGACGGTAGCTTTCCTTTTAGCTGAAACCTCTTGACACCTTTGAATGGTGTGATTTTGAGATACGCAAAATTATCTGGCTCAAAGCTCAACTCTCGATGTCTGTATCCGCGTAACTCTTCTGCCTAGCCTGGGAAGTCCTCAATCTTTTCTGAATTAATCGAACCTTTTCCTTGGCCTCCTTGAGACAATCTGGCCCAAACACCTGACCTTCCCCTGTCTCTTTCCAATTGAGAGGGGTACTACATTTTCTGCTATACAGTTTCAAACGGTGATATTTGTAAACTGGTCTGATAACTGTTATTGTAAGAAAACTCTGTAAAAGGCAAACAACTGTCCCACTTGGCTCCATGATCCAGTACACATGCTCTCAACATGTCCTCAAGAATAAGATTTACTCGCTCGGTCTGTCCATCTGTTTGGGGATGATATGCTGTGCTGAAGTTCAGATGGGTTCCCATAGCGTCATGGAAACTTCTCTAAAATTGTGAAGTGAACTGTGATCCACGATCTGATACTATTTTCTTTGGTACTCCATAAAGACTCACAATCCTTGACATATACAATTCTACCAATTTATCACCGGTGTAAGTCATCCTAACTGGAATAAAATGAGCAACTTTGGTCAAACGATCCACAATGACCCAAATCGAATCATAACCCTCTTTGATTTTTGGCAATCCTGTAATGAAGTCCATACCAATCTTTTCCCACTTCCATTCGAGAATTTTCAATGGTTGTAGCAAGCCTACCAATCTCTGATGCTCGGCTTTCACGCTCTGGCATATATCACAAAGTGCCACGTACTCAGCGATTTCACACTTCATGCTTGGCCACCAATACTTGTCCTTAATATCCTGGTACATCTTGGTACTACCCAAGTGAATCGAATACAAAGACTCATGAGCTTCCTTAAGTAACAGTTCATTTAGCTCTTTCTTATTGGGCACACACAACCGCTGCTTGAACCACAGGGTTCCTTGGTCATCCTCTGTAAATCCTAACTCTTTTTCTTTACTCATGTTGACTCTGATCCGCTGAAATGCCTCATCCTTTTACTGAGCCTGACGAATCTGACCATCCAAAGTTGGCTGCAACTCTATTATGGCTAGAAATCCTTCCTCAACCAACTCCAATCTAAGTTTCTGGAATTTTTCATGTAAGGCTGGCTGACTTTTCTTAACCATTACTGTGTTGCAATAGACTTTCTTGCTCAATGCATCCGCAACTACATTGGCCTTCCCTAGGTGATAACGTATACCTACATTGTAATCCTTTATTAGCTCTAACCATCTCCTCTACCAGAGATTGAGCTCGGCCTAGGTAAAGATGTATTTAAGACTCTTGTGATCCATGTAAACCTCACATCGATTACCCATTAGATAATGACGCCAAATCTTTAAAGCATGCACTACGACGGCTAGCTCCAAATCATGTGTAAGATAGTTCTCCTCATGTGGTCTCAACGTGCGCGATGCGTATGCTACTACTCTCTTGTCTTGCATTAGCACGCATCACAATCCTTTGCGAGAAGCATCGCAATAAATCTCAATATCCTTGTTTATATCGGGCAACACTAGCACTGGGGCTGTGGTCAAACTCTCCTTCAGTTTCTGAAAACTCTTCTCGCACTCTGGCATCTAAGTAAATTTCTTTTCCTTTTTGAGAAACTGTGTAAGGGGTCTGGCTACACTGGAAAAACCTTCAATGAAGTGACGGCAATATCCTGCCATACCTAGAAAACTCATAACCTGGGTCACTGATGATGGTGACTTTCAATCTAAAACATCCTTTACCTTTCTGAGGTCAACTGAGACTCCTTCTGTTGACATTACATGGCCTAGGAAGACGACTTCCTTCATCAAGAACTCACACTTGCTGAACTTGGCGTACAACTAATACTCTCTCAATTGCTGTAATGCCATTCTCAAGTGCTCCTCATTTTCTCTCTCATCCTTGGAGTAGATCAAAATATCGTCAATGAACACAACGACAAACTTATCCAAATATTTCATGAACACTTTATTCATCAAATACATAATGTAGACTGGAGCATTGGTCAAACCAAAGACATCATGGTGAACTCGTACGGACCATAATGAGTCGAGAATGCGGTCTTAGGTATATCCTGCTGTCGAATTCTCATCTGTTGGTATCCTGACCTCAAATCAATCTTGGAGAAAACTCCTGCTGCCTTAAACTGATCAAACAAGTTATCAATCCTCGGCAAAGGGTACTTGTTTTTTATGGTGACCTCATTAAGAGCTCGATAATCCACACACATGCGCTGATTACCATTCTTCTTTTTGACAAACAACACTAGCACTCCCCAAGGGGATGAACTCGGTCTGACATAACTTTTGTCCAAAAGCTCCAGAATTTGCTTCTTTAGTTCTGCTAAGCCATTAGCAGGCATCCGGTAGGGTCTCTTGGAGATCGGAGAGGTAGCTGGTACTAGCTCAATCAGAAACTCAACCTCTCGCTCTGGTGGCATGCCTGAAAGGTCATTTGGAAACACGTCGGGGTACTCTCTAACAACTGGTACATCCTCTAACTTGATCCCTTTGCTTTGGCCTGATGAGCATGGCCTTATCCACCATATGCTGAAAACTAGCATAATCATTGCCCACAAAACTCTTTAACAACTGGTACATCCTCAATCCTGGATTCAATCCTTTCTTGAACCTCTTTTGGTGAGCATCATCTGGTGTGTAGCGAGCTAGCTGAGTGAAATTGTTGAGGTATTCACTCACCGATATGTTTTTCTGCTGCAGCTCACAAAACTCCTCCTTCTTCATCTCAATCACCCCATCTAAGATGTGGGCGTGACGAAAAGCGACGGTGAACTCTACCTAGGTGATGTTGTTCTGGTCCTCGTGGGCGGCGCAGTAGTTCTCCCACCACTTTGTGTCGGCTCCCTCAAGCTGGTGTACGGCATACAACACTTTCTCACTGTCGGTGCACTAGGCCAGGTTCAGTTTCTTCTCAACTGAACGGATCCAATCATCTGCCTCCAAAGGTTCTGAAGATCGGGAGTAGGTGGGTGGCCTCGTCCTCATAAACTCTACATATCTGTACTGCTGATGAGCGGCCTGAGGTGCAATTGCCTCCTGGGTTTGTTGTTGCATCAAAACATTCATGTTCTGCATCATGGTCTACATTATCTGCATCTGAGCTACCAAAAACTGACTGAGGGCTGGGTCCAAGTTCATTGGGGCTGCCTGGGGTGGCTGGGTGGCACTGCTCCCTAGATTCTGGGGTGCTTGGTAACGGCCTGCTGAGTTTCTGGTGTCAACCATCCTACTGTTACTCTGAAAGGGGAAACAACTACTACCTTTCCAAGGGCACAAAGGTGAGAAGGAAAAAGCACAGGTAAGAGGGGTAAATTTGTCTAAGGGGGGTTTTCTAATGGCAAACCTAGACTAAACAAATATTTAGCCAAAAAAGGCTAACAACAAAACTGGAAAAATAACTCCAATAAAATTTTGATATAATTGCAATATAATGCTTTTAAGGGCAAGATTTGTAACTCACATCACACATAACTGCAAATAAAATCCAACATTCTACTCGCACTCTAATCTAAAGGCTCCCACTCAGGTCCTGAGAGGTAGGGCTCGCTACTCTCATCCTCCGAATCGCTGTAAACCACCCACGAGTTGTGGACTTGTGGCAACTGCTCTTCGACTAGGGCTGGAATAAAGTACCAAAGATACTCCTGTCGGTTGCCAGTGATGCATCGTTTCTCCTCTAGGCTCGGCGGTGTAGGCGAAGGTAGAGGTACCGGTGACTACAGTCGAGGCTTCTCCCTGGCTGGCTCCGGTAAGCTGGGGGTGGTTCCATATCGCTCCTTGAACCTTCGAATGAGTCTGGACATGTAGATCCTGTATAGCTTGCAACCTGGTGATGCTTTCGATGCGTTGGCCTTTCCCTTTCTCATCCTTGGTGAGGTAGACAGACGATCTTTTTAATCCAAGGCTCTGCAACAGAACACGGAGAAGTCATCTCCATCCTCCCGTATGACTGTAAGAAGCTTGAGACATCTAATGCGTTTATAAGGTAAAGATCTGTTTAAGGATTTGTGAAAACAAAATTTTGAGAGTGGGGCAAAAACAAGAATCCTAAGAAAGAGGTAAGGGAATAGAGATATTATTAAGTATCCAATTTAGTTGGTTTGATTTAAAAAATAAATTTTTTGGGGGGCTATACGATCATTCTAATTAGGGCTTCATCCTATAGTCGATATGACTCTGATACCATCTCTGTCGAAACCCGAATATGCAAATTCGAACTCTCTATGTATACCGCACTAGTCTAGAATCACGCTAGTGCACACAATCAAATATAGATACAATATCAACCATACACACGCTAAAATAAAGAAAAAACTCAAATATTGATAATTATCCAAAGTACGACCTTATGGCCAAGCTTACAATCTCACTAGCCTGAAGGTCTCAAAAACTAGTAGCAAAAAAATAAAAATAAACGTAGTAGCCATTCGACATGCCCACAGGTAATCGACTGGGGAACAAAGTCCTAATCTATAAAGTCACTAAAGTATTCTCCCTCTGGTACCTCCTGCTTGTAAAACTCCTCCTCTTCAACTGAGCAACAGTGGGCATAAAGCCGTGAGTACATTGGTACTCAGCAAGTCGTTTGTAACAAATGAATGTAATATAATATGTGAGGCTTACCAATGAAGGGCTAAAAGATTAATTTACATAAAATGACATTTTAAGATAATTACGATAATAGATTGAAAGCGAACTTTAATGGAAAATAGTAAAAAATAAATAATCAACGGAATTGAAATTAAACTAGTTGTGAACCTCCCATCCACAAGCTAAACCAACAATGAACTACCCGTTTACTTTCCAACCATAAATCACAAGTTTCCATAAATCACGACTCCTCGTGTGAAAACACCGAGCATTGTCCATAACCGGGCACATGGCTATTCGAATAGTTTTACACTCTGCAGAGGTTGCACAACTGTACCCACACGATGTGATTAGCCTTGATCCAAGGAAATCACAATAAGGCTTTTACATTGTTCAACCTCAACTCAATCCCGCCCATTAGGGTTTCGCATCACACTCCCCCTGCGCTTCATGGAAATCAGCAACCATGTTCATCACAATGGCGAGATTGAAGTTGAAATATCCCAAATTAATCAGCCAGGTCCATCCCATACTAGACATGTGGTTTGCACAGTAAGCTCAGATCAATAGCGCATAAAGTTAAGTCCTTAATGTTACTTGGACGAGGCTCCACATCCCTCGAAGTGAATCCACACATCCCCCAAGTGAAAACCAGTTTTGTATAACCACCATCAATGACACACCAATGTCATGGCATAAATTTTATAATTGTGGCACCAACCATGGTTTCATATTTTATGAAGTTAAATTAATTATTCACATATGATGATAAACCCATTCGTAATATAAGCAAGGCTAAGCATACTAATCATACCACCCATGTAATATCTTTGGTATCACTAAATAATTTTCCAACCTATGGTGACAATGGCATCATGGTATTTCAAATTATCAAGGAGAGATTACTTCAATTGGAATGATAACTACCAAGTACAAGGGATTGTAATAAAATAGCAATGTAGGATAGTTTAAATCAAAATAAATAATAGATTGAAAATTAGGTTCAACATGATCAAAGGACACGACTTGCCTCGGTTATGCTCAGTAAGGTACTCGGGATTTTTTGGTGGCGCTTCTGCTCGTTCGAAGATAGAGCTCGATTTTAGATGAATTTAGAAAAAAAACGGGGTCAATCAGAGCTAGGATGGAGAAGAACAAGCTCTCGAAAAATTAAATATAAAGAAAATACTGAAAATTTAGAAAAATTACTGTACTGTGGACTCGATGCACAGAAAAGCAGGTTCACAGTGAACTCGGTCCACAGAATAGTGCACATGAGGGTTGCTGACGTGGCACTGACATGTGGCACCTAGGGCTGATGTGGCACTGACACGTGGCATGCTAATAAGGCGACTAACGCGGCATCTGGGGCCGGACGGTGTTGACGTGGCGCTGACATGGCACTTACACGTGACGCTGACGTGGAGGCTAGGGTTGATGTGGCGTGCTAACTTGGACGGGGGACGGGTCCACAGGTCTACAGAATAGTGCTCCGACAGGTGGGGCAGGGCTATCAGTGTCTCGGTGCACGGTGGACTGAGTGCACCGAGGAGGCGAAGCATCGGCGGCGCACAAGTGCGAGCTGATGTCAGCGAAATCTGACGGCTGGTAGTCAGACACGCCGGCTGGTAGTGCTCCGACGATGACAGCGGGGACGAGGGCAACGGCGACAACGGCGCACGGTGCAAGAGAAACGACGGCGGGGCGGCGCTCTTTATGCACTCGGACCGAGGGGAGTTCGGCTTGGAGACAGGCGGGCGGCAGCGGCGAGTCTCGATCGGAGACGATGCATGGGACGTCGACGCGTGGCACGCAGGAAGCGATTGGACGACTGCGGGGGAGTCTGTGGTGTGGGCGTAGGCATGGATGCGGGATGTACAACGCGTGGCACGGGCGAGATCGGATGGCGGCGGCGAGGAACGGGCCGAATGAACAGTGTTGGGCTGGCCTGGCACTGTTCATCGGGATTTTCTTTTTCAGAAAACAAATAAAACCAAAAGAGCTCTAAAAATAGCAAATAAATCCGAAACATTCACCAAAAATTCCAAAAAAAATCCTTGATACACAGAGAATTCAAATAAAATATTTTTAGCTTATGTTAATGTTTATTTTTCTCATATTAAATCCTTTTTAATTTTTGAAAATTCCATTTAAGCTTTTATTAAATCCCAGAAAATTCCAGAAATTAATTTTTAATCCAAGATTTTTGAAAATGCTGAAAAACAGGATGTTACATAAGGTTCACAATACAATATGCCAGGAATGTATATTAGTGGCAAATATTAATAAGGGCAGATAACTAAAGTATAGAAACAACATAATATAGCACATGAAATAATAACATGCATTTGCTAGTTCAAATATAAATAATTGCTAAAATGGGAGTTCAAAATGATCAAAATATTGACTCGCCTAGGTCACAGGGGGCTTGGTCTTGTTGATCTTAGACTGCTTCTGCCTCAGATTCCTCTTCCTAGGCCTCGTATGCTAATTTTACACCAAACATACATTTCTAAAAGAAATAAAACAAATTAACATAACTAAATGAAGTCTTAATAGAAATTGAAACAACCACAAAAACTTATGATTTTGGTTCCACTGGAAAGAGGACGAATTTAGATGAATATTGCAATTTTTTCATTAAATTTGGAATTAAAATGAATTAGTTATGAATTTTTAAAGTTTAAGAATAATTAATATAACCAATTAAATTTGCATCATCAATTCAAATAAGCTCAAAAATTCATGATGTTGGTTCTACTGGAAAGAGAATGAATTTAGACGAATTTAGAAATTTTTCCTATTAAATTTGGAGTTAAAATGAATTAATTATGAATTTCTAAAATTTTCAGCCCATTTAAATCAAAATTAAAAATCAGAAATCATTTATTAATCCTAAGGAGAGAGAATGCATCAGACTGACAGGTGGGGTCCACTGAGTATTTTATGTTTTCTTTCTTCCACTGACAGATGGGACCCATGGGTGTTTATTAATTTCTTATTCTTTATGGTGACTGACATGTGGGACCCCCTGAAGTTTTAAATTTCCTAACGGTGCCAGAGGCTGACACATGGGGTCTACTTGGGGTAATTAATCCCTCCTCGGGTTTCACTGACAGGGGGGCCCATAGGGATTTAAATGATATGTGACGCTGACACATGGGACCCAATAATGGTTTAAAAGTAAACGGGCCCACATGTCAGCAACTAAACTAATTTAACGGCCGCCATTAATGCTAATTAATCCAGTCGTTAATTAAACCGCGTGCGCACAATACCTTCTACCTCCTCCCGATTCCAGCAAGGCTAATCGCCGGCGGATGTAACATCCCAAATTTGCGATTTGCAAAATTAATAAAAATCTTTTCTCATTTGTGGTGAGTTTCAAAAATTTTGTTTGTTGAAGTTCTTGATTTGAATTTTTGAGGCGGCAAAAATTTAATCAAGAAAATAAAACTTCAAAAGGGAGAATCAAGATTTCAAAAATCAAAATCGGAATTCTCAGAACCCTTAGCAAATCCTAAATCCAAAATCTTTGAAATTTAAATCCTCAAGGTTCAAGGTAATATTTAATGTTATCACCCAAACTTTCCTTGATACTTAAGTTGTTCAACAAGAAAATGTAAATGGGGAAATATCAAAATGCAGAAACATCCTTTTCGGCCCACTAGGCCCATCCGAAAACCCCTTCATTCCCTATCCCCATTGCCCTTGCTTCACTTCCTCCCCCTCCCTGTACAGGCGCCGCCACCCTCCCTCTTCTCTTCTGTCGGCCAACCGGCCTGGCCGCCTCCCTCTGCGCCCTCTTCCCCGAAGACGCCAGCCCGGCCCCATCCTTCGGCCAACCCGGCTCCAGCCACCTCGGCCCTTCCCCCTTGCTCCCAGCCTGTCTCGGCACCCCTGTTCCTCCACCCTCCTCCCTGGCGCCGCTCATGGCCAGCCCAGCCCTTGCCTCCACGCCCGGCCCGCGAGCTACGCTCAGCACCACCTACCTGCACCGCACCCCAGTGCCGCACCATGGAATGTAGCCGCCCCGGTTTTGCACCTCACCTTGGGTTCCTCGCCTAACTCGATGCCGAGCGCCACCCTACCTATCTCCCTGCTTCGGTCTTGTCCGGCTTCAATGCCGAGCGGTCATGGCACCATCACCTCCACTGGTACTACTCTCTCCGCCTGCGCGCTGTCGCACCGGCCTAGCTCTGCCTCCTGTCAGTCTCGCCGGCGCCATCGTCGCTCTTCCATGTGCGCGCCATCAATTCCCCAACCACCACGGCCACCCCTTGTTTTGCTTCGGTGAATGTACGCCTTCGCGCCAACCTCGCCCAACTCCCACCGCCTGCTTACGAGTTCAATGCTGCCGCTCCGATATTACTCCTTCTCGCACGCGATGTGAATGCGTCCAGCGGCTGATTACCTCTCCCCATATATGAATGCTGCCTGGGCTCATCTCCTCACTTCTCAAAAGCCATCCCCTTTTTTTTTTACTTTTCCTATCTCGGCCGAGCCACCCTGCACTTTTCTGGCCGCCGCAACTCAGCACCATTCCCCAATTCCTCGCTGGTGAAGCATCTTCGCACTGCCCCGAAGCGTCCCCGACTGCCGGCTGGCGCTCTCCCCCACCATGGTGACCCCTCCGCTTGAACCGCTCAGCGCCGCCGCTGGTGCCCGTCGCCAGCCCACCGCGACCCTCCTCTAACTCCGATGATCACTTCGGTGAGTCTCTTGTCACCTCTTGATGCTTGTACGTGCGCTAATTAGCCATCCTCTCTCCCCGGCAGACGTCGCCCAGGACCTCCACCCTCCGACCGCTTCAAGCCACCCTCAAGCTGCACTTAGCCTGAAAGGGGGCATTGCCACCGCTACACCCTACTCCCCCGGCCACCCAGGATGTGGTTTCGATGGTCCAACCTGCAGCTGCACCACCTCAAGATGGGCAGTGCCCTTCCCTGTCTCCCCTCGGCTGAACATTTCTTCTCTTTTGCCTCACTCTCCCTTTTTCCTCTCTTGGTATGACAGGTGGACCCCTTCCCATCGAGGCATTATCTGGCAAGAAGTGGATGCTTGTAATATCCCTTGCTTGGTGAGCCTCTGAAATCCATCTCTAAAAATTATGCTATGCAGTGAATGGATGAATCTTGTGGGTTAAAAGATCCCCTTTTTGTATTAACACTGTGAATGTGAAATTAGTATGCTCCTAGCCATTAAATGCCAAATTATCCTTGTATGAAAATCTGTTTAGAATCAAAGACCTCATGGCCAAATTAACAAATTGTCATCATGATTCCTATTAATAGAATTTTGACAGTTCAATAAGAGCAATAATATCAATGGATATTGCAAGCTGAGCATGTTCCGAAGTTAATCCTAAAAATATCGTATATGAAAATTTACTTGTGAATTAGAGAGAAAATGAAACTTGCTTGTCATCTCACATTAAGTTTTATCACTTCTCGTCAACGCTTAAATATTCTCAAATGCTAGTCCAAGAACTCAATATCGAACCTACCTCAAAACTCAAACAATATGCCTAATATCCTTTTTGTCTTCCTCTTTGGGTTTAAAACCACCCGTACAAATAAAAGCTCATTAACTTACATTCGGGTGCATAACATAGCAATACCCAAATTGTTCATTTGCTAAAACTATTAAAACCTCCTCCTTGAAAATTGCATAGCTATAAATTCAATGTTCAATGTCATCTTTAAGACACAAAGATTCAGTTATCTTTTGGCATGAGAAGCTAACTAAATAAAGGAACATCTCTCTCTACCCTAATTAAATTAGCTTGGGATAATTTCGGTAACCAACCTAAGTCTAAATCTTGCAAGATTAAAGCATAGAATGTCAATCTTTGTGTGATTAGCACCTTAGCTAAAAATCTTGTTGAAACATAACCTTGCATCCAAAGTAATGATCTGTCCATCGTCTTATAAATTATCAGTTGACAGCAATTAATAATGCGTAGCAAATTCATTAAACCCCATTAACCCTGAAATACACTTTTAAGTAAATCATAACCATCAAGCTTTGTCCTCAAGTCTATCAAAACATCAAAGTAAATAGACCTTGCTCCTAAAGCAAAAATTGGATAAATGACCAACTCCATATTATAACTACAATTATAAATTGTTTAGATCCAAATATCTGGCAAACCACCCCCCCGGCAATCTTTCTAAAAGACATATATGTCCTGTTTAGCTCATGGAACTTCCTTGATAAATATAAAATAATGTAAAAGAAGTTATAAAGAAAAGATCAAGCCTTTATCTTAAACCCAGTCAAAGGGACCTGCCGATGACCCTGGATCAAATCCTTCTTTATAAAATTTTCCCTCACGGTAAAGCTAATTGATCAACTCCCTCCTATTAAATAAACCCATTCCAATCGCTCTCTCCCTACTCTCAATTTATGAATAACATTAAATAAATTCAATTAAATTAACTTAAACCGATTTTGCCGCTATTGGATTTATTTGGGTTTTCCATTTTGTTGCCGCATAATGGAAGCTGTAGTTCGAAGACGGCAAGCTCAAGCGGACTCAACTTACGGTGGAGGGAGAATTCAAGACTTATTGCGAATGACTGGATGAGCCGGCTTTGATTCAAATCAAGACCGCGGTAAATAGTCAAGGCAAGTCATCACTTTGATCATATTGATCCAACGTTTTACAAAAGTTATGTTCCTTTAAATTATCCAAATCTGCATGCTTATCTTGTTATGCAACTTTATGTCAAATGTAAGGTAGATATTACCCCTGTTATGATACCAGTATTATTACGACATTCTTTACCATTTGATTCATTTAATCCTTGTCGCCCTAGAAAAGAATGCTATTAACATTAGCTAAGTCATATTTACTGCCAAAGTGAGTCCAGAGCTAGGGCATTCAATTGTCCGGCTCATCATTATTCTTCAAACAATCAAATTGATTTTTGGGCAGTCATTGGATGTAGATGGCTGATAGTTTTGGGTACAAGTATATATTATGCTTCTCAAAACCCTAAAACTTGCTTCCCTGTCCGGGCGGATGGTAAGAGTGGTTGGTGGATGTAACAATTGGGTCGCGGAAGCCCGTCTGGACAATTTAAGGACTTAATCATGTG
Source organism: Melocanna baccifera (assembly GCA_036346265.1). Lineage (NCBI taxonomy): Eukaryota > Viridiplantae > Streptophyta > Magnoliopsida > Poales > Poaceae > Melocanna > Melocanna baccifera. The sequence goes on along the minus strand of CM070682.1, from coordinate 23,424,019 downwards.
TTGACCTCTCCATGTAAAACAGTACAAACCACAAGCCGGCAAAGTGTAGGTATGACTAAATAATTTGCATTCGCCAGTAAAGAGGAGCACTTCGGGGGAACCCATGATTTTCATCGCTGGACGCAAAACCGTCTTGGATGGATCATGTCGCCGGATAGAGGCGGGCGCAAGAGGGGGTCTAGCTGGGGCCCAAAGGGGTTTTCCTGTAGACGAAACCTTAGCGAGTGCTAGTCTTTACTAGATGCATTGTAAAGGTCATGTGATCACCCGGTTGACCTGCATGTCTAAGGAAACGTGCGGAGTATAACGATTGGGTTACCTCTTGTGGGTAAAGATGTACCACTCTGCAGAGTCTAAATAACTATTCGAATAGCCGTGCTCACGGTCAAGAGCGGACATGGGAACTTCCTCGAGTTAGTTCTATTTCAAAAATCTTTTCGGGTGGGATGAAAACTAAGTAGAGGGAAGTACTCTACTTTGTTGAATTTTTCCTGGAGGGATGCACTCCAGCGATAATTACGGCGGATGTAGCCCAATAATCCAAATTAGTATCGGTGGAGGTAACCATACACTGTAAAAGGTGGATGTAACCTGCGCAACTATAAATATTGCACTCTCTCTTTACAACTTGCACTTTTGTTAAAATCGCTAAGTCATAGGATTTTATTATGATATTTGGAAATGTTGCTTTAGCAAAAAAAATAACCTTGAGCCTCCTTTCACAGCCTTGCATATAATAGCTATTAGTGTTGCATTCTGTGTGGTGGCTTGTTGAGTACAATTTGTACTCACTGTTGCTAATTACCCTCCAGTCAGTCAAGAACAGAAGAAGGCCCTGCAATACTTCATAAAGGGTCAACCGAGCTGCTATTCCAGAAGGTCAAGAACTAGGTCGCGAAACCCCAGTTTGCTGCCTGTGGGCAAGTCCTGAGGGTCCCACTTGTGTGAAGATTTTTTGCTGCTGCATTCTCTGCTTTTCGGCCTAAACGGCCCATGTCAGTTATTACTGTATAAATTATGCTTCCGCTTAATATGTTTTTGATATACCGTAATGTAACTGTGAGCATTGGCTACTGATCCAGGGAACAGTGCAGAGATCACAGAGGAATTCGGATTTCTAGATCCGGTTCTGACAGCGGAGGAGGCGATGGCTGCTTGGTAGCATTAGTAAAATGGAACCTACAAGTTTGCGCCCACCTCTGTGCCAACTCCCACCGACTAATTTGGCCGAAGCCCTGATCGGCGGCGAGCAGAGGCGACGGCGGAGCAGGGCAAGGTGGTCTAGGGTGATAGAGCGCATTAGCATTCGATTAAACACGGTGGGAGCACCTAGGGAGTATCATAAGGCTACTTCGGGGGTCAGGAGCTGTCAACGTGCGATGGCGACGGTCCGAAGGGGTGCACGATGAGGGGGAAACTCAAGCTTCAGGAGCCTCGGCCGACACTCGGGATGGCGTCGACGGGTGCTGTAGATGTTCCTGGCCGAAGGAATTGATCTGTGGTGGAGTAATTTGGCGGTGAGCTCCTTGGCCGGAGTTGGAGGGGAAGACAACACCGGCAAGCTACGGGGAATGAAAACTCGATTGTGTTCAGGAACAGCAAGAGGGGAGTGTAGGGAGTCTGCGGAGGGGCTGGGTGGGCTTTTATACCCACAGAGGCGAGCTGTCCACGTGAGAGGGTAATGGGGGCCACGGCGACTGATGGTGGGAGCGGTGTAGCTGCAGTGCCCGGAATGGGACTTAGTGAATTGAAGGGACAGGCGACAGGGAGCGTTGGAGATGACGAAGATCGGACGCAATGGTGATTTGAAGGGAAAACGCTGTAGCCGATGAGGGGGGAATGGTACGGCCGTCCTTCGGCGCTCGGGAAGGATGGGGAGCAGGGATGGGGCGGTGCACAGCTGGGATGGCAGCGGTATGGAGTGGAGGTGCGGGTCTAGAGCTGCTGGTTCGAAGGGGTGGTCGCCCGGGCAAATGCATGCCCGAGGAAGGGACCGGGCAGAGGGAGGCCACAAGCAGGCGAGGAAGAGAGAGAGAGGGGGGCAGCGAAGGCAGGAGGGGGGCTGGCTGGGCCGGCCGAGAGCCTGGCTGGCTCTCCCCACTTCTTTTTATTTTCTTTTTATTTTCCAATTTCATTTCTATTTTGATATGTATTTTGATTTCCCCAATGGATTTTTGAAGCATAATTATATATATATACAAAATTCAGATAATGCTCTCTCAAGTATTTGTGCTTCTTTTTCAAAATTTACACTTTTATTTCTAAATGCTATTTGTATTTTGAAGACTTATGTATGCACTTACTTTCACATGTATGTTATGCATATGTTTTTATAGCACCCAATTCAATACTATTACTAATTAAACTTTGCAAATTCTTGGGCTAAAACATGGATCATCTTTTCAGATTCGCAATTTCATCTGAAATTTTCTAGTATCAAGTATATTCTTTCCTTTTAGTGATTCCTTTTTATTGTATGTGTTTTATTATCTTATGTATACAAATATACTTCCTTTTGGTTTAATGGAACCTCAACCAAAAACCTTAACAATCCAGAAAATTTAAAATGCCAAGAAATGTCAAAATTATACAATATTTTTTATTTCAAAAATGGGAATGTTACACTCCGGGAGCCCGAGGAGCCGCCATGCATGATGGAGGCGTTCCGGTATGCCATGTTCTACCTCCTCGTGCTCATTTGCTTTGGCAAGTAGCTCGACGAGGCTGTGGTGTGAGCCATCGCCACCGCGCAGCGTGACTGGCTCATGTACATCGTGCGCAAGATGAGCATCTTCGCGTTCTGCCTGGCGGTCACCAAGCACCTCTTCCACGGGCGTCTCAAGATGGGGCTTGCCTTGCAGCGATAGCAGTGGTGGCACCAAGGATGGCGGCAGGCGGCATAGACGAACCATTGTTTACAATTTTACCCCTGTCAAGATTATATTGTTAGTATTATGGATGGTAGTATAACTAATCTAAACCATTAGATTTCAAAGATTGGACAACTTATATTCATTTTAAGGTACTATAAAAGAGCTCTATACTTAAGCTTTACCCTTCGAATTTAAGACCATGGTGTGTTGTGTATTCATACCAGGTAGCGAGGACAACAGAAGGACTTGCAATGAGAGGATCTGCCTTCAAGAAGGCTATAAGATCAATCAGTCTTTGTTTGTATTGCCTAATATTTTTTCTACCCTCAACAGGAATGAGCCACGAATACCCTATAGAGAGAGTAAATTGACCCGCATTCTACAAGATTCACTAGGAGGCAATAACAAGTTTGTGATGATAGCTTGCCTGATCAATTTCCTCAACTTTTTTCTAGATGTCTCATCCCACAGTCATCAAGCTCTCAATGCGACGATGGAGGTGTGCAACCAGGTGCTGTAGGACCTGCTCAAGGCAACTCGACATTCGTAAACCATTGAGCAAGTCTCATTACCTCCCCTAAATTTTGATCTAGAGTCTGCCACTGCATACAGTGGTATATAGGGGAGCTTGAAAGGGATTTTGAAACAACAGTGACCACTGCAAATATATGGGGTCTCAAAATATAAAACGTTTTCATGTCTATAGCAAAATAGCTAAATACTTTATCTGTGTCAGATTGCTACTTCCCGCTCATTTTAACTTTAGCTTCTAGCTTCTGGCTAGTTCACTATTCCTTAATTTCATCTTTTCTAGATTTTTTGCCTTTTCTTTTTCTCGTGTTTCTTTGCATTGTCCGTGATGGGATAATATTTTTTAATTTTATTTTTTTAAATTTAATTATGCCAAAAATACTACCAGCAGTTACAATACAAAATAAACTAGATACAGTGAAAAAAAACCATAAGCTACAAAAAAAAAGAAGCCAAGTTGAGCAGCTTGATCACTTGGACCACCTTCGTCTGCAAGGTCTCAATTCTGTGCTAGGCCTTCTGTATCTGCCTCATCATCTTTCCCGCCTCGTCGTCGAACTTTTAGAGAGCCTCCATCGCCACTTGTTGCTTCGCCTTGCTCAGGGATCGGAAGGCGTCCTTGAGCAGGGCGTGCATGCTCAGGAACTGGCTAGAGGCGGCATGGGGCACTTCCTCCGGCAGCTTTGCCTATGCCGTCAAGCTAGCCTAGTAGCATGTGCCCTCCTTGCTCCTCAGCTCGCCATGTAAATTTAATGTTACCTTATAATTACTGTTTCTAGGTAAGTAAATTACAACAAAAATGTCTTATCTTACACCTAACTAATAGTGGTAGACTACTCACATTGAGCTTGTCGAAGGTGTTGTTCCCGTCTTGTTCCTTCATCTTGTTGGCCCAAATATTTTATCAACAATGGCCATCGTGAAGTGAGCGGCGTGTGGGGTCTCGATGGCTTCAATGATATGTACTATGTGTTAGTTTTAAAATTACTAACTGTAGCGCTGTCAATTTACTGTCAACCACTTGGGATTTTTAGCAATAGTAAAAAATGGCGGTTACTTACAAGCAAGAAGATGACAGATCCATTTATGGACTTCATGTGGGTATCATTTTTCTTGTGCCAGGTGTGCATTACCACCCTTGGTTCATCGACGACGGCCTTGCACCAGTCGATACCACCGAAATTGTCCATGTCTTTGGTTAGAACGGCCTCCTTCCCTATGACATGGTTGCTAGTTCCCGAGAATAGCAGCTTGTTGAAGATGAGCAGGAAGAAGCACCTGATCATTAGTGTGTTGATACCCTTCATCGCATCCTCACCAGCAGCACCTAGGTTTTGATTTCGCTGCTTTGTGGAGCCCCAAGCAATTGCTTCAACTTAGCAAGCTCCGTGGTGCCTGTGGCCAGCGACACAAGAAGTGCATCCTTGCCACCGCACAAGAGACCAAGCACTTATTTCACGGCGTGAGGGGTGATTGGGAGGCTCTTGCCGCCATCGACATGAAGCACAATATCAATGGGGTCTATCCTATCCATGAAGAAGCAGAGGAGGTCCAAACTTTTGGAAGTCATCAAATTTCTGGCTCTATCTATACATCTGGACACGGCATATGCTTTGACCACTAAACGCATCTACATATGCATATATGCTGAGAGATACTGTTCAAATAAATAATATCACAAAATGAGACGTCTCGGGATCGAGTGGCCTGCACATTGGCAGCGCCACCATCCGAGCAAGCTCCGTTCTCACATCTGGACGGTTTTACCATTCATCTTTGGGCCTTCTTATTGGATGGCTCAATCCCGAGCCAATCCCGAGCCAAGAAAACTGGGACGGGCTAGGTCCCACAAGGAATTTTACCATCGGGAGCCCGCCTTGCAATGGTTGAAGACAGAAGGGATGAGCACAGCCACCGTCCATCTGCTCCTCTACGTTCGCCTCTTCCTCCTAAAGGAAATTACATGGAGAACCTGACGTAGGAATTGGATACCCATAGGATTATAATTATTGAGTTGTGCTTGTATTGGATTATGCTTGTCTGTTTGAATTTGAATCTATCTATAGGCCTGTTCTTTACGGCTTCTAAAAGCCGCTTTTGACTTTTGCTACAGTAACTAACTTTTAAATGGAGTATTTTTTTAAGATGGGGTTTACAAGTTAATTATAGCACACGTTAAAAAACCAATATCTGTATCATCAAAAATCGCAAGCGAGTATTTCTCTTTCCGCAATCTCTGTCGCAACAGCCAAAAAACCATCAGCCGCAGCCAAAAGCCATCAGCCGCAGCCGGAAAGAACAGGCCCTATAACTGATCGTCCATACATCATTGGCAATTGGGGGACAACTACCCCCTCCGTTGATCCTTTAGTACGTGGCTATGTGCCTTTCATCATTGTGTTCATTTGGAATGTAGGAATTTCACTGGAATTTTGTAGGAATCACACAAGAAACAGTTCAATTCCTATAAGAATCGGAAAAAGAATCCCACGTTCCAAACAGGGCCTAAACATGCATATGTTCCCACTGTGTATTTCAGTTCAGCTTAATTCTAAGCGTTCATCGTCTCCTTCTCAGTTGGTTGTTGGTCAAGATGGCAACGGGTAAATACCCGTCGGGTATTACCAACCCATACCCGTATCCGATACCCGCACCCACACCCGCTACAATACCCGTACCCGCACCCGGGTATAAAAACCTACCCATACCCGCACTTACGCGGGTATTTATACTCGACGAGTAACCCATACCCGAATTGATAAAGGTATATACGAGGCACAGGTATATACAGGTGTGGGTATTTCCATCGGCTTCATTTCGAATATATATATACGGGCCACAGATATATGTACCCGTTGCTATCTCTAGTATACACCCGGCCGGGTATATTTTACCCACGGGTATGCGGGTACGGGTAGTATATACCGCACCCGTACCCGCATTCCCGATGGGTAGAGTTTTTTGCCCATTAGCATACCCGCGAGTGAAAATATCTTTCCATACCCGCCTCCTTATCGGGTAAAACCTATCGGGTACTCGGGTTTCGGGTACCCGTTGCCATCCCTAGTTGTCGGTGTTGAGGTCGATCCAGCTTTTGCAACCGTCGCATATGCCACGTCGAGATACTTTGGTTAGATGCATTAAGCCATTAACTTTCTATTCAACGAATATTTGTTTATCCATTTAAAATAAAGCCTACTGATCACTGTAGATTTTGGGTTCATCGTTTATGGTTTAAATATTTGAATTTTGAGCTAAACTCGGTACACTTTTTACTGCAATCTTTCCATTGACTCCATATTAAAAAACGCATCATTTAAAAGTTAGTTATTGTAGACAGTATAAGCATAGGTCACATATAAGCTGGTTCAAACGTAGCCTTGGGTAGCGTTCGGAATAGCGATGGCTTTTGGCTAATATTTTACTATAGCTGGCTGAAATTTTACTGTAGTTAATTTGGCTTATTTAACATAATTAAATTTAAAAAATTTAAAATAAAAAAATATATTAGTCCATCACGGACAATACAAAGGAATAGAAAAAAACAAAACACAAATAAACAAGAAAAAACAAAAACAAAAAAACAAAAAAAAGCAGAAAAAAAGCCATCACCGGTCGCTAACGCCAGCAACGGGGAAGCTGAGCGGGGCCTTAATATGTGGCTTGCTCTTCCGTTTCAATGATTATTAGTCCACAGACAGCCGGTCAAACCTTGCAACAGTCTGTAGTTTTCAAACACCGCCGAATGGATAAAAAGTCCAGCTGACCTTACAAAAAAAATGTTGGTTGGTCCAAGTCAAATCGCTGCGCTGAAGATTAGCTCCATTTCGACTTGGATTCTTAATAGATGTTTAGAATGGGTAGTGCGGTTGGTTATCACAATTATTGTTAAGGTTCAAAAATTCAGAAGTAACAGGATTAAATCATGAAAGATCCACAAATAAATCGACATAACATACAGTTTTTGGCTCGGACCATAATCATTAGCCACAAGACGCATGTGCCACACCAGCTATGTGTTCTTAGTTGTTGTGGACTGTATCTTTTTTGTTGCTTCCTAGATCACATAACTTGACTTTGATATACAATTCAACTACTGGGATGCGAACGAGTAAGCTGGTTAGAAAGAGGATGCAATGGATATTGTTCCAAATCGGAAAAAAAGGTTGTTCCTACATACATGCTTGAATCTACCAGTTTTCCTTCTTCTTGTTCTAGTTTTTCTTCTTGTTCCATTGAAAGATCGAATGTCCTCTTCTTCAATGCAAAGGAGGCTGTAAGCAGCCGTGCAGACAATGACTAAGCCGAACTATCAAAATTTGACACGAGATAGAACAACACAGCTTATGGTTTGGGTATACCACAAGCGGTTTTGTGTTAAAAAATGAGTTGATGTGATTAACATGTTTTACACGATTACCAAATGAAATTTTGTTACTTCAAATAATTAAATACCAAAGACATCCGAATTTTTTTATTAATAGTAATTAACAATTTCTGGAATTACAAAAGTAGGAAAGCGGAAGCACATTTTGCGAATCTGGGAAAGACGCGGCTAGGAAGAGCGTCTACAGCAGGACGTTGAATTTCACAGCGACTAGAGATGGATGCCGAGGATTAGGGCGTCCACATCTGCACGCTCCAACACCAGCAAGATTACTGCGCTGAAGATTAGACACTTATTAGCAGCTTGATCCATTTCGACTTGGAGTCTTTAAAGTTTTTTTAAGAGATGCGGTTGGTTGTCACGATTATCCTTAAAATTCAGTAGTTTAGAGGTTACGGGAGCAAAACCTGGAAAATGCACAAATATACCTGCCTCACACCTAACATGCAGTTAGTGGTGTAACGGAACCTAGTCGGTTACATTGGTGGGCATATACCGACTCTGCCTTTGAGGAGTTTTTGACTATAAATAGATAAGGTTATGTACAAGGAATTGACTGATCTTGAGATAATAAATACTCCGATTTCTCTGGTGTTTATCCCATTATTCTCTGTTGATTGGTTGCATTGGAGATTATTTTCAACACATTATTAGTACAAATTGCTCTACAAATCGTAAGGTATGCAAATCTCAACCAATCTACTGTGCATTACAATCCCATAGATCAATCTAGATTGATATTCGATTTGTTTGCAATGACATGATTAGATCAGTTGTTCTCTGTCCAGTAGACTAGTTGCAATAATCACCGATTAGTCTACAATTTGCTGGTACGATTATTCACCATCTTTATTCACTCCTGTAAATATTTTAGATCAAAGAGCTCCATGTTAGATTAAAATTACGATTGATGTTTCAATCGGATAATCATGCAATGGATTGGGAACATCTGCGCACGGATTCAGCACCTTGTTGCCGATGGCGTTGCCTGAAGCCGCCCATCGTCACTCGATCTCCCCCCATCGGCAATGCCGCATTTGCACCATCATGGCTGCCCAAAGTCAGCCTGCTACCGCTCGGCCTTCTCCCTACCATCGTCACCGCGCCCATGCCTCATCGTCTTGGCCGCCCAAAGCCGTCATCGACCGCTTGGCTTCACCCACCGAGAGTGGTTGCCATGCCCGCGCCTCACCATTGTGGCAGCCCATAGCCACCGCCAACCACTTGACTTCGCCCACCGGGAGCGGCCACCGCCACTACGCCTCGTGCCTGAAGCTGGCCGCAACCTCCGCACCTCGCGCTCGAAGCCGCCCACCGCCACTAGGGGGGAACCCTAGCTCGCCCAAGGAGTCGGCCGGGAGATGCGGCCCAGTTTTTGTAGGCTAAGTGAGGGAGGCTCGCGGGTGACCTGGGGAAAGAAAGAGAAAAAAGGGAAGGAGAAAATTTTGGCATGCTATTTTTCAGTTTAGCCCTTGAAGTTTAGGTAAATTAAAATGCTTGCTAAAAACATGGTAATATTCCAATATTTAACCCTGAAGTTTGTCAACATAGCAAAAAACTATGTAGCCGAGTGGATTTCTCTCTAAAGTAAATGATCGAAATGGCAACAGAGGGGGGGTGAATGTTGACTTCAAAAATCGCCCCAAAGTATTCACACACAAATCTTCTTCTCCGATAGATAGGGTAGCTATAAAGACAGAAGAAAGACCAAAGAGTGAAAACCACTGATCTAACCTCCAGAGAATAGTCGGTTTAACCAAGACAAGAAAATAGAGAACCACTGAAATTAAACACCCTCTAAAAAGAAGACCAACAGCAGAAAAACTAACTTCAATCTTGCTGCCCAAAACAGCCAAAACTGAACAAGAAAAAGCGCAAAACTGACTACTATCTTTAGCTGAAAACAGGCTGAAAAGAAACCATAAAACTGTAGCCAAAAAGGAAGCTAATAGCAGGCTGAAACAGCAACTATACTTGCTGCCTAAATTGAGAATATACAGCCACAAAATAGCACTGAAAAGAGACTAAAAGCAACAGAAATCTACACCCAAAAAATAGACCAACAATTGACAAAATACAACAGTGAACATCAATCAAAACAGGCTCAAATGAGTACAAACTGCTGTCCAAAATAGCTGTGAACTGCAGCTTAAAACAGCACTGAAAAGAAAAGCAAACCGAAAACTAAAAAGCAAAAGAGAAAGTAAACAAAAAGCAGACTTTAACAGCCAACACTTGCTGCTGAAATTGAAAAAGGGGACTGCAAACTAAAACAAAACAGAAAACTTAAAGCGAGAATCGAGCTATAAATCGCATCGAGAAAGCAGTAAATAAACACTGCGATCAGCCAAAAGCAGAGAAGAATCGCACTCTGCTGATCTGCTCGCTACTAAAACAAACTTTTGCTGTCCAAAAACGGTAGCCCAACCGAACACACAAACCTCTTTGTAAGATGAACCGAAATCAGCAACTACACACCTATTAACTGCAGAAAAACAGCAGCTCTCCTCAGGCCAAAGAAGCAGAAACAGCAAGTACTGCATGAGCCGAACAGCAAGAATAATTTGACTGCAGCCAGCAGCAACCCGAAACAGCAAGAACAAAAAAAAATGGACTGATGGAGTTCAAAGATAGAATCCTTTGATTCAGCCCTCTACTCTCGGGAATGTCTTAGCCAAATGGCCTTGGGTAGATTTCTAGTTCAGAGCATCAAGGATCCAACTCAAGATCAGCAAAAAATAATAAAACCAGAGCAGAGAGAACCAAAAGGAACAAGGCAAACACAGCGAAAACTAGCATCTTAACCATAGGATTTCTCACAAGAATTCAAAGAGAGAATCAAAGATAGTAGACAAGTAACCAAAACATCTCACACACCAGATTTTTCATATTGAGACAGAGAGAGGAATGATTACACAAGGTTTTGCTACAACCAAATCAACCCATCTCTTGCTTAAGAACAAAAAACCCACACACACAAGGAAAGAAATAGAAAACCCTAACTCTTGCACACACCTCTCATCCTTGCACTAGGGAGAACCCTCTCTATTTATAGCCTCCACTAATGGGTTTACAACACACTTTACCCATTAGCTCTCAACAACTCATCACTTTACCCATTATCTCCTAACCAAATCCGCTTCCTTTATACAGCCTTACGCATTTACCAAAATACCACTCCTACACCTTCATGGAAGCTTCCTCATTTTTTGTCGTCCAAGTCTCGCAACCACTTTGAGTCCTCGCCATCTTCGACACATCTCGACTGCTCCGACCTTAGCACCGCCTGTGCCTAGTCCGGTCACCCCGTGTCTCGCCACGACTCCGTCTTAAAGTCCTGCAGCCATCATAGACAAGAAAACACATCACATAGCACCGTATAAAATATTGTAATAATATATTAGCAACAGTAGATAGCACAAAATACACGAGACAAACTCAAACTTTCCAGAACACGTGTTAATTACTCATCACACACACGGGGTTACCTCCACATGGTCTCTCAATCTCCCCTTGATGAGTATATTGACAAACACAGAAAAAGCATAAAGTTGAGTTTGTGTTGAGAGTCAAATAACCATGTCAACAAAAGAGAAAACTGGAGCAGAAACTGAAAAAGTAAATTTTTCTACAAAGCTCCAGAAGGCTTTTTCTCCATATTTCTCCCCCTTTTGGCAATAAAATCATCAAAATGCATGAGAGAGAATGAAATGATTGTATGTTATTCATTTTAAGCATTCGGAGCCTTAAAGATTATACAAAATGACTTTTTGAGTATTATACCAAGCCATAACTCATAAGAATGCTATCAAGATCATGACGATTCATGTATAGACTAGTTAAACCAAATAAGTCAGAATCTGAGAATTAGCCAATTTCTTAGCATGTCAAGTTAACCAAGATTATAGTCTAGCTAAAGGTATCCAAGGATGATGCAAGCCATGTCAATAATTTAAGTGGAATTAAAAAGCTAGTATTAAGCCAGTTTAGAGTGCTATAAGTTCAAGAATGAATCATTTGTTCAAGTACTTGGTCTTTTTATAATTAAGCAAATTTAGCATATCTAGCATTTTCTGAAAATTATTTTTGACTTTATCTTAGCAAAGCAAGTCCTGAATTAGGAGTCATCCACAACTACCTCCTAAGCTTCAACCATTCTTACAAATTTTTAATTTCTTAACCATGTGCTAGATCTCAAACTTTATACGACCACCCCAAGCAATAAACTTAAGGAAGTGATCTTGGTCATCCAAAATTTCTCCTGAGTTCATGCCTAGTGCAATAGCAAACAGTCTCATGAGAAAGAGTTGGTGAGATCAGTTTTTTCGCACAAAAGAGATCATTTTGCTTTAGCTGAATGTAGTTCTAGACCAAGGAGTTAATTATAATTCATGCTTCATAAAGGAACTAGTATAGCTCAATCTAAAACTCAATAAAGATTCTAGACTCAACTCAGCCTATTTCACATAGCATGAATCATAAAAGGATAACTAAAAACAGACTAGTCTCAAAAGCTAACATGACATGAAATAATTCAAGTTGTGCATTTTTAATCAATTTATCATGGTAATGACTAGACTACACATATAAAGTCGTGATAAATCTAGCAATTTAGCACAGATCATGGCAAGATGTAATGCATTGTAAATAAGTTATAAAAGGATAATAATCAGGGCTCCATGTAGTTACATTACAATGTAGAATGAAATGCAAGAAAATCCAGCTCCCCCTCAACATGAGATGTATTTTTAGTTCAAGTTGAGTTATGTCAATATTAAGATCTAGAAGCTCCCAAATGAACTCCCCTTGAACCAAAGCAACAAAACGAGAGGTTAGCAGAGAAAATAGAAAAGACAGTTCTTAAAGCATAAATAAGATATAGAGAATACTATTTCTTAGACTAACTCTCACATACCCCATATGATTCTAGGACTATCAGCTGGTCTTTTACCAGACTAAGGAGCAAACACGTTCCCTATCTACCTAAGGGTGGCCCAACCCTTGCTAGAGCCTATAGGAACTGACTGAGCTCAACCTAGTGAGAAGAGAGACAGCTAATAAGCAGTATCCTAGAATCACAAGATGAGAGGAAGAAGTCTCAAGCAACTAGGCGAGAAAACCACTTTAATTTATGCTACAAGGACTAACCCAAATGCACCCTTATGCAATGCAACAAAGAGAGACAGAAGCATATAAATATGGTAAAACAAAAATCACAAAGCTCCCCCTCACAACAGTCCATGAGGACAAACCACCCCAAACTCTCCCCGTAAGGTTGAAAACCTAGAGCTATCCAAAGGCTTGGTAAAGATATCAGCCAACTGGTGGTCACTCTCCACAAACTTGAGCACTATATCACCCTTCTCCACATGATCTCTAAGGAAATGATATCTGATATCAATATGCTTGGTCCGGGAATGCTGCACTGGGTTCTTAGCAATATTAATGGCAGAAGTGTTATCACAAAAGAGTGGAACACTGTCTACGGCAAACCCAAAGTCCCACAAGGTCGAGACCATCCAAAATACCTGACTGCAGCAACTGGCAGCAGCAACGTACTTGGGCTCTGTGGTGGATTGTGCAATACTGGACTGCTTTCTAGAAGACCAAGAAACAAGAGAAGTGTCAATGAATTGGCAAGTGCCAGAAGTGCTCTTCCTATCTATCCTACAGCTAGCAAAGTCTACGTCCGAGTAGGCTCTGAGGGAAAGACAGGACGAGGAATAGTACCAGATACCATAGTCTATGGTAGCTCGAAGGTACCAAAAGATGCGTTTCACCGCCTGACGGTGAGATATGCGAGGAGAAGCCTGAATCAAGCACACAGACACACGGAGAAGTGTATGTTTGGTCTCGAGGCAGTGAGGTACAAAAGGGATCCAATCATGATTCCGTACTCCTTTTGATCAACTGGCTCGCCATCCTCATCTAGATGGAGTGAAGCTGATGATGCCATTAGAGTTGACACCGGCTTGCCATCACTCATGTCAAAGTGCCTCAGAAGGTCTCGACTGTACTTGCCCTGATGCAAAAAAAGTACCCTTCCGAGTCTGCTTGATCTGGAATCTAAGGAAGAACCTCAACTCACCCATCATGCTCATCTCAAACTCTGTGCTCATGATATTAGAGAACTGGGAAACAAGAGTATGAGAGGTGCCGCTAAAGATGATATCATCCACATAAATGTGGACGAGTAGAAGGTCACTACCATGCCTACGAATGAACAAGGTCTTGTCTACCTTACCCATCTCAAACCTATGACTCAACAGATAAGACTTAAGCCTCTCATACTAAACTCTAGGGGCTTGCTTAATTCATATAGGGCTTTGGAAAGCTTGTATACATGGTTTGGATATTTGGGGTTATCGAAACCTAGAAGCTGCCTAACATAGATTTCTTTCTCAATATACCCATTGAGAAAGGCACTCTTGACATTCATCTGGTAAAGCTTTAGATGTCGCAAAAGCAAGTAAGATTCTAATGGCCTCTAGCCTAGCTATAGGGGCAAAGATCTTCTCAAAAATCTAAACCTTCAACCTAGGAGAAACCCTGAGCTATCAATCTAGCCTTGTTTTGAATGACTACCCCATCCTCACTCTGCTTGTTTTTGAACACCCACTTGGTACCTATGACATTATGACCTCTAGAGGGCTCAACAAACGACCAAACCTTGTTCCTCTCAAAGTTTTCTAACTCCTCATGCATGGCATTGACCCAAGACTTATCAAAAAGAGCATGACTGACATCCTTGGGCTCGAAAGAGGTAACAAAGGCAGAGTGGAGACAGAAGTGAGACATGCCAGATTTTGAGCGTGTGCCACGCTCAAAGAGATCTCCATTTATCTCCTTTGAAGGATGATGTTCTTGGATTTTACGGTGAGATCCTAGATGAGAAGAAGGAGAAGTGGGCTCTACCTCGTGAGCTGATGAGGTAGGAACAAAGACACTAGCTCCAGAAGATGTGGAAGGGATGAGCTAATCTCCTTGAGGTGCAGTGGAAGAAGCAGGCACCTCAAGAGGAGGAGAAACTAGATTGGGTAGACAATCCTCATCTCCATCCTCCTCCTCATCCACAAAGATGGTCTCGGATTGCTCTATAGAACCTTAGATATCAGGCCTAGTCCTCGAACTGGTCTCATCGAAAGTCACCTCGTAGGTCTCTACCATTTTGCTAGACTCACAGTTCCAGACCCTATACGCCTGCAAAAAAGTCGAGTAACCTAGAAAAATTCCATCACAAGATCGTGACTCAAACTTATCTAGATACCCAAACTTCAGAATAAAGCACTTGCAACCAAACACACAAAAATGAGAGACACTAAACTTTCGCCCGTATCCCAACTCATAAGAAGTGTGATGCAAGTGTGCCCTAAGAAAAACTCTGTTTGAAATATGGCACACGGTGGCTATCGCCTGAGCCCAAAACTTCCTAGGTGTAGAGTATTCATTTAGCATTGTCCTGGCCATCCCGACCAAGGTACGGTTCTTCCTCACCACAATGCTATTTTGTTAGGGGACGTACGGAGAAGAGAACTGGTGCTCTATATCTGTCTCATGCAAAACCTCTCAAAGTAGAAATTCTAGAACTCTGTGTCATTGTCACTGCGAATCGCTCATAAGACACGCGGGAGCTCAACAGAAAGCTTACTAAAAAGACCCCAAAAATGGGTAAATGTCTCATCCTTTGAGGCTAAGAAAAACACTCAAGAGTACCTCGAGAAGTCATCAACTATGACAAAAACATACCACTTTCCTCGTGCTGACTGTACTCTACCTGGTCCAACTGTGTCCATATGAAGAAACTGTCCTGGTGCATCGCTCATAGTCACTGTGACCGGAGGATGAGAAGTGGCAACCATCTTGTCGTGCCGGCAAGAAGCGTAAACTAGATCTTTGACCATCTTGAGTTTAGGCAGACCACGAATGAGGTCGTGGCCGCTAACTCAGGTTAAATGGTTAAATCTGATATGACCAAGTCTCCTATACCAGAAAGTGAGGTCATGGAATTCTGAAGCAACTAAACAATTGAGAGGATCACCAGAAGACTCAACAAAATCAGCATGAAAAATCCTCCCATATCTAGAAATCCCGCAAACAAGACTCCCCGAAGAATCAAGAATTTTGCAAGAATTTTTCTTAAAGCTCACCTCGAAATCGTCATCGGTAAGCTAGGAAACTAAGAGCAAATTGTATTGTAGCTTACTCACTAAGGCAATATCTTTTAATACAAATGAATCATTAACGCGCACAGTACCTTTAACGATGACGCATCCAGATGAGGCGTCTCCGAAGGTGATCGTCTCATCGCTTGAAGCTCAGGCTAGGGAAGAGAACCAACGGGAGTCTCCAGTCATGTGTCGAGAACACCTGGAGTCCACAAACCAAACCTCTCCCTTCCCTGCCCGGCAAACCTGAGTCAACAAGAGAGGGATGGCTCAGTACTGGGATAAATCAAATGAGATTTTGGAACTCAATACTGAGTCACATGACAAGCAGAAGAAGTAGTCACACACGACTGACCTCTAACTACCCTACGCTCTCCGTCGCTTAGAAAGCCAGATGGTCTATGAGCAGACCTGAAGCTGTTGTTGGGCTTAACTGCTATGGAAGAGCGAGTCGGAGCACCAGCAACAAGCTAATCTTGCCGCGGGTAGTTATATCGATGGGGGAAACGAGATTTACCCTCAAGACGGTGGATATCACGACCAGAGACAGACCGAGGACAAAAATCAGAAAATTTGAAAAAACCAAGTCCTCGATACTGCCCAAACACGTCAAAACAATTAACCCTAGACCTCGTGTTGGTCTTAGGTGCACTTAAGGTCTGAGGCTGACCCTGAATACGCCTAAAAGCCTAAACACGGTCTCTCCGCGCGATCTTTGCGCGCTTGAAATATGTCTCGATCATGTGTGCATCCTTCTGATAGAAGGTACAATGATACTTCACCTTCTGAGAGGTAGAAGTAGCATGATGGGGCTTCGCCTTCTGAGAGGTCAAAGCAATAGGTGAAACCACCTTATTGTCAGAAATCCCTTGGACAAAGCCCGCAGATTTGAACACAACTTTTTTGGTTCTGTGCTTGACCTCGATCACACCTACTGCTATGGGTCTGAGAACAGCAGGTGGATGCTTCCTAACATCTTCAAGAAAATCATATCCTAGATCTTGATTGAATTTGCAAATCTTGGACTGGTCTAGAATAAGATTTAGCTTCTTCTTGCCTCCAACAAATCTCTCAAGAGTGTTCATAAGATACTGACACTCCCGAAAGAGAGAGATGCAAGAAGAGCAGGTGGAAGAGGAGACAGCAGAAGGTAAGGGTGAAAAAGAAGAGCAATAGCAGAAGAAGGAATAGCATGTGCACGCACAGCTGCCTCAATTTTGAGGTCTTCGCAAGGAGCAGGAGGGACAGTCCTACTTCTAGCCGTTTGGTCCTCGAGCCTAAGCGTCTCTACCACTTCCTTAGACTTCTCCCCCACCAAATCACTCACAACACAATCTGATTGTGGCTTCTCTAGTAGGTCCTTAGTTAGCTTCACACATTTATCATTCAAAGCAACGAGTTCAAATTTTAATTTTTCATAATTATTGCACGGTGAGCTAACAGGGTCCTTAGACGCATATTCAGCCATTTTGTTGTTGTGATCAATTATTTCTTGAAACTATTTTGAGACAGATTCAAGTTCAGCAGTTAATTTGGGATAGTTCATACAAGAAGCAATAGGCTCAAGCAAAGAAGCATGCAATTTAGCAATTTTTTGATCTGCCTTCTTTAAGTTCATCTTGAAGTTATTACAACTTTCATAATTTTCAGGCAGATCAAGAAGCATAATGTAAAGACCTCTAAAAACATTGTCCTTATCCTCACATGAGGTGCAAGAAGTAGTCTCAACAGTAGATGAAATAGAAGCTACCTACTCATCTCTAGTTCAGCAAGTAGACTAATATTCTCTACTTTAAGTATATCAAGCTCAGAAATCACACTATCATGAGAGGTCCTTAGTTTCTACATATCTCCAAGCAAAGAAGAACATACATCACATTCGTCACGAGAGGGAGCAGATATAAGTAAAGTAAGCTCTCATGACAATCTCTCTACTTCCTTCTCAAGATTAACAACTCTAGCTTTAGATCTAGTATAAAACTTTCTAAGCTTAAGAAATGCATTATTGAGTTGGTCGTAAGAGGGACATACCTCATCAGAGTCGCTGTAGAGCTCGCTGTCGCTGACGTCGGTCTCGTTGGCCATGAAGCACATGCCGATGAAGTCGTCACCGTCTTTGGGATCTTGATCATCCTTGCCATCGTCGTCACTCCACCCCTCCACGTCGCTGAAGTTGATGTCATCGAAGGCGATGAGGACATGGTGGAAGAGCTTCTTAGCTTTGCCAAAGTTGTGGAAATTCTTCTCTTTGCTTTGGACGTGAACTGGATGCTTCTTGTTGCAGTTCTTGTTGATGTAGTCGTTCTTGCTCACACCGTCATAGTCGTTCTTGCCCTTCTCCAATTTGGGGCAATTTGCTCGAATGTGGTTGGGGCCACCACACTCGAAGCAAATTATCAGTCCGCTCCTCTTTCTATCCCTTACTCTCTTGTAGGCATGAGAAAACTTTCTGGCTAGAAGAGCTAACTGGTCCTCTGGTAGCTGCTCTAATTGATCATCGATTACTTCACAGAGAGCAGCTAGGGAAAAACCATTAGCATTATTAGAGAAAACACCAGAAGCAGAACTGGGATCGGTGACCAAAGCCATCGACTAAGACTTCGACTTTCGAGAGATAATGTCAATCTCGTGAGTATTGAGGTGTGAATATAGCGCGTCAAGAGTCAAAGTCGAAAGATCGGTCGTGTCCTTGATGGTGGTCACCTTCATCTCCCAAACTCGCAAATCCAATGCCGAAAGCATCTGTCGAGCGTTGTCCGAGTCGGAGTATGTGAGATCGACCGCTCGGAGGTTACTCAAGATCTTGTGAAATCTCGCAAAACACTTATCCAAAGACTCACCAGCGAGCATTTCAAACTTGTTGTAATCTCGCTTGAACTGGTCTTATCGTATAGTCTTAATCTGGGTGGTGCCCTTATGGTAAGCATCGAGAGTCACCCAGATCTCATAGGCCGACGAGAGATGCGAAATGCGATCGAACTCGCTCCGGCTCAGACCCTGGATTATAATGTTCTTTGCCTTAGCATTTGCCTCAACATCAGGCATGCTATTCACATTGATGTTCTCATCGGTAGGAACAATAAAATGAGTTTTTACTTTTTGCCAGATCGCATAGCCCTGAGCCTGTATGTAAGACTCCATCCTACTCTTCTAGAAGGGATAGTCGACCCTATCGAAGATAGGAGGCTTGGTGGAATACCTGTCTGTTGCCATGGCTCAACAGATCGGTTAAGATCTATAAAGAAGAGCTAACTGGCTCTGATACCAATTGAAGGATCAGAAATAGCA
Organism: Melocanna baccifera; assembly: GCA_036346265.1. Taxonomy (NCBI): domain Eukaryota; kingdom Viridiplantae; phylum Streptophyta; class Magnoliopsida; order Poales; family Poaceae; genus Melocanna; species Melocanna baccifera. The sequence continues at coordinate 23,404,775 of CM070682.1, read as the reverse complement.
ATAGAGCGCGGGGGTGAATGTTGACTTCAAAAATTGCCCCAAAGTATTCACACACAAATCTTCTTCTACGATAGCTAGGGTAGCTATGAAGACAGAAGAAACACCCAAGAGTGAAAACCACTGATCTAACCTCAAGAGAATAGTTGGTTTAACCAAGACAAGAAAATAGAGAACCACTGAAATTAAACACCCTTTGAAAAGAAGACCAATAGCAGAAAAACTAACTTCCATCTTACTGCCCAAAATAGCCAAAAATGAACAAGAAAAAGCACAAAACTGACCACTATCTTTAACTAAAAACAGGCTGAAAAGAAACCATAAAACTACCGCCAAAAAGGAAGCTAATAGCAGGCTAAAACAGCAACTATACTTGCTGCCTAAACTGAGAATATACAGCCAAAAACAGCAATGAATAGAGACTAAAAGCAGCAGAAATCTGCACTGAACAGCAATCAAAACAGGCTGAAAATGAGTACAAACTGCTGTCCAAAACAACTATGAACTGCAGCTTAAAACAGCGCTGAAAACGGGGACTGCAAACTAAAACAAAATAGGAAGCTTAAATCAGTAACTGAGCTATAAACTGCACTGAGAAAACAGTAAATAAACACCTGCAGTCAGCCGAAAACAGAGAAGAACTGCACTCTGCTGCTGACTACTGCTGCTGCCAAAACAAACTACTACTGTCCAAAAACTGGGTAGCCCAACTGAACACACAAACTGCCTGCTATAAGATCAACCGAAATCAGCAACTACACACCTATTAACTTCAGAAAAACAGTAGCTCTCCTCAGGCCAAAGAAGCAAAAAACAACAAGTACTGCATGAGCCGAACAACAAGAATAATTTGACTGCAGCCAGCAGCAACCCGTAACAGCAAGAACCAAAAAAATGGACTGAAGGAGTTCAAAGATAGAATCCTTTGATTCAGCCCTCTACTCTCGGGAATGTCTTAGCCAAATGGCCTTGGGTAGATTCCTAGTTCAGAGTATCAAGGATCCAACTCAAGATCAGCAAAAAACAAAACCAGAGCAGAGAGAACCAAAAGGAACAAGGCAAACACAGCGAAAACTAGCATCTTAACCATAGGATTTCTCACAAGAATTCAAAGAGAGAATCAAAGAGAGTATACAAGTAACCAAAACATCTCACACACCAGATTTTGCATATTGAGACAGAGAGAGGAATGATTACACAAGGTTTTGCTACAACCAAATCAACCCATCTCTTGCTTAAGAACAAAAAAACACACACACAAGGAGAGAAATAGAAAACCCTAACTCTTGCAGACACTTCTCATCCTTGCACTAGGGAGCACCCTCTCTATTTATAGCCTCCACTAATGGGTTTACAATACACTTTACTCATTAGCTCTCAACAACTCATCACTTTACATATATCTCCTAACCAAATCTGCTTCTTTTATGCAGCATTGCGCATTTACCAAAATACCACTCCTGCACCATCCTGGAAGCTTCTTCATTTCTTGCCGTCCAAGCCTTGCAACCACTTTGAGTCCTCGTCGTCTTTGACACGTCCCGACCGCTCCGACCATAGCACCACCTGTGCCTAGTCCAGTCACCCCGTGCCTCGCCACGACTCTGTCTCAAAGTCTTGCAGCCATCATAGACAAGAAAACACATCACGTAGCACCGCATAAAACATTATAATTATATATTAGCAACAGTAGATAGCACAAAATACCCGAGACAAACTCAAACTTTCTAGAACACCTGTCAATTACTCATCACACACACGGGGTTACCTCCACATGGTCTCTCATAAAGAAAATTACTTTTAGAGTATATGAGCTTCGTCATAATCTTATTACCACTTTAGTATTATCATTCTTTGGATTTATTTTTCTTTAGTATTTTCTTTCTGCTTATTAGTAATTCCAAAAATTACTTATTAATTAGCAAAAATTCATAAAGATTACTAGAAAATTCTAGAAAATCCTAAATATTGTCTACTTAAAAGATAAAAAATCCATATTTTATTGATTTAGCAATATTCATGCTACTTTACCTGTCGTAAATTTAAAATTTACATGAATAATGTAGAAAATATTTGACATTGCTAAGGAGTTTGCTGAGCTCGTCCTAGATGGTAGCAACTACCTAACATGAGCAATGGATGTTAATATCAACTTGACATTTGGTTGCTAGCCACTGCCATTACCCAACCAGAAGTGGGGGCTCCCGCCATCCCCGAGGCCGCTAAATGTGCAACACTATACTTCCTGAGGCACCACATCCATTAAGACTTGAAGTTTGAATACCTCCTAAAAGAGACCCCGTTGGCATTGTGAAATTCCTTGAAGGAAAAATATGACTGTTGTGGGGGTGACCCAACACCCCGTGACTGGGCCTCGCAACAGGCATAATATGTAATAGGCTCAATAGTGTAGAGGTGTAAATATACCAATGTATCCTCACCCTTTGTAAATGCTAAGGGGTAGAATGGGGATTTCCATTCTACCCCACTCATGTATATAAACCCCCAGGAGGGGCGGGAGGAGGGATCGCTCCCTCATTCTTACCGACTCTTCCCCAGATCTGGCTCTCATCTTCCTCTCCTATGAGTCCCCTCCTTTACTGTTTGGCCCGTAGCCACAACAGATGGCGCCGTCCGTGGGGACGACGAGGAGTCACGCATGGAAGAGATTTCTCCAACATTGAACCAAAAAGCGTCGGCTACGTGAATCTTTTCTGCTCCTGGGAACAGGCTGCGTCCAGGAGCGTCGGCGACAGATAAGTATTTGCTTGCTGAGAACTTAACCATCCTGGCTATGGAGGCGCATGAGCATTTCCCGCATGCTTCGCCATGTTTTGTAGATGCGATATTGAGTAGATCTGGTTGAATCGCCCAGACGGGGTGCCGGATGGGTCTAATGGAATTGTTTATTTTTATGTTGCTGCTATCTCCGCTCTACCGGAGGTGGTCATGTAGGGAAGCGATGTCCTGACCCATGGAGAGGGCTACCCTCGCGCACTGACGGAGCCCGCGCCGCAGCTCCGGTCTCTGCGCCCTCGGTGCCTACGCGCAGAACTCCGTGCATACGGTGACGAAGTGAGGACTGGGAATGACCACGTCGACGGCCTCGCCGCTCCGCGCCGACCATCAGCTGCACCATCTCCGTGCCTAAAGGAATATGCGTAGGCTACGGAAGCAGAAAACAAAACTTTTCTACCGCGCACCCAAGAACATCATGCTAAGGAAGGATCATGGATTGTTACCACTTAGACGCGCAGTGCAGCGGAAGAAGAATTGGAAACCGATCCAATCACGCGCGTCGAGGTAGTAGTCGAAGTAGCCGATCGTCCCGAACAGATCGTCTCCTCCACGCACGCCGATCAACACTGCAACGAGCAGCGCCTCCACCGGTATCCACACGTCCGGGGCTGGAACGCCGATCGCGAGTGTACTAGCACTCGTGAGCAGCTAGGGTTTGGCTCGGGAGGTGGCGGCTAGGGTTTTGCTAGATGTTAACTGGGACGAATCCCCTCTGCCGCTCGCCTCCATATATATAGACCTCCTCACGTGGTCCTCGTGGACCGAGGCCCAATAGGAGTCTATTCGGATCTCTATCCGAATTGAGCCCATATCCGAATCATATTCGAATTAGTGTTCCAACCCGTTAAGCGTGCGACCACAGAGGTTCACGTATACTTGGTCGTGATCCGGAAACGCCTTTCCGGTTACCATGTTAATAGCGGCCTCTAGTAAGACATATTAACCCCAAAGTATATGTAAAGATCATATCGGCTGAACCTGTAATGTTCTCTCATGTACGAATCCCTTTGCCTCACGATATAGATTGAGCTCAAGGCGAGACCTGTGTCATCCTCTTAATAGCTCAATCACTCGCTCGATTCCGTGATGGATTATAAACTTATGATTGACTCCTCAATCACCTTGGCATGGCCATGCACTTTCATAATCCATTACATCGAGGGGCCCAGAGATATCTCTCCCATAAGGAGGGGCAAATTCTATCTTGATCATGCACATCCCACTACATGTTTCATGGCAAACCCGAAGACTACTTTTATGACTACCCAGTTACGGAGTAGTGTTTAGTAGTCCCAAAATAAGCTACTACTCATATTGGGAACCATAATGATCTCAAGTCTAAGGATTCTACATAAACACTACTTGAGACCAACTGATGACACATGGAATCTCTGTAGTGTCTCATGGGAGGTCTATCCAACATATGTTCACTAACACATGTCCATATTATTGATTTGGTATCACCATACCATGATCCATGAGACATGATCATTAATCAATACATATGCTGATCTTTGTCTTTGAATCATATTTGTTCCTCATATGATATACGATCAGGGATCATTTAGAAATAGCAACATTTTAGTATTTAAGAGTCTCATGAATAAGTCACATACTCATTGATCAATAATGATGATGTCTATTCCAAGGAACAAAGTAATGTATCATAAACATAGTATGTGATATATACAACATCTCCATGTTGCCTCTAGGGCATATCACTATGATCTCCCACTTGCACTAGAGTCAACCATGTAGGTATCTAATACTCATTGCCCTAGTGTGAGCCTCATGCTTTGGCTGGGGAAGCGGCTTTGTCAACGGATCTGCAATGTTCAAATCCGTTTGTACTTTGCATATCTTCACATCGCCTCTCTCCACTATCTCGCGGATGAGATGAAATCGCCATAAAATGTGCTTGGACTTCTGGTGCGATCTAGGCTCCTTGGCTTGTGCAATGGCCCCACTATTGTGACAGTAGAGGTCCATTGGGCTGGAGGCACTAGCCATCACACCAAGCTCAGAAATAAATTTCTTGATCCAAACAGCCTCTTTGGCAGCTTCAGAAGCTGCTATGTACTCGGGTTCTGTTGTAGAATCAGCAACCGTCTGCTGCTTGGAACTCTTCCAGCTTACCGCACCGCCATTCAGGCAGAACACAAATCCAGCTTGCGATCTAAAATCATCTTTGTCAGTTTGGAAGCTAGCATCGGTGTAACCATTTACAACGAGCTCTTCCTCACCTCCATAGACAAGGAACACATCTTTAGTTCTTCTCAAGTACTTCAAGATGTTCTTTACGGCAATCCGGTGACTTTCACGGATCTCGTCGTATCTACTCGTAGCACTTAAAGCATACTGAAACATCGGACGTGTACAAAGCATGGCATACATAATGGACCCAATAGCGAAGCATATGGAATCGCATTCATTTTATCCCGCTCATCAGGTGTACTAGGACACTGATTCTTGCTAAGATTTATACCATGTGACATAGGTAGAAAACCTTTCTTGGAATCATGCATGTTGAACCTTTTCAACACCTTGTCAATGTACGTATCTTGGCTTAATCCAATTAGCCTTTTTGATCTATCTCTATAGATCTTGATGCCCAGAATATATGCTGCCTCTCCTAAGTCTTTCATAGAGAAACTATTTTTTAATGAAGACTTAACAGATTCGAGCAAAGGAATGTCATTTCCGATCAGTAATATGTCATCCACATATAAGACTAGAAATACGAGTGCGCTTCCACTAGCCTTTTTGTAAACACAAGGCTCTTCTTCGTTCTTGATGAAACCAAACCCTTTGATTACTTCATTAAAACGAATGTTCCAACTCCGAGATGCCTGCTTTAATCCATAAATGGATCTTTGGAGCTTGCATATCTTTCCAACTGATTGCGGATCGATAAAACCCATGGGTTGTGTCATGTACACATCCTCACTCAGATTTCCATTAAGGAAAGCTGTTTTGACATCCATTTGCCATATTTCATAGTCGAAATATGCAGCAATCGCTAGAATGATCCGAATAGACTTTAGCATTGCGACGGGCGAAAAAGTTTCATCATAATCAACACCTTGAATTTGTTTGAAACCTTTGGCCACCAATCGCGCTTTATAGATGTGAACATTTCCATCAATGTCTATCTTTTTCTTGAAAACCCATTTGCACTCAATGGTTTTAACACCATCAGGTGGATCAACCAAGTTCCAAACTTGATTACTGTGCATGGATTCAATTTCGGATCTCATTTTCTCAGAGTCTGGTCCCACCATCGCTTCTTCATAGGTCTTAGGCTCATCGTTGTCTAACAACAAAATGTCCCGTTGTTGAGTAGTCAAGAACATGTACCTCTCAGGTGCACGACGTGACCTTTCTGACCTATGTGGTGCTGGTGTGTCCACAACAGGTTCTTCAACAGTTTGTTCATCTGTTGTGGTTTCAGAGGAGCTGAAACGTTATCAGGTGTTTCTTGAATTTCTTCAAGTTGCACTGTGCTCCCACTATCCCTTCTTGAGAGAAACTCTTTCTCTAAGAAGACACCATGCCGGGCGACAAACACTTTGCCTTCTCCTTGATTATAAAAGTAATATCCTTTTGTTTCCTTAGGATACCCGATAAAGAAGCATTTATCAGATTTAGGAGTGAGCTTATCAGATTTAGGAGTGAGCTTATCAGATTGTAAACGTTTTACATAAGCCTCACATCCCCAAATCTTAAGAAAAGACAAGCTAGGACGTTGTCCTGTCCACATCTCATATGGTGTCTTTTCTCACGATTTTGATGGAACCCTGTTTAGTGTGAACGCGCTGTTTCAAGAGCGTACCCCAAAAGACAACGGAAGATCACTTTGGCTCATCATGGGCGCACCATATCTAATAAGGTGCGATTTCTCCGTTCAGATACCCCATTCCATTGAGGTGTTCCTGGCGGAGTCAATTGTGGAACAATTCCACAATCCTTTAGATGATTGCCAAACTCATGGCTCAAATACTCGCCTCCACGATCAGATCGTAGAAACTTGATTGTCTTGCCTAAATGATTTTGTACCTCATTTTGGAATTCCTTGAACTTTTCAAAGGATTCAGACTTATTCTTCATCAGGTAGATATACCCATATCTACTAAAGTCATCAGTAAAAGTTATGAAGTACTGAAAACCACCTCTGGCTGTTAAGCTCATTGGTCCACATACATCAGTATGTACGAGTGCCAATAAGTCATTTGCCCGTTCACCTTGACCGGTGAAAGGTGCCTTTGTCATCTTACCAAGTAAACAAGATTCGCATGTCTCTAATGATTCAAAATCAAATGAGTGCAGAATACCATCTCTATGGAGCTTCTGCATGCGTTTCTCATTTATGTGACCTAGCGGCGATGCCAAATAAACGTGGGATTCAAATCATTGGACGCTTGCCTCTTTGCATTAATGTTATAGACCGTGACCCTTCAAGAGTAAGAACGTATAACCCATTCACCAATAGAGTATGACAATAGAACATATCTTTGAAATAAAGAGAACAACCATTGTCCATAGATTTAAAGTCATAACCTTTCGCTTGCAAACATGAAGTAGAAATAATGTTCTTTGAAAGAGATGGAACACAATAACAATTATTCAATTCCAAAACTAATCTCGAAGGTAAAGACAATGGCATGGTGCCAACAGCTACGCAGCAACTTTTGCTCCATTGCCAACGCGAAGATCCACTTCGCTCCTTCTCAAACTTCTACTTCTTATTAGCCCCTGCAACGATTTGCAAATGTGAGCAACCGATCCGGTATCAAATACCCAAGAATCAGTTGATGAAGTAGCAAGATTGATCTCTATAACATTTATACCTGGAGTGGAAGTCGTACTTCCCTTCTTCTTCTCAAGATCCTCCAAGTACTTTGGGCAGTTCCTTTTCCAATGTCCTGATTGCTTACAGTAGAAACAATCTGCATCAGGATGAGCATCGCCCTTCTTGTCTTTCTTAGCCTTAGAACTGCTCGCGATCGCATCAGGAGCTTTCTTTCTTTTGACCGCGCTTCTCTTGACATAGGGCTTGCCCTTGCCTTTCTGCATCATCATCACATGATTGCTGCTTTTCTTAATGCTTTCCTCGGCAGATTTTAGCATCCCATGCAACTCAGCCAGGGTCTTGTCCAGGTTGTTCATGTGAAAGTTCATTATGAATGGCTCAAAGCTCGGGGGAAGCGACTAGAGAATCACATCAGTAGCCAACTCTTGGCTAAGGGGAAAATCAAGCTTTTCCAGACTCTCAATGTAGCCAATCATCTTAATCACATGAGGGCTGACGGGATTCCCTTCTGCAAGCCTGCACGCAAATATGGACTTTGAAGTATTAAACCTCTCAGCCCTTGCCTGGTTCTCAAACATACCACGTAGCCCCACAATGATATTGTAGGTATCTGTGTTCTCATATTGCTTCTGAAGCTCAGAGGACATTGTGGCAAGCATGAGACAGCTCACATCAAGGCAATCATTCGTTTGCTTCTCATAAGCTCTCCGTGCAGCCACAGTAGCATTATCAGGCAAGTCTTCGGGGTAAGGAGACTCAAGGACATACTCCTTGCGCTCTTGCTTGAGAACAATTCTCAAGTTGCGATACTAATCCAAAAAGTTTGTTCCATTGAGTTTTTCTTTCTCAAGAACAGATCGCAAATTAAAAGTACTGGATGCGGCGTTAGCTGACATGATCTACAACATAAGAATATGCAAAGTTTAGCACTATATTTATGTTCATCTTTTATTAAACTATTTAACAAAAGACTCCCACTATGAGTTTTGCAACAAAAACTCCCTCTAAGTTACATAGTGGGTAAAGATCCTCATTTCACTAATTCCTAGTGAGCTTTGGCATCACGGCTAGAAAACTAATGACATGGGTAAGCAACACCTTGCTAATCACATCCCTATGTGACTCTACTTTGGGTGACATCAGTATGCCTTGGCCCCAATCTATGCCCCAAGGTCCAAAACTATTTTGATAACCTTGTTAAGTAAACCAAATGCTTCCGCATGTAGATGTCCGACATCTATCCCAAATGATGATGATAACCGATGGCACTCTACTTTGGTAGACCTACCATACGGTGATCATTATCTTTTGGTGCAGCATATGGAAGGGCATTAACACCTAATTTTAAGAGGGATTCTAACATACCAAAGCAACATATCACATATATCATTGCATATGAATAAGATAGATAACATCATAGATAAACACATTTAACTGTGAAGTAGTATGGCCAAAAAAATGGTGATATCCAACTCCAAGTAGGTGTAGACGATCTCCATCCTCCACATCACCCCTTCAGGCCACCATGCTTAAAAGCTTGTAACCTCAAAACTAGGCTACTACCATAACAGCTAGAAATTGAAGATTACAAAGATAGATTCAAGCATTAAGGTCGACACGCAGGTCGTTAAATACAATATATATATACAGCTAACAATAGCTGTAATAATCATGACACGCAGGCCATGAACGAATGTTACATGCATCACATACATCTCATACATTCAAATAAGCTATAGGGCCATACTATTCACACCATTCCCTGCAAAAACAAGTTAGACGTAGAATCGCATTCTACCTAACGATGTGAACCCACGACGCTATACAAGGGGGGATACACACGGCGGTCCCCGCGGGTTTCAGGGGGGAACCTCACAGAATTACATAGATCGCATCTATGAAATCGCTATGAAAATCTTATCGAGCCGATCAAATCAACCCAAATCCGAGCCATTCAAAATGTCTCAATTTTCATTAGATCAATCATATTGATCATCGCGATCGGTATACTTGAGGAGACCACAACACAAGACCTCGATCTGTTGGCTCGATCTACTGATTGTGCGCGCAGTTAGCCCCAATGGTGATTCCAGCCGGTAGGGGCAAGTCGCGCGTACATCAAAGAAGGAGCACGAACTAATCTTTTTGGCCTTATGATGCTATCAACTCATACCTATTTCAACCCCTTATGACCGATTGATCTCATCAACCCGTGCTACCACCGATTCATCATATGAACCACCTGATCTAGACTGTAATAGATCCAATCTACTACTACCGCGTATCTACATATGCGCTAATCCAGATTCCAAACTAAGCAAGATGGCTCTGATACCACTAAAGGAATACGCGTAGGCTACGGAAGCAGAAAATAAAACTTTTCTACCGCGCACCCAAGAACATCATGCTAAGGAAGGATCATGGATTGTTATCACTTAGACGCGCAGCGCAGCGGAAGAAGAATTGGAAACCGATCCAATCACACGTGTCGAGGTAGTAGTCGAAGTAGCCGATCGTCCCGAATAGATCGTCTCCTCCACGCACGCCGATCAACACTGCAACGAGCAGCGCCTCCACCGGTATCCACACGTCCAGGGCTGGAATGCCGATCGCGAGTGTATTAGCACTCGTGAGCAGCTAGGGTTTGGCTCGAGAGGTGGCGGCTAGGGTTTTGCTAGATGTTAACTGGGACGAATCCCCTCTGCCCCTTGCCTCCATATATATATAGACCTCCTCACGTGGGCCTCGTGAACCGAGGCCCAATAGGAGTCTATTCGGATCTCTATCCGAATTGAGCCCATATCCGAATCATATTCGAATTAGTGTTCCAACCCGTTAAGCGTGCGACCCTGTAGGTTCACGTATACTTGGTCGTGACCCGGAAACGTCTTTCCGGTTACCATGTTAATAGCGGCCTCTAGTATGACATATTAACCCCAAAGTATATGTAAAGATCATATCGGCTGAACCTGTAATGTTCTCTCATGTACGAATCCCTTTGCCTCACGATATAGATTGAGCTCAAGGCGAGACCTGTGTCATCCTCTTAATAGCTCAATCACTCTCTCGATTCCGTGATGGATTATAAACTTATGATTGACTCCTCAATCACCTTGGCATGGCCATGCACTTTCATAATCCATTACATCGAGGGGCCCAGAGATATCTCTCCTATAAGGAGGGGCAAATTCTATCTTGATCATGCACATCCCACTACATGTTTCATGGCAAACCCGAAGATTACTTTTATGACTACCCAGTTACGGAGTAGTGTTTAGTAGTCTCAAAATAAGCTACTACTCATGTTGGGAACCATGATGATCTCAAGTCTAAGGATTCTATATAAACACTACTTGAGACCAAGCGATGACACATGGAATCTCTCGCAGTTGTCTCATGGCAGTCTATCCAACATATGTTCACTAACACATGTTCATATTATTGATTTGGTATCACCATACCATGATCCATGAGACATGATCATCAATCAATACATATGCTGATCTTTGTCTTTGAATCATATTTGTTCCTCATATGATATACGATCAGGGATCATTTAGAAATAGCAACATTTTAGTATTTAAGAGTCTCATGAATAAGTCACATACTCATTGATCAATAATGATGATGTCTATTCCAAGGAACAAAGTAATGTATCATAAACATAGTATGTGATATATACAACATCTCCATGTTGCCTCTAGGGCATATCACTAACAGTGCCCGCCTTAGCGCACGCCCTCGCGACAGGACTTCGCCCAGCCTTCGTCATGGCGGTCTTGGCTCGTGCCCCCACGCGGGACTCACTCCGGCCTCTACGTCCGCTCGCCTCCGCGTTGGCGAGGACCGGCTCCAGCCTCCGTGTTTGCTCACCATTGCCGAAGACCGACCCGGCCCCACGTGCCCTCCGCTCGGATCGCCACGGGCGCGATTACCCGCAACGTCTTCGCTCATCAGTGCGAACGCTGCGGCGAAGGCTGCAGACACCGCGGAGGAGGCGCCGAACGCCTCGGTGAAGACCGCTCTTCGGCCTGTGCGGGGACCACGGACATCGCGGAGGCTGTGCGAAGTCCAGCATGGCGAAGTCTGACAGGGATAGTCTGAGCCGCCCCGAGCCTCTGCGCGACGTCAAGCCTCCGTACCGAGCCTTCGCACGTCGTTGAGCCTCCGCGCTCCGCCATCGACCTTCCGCGCTCTAGCTGTGCGTGCATAGGGTGCAGGAACTGCCAAGGATGAAGAGCACTAGCGTCCAACACAAGCAGCGTGCAAGTCTCGTGCTCGGCGTTGCCGAGATCTAGATTCCATGTTCGCGTTGACTCAAGTCCGAGATGCGGGCCTCGCGCACCTCCGCACCATCGTGTCGACTTCGACATGGCCCCATCAGCCTCCGCGCAGTGAAGGCTTCGCCGCGAGGCTCTGGCTTCGCACCAGCCACGTCAGCCTCCGCTTGCACAGGCCCCACCTCATTGCATGTGTCAAGGAGGCCGTGCCATGGAACCCCCTGTGCACAAGCCTGGGAGGGTACATATACATGCATGCATGCAGGCACGGACGCTGCCGTCGCTCGTCGACCCTTCGCACCACGCCTGCATGCCCGACGTGACAGGCTTCGCCCGCTCCACGTGTCCTTATCAAGCTCCACCAATCCATCGGTCCATGCATCAACACCCACGAAGTTTCTACCAGCCCAGGCATGCAGGAACCTCCACTCCAGCGGCCTCATGCTGCGCGTCTCCGGGCTTCTTGCCGCGCACGCCCGCGTCAGCTTCGGCCCCGCATGCCTTCGCCTCGGCTCCACGACGACCTCCGCGTCTAAGGTCTTCATCCCGCCTACGAGCTGCCGATGTTGACCCGCCACGTGGAACTTCGATCCGGCGCAGGTTGCCACGTCCATCTTCGCCGGCCTCGCACTTCGCTCCGCGCATCCTAGTGACAGGTACGTATGAACAATCCATGTAGCCAAGACAAGGAGCCTTTGGTATAGTCATGGGCATGCCTTATAGATTTTGGTATATTCATATCATATATGGCATAAAGTCTTAAGCTATTCTGGTAGTTTCCTGTCGGATTGGTGTTTACAGGATATGAGATATCGTATTCGTATGTAGTCAATACCTGCATTGAAGTTTGACCATTTGATGTTCCATGTAATATGGGGACAAGTTCCGTGTTGCATTTTATAGAGACAATGTTATTATTAACATAACATGACATGCAATGTCAACCCAACAATTGTGATGAACTAGTATGCTCATTATGCATGCTAGCACCTCTACACGTAGTCTGCATGCATGAACTTTCCCTTCACGTATATCTATCCCTCTATGCATGCACGGATGGAACCCTTAAGCGCATGCATATACGGGTAGATATAAACCTGCAGCCGGCCGACGAGGGAGCTGGCACGCGCAAGGCCTTCTCTGGATCGCTCCAAGTCGGCTGAGACGTGCATGCAGGTCTACCAGCAGGCATGCACCCATGCCAGGACCTCGTCCCAATAAGAGCACAGTCTCCGCGTTGGGCTCCTTGTCGAAGACTCTGCGTCGAGCAGGCTTCGAGCTGGGTGTATTCGCACTCTCCGTCGAGGAAAGAGCAAGTCTCGTGCTCGGCGCGGGCGAGGTCTGGACTTCGCGTCGTCTTCATCGAGCCCTGCGTCGACTTCGACAACCACGGTCTCGACTGCCGACACGAAGTCGCGGAGCCGGGATTGACGCCATCGACGCGAAGTCGCAGAGCCGGGGTCGACGCCATCGACGCGAAGTCGCGGAGTCGGGGTCAACGCGAAGTCCGTCCATGGACGTAGGGGCTGACGCGGGGCTCGGCGAAGTCGCGGTATGACTCCGCATCGACCAACTCTGCAGAGTATAATAAGACGTAGCGTCGAGGCTTGCCTCCGCACGCACTCTGCGGAGTATAAACTAGAACAAGACGCACGGTCTCCGCCTCCCGGATTCACGTGCGCACTCTACGGAGTATAAATAAGACGTAGCGTCGAGCTTTGCCTCCGCACGCACTTTGCGGAGTATAAAATAGAACAAGACGCACGGTCTCCGCCTCCCGAATTCATGTGCACACTCTACGGAGTATAAATAAGATGTAGCGTCGAGCCTTGCCTCCGCACGCACTCTACGGAGTATAAATAAGATGTAGCATCGAGCCTTGCCTCCGCACGCACTCTGCGGAGTATAAAATAGAACAAGACGCACGGTCTCCGCCTCCCGGATTCACGTGCGCACTCTACAGAGTATAAATAAGACGTAGCGTCGAGCCTTGCCTCCGCACGCACTCTACGGAGTATAAATAAGACGTAGCGTCGAGCCTTGCCTCCGCACGCACTCTACGGAGTATAAATAAGACGTATCGTCGAGCCTTGCCTCCGCACGCACTCTGCGGAGTATAAAACAGAACAAGACGCACGGTCTCCGCCTCCCGGATTCACGTGCGCACTCTACGGAGTATAAATAAGACGTAGCGTCGAGCCTTGCCTCCGCATGCACTCTACGGAGTATAAATAAGACGTAGTGTCGAGCCTTGCCTCCGCACGCACTCTACGGAGTATAAATAAGACGTAGCGGGGGGACGCCTCCGCACGCACTCTACGGAGTATAAATAAGACGTAGCGTTGAGGATTGCCTCCGCACGCACTCTACTGAGTATAAACTGTTAGTGATATGCCCTGGAGGCAACATGGAGATGTTGTATATATCACATACTATGTTTATGATACATTACTTTGTTCCTTAGAATAGACATCATCATTATTGATCAATGAGTATGTGACTTATTTATGAGATTCTTAAATACTAAAATGTTGCTATTTCTAAATGATCCCTGATCGTATATCATATGAGGAACAAATATGATTCAAAGACAAAGATCAGCATATGTATTGATTGATGATCATGTCTCATGGATCATGGTATGGTGATACCAAATCAATAATATGGACATGTGTTAGTGAACATATGTTGGATAGACTGCCATGAGACAACTGCAGAGATTCCATGTGTCATCGTTGGTCTCGAGTAGTGTTTATGTAGAATCCTTAGACTTGAGATCATCATGGTTCCCAACATGAGTAGTAGCTTATTTTGGGACTACTAAACACTACTCCGTGAATCGGGTAGTCATAAAAGTAGTCTTGGATTTGCCATGAAACATGTAGTGGGATGTGAATGATCAAGATAGAATTTGCCCTCCTTATGGGAGAGATATCTCTGGCCCTCGATGTAATGGATTATGAAAGTGCATGGCCATGCCAAGGTGATTGAGGAGTCAATCACAAGTTTATAATCCATCACGGAATCGAGAGAGTGATTGAGCTATTAAGAGGATGACACAGTCTCGCCTTGAGCTCAATCTATATCGTGAGGCAAAGGGATTCGTACATGAGAGAACATTACGAGTTCAGCCGATATGATCTTTACATATACTTTGGGGTTAATATGTCTTACTAGAGGCCGCTATTAACATGGTGACCGGAAAGGCGTTTCCGGTCACGACCAAGTATACGTGAACCTGCTGTGGTCGCACGCTTAACGGGTTGGAACACCGATTCAATATGATTTGGATATGGGCTCAATTCGGATAAAGATCCGAATAGACTCCTAATGGGCCTTGGTCCGCAAGGCCCACGTGAGGAGGTCTATATATATGGAGGCGAGGGGCTGAGGATCGCCCCTGTTAACATCTAGCAAAACCCTAGCCGCCACCTCCCGAGCCAAACCCTAGCCGCCACGAGTGCTAGTACACTCGCGATCGGCGTTCCCACCCGGACGTGTGGATACCGGTGGAGGCGCTGCTCGTTGCGATCTTGATCGGCGTGCGTGGAGGAGACGATCTGTTCGGGACGATCGGCTACTTCCACTACTATCTCGACACGCGTGATTGGATCGGTTTCTAATTCTTCTTCACTGCGCCAAGGCGTCTAAGTGGTAACGATCCATGATCCTTCCTTAGCATGATGTTCTTGGGTGCGCGGTAGAAAAGTTTTGTTTTCGCGCCTCGTAGCCTACGCGTATTCCTTTAGTGGTATCGAGCCATCTTGCTTAGTTTGCATCTGGATCGCGCATATGTTGATATGCGATAGTAGTAGATTGGATCTATTACGCCTAAATCAGGTAGCACGGGTTGATGAGATCAATCGGTCATAAGGGGTTGAAATAGGTATGAGTTGATAGCATCATAAGGCCAAAAAGATTAGTTCGTGCTCCTTCTTTGATGTACGCGACTTGCCCCTACCGCTGGAATCACCATCGGGGCTAATCGCGCGCACAATCGATGAGATCGAGCCAACAGATCGAGGTCTTGTGTTGTGGTCTCCTCAAGTATACCGATCGCGATGATCAATATGATTGATCTAATGAAAATTGAGACATTTTGAATGGCTC
This sequence comes from Melocanna baccifera, assembly GCA_036346265.1. Classification (NCBI taxonomy): domain Eukaryota; kingdom Viridiplantae; phylum Streptophyta; class Magnoliopsida; order Poales; family Poaceae; genus Melocanna; species Melocanna baccifera. The sequence goes on along the minus strand of CM070682.1, from coordinate 23,388,779 downwards.
GGATTTGGGTTGATTTGATCGGCTCGATAAGATTTTCATAGCGATTTCATAGATGCGATCTATGTAATTCTGTGAGGTTCCCCCCTGAAACCCGCGGGGACCGCCGTGTGTATCCCCCCTTGTATAGCGTCGTGGGTTTACATCGTTAGGTAGAATGCGATTCTACGTCTAACTTATTTTTGCAGGGAATGGTGTGAATAGTATGGCCCTATAACTTATTTGAATGTATGAGATGTATGTGATGCATGTAACATCTGCTCATGGCTGCGTGTCATGATTATTTCAGCTATTGTTAGCTGTATATATTGTATTTAACGACCTGCGTGTCGACCTTAATGCTTGAATCTATCTTTGTAATCTTCAATTTCTAGCTATTATAGGTAGTAGCCTAGTTTTGAGGTTACAAGCTTTTAAGCATGGTGGCCTAAAGGAATGATGTGGAGGATGGAGATCGTCTACACCTACTTGGAGATGGATATCACCATTTTTGGGCCATACTACTTCACAGTTAAATGTGTTTATCTATGATGTTATCTATCTTATTCTTATGCAATGATATATGTGATATGTTGCTTTGGTAGGATAGAATCCCTCTTTAAAATTAGGTGTTAATGCCCTTCCATATGCTGCACCAAAAGATAATGATCACCGCATGGTAGGTCTACCAAAGTAGAGTGCCATCGGTTATCAAAATAGTTTTGGACCTTGGGGCATAGTTTGGGGTCGAGGCATACTGATGTCACCCAAAGTAGAGTCACATAGGGATGTGATTAGAAAGGTGTTGCTTACCCATGTCACTAGTTTTCTAGCCGTGATGCCAAAGCTCACTAGGAATTAGTGAAATGACGATCTTTACCCACTATGTAACTTAGAGAGAGTTTTTGTTGCAAAACTCATAGTGGGAGTCTTTTGCTAAATAGTTTAATAAAAGATGAACATAAACATAGTGCTAAACTTTGCATATTCTTATGTTGTAGATCATGTCAGCTAACGCCGCATCCAAGACTTTTAATTTGCGATCCGTTCTTGAGAAAGAAAACTCAATGGAACAAACTTTTGGATTGGTATCGCAACTTGAGAATTGTTCTCAAGCAAGAGCGCAAGGAGTATGTCCTTGAGTCTCCTTACCCCAAGACTTGCCTCGATAATGCTACCGTGGCTGCACGGAGAGCTTATGAGAAGCAAACGAATGATTGCCTTGATGTGAGCTGCCTCATGCTTGCCACAATGTCCTCTCGAGCTTGAAGCAATATGAGAACACAGATGCCTACAATATCATTGTGGGGCTACGTGGTATGTTTGAGAACCAAGCAAAGGTGAGAGGTTCAATACTTCAAAGTCCTTATTTGCGTGCGAGCTTGCGAGAAGGAATCCGTCACCCTCATGTGATTAAGATGATTGGCTACATTGAGAGTCCGGAAAGCTTGGTTTTCCCTTAGCCAAGAGTTGGCTACTGATGTGATTCTCCAGTCGCTCCCCCCGAGCTTTGAGCCATTCATAATGAACTTTAACATGAACAACCTAGACAAGACCCTGGCTGAGTTGCATGGGATGCTAAAATCTGCCGAGGAAAGCATTAAGAAAAGCAGCAATCATGTGATGATGATGCAGAAAGGCAAGGGTAAGCCCTATGTCAAGAGAAGCGTGGTCAAAAGAAAGAAAGCTCCTGATGCGATCGCGAGCAGTTCTAAGGCCAAGAAAGACAAGAAGGGCGATGCTCATCCTAATGCAGATTGTTTCTACTGTAAGCAATCAGGACATTGGAAAAGGAACTGCCCAAAGTACTTGGAGGATCTTGAGAAGAAGAAGGGAAGTATGACTTCCACTCCAGGTATAAATGTTATAGAGATCAATCTTGCTACTTCATCAACTGATTCTTGGGTATTTGATACCGGATCGGTTGCTCACATTTGCAAATCGCAGGGGCTAATAAGAAGTAGAAGTTTGAGGAGGAGCGAAGTGGATCTTCGCGTTGGCAATGGAGCAAAAGTTGCTGCGGTAGCTGTTGGCACCATGCCATTGTCTTTACCTTCAGGATTAGTTTTGGAATTGAATAATTGTTATTGTGTTCCATCTCTTTCAAAGAACATTATTTCTGCTTCATGTTTGCAAGCAGAAGGTTATGACTTTAAATCTATGGACAATGGTTGTTCTCTTTATTTCAAAGATATGTTCTATTGTCATACTCCATTGGTGAATGGGTTATACGTTCTTACTCTTGAAGGGTCACCGGTCTATAACATTAATGCAAAGAGGCAACGTCCGAATGATTTGAATCCCACGTTTATTTGGCACTGTCGCTTAGGTTACATAAATGAGAAACGCATGCAGAAGCTCCATAGAGATGGTATTCTGCACTCATTTGATTTTGAATCATTAGAGACATGTGAATCTTGTTTACTTGGCAAATGACTTATTAGCACTCGTACATACTGATGTATGTGGACCAATGAGTTTAACAGCCAGAGGTGGTTTTCAGTACTTCATAACTTTTACTGATGACTTTAGTAGATATGGGTATATCTACCTGATGAAGCATAAGTCCGAATCCTTTGAAAAGTTCAAGGAATTCCAAAATGAAGTGCAAAATTATTTAGGCAAGACAATCAAGTTTCTACGATCTGATCGTGGAGGCGAGTATTTGAGCCATGAGTTTGGCAATCATCTAAAGGATTGTGGAATTGTTCCACAATTGACTCGCCAGAACACCTCAATGGAATGGGGTATCGAACGAGAAATCGCACCTTATTAGATATGGTGCGCTCCATGATGAGCCAAAGTGATCTTCCGTTGTCTTTTTGGGGTACGCTCTTGAAACACCGCGTTCACACTAAACAGGTTCCATCAAAATCTGTAGAAAAGACACCATATGAGATGTGGACAGACAACGCCCTAGCTTGTCTTTTCTTAAGATTTGGGGATGTGAGGCTTATGTAAAACGTTTACAACTGATAAGCTCACTCCTAAATTTGATAAATGCTTCTTTATCGGGTATCCTAAGGAAACAAAAGGATATTATTTTTATAATCAAGGAGAAGGCAAAGTGTTTGTCGCTTGGCATGGTGTCTTCTTAGAGAAAGAGTTTCTCTCAAGAAGGGATAGTGGGAGCACAGTGCAACTTGAAGAAATTCAAGAAACACGATAACGTTTCAGCTCCTACTGTAACCACAACAGATGAACAAACCGTTGAAGAACTCGTTATGGACACACCAGCACCACGTAGGTCGAAGGTCACGCGTGCACCTAAGAGGTACATGTTCTTGACTACTCAACAACGGGACATATTGTTGTTAGACAACGATGAGCCTAAGACCTATGAAGAAGCGATGGTGGGACCGGACTGAGAAATGGCTTGAAGCCATGAGATCCAAATTGAATCCATGCACGAGAATCAAGTTTGGAACTTGGTTGATCCACGATGGTGTTAAAACCATTGAATGCAAATGGGTTTTCAAGAAAAGATAGACATAGATGGAAATGTTCACATCTATAAAGCGCGATTGGTGGCCAAAGGTTTCAAACAAATTCAAGGTATTGATTATGATGAAACTTTTTCGCCCGTCGCAATGCTAAAGTCTATTTGGATCATTCTAGCAATTGCTGCATACTTCGACTATGAAATATGGCAAATGGATGTCAAAACAGCTTTCCTTAATGGAAATCTGAGTGAGGATGTGTACATGACACAGCCCACGGGTTTTGTCGATCCGCAATCAGTTGGAAAGATATGCAAGCTCCAAAGATCCATTTATGGATTAAAGCAAGCATCTCGGAGTTGGAATATTCGTTTTGATGAAGTAATCAAAGGGTTTGGTTTCATCAAGAACGAAGAAGAGCCTTGTGTTTACAAAAAGGCTAGTAGGAGCGCACTCGTATTTCTGGTCTTATATGTGGATGACATATTACTGATCGGAAATGACATTCCTTTGCTCGAATCTGTTAAGTCTTCATTAAAAAATAGTTTCTCTATGAAAGACTTAGGAGAGGCAGCATATATTCTGGGCATCAAGATCTATAGAGATAGATCAAAAAGGCTAATTGGATTAAGCCAAGATCATGACATTGACAAGGTGTTGAAAAGGTTCAATATGCATGATTCCAAGAAAGGTTTTTACCTATGTCACATGGTATAAATCTTAGCAAGAATCGGTGTCCTAGTACACCGATGAGCGGGATAAAATGAATGCGATTCCATATGCTTCGCTATTGGGTCCATTATGTATGCCATGCTTTGTACACGCCCGGATGTTTCAGATGCTTTAAGTGCTACAAGTAGATACGATCGAGATCGGTGAAAGTCACTGGATTGCGTAAAGAACATCTTGAAGTACTTGAGAAGAACTAAAGATGTGTTCCTTGTCTATGGAGGTGAGGAAGAGCTCGTTGTAAATGGTTACACCGATGCTAGCTTCCAAACCGACAAAGATGATTTTAGATCGCAACTGGATTTGTGTTTCGCTGAATGGCGGTGCGGTAAGTCGGAAGAGTTCCAAGCAGAGCGGTTGCTGATTCTACAACGTAACCGAGTACATAGCAGCTTCAAGGCGCCAAAGATCTTGTTTGGATCAAGAAATTTATTTCGAGCTTGGTGTGATGGCTAGTGCCTCGGCCCAATGGACCTCTCTTGTGACAATAGTGGGGCCATTGCACAAGCCAAGGAGCCTAGATCGCACTAAGTCCAAGCACCTTTTACGGCGATTTCATCTCATCCGCGAGATAGTGGAGAGAGGCGATGTGAAGATATGCAAAGTACAAACGGATTTGAACATTGCAGATCCGTTGACAAAGCCGCTTCCCACCAAAGCATGAGGCTCACACTAGGCAATGGGTATTAGATACCTACATGGTTGACTCTAGTGCAAGTGGGAGATCGTTAGTGATATGCCCTAGAGGCAACATGGAGATGTTGTATATATCACATACTATGTTTATGATACATTACTTTGTTCCTTGGAATAGACATCATCATTATTGATCAATGAGTATGTGACTTATTCATGAGACTCTTAAATACTAAAATGTTGCTATTTCTAAATGATCCTCGATCGATATCATATGAGGAACAAATATGATTCAAAGACAAAGATCAAGATATGTATTGATTGATGATCATGTCTCATGGATCATGGTATGGTGATACCAAATCAATAATATGGACATGTGTTAGTGAACATATGTTGGATAGACTGCCATGAGACACTGCAGAGATTCCATGTGTCATCGTTGGTCTCAGTAGTGTTTATGTAGAATCCTTAGACTTGAGATCATCATGGTTCCCAACATGAGTAGTAGCTTATTTTGGGACTACTAAACACTACTCCGTGAATCGGGTAGTCATAAAAGTAGTCTTGGATTTGCCATGAAACATGTAGTGGGATGTGAATGATCAAGATAGAATTTGCCCTCCTTATGGGAGAGATATCTCAGGGCCCTCGATGTAATGGATTATGAAAGTGCATGGCCATGCCAAGGTGATTGAGGAGTCAATCACAAGTTTATAATCCATCACGGAATCGAGAGAGTGATTGAGCTATTAAGAGGATGACACAGTCTCGCCTTGAGCTCAATCTATATCGTGAGGCAAAGGGATTCGTACATGAGAGAACATTACAGTTCACCGATATGATCTTTACATATACTTTGGGGTTAATATGTCTTACTAGAGGCCGCTATTAACAGTGGTGACCGGAAAGGCGTTTCGGGTCACGACCAAGTATACGTGAACCTCTGTGGTCGCACGCTTAACGGGTTGGAACACCGATTCGAATATGATTTGGATATGGGCTCAATTCGGATAAAGATCCAATAGACTCCTAATGGGCCTTGGTCCGCAAGGCCACGTGAGGAGGTCTATATATGGAGGCGAGGGGCTGAGGGATTCGCCCCTGTTAACATCTAGCAAAACCCTAGCCGCCACCTCCCGAGCCAAACCCTAGCCGCTCACGAGTGCTAGTACACTCGCGATCGGCGTTCGGCCGGGCGTGTGGATATCGGTGGAGGCGCCGCTCGTTGCGATCTTGATCGGCGTGCGTGGAGGAGACGATCTGTTCGGGACGATCGGCTACTTCCACTACTACCTCGACGCGCGTGATTGGATCGGTTTCCAATTCTTCTTCCGCTGCGCTGCGCGTTTAAGTGGTAACGATCCATGATCCTTCCTTAGCATGATGTTTTTGGGTGCGCGGTAGAAAAGTTTTGTTTTCTGCTTCCGTAGCCTACGCGTATTCCTTTATAAACAAGACGCGAGTGTCCCACGCGCGCGTTGGCGTACCCTCCGGAGCATAGCTAAGCCGTGGTCGATAGTCCCACGCATGCTCCGGAGAACAAATTAGACGCGGATGTTGTCCCTGCGCACTCTACTAAGTCTAAACAAGACGCGGATGTCCCGCGCACGCGATGGCGTACCCTCCGTGAGTGACCGGTAAGCCGTGATTGAAGAATCACGCCCCCTCCGGAGTACAAACGAGACGTAGCGGATGCTCTCCCTGTAAACTCTACTTGAGTATAAACAAGACGCGGATATCCCGCGCACGCGCTGATGGTATCACTCCGCATACTCTTTCGTGTATGCGTTAGTGCTGCCACTGCGTGTACTCCTTACAAGTATAAACGACGTGGTCGATGTTCCCACGCACTTTATGGAGTATAAAAGCTACATGATGGTCGAGACACCAGGGAGTGCCTCGCTGTTGTGGCGCATTACCTGGGTATCGCATCTTCGTGCGCGTTGCACCAGGGAGTGCATTGTCTTTTTGAAGGTAGGGGAACGGCGCCTTCGCCTTCCTGCCGCCGCGTGCGTAGTAACCTTCACCAACGCTGTAAGCGCCCGCCCTCCGCGGGCACTCTTTTTGAAGGTAGGGGAACGGCGTCTTCGCCTTCCTGCAGCCGCGTGCGTAGTGCCCTCGACCTACGCTGTAAGTGCCTGCCCTCCGCGGGCACTCTGTTTGAAGGTAGGGGAACGGCGTCTTCGCCCTCCTACCCCCGCGTGCGTAGTGCCCTCGGCCTACGCTGTAAGCGCCCACCCTCCGCGGGCACTCTTTTTGAAGGTAGGGGAACGGCGTCTTCGCCTTCCTACCACCGCGTGTGTAGTGCCCTCGGCCTACGCTGTAAGCACCCGCCCTCCGCGGGCACTCTGTTTGAAGGTAGGGGAACGGCGTCTTCGCCTTCCAGCCCCCACGTGCGTAGCGCCCTTGGCCTACGCTGTAAGCGCCCGCCCTCCGCGGGCACTCTTTTCGAAGGTAGGGGAACGACGGCTTCGCCTCCCTACCTCCGTATGTGTAGCGCCCTCGGCCTACGCCACGAGCACCCGCTCTCCGCGGGCACTGTTTTTGCAGGTAGGCAGACTTTCCGACGCAGGACTTCATCGTCCGCTTAGTAGGCACGGCCTCGGCGGGACGACCAAGCTTCAGAGCAGCGCCTCGTCGCCCGCCTCGTAGGCACTACGTCGGCAAGGCGGCGACAACTTCGTCGTCCGCCTGGTAGGCACGGCATCGGCGGGACAACCCAGCTTCGGAGCATCGCCTCGCCGCCCGTACGACTTCGTCGTCCGCCTGGTAGGCACGGCCTCGGCGGGACGACCCAGCTTCGGAGCAGTCCCTCGCCGCCCGTCCCGAAGGCATTGCCTCGATGGAGCGGCGACGGCTTCGTCGTCCGCCTAGTAGGCCCGCCCTCGGCGGGACGACCCGGCTTCGGAGCAGCGCCTCGTCGCCCGTCCCGTAGGCATTTGCCTCGACGGGGCGGCGACGACTTCGTCGTCCGCCTGGTTGGCACGGCCTCGGCGGGACGACCCGGCTTCGGAGCAGCGCCTCGCCGCCCGTCCTGTAGGCATTGCCTCGATGGGGCGGCGACGGCTTCGTCGTCCGCCTGGTAGGCACGGCCTCGGCGGGACGACCCGGCTTCGGAGCAGCGCCTCCCCGCCCGTCCCGTAGGCATTGCCTCGACGGGGCGACGACGGCTTCGTTGTCCACCTGCTAGGCACGGCCTCGGCGGGACGATTCGGTTTCGGAGCAGCGCCTCGCCGCCCGTCCCGTACGCATTGCCTCGACAGGGCGGCGACGGCTTCGTCGTATGCCTGGTAGGCACGGCCTCGGCGGAAGACCAGCCGAGCAGCGCCGCCGCCCGTCCGTAGGCATTGCTCGACGGGTGGCGACGGCCGTTACTGCTCGTCGGCACGGCCTCGGCGGGACGACCCGGCTTCGGAGCAGCGCCTCGCCACCCGTACGACTTCATCGTCCGCCTGGAAGGCACGGCCTTGGCGGGATGACCCAGCTTCGGAGCAGCGCCACGACGCCCGTCCCGTAGGCATTGCCTCGACGGGGCGGCGACGGCTTCGTCGTCCGCCTGCAACGCACGGCCTCGGCAAGACGACCCGGCATTGGAGCAGCGCCTCGCCGCCCGTCCCGTGCGCATTGCCTCGACGGGGCGGCGACGGCTTCGTCGTCCGCCTGGTAGGCACGGCCTTGGCGGGACGACCCGGCTTCGGAGCACCACCTCGCCGCCCGTCCCGTAGGCATTGCCTCGACGGGGCGGCGACGACTTCGTCGTCCGCCTGGTAGGCACGGCCTCGGCGGGACGACCCGGCTTCGGAGCAGCGCCTCGTCCGCCTTGTCGACACGGCCTCGGCGGGAGGACCCGGCTTCGGAGCAGCGCCTCTCCGCCCATCCCGTAGGCATTGCCTCGACGGGGCGGCGACGGCTTGGTCGTCCGCCTGGTAGGCACGGCCTCGGCAGGATGACCCGGCTTCGGAGCACCGCCTCGCCGCCCGTCCCGTAGGCATTGCCTCGACGGGGCGTCGTCGACTTCGTGGTCTGCCTGGTTGGCAAGGCGTCGTCGGGACGACCCAGCTTCGGAGCAGCGCCTCGCTGCCCGTACGACTTCATCGTCCGCCGGGTAGGCACGGCCTCGCGGATGACCGGCCGAGTAGCGCCGCCGCCGCCCCGTAGGCATTGCTCGACGGGCGGCGACGGCGTCGTGCCCACGGTTGGCACGGCCACGGCGGGATGACCCGGCCAGAGCGAGGGCTCACCGCACGCCTCGTAGGCATTGCTCGACGGGAGGCGACCGTCGTGCCCACCTAGTAGGCACGGCCTCGGCGGATGACCAGCCGACGGCGCGCCACCGCCCATCCGTAGGCATTGCGCCGACGGGCGGCGACGGCCGTCGCCCGCTCGATAGGCACGGCCTCGGCGGACGATCCGGCCGAGCAGCGCCGCGCCCGCCCCGCACGCATTGCCTCGACGGGGCGGCGACGGCTTGTCGTCCGCTCGTAGGCGGGGCCTCGGCGGACGGCCCGCCGAGCAGCGCCTCGCAGCCCATCCCGTACACATTGCCTCGACGGGGCGGCGACGGCTTCGTCGTCCGCCTGGTAGGCAGGGCCTCGGCCGGACGACCCTGCTTCGGAGCAGCGCCTCGTCGCCCGTCCCGTAGGCATTGCCTCGACGTGGCGGCGACGGCTACGTCGTCTGCCTGGTCGGCACGGCCTCGGCGGTACTACTCAGATTCAGAACAGCACCTCGCCGCCCGTACGACTTCATCGTCTGCCTGGTAGGCACGGCGTCGGCGGGACGACCCGGCTCCGGAGCAGCGCCTCGTCCGCCTGGTCGACACGGCCTCGGCGGGACGACCCGGCTTCGGAGCAGCGCCTCGCCGCCCGTCCCGTAGGCATTGCCTCGATGGGGCAGCGATGATTCGCGCGCGCGCCGTAGGCACGGCCTCGGCAGACGACCGGCCGAGCGGCGCCTGCGTCCGCTGGTCGACGCGGCATCGGCGGGGCGACCGGCCGAGCAGCGCCCGCCGCCGTCCGTGAGGCATTGCCTCGATGGGGCATCGCCGACTTCGTGGTTCGCTCGTTGGCACGGCCTCGGCGGGACGACCCGGCTTTGGAGCAGCGCCGCGCGCTCGTCCGTAGGCATTGCTCGACAGGCGACGACGGCCGTCGCCCGCTGGTAGGCCTCGGCGGGGCGACGCACTCGCTGCGAGCGCGCCGCTTCGCCCTGTAGGCTTTGCGCCGACGGGCGACGACGGCCGTCATCCGCTGGTAGGTACGGCCTCGGCGGGACGACCGGCCGGAGCAGCGCCTGCGTCGCCGCCCCGTAGGCATTGCCACGACGGAGGCGGCGGCTTGCCGCGTCGCTGGTAGGCACGACCTCGGCGGGATGACCGCTTTGAGCAGCGCCCGCGCGCCCCGTAGGTATTGCTCGACGGGCGACGACGGCCGTCGCCCGCTGGTAGGCACGGCCTCGGCGGGACGGACCGGCCGAGCAGCGCCGCCGCCGGGCCCCGTAGGTATCGCTCGACGGGCGGCGACGGTTGTCCGCCCGCTCGTAGGCACGGCTCGGCGGGACGACCGGCTGAGGCGGCGCCGCGCCGCCGTCCGTAGGCATTGCCTCGACGGGCGGCGACGGCTTGTCGTCGCTGGTCGGCACGGCGGCTCGGGCGTACGACTTCGGATTCGGAGCAGCGCCTCGCCGCCCGTATGACTTCATCGTCCGCCTGGTAGGCACGGCCTCGGTGGGACGACCCGGCTTCGGAGCAGCGCCACGCCGCCCGTCTCGTAGGCATTGCCACGACGGGGCGGCGACGGCTTCGTCGTCCGCCTGGTAGGCACGACCTCGGCGGATGACCGGCCGAGCGGCGCCGCCGCCGCCCCGTAGGCATTGCTCGACGGACGGCGACGGCTTGTCGCCCGCTCGTAGGCACGGCCTCGGAGGGACGACCTTGCTTCGGAGCAGCGCCTCGCCTTCCGTCCCGTAGTCATTGCCTCGACGGGGCGGCGACCACTTCGTCATCCGCCTGGTAGGCACGACCTCGGCGGGATGACCGGCCGAGCAGCGCCGCCGCTCGCCCCGTAGGCATTGCTCGACGGGCGGCGGCGGCTTGTCGCCCGCTCGTAGGCACGGCCTCGGCGGGACGACCGCCGAGCAGCGCCACCGGCGATCCGTAGGCATTGCTCGACGGGCGGCGACGGCTTGCTGCCCGCTGGTAGGCACGGCCTCGGCGGGACGACCCGGCTTCGGAGCAGCGCCTCGTCCGCCTGGTCGGCACGGCCTCGACGGGACGACCCGGCTTCGGAGCAGCGCCTCACCGCCCGTACGACTTCATCGTCCACCTGGTAGGCATCGCCTCGGCGGGACGACTCGGCTTCGGAGCAGCGCCACGCCGCCCGTCCCGTAGGCATTTGCCTCGACGGGGCGACGACGGCTTCATCGTCCACCTGGTAGGCACGGCCTCGGCGGACGACCGCCGAGCAGCGCCGCCGCCGCCCCGTAGGCATTGCTCGGCGAGGCGGCGACGGCTTGCTGCATAACGGTAGGCACGGCCTCGGCGGGACAACCGGGCTTCGGAGCAGCGCCTCATCCGCCTGGTCGGCACGGCCTCGGCGGGACGACCCGGCTTTGGAGCAGCGCCTCGCCGCCTGTCCCGTAGGCATTGCCTCGATGGCGCAGCGACGACTCCGTCGTCCGCCTGGTAGGCACGGCCCCGGTGGGACGACCCGGCTTCGAAGCAGCGCCTCGACGGGGCGGCGACGGCTTCGTCGTCTGCCTGGTCGGCACGGCCTCGGCAGTACGACCCAGCTTCGGAGCAGCGCCTCGCCGCTCGTACGACTTCATCGTCCGCCTGGTAGGCACGACCTCGGCGGGACTACTCGGCTTCGGAGCAGCACCACGCCGCCCGTCCCGTAGCCATTGCCTCGATGGGGCGGCGACGGCTTCGTCGTCCGCCTGGTAGGCACGGCCTCGGCGGGACGACCGGCCGAGCGGCGCCGCGCGCCCGCCCCGTAGGCATTGCTCGATGGGCGGCGGCGATTTACGCTCGCCCACCTAGTAGGCACGGCCTTGGCGGGACGACCCAGCTTCGGAGCAGTGCCTCGCCGCCCGTCCCGTAGGCATTGCCTCGACGGGGCGGCGGCGGCTTCGTCGTCTGTCTGGAAGGCACGGCCTTGGCAGGACGACCCGACTTCGGAGCAGCGCCTCGCCGCCCGTCCTGTAGGCATTTCCTCGACGGGGCGGCGACGGCTTCGTCGTCCGCCTAGTAGGCACGGCCTCGGCGGGACGACCCGGCTTCGGAGCAGCGCCTCGCCCGCCTAGTCGGCACGGCCTCGGCGGGACGACCCGGCTTTGGAGCACCGCCTCGCCGCCCGTCCCGTAGGCATTGCCTCGACGGGGCGGCGACGACTTCGTCGTCCGCCTGGTAGGCACGGCCTCGGATGACTGACCGAGTAGAATGGCGCCTCGCGCCGCTCGCCCGCGTCCGCGTAGGCACGGCCTTGGCGGGATGACCGCCGAGCAGCGCTACACCGCCCGTCCCGTTGGCATTACCTCGACGGGTGGCGGCGGCCGTCGCCCGCTGGTAGGCACGGCCTCGGCGGGGCGACCGCCGAGCAGCGCCACGCCGCTCGCCCCGTAGGTATTGCTCGACGGCCGGCGGCTTGCGTCGCCGCTGGTAGGCACGCCTCGGCGGGACGACCCGCCGAGCGGCGCTTACGCCGCCTCGTAGGCATTGCTCGACGGGCGGCGACGGCTTCGCCCGCTCGAAGGTACGGCCGCGGGATCTCAGCCAGAGCGGTTGCCCCGCCCGTCCCGTAGGCATTGCCTCGATGGGGCGGCGACGGCTTCGTTGTCCGCCTGCTAGGCACGGCCTCGGCGGGACGACCCGGCTTTGGAGCAGCGCCTCGCCGCCCGTCCCGTGCGCATTGCCTCGACGGGGCGGCGACGGCTTCGCCATCCGCCTGGTAGGCACGTCCTCGGCGGGACGACCCGGCTTTGGAGCACAGCCTCGCCGCCCGTCCCGTAGGCATTGCCTCGACGGGGTGGCGACGACTTCGTCGTCCGCCTGGTAGGCATGGCCTCGGCGGGGCGACCCAGCTTCGGAGCAGCGCCTCGTCCGCCTGGTCGACACGGCCTCGGCGGGACGACCCGGCTTCAGAGCAGCACCTCGCCGCCCGTCCCGTAGGCATTGCCCCGATGGGGCGGCGACGACTTCATCGTCCGCCTGGTAGGCACGGCCTCGGCGGGACGACCCGCTTCAGAGCAGCGCCTCGCCGCCCGTCCCGTAGGCATTGCCTCGACGGGACGACGACGGCTTCGTCGTTCGCCTGGTAGGCACGCCTCGGCGGGACGACCCGGCTTCGGAGCATCGCCCCGCCGCCCGTCCCGTAGGCATTGGCTCGATGGGGCGGCAACGGCTTCGTCGTCCGCCTGATAGGCACGGCCTCGGCGGGACAAACCGGCTTCGGTGCAGCGCCTCGCCGCCAATCCCGTAGGCATTGCCTCGACGGGGCTACGACGACTTTCGTCTGCCTGGTAGGGACGGCCTCGGTGGGACGACCCGGCTTCGGAGCAGCGCCTCGCCGCCCGTCCCGTAGGCATTGCCTCGACGGGGCGGCGACGGCTTCGTCGTCCGCCTGGTAGGCACGGCCTCGGCGGGACGACCGGCCGAGCGCGCGCCCGCCCGTCCCGTAGGCATTGCCTCGACGGGGCGGCGACGGCTTCGTCGTTCGCCTGGTAGGCATGGCCTCGGCGGGACGACTCGGCTTCGGAGTGGGATTCCGCGTACATCTTCGTACGCACTGCCTTAGGGGGATGCAAGCTACTAGTTGCTTCGTCCCGTCGGTACTTGCTGTTACGGAACGGGGGGCTGAGATAGTGTGGTGCGCCAGCTCGCCCATCGGGACCTCTGCGCTTACTAACGAGGGAGTACTGTTGTGGGGGTGACCCAACCCCCCGTGACTGGGCCTCGCAACAGGCATAATATGTAATAGGCTCAATAGTGTAGAGGTGTAAATATACCAATGTACCCTCACCCTTTGTAAAAGCTAAGGGGTAGAATGGGGATTTCCTATTCTACCCCACTCATGTATATAAACCCCCAGGAGGGGCGGGAGGAGGGATCGCTCCCTCATTCTTACCGACTCTTCCCCAGATCTGGCTCTCATCTTCCTCTCCTATGAGTCCCCTCCTTTACTGTTTGGCCCGTAGCCACAACAATAACCAACAAAGGTCTATCATGCTACCTGAAGCACAATATGAATGGACCAACATAATGTTTCAAGACTTTAAGAAAGTGTTGTCATATAATTCTACCATTCATTTCCAAGCTTAAGTTCTGTAACTAGAATGTTACAGATGATGAGATGATATACAAGACTTTGAGCACTTTTCACTCCACCCATAAGATGCTCCAGCAGTAGTATCATTTGGCCAAGTACAAGAAGTACTTAGAATTGATTACCACTATTCTCGAGGTAGAGAAAAATGATGAGTTGCTAATGAAGAACTATTAGAATCACCCTACTGGGTCACAGCCACTGCCTGAAGCTCATGCTAATTACTAGATGACCAGTGGTGGCTAGGGCCATACAAAGGGACCCAATCAAAAGGGTGAAAAGTGGAAAAGGCTAAATGTGCAAAAAGAAAATAGTAAACCTCGTTGGATCGGGTAAGGGAGAGGAAAGCAACAGAATCCAGACTTGTGCAACAAGATAGTTTTCGATGTTTTAATATCGATCTTACGTATGATTTCAGGATTTGGGGAAAAGTACTCAAGGCCCTCGTATGATCATGCAGAATAAAGACATAGAAATTTTTATACAGGTTCGGGCCTTCTCTTAGGAGAATAACAAGCCTATGTCATGTGCTATTGTTGTTGAAGAAAGGCTTACAACCGAGGATAGTGCGAGAAACTACACACTGTTTATAGAACTAATAGCTTCCTCCTAAGATTTATTTCTCCCTCAGACCTTGTCCCTCTCCTCTCAAGATTCATCCTTTATATTGACGACGAATTGGCGGTGGTTGCTTTTTACCAGAAGACATCTTAACATTTCGAGAGTTAACTACTGGATGGTGGTTATTGTTAGAGAGACGTTGGTAGCAGTTCACTGTAGGACAGTTGTTGTCATAGAGATGTGGGTAATATCGTGTATGGTTATAGGGTATAAACGCACGTTCTAACTACTTTATCAGGCTAACCCACTGTAGGAGTAAATTAGTTGTATATGGAGAATGATCAGACCGTCGTAACAGAACTAGTGGCTAACTAGTCATAGTATAACTTACGACTAGGTAGTCATAGTATAACTTACGACTAGGTAGTCGTAGCATAACTTACGAGTAGGTGGTCGAAGCAAGGGTTGTGATAAGGTAGTCGTACCAGACTTTATGACTAGATTATCATAGCAGAACCTATGACTAGGTAGTCATAGCAGACTTTACGACTAGGTAGTTGTAGCATATCTTACGACTATTTTATAAAATTTCTCCCTCATCATTAAGGGGTATATTCAGAGAATATGATGACATAATAAATAGATGATTATTATATCCTCATCATCTAGCCCCCAACTTCTAATGATAAAAATTTTCTTGCGCAAGCGGAGTCATAGATAATCGAAAGTATTGTCTTTTTGACTCTTGACTAGGAGTGCGCTTGGACAGAAATGTAATTTCATTTGAGTTGAGAGGATAGATGGACTTCGAAGAGAATTTTTAATTACCTCTCATAATTCTGTTCGTCCATTCGTTTTCTGAGAAAACCGCTCAACTTTTGAGGGGATAGCCAATGCTTTGATAAAAAGGCAACTTTTGGGCAACCTTTTGACTTCACTTTCCTCCATCACTTCCATCCTTCTTGCACTTTTCGACAAGCAAGTCATCTTCCTCCTTCAACTCTCCTCCAAATTCAAATAATCTAGTTGGGAAAATAGTGAAACTCTTATCCAACTGGGCAGTTTCGGAGATAGATAAGCACAAGCTAAAGGCCTTGGAAGAGGCTGAGAAGATCCCGCCGTGAAAGTTCATAAGGTGGATTGAGGCTACCGAACAGCACCGGCCATCGAGAGAGATTGGACAAATCCCAGTGTTCTTGGCCTTTTGTGAGTGCGACTTTTGTCTTCTTGCTCATCCCTTCATCACGGCAGTTCTCGAGTACTTTAGGGTTCAGTTGGTGAACCTGGTTCCCAACTCAATTACCATGTTAAGCATATTCATGTACCTCTGCAAGGCGTATTTGGGGATATCCACAGATTTAGAGCTCTTCCGATATTATCACAAGATGAACCGTCAAACCGGAATTACTAGAAGCTGTGGATTGAAGCTTCATGTTGGGAAGTCTGAAGCTTATATCTAGATGTTCACCCAGTCATCATGGCCATTGTGGAAGAAGAGGTGGTTCTACTAGGTGATCACCAGTGAAGACAGTCTTTCCTTTGTGGGAAGGCTGCCGAGAAGAACCCATCTTGGAATTCAGTCCCAAAGGACACTATCAGGATTGCTCCCTACATGTCAGCTATCAAGGAGTTGACGAATACGGGACATACGGGATGGCATGTAGTGAAGGACTACCCTCCCCGTCGTATCAATCCTCTGAAGAGGCGAGCTCATCCCATGTGGATGTACTTGGGTGCAGCTAATGCTACCCGAGACTACGAAAACAGTATGTGCAGTAGTATTCATAGTAGTAGTTTTAAATTTTGAGTACTATATACTAACCTTTCAGTTTTAAATGAATTAGATCTTGACTTGGAGGAGATTAACTCCTAGGTTAGGAATGTTTGTGAGAAGGCCCCATCAATGGACACAGAGGCTCCTCGTATTTTGGTGGATGTGTTTATTGAAGAAAGAGAAAAACGCCCAAAGGTAATCGAAATACTGATTTTGCCCTTTAAGATTATATAGTTGTAGCAGAACTTACGACTCCGTAGTCGTAGTAGAACTTACGACTAAGTAGTCATAGTAAAACTTACGATTGGGTAGTCATAGAAACACTTACGACTAAATACTGTTCTTTCTTTCTTCAGAATATAGGTGTGAATAACCATCAAGACGACCAAGGGGTCGAATTGATGGTTATTGGGGGAAATGGCAGAGAAAGCAGACGCACCTGCAACTAAGAGGCATCGGCTAACTAGATTTGCTGACAAGAGGAAAGCCAGCTCGAGAACCGCTGTTTCCCCTACCACTCTTCCCCCCGTTGCTTAGACTGGCCCAATCTAGAAGTTTATTGCAGACATAAGTGCTGCATCTTTGATTGGGGTAGCTGTATTTGAGCAACTGACTCCTAAAATCATGGTACCTTTCTACTATAATATCGAAACACATTCAGTGTGTGCTTCTCAAGGTTTTATCAAGCAACTCAACAAAGAAAACTGGAAAGATTTTATATCTTCTATGAAGAAAATTGCAACAACAGCAGTACCTATGATCGAGGAGGGGTAGTGATACGGGGTCGCCCGACCTTCTCGACGTAGGATTGGATACTTACGGGAGTCTTGATGAATCACAATGATCCTCCAATGCCAATGCAAGGGACGAACACTCTTTAATCCGCCAAAACACACTCGCGTCGATTTCACCGACCACTAAGCAAAGATCTATCGTGTACCCAATTCCCAGCGGAAAGTAGAATGATCTTAATTGAAGAACACTCCTAATTCCCTCCGGAATTTTGGCAATCACAAGGAACTCGAATAAGAACTTTCATATATTGATTTTTCTCAAAAGTGAT
Organism: Melocanna baccifera; assembly: GCA_036346265.1. Classification (NCBI taxonomy): domain Eukaryota; kingdom Viridiplantae; phylum Streptophyta; class Magnoliopsida; order Poales; family Poaceae; genus Melocanna; species Melocanna baccifera. The sequence goes on along the minus strand of CM070682.1, from coordinate 23,371,277 downwards.
CCCAGCCCTAAGGCTGCCAATACATGGCTTATATAGCCCCTTGGGATATCCATAGGGTCTCCAAACCAGGAACTCGGATGCTGAATTCAGAAATTCAGGAGTTTTAGTTCTTTGATAGCTTTGTCAAAATTAGTTTGAGGAGAAAAAAGAAAATTCTTTTAATTTTTAATTTAACTTTAACTTAAGTCTTTGACCTTAAATTTCTAGTTTTCAAAAACTTGAAGGCAGGACCTGCAAAGGATTCTAGAAGTTCAGATTTTTGATTTAGGAAACTTGGTTCTTGATTTTTGAAGTTTTGTTCCTCTTAATTAAATTTTTGCCACCTGAAATTTCAAATCAAGAACTCAAATAGACGAAATTTTGAAACACACCACAATTAAGAAAGATTTTTATTAATTTGCAAATACCATAATCCCTAATATTTTTGAGATGTTACAGATCCTACCCCCCTTAAAAGGAATCTCGCCCCCGAGATTCGGGTAGAAAGAAGGAAAGAGGTGGGGAACAACTGGCTAGCAGTAGGTTACAAGGATCTGCTTGGCAAGTCGTCTCTTCCTTGGAGCAATCGGGAGTGAGAAGAAACCTGCACAAAAAGGGTTAACACTTGCAGAGATGAGGTACGTAGGGGAAACCTTGTTCTTTTATGTAGATTCCATAGCGGTTACCTTTTTATGCACTGCACTCAATTCTCTAGGTGTCCTTGTTCTCCATTAAGGCAAAATCCAAATATCCTTCTAAGCTGGAAGGGTAGTGGTCCATATTTGACATTCTGGTACTATTCTAGCTGCCCTCCTTAAAATTAGATGTCTGTTACTGATTTCTCTTTATCAGTTCCTGCCATGGCGAGTTTGATGGCAATTTGCAGGTTCATTCGTTGTATCTCGGTAGCTTTAGTCAATAAAATGTTCATGGAGCAATCCTTGGGGCAGTGATCTTGTCCTCCACAAAGAAAGCATGTGACTTTGCTCATTGGACATTCTCCGATTTGGTGATCCTTGTCACAGTTGGGGCAACTGTCAGTGCATTGGTCGTCTTGATGTCCTTTTTCTCCGCACTGTGTGCATGCCACTAGATTTTTAAGACAATCCCCTGATAAATGGTGTTCCTTGCAGTGGGGACAATAGGGGTTTGGGCAGTTGTAGCAATAATGTCCTTTTTGTCCACAAGTAAAACATGATCCTCTTTTATCCTGTCGTAGTGGAGGACACGATTGGGCACTATGTCCTTTCTTGCCACATTCATAGCAATCCATAGTTGGCAGAGCTCTTAGATCTGAAATTAGCATTGGGGCAAGCATCATGGCCATAGAGGAGTGGTCCTTGAGTAGTATCCTTGGTGATAAAACCTTTCCTGGTGCTAGGGCCAAGAGGAGTGGTAATGGTATCCACAGCTCGTGTGCTTTTCTTCCTTTGGGGACATCTATTTGCATAGTGTCCTATGGAGCTGCAATGGAAACACTTGGCATTTTTACCAAACTTTTTAAGATGGCACTTGATGTTGAATATTTCCTTCGTGCTGATGTCGGCTTTGGTGGTAGCGACATCCTCTATCCGCTTTTCCATTTTCGGTTGGGAGTATTCCTTCACTGGGTCTTTTATGCCGTAAGGGGGGAACACTTATTTGTCCTGCCTGATTTTCTTTGAGGGCATCTGTTGGCATAATGTCCGATATCTCTACAATTAAAGCAACTAATGTCCTTTTGAGGTTTGCCAGGTACTGTGTTGCAAAGAGTCCCATCTGGATGATTTTTCGTTGACTTTTGCTTGCATGGTGGGTCATATCCTTGGCGAGCATCAATTACTTGTCTCTTTCTCTTATTTCAACCAGTGTTAGTTGTCTTGCTCTTCGCCATTGCTTGCTTGAGGTTGATTTGAGGAGCATGTCCATTATGTGGTGAAGATTGAGTCTTGATTCTCTTGTAGGTCAATCCTTCTGGACCGTTGTCCCTTACTAAGGTACTGTTGGCTTCGAGCTTCTGAGCCTTGATTGCCTTGACTTGGTCATCGGCCATTTCTTGCTTGAAGTCCTGACGAGGTTTCAGCAATAAGGTGAGAGGGAAGCAGCATGAGGTACGAAGAGAATCGCAGGGATAAGATATTCTAACCCAAAATAAGGAGAGAGCACACCAACCAATCTTTTATAAACAAGCTTTTCCTGTGACCGCAAAATGTAACATCCTAAAAAATTTATTTCTTTGTTAAAGTGTTTCCTGGAATTTATTGGATTTTCCTGGATTTTATTCCAAGTCCTGAAATGAGAAACTTAAAATTTCTATTTTATAGAAGTCAAAATAAAATGGTTTTATTGTACAAAGGTCAAAATAAATGCATCTCATTTTTCCTAAAGTTAAATATGTAATTATATTAATATTTAGGAAGTTATAAAGATTTAAAACTCCCCTTTTAAAGTCAATTTGTGTTTTTGAAAAAGCTAAATATCAATTTGGGTTGAAAATATTTTATTAAGTCTAGAATAGTTCCAGATAATTCTCTGAATTTTTTTGGAATTTTTAAAATTTATTCAATATTTTTCTGAGCATTTTAAAGCTTATTATCATTTCTGGAAAAATCTTTAAAAAGAATCCAATCCAAAAAACCCCGGAGCTGACAAGTGTCACCTATCGAACAAACCCCCGCCGCCGGACTTAAACTCAGCCGTCCGATCCCACTTACCCCTTCAACCCACCTTTCCCTCCCCTCGTGCTGACATCTGTCACGCATCGGACCAACCTCCACGCCGCCGATCTGATCCCAGCCGCCCATCGTCACTTACCGTTTCGCCCACTCCTTTCTTCCCTCCGATCGACACGTGGCCTAATCCGCACCGTTCCCTGTTGCCGATTTAAATCTCAGCCGTCCCCCGACACTTAAAGCGCTCGATCGGCTTGGATTCATTCACTGTTGTCGGATCGGATCGCGACCATCGCCGTTCACTTACCCCTTCGCCTGAGATCTAGCGACCACAATCGCTTTCCCTGCCATCTGTCGTAAATCTAGCCGCCGCCCCCGCCGCTTCCCTTTCTTCTCCTCTCGCTGACGGGTGGGTCCCCCATGTCAGGTCCATCGTCCCCGCCACCTTCCTTCTTCTTCGCGCCATCCCCGCCGCCATTAACGCCCGAAACCGAAGCTTTGAAAGCTTCGGTTTCCATCCATCACTCCCGCCCGCGCCGGTACCCATTTACTCCCCCGCATGCACCGCGTCCGTTTCTGGTATTATTTCCCCCTTTACACCTCTCCTCGCATTCAAACTCGCCGCCGGAGTGATTTCGCGCCAGCACGCCCTTCCCGCCTATAAAAGCACACCCGAGCCTCGATGCACCACCTCTCCCTCACTCCTCAATTCGGGCATCTGAGCACAGAGCCATCCCAAGCCCGTCTTTCCCCTCCGCCAGCTACGCCTCTCCAGCGAGCAATTCTGGCAGCACCAGGCCTCCCCACTCGTCGCCGACTCCACCAACACCTTGCTCGCGCCCCAGCGACCAGAAGCCCCCTCTGCCCCGAGCATTTGCACCAGCTCCTCCGCCGTTATGAACCCCCCTCCGACCGCCGCCCCTCGCCGCCGATCAAGCACCCTCCGGCACCCTCGGACTTCATGCAAGGTACCAGGATGCTCCCCTCGTGCCCCTCTTCCTCTCTGCACCCTCGGCCGGTGCCGCCGCCCGCCGGAGCGCCGGCGGCCATTGGGCCCCAAGCGCCACCACCGGCCGCCTCGGCCACGTCAGCGTGGCCGCCCAGGTGGCAGCCACGTGCGTGCCACGCCTCGGCCACGCAGGCACCCGACCGCCACCTCACGCGCATGCGCCCACGTCGGCTTGACGCCATGACGTGGCAGCCACGAGGCAGCCACGTCGTGCTACGTGGTGCCACGTCACAAGCCACGTCATGCCCCTTTGCCACGTCAGCCCTACCGGTTTTTATTAAATCTGAAAATCCTTGCTGACGTCATGCTGACGTAATAAATCCGATTTTTTTAGTATAAAAATAAATCGACCAAAATTAAATTCCTGGGATGACGTCATAAACGTCATTTTCCTTTAGAAATATAATTCTTGCAGACGTCATAAATGTTTTTCGGTATGAAAATAATTTCAGAAATTGAGTATTTTCTTTTTAATTGTATTTAAACTTCGAAAGGCCATAACTTCTTCATTTTAACTCCAAATTGACCTATTCAAATTTCTAAACTTTTATAAAATCATGAACTTTCCAATTCTGGCATCCTTTTGAATTTTTGAATTTTATTTGAATTTTGAATTTGATTTTGAATTTGAATCTTTGTGGTAGATTTCGACGATTCCGAAGAGTTCGATTTCGACGACGATTCACAGCAGCACTTCGATCAAGGCAAGTTACACCCTTGACCATGTTGACCCTACTATTTCAAATTTATTTATGTTGATTTACTGTATATGCATGCGTACTTTTATGCAATCATAATTTAAATCTAGTTTAAATTTTAGTTATGCCCACGTTCCTTTGATTATAGCCAATTTGAATCTCGAATTCTTATAATTTGTCACCCTAGCTAAAAACTAGTTGGTACCATAGTATTAACTAGAAACTTTATAGAATATCTTAGCTTGGCTTAGTATGATTTTAGGTGGGATCAACTGATTCACATGAAATGACAGTCTTTATAAATGAATTCTTGACTTTGGTGAGTCAAGGATGGTTCATGGAAATGGTTTAAAAATGAAAATAGAAAATTATGATTTGGATTTAGGCTATTGGTTAGGCGGTGGGTGCCGGCATGCCTCGTGTTTGGTGACGCCTGGTTGATTGTCGTGCATGAAGGTATGTGGACTGAGCCTAAGTCGAATTAAGGACCGTTTCTGTGATTCATTTTACGAAGTCACTTCGTACTACCACAAGTCCGATATGGGACGAACCTGGCTAAGTAATTTGTGAAATTCCAAAATATAGTTTCACTATAGGCTGAATGTGAGCGTGGCGTAGGCCGCGAGAAGTCTCACATGGCACAAGAGGGGGCTCCAACTCATGGATTCGAGTTGTGGTGAAACCTTAGTGGGGGTGTGACTGTTTTGGCTAAGGATCTTTGGAACAGCCTTGTCGTGAATTCCCCGCCGCACACCTAAGGCAATATGTTGATCGCGTGGCTCAAGTGGGAAGATACGTCTTGTGGGTAAAGTTGTACCCCTCTGTAGAGTTTTTATCTATCCTGGATAGCCGTGTCCGCAGTCATGGACATGCTAAGTAGAGTTGTCACAGATTAAACTTGGATTTTGATAAAACTGGGTTTTGGCAAACGACAGTGGTTTTGACAATGGTCCAGGTAGAATGCCCGTGGTTAGGTTAGTGTAGGTCGGAGCCTACACTAACGATATTACTTTGTTAAATTATTGTTTCGTATGAAGTATTAAAATTTAGCTTTTTGTACTTACATTATTGTAGTTAAACTTCAGTACTGCTTTTCTATAAACAACCCTATTAAGCCTTCCTTTGTGACCCCCTATGCATGCATTTATTCTGTTATATTTCTGGGTGTAACTTGTGGAGTACTTTATGTGCTCACCTTGCTAAAATCTGTTGTCAGACTTCAACGGTGAGGACTACTTCAGCGAATAGGAGTCATTCGCCTGTGGGAGGCTGGATGGGCTGAACTGCTACCTTTATAATTTCCGCTGCTTTTATTTCTTTTGTTGGCCTTATGCCCCTTTATTGTAAGACTTGGCCTTAAGGCCTGTATCTTTGCTTAATATAATTTGTGGTGATTTTGCATAACATACATCACTGTTTACCTTGTGTGCACTAGTTTTTCCTGGGATAGTGCATTTTACATAGAGGGACTTGGAGTGTTGTTCCGGGTCCCGACACAAAATAGGATGCCTAAGGGCAAGAAGGCAGCGCACAGGGCCAACTAAAAGATTGCAAGAAGTAACGTCTAAGCGGGGCGACACACAACAGAAAGCACAGGGTTCTCAGCACTAAGCTTAGTCGAGGTCAGGAGAAGAACAAAATCTCTTTTTGCAAGGATATTCCATCATTCTTTTACATTACTCCATGAACCATAGTTCTCCATTCCAGGCTTGTAATCCATGGCTTTATTCCTCCTTGATTAAATCCAGGCTTTTTCTCTCTATCTGGTCTAAAATCTTTAATCAATAATTGTGATTATTTATCCGATCCATCAATCATAAGAAATGCATTATCCGAGGTTTCAATAATCAATCAAGGTATATATCCTTATGAACTTCCAACCTCATTAATTCATGATCAACTAGCTCTTATGAATCCAAGTTTCACCAAAAGCTACAATTCCAAGTGTTGCTAGTGATCAATCCACTCAACTCCATTTCTTAGTGATATTATATCAATCCATCATTTGTATCATGGGTCCTTAATAATCCAAGTCTTTCCACTATTGATGCACAATCAGGATTGATTCCTTAAGTACTCAAATCTTATCATCCACAATTTTCCTTCCAAGTTACTACCTTGGTATTAATTATCCACCGAGAACAGGGTTGTCAACCAAGTTTACAATCTGAGGGTTATTACTCATTCTTCTTAATTACCTAGATAATCCAGTAATTTCTTCAGTAAACAGCTATATTCCATTATCCACTCATGTATGTATTCATCACATTTTCATCTTGCCTACTAAGGTTGCAAGGTGATATCCATAATTATATCCTTCTTTATTTATGGAATCCAAGTGGTCTACTTGTGCAACCAATCTAAGCCATTGAATTAATCCACCTACTCATCCACTTCAATTATTTGGATTGATCTACTTCCTTAGTAAATCCGAGTATTTTAATCAAATCATTATCCACCTGAAAGGGTGCCGAACAACTTATAATCCAAAGTTAGTGCTATTCTTTCCAACTCCAACAACCCTTTCGATATTTAGCTATATCCTGTCCTTTCAATACTTATGTATTCTTATCATCCATCAATCATGATTTCACTTCCTATCTTTAGGAAATTCAATCAGCTTACTTATTTATCCTATCCAATTCATCTGTTGCTCCATTCCAAGTGTTTAGCTGATTTCCGTAATCAATCCAATTATTTAAATCCAGTCATTTCCTTCCATCCAATCCTTATAAAAATTGATATAAATCCACCAAAATTTGGTACATATACTATCTAGAAATCCAAATGAACTTGATTCAATCCATTGATTTAGCTTAGCTAGGGTCTACTAAATCCAAGCTTTTAGGTGGTCTATCCATTTTCCACCCAAGAATCTATATCATTACCTCTTTAAGATCCACATAAATCCACCAAAATTTGCAATTATCTCAGAGGTTGTGACATATGTCATTTATTTTCCTCAATGATTTGGATAGTCCAATCCATAGCCAATCCAAGCATTAAGTTGATCCAATCATCTCTTTCTTAGGAGCTCTTTTCTAGCAACCGACTTAATCCACCCAATACTTATCCGGAAACTTGCACCTTTGTCTCTTTCAAGCAATTGCTTTGAATCTACCATCTTTCACATGTACTTTGGATCCAAGGTGAGGTTTTCGAAAGAACTCTCGAGAGGCGTCCTGAAATCCTAATTTTGAATTTTGGGGTAAGAAAGCTTTCAGAATTTAAAATCTTGATCAAAACAAGATATAGACAAGGAGAGATCAAGATTTTAGATAAGGAGAGTTTTTCTAAGAAGGGTGAGATAAAGCAATAGTGCTTATATTTTCACAAATAGGTTTTCAAAGAAATAGTTCTAATCATCAAGCTAACGGCCACGCTAACTAGGTCACGGCCTATAGTCGATATGCTCAGATACCAGCTCTATCGAAACCGGAATTATTCATTCCAAATTCCTTTGTGATTTCTGCACTATTCCCTGGATCGGTAGCTAGAGCTCATAGATACATCACTATATATCAAAAATATATTAAGCGGAAGCATAAATTATACAGTAGTAACTTACACATGGGCCGATTGGGCCGAAAAGTAGAGAATGCAGCAGCGGAAATCTTTACACAGGTGGGACCCTCAAGACTTACCCACAGGTAGCCAACTAGGTTTCGCGACCTAGTTCTTGACCTTCGTGGATACTAGCTCTATCGACCCTTTTTGAAGCATCACAGGGTTTCTTCTCCTCAGTCCTATCTGTCTGGAAGATGGTAATTAAGCAACAGTGAGCACAAAAGTCTCAGCAAGCCACCACACAGAATGCAACACTAATAACTATTATATGCAAGGCTGTGAAAGGAGGCTTGAGATCATTTTCTTTGCTGAAGCAGTATTTCCAAATATCATAAATAAAATTCCTGTGACTTAGCGATTTTAATCAAAATGTAAGTTGTAAAGAGAGAATGCAATAGTAATAATAGCGCAGGTTACATCCACCTTTTACAGTGTATGGTTACCTCCACCAATGCCAGATTTCTATAGCCACTGGAGTACGTCCATCCAGGAAAAACTAAAGCCAGAGTACCTTCCTCTGATAGATTTTTATCCCGCCCATAAAATGTTTTCAAAATAGAACTAACTCGAGGATGTTCCCATGTCCGTCTTTGACCGTGGGCATGGCTATTCGAATAGTTTAGACTCTACAGAGTTTGTACATCTGTACCTACAAGAGACAATCAGCCCGACCGACCTATGTGATTCCTTAGTCACATAGATCAAGAGATCATCACGAGGCCTTTACAATACCTTTTCCCCTAAGTATCTCACCCCCATGAGCTTGAACCCATAGGTTGTGCGGGATGTCACTCATAGCGGCCGCGCAGCTGGATACTTCATCCACAACGTCACCCTATACGTCGCACTTCACCTTTTCTCGGTGTCCCCTCAAGCAGAACCTTCTTTGGTCTCCTGCACCCCACTTCATATGTAATACCCTGAACGTCGTTTCGGCATCGGATTTAAATTAATCGCGGAGTCGCCAGTTATTCGGTAAATCGCGGAAAGGGAAAGTAAAAATTATGGAATAGTCTAAAATAGTAAAAAAAAGAAATAATTAAAATAATTAATTAAAAGGTTTTAGGCTGTCCAGAGGGGTGGGCCAACCACTTTGGGCCAACCAACCCAAACGGGGGCCCGTACCCCATCCAAAACCCTAGTATCCCCTTTATAAACCCCTTGGGGAGCCCTCCCTCCCCCTTTTCCCACCCCAAGCCGCCACCCCCCCACCCTCCTTGCGCCCTCTCCCTCCCCTTTGGGGCTGCCCTTGTGCAAGGAGAAGAAGGAGAAGAGGAAGGAGAAGAAGGAGAAGGAGAGGAAGAGAAGGAGGAGAAGAAGGGAAGGAGAAGAAGAGGAAGAAGAGGTGTGATCCCAAATCCCTAGGTAATTTTCCCTCATCCCAATCCCGCCGATTTTTGCTATTTTAGGGTTCTTAGCCCAAGATTTTGGTGGGGATTAGGATTTAGAACCCCCGATTAGAGAATCCCTGCTGTCTGCCTGTAGATTGATTCGCTCAGTGTTGCTGTTCGTGCTGTTTAGACCCCGAAAAAGATTTTTCCCGAGGGTCTACCCAAAAGGAAAAACGTATAGGACGACGATATGCATCTACTGTATTTGTTTCAGAATTTTTGGCCATGCGATCTGGGCGTAACAAGGTCAGGAACCCCGCTGTCTGTCAGGGGTGCAGACTGGGCATGTTTGCTGTTCAGAGGGGAATTAGGGGTAGAAGATGATTTTTATGTGTATGGTCATAATTAAGAAAAGTGTGGGGAATTCAGTAGTCTAGCTACTGTAAAATAATCAGAATTTTTAGAGCCTTGCTCTGTTCTGGGGATGCGTTAGAAGCTGGCTGTCCAGAATGTCAGAACAGAGAAGGTCCTCTGTTTTGCGCATTAGGTAGTACCTTGCTAAGAATAAAATAAAAATATGTGATCTACATGAAAAGTGTAGATATTTAAGTGAGGAATTCAGATATATATCTTTTTCTGTGATTAGTTTTATATTTTTAAATATAGGAAAATGTTAAGTAGCGCCACTGCAATGGGAAGATTGTAGAACCGTTACGCGGGGAAGGATGTTGTGGGATTTTGGGGCTTACCGATATCTTATCTTCGAGAGTCACATTTTCCTTGCTATAGCATTGTGCTAAGAGGTACTTTTGGACAAGTGGTTTTGCTCCGGAATGCATGTGATTGCTTCGCTTCAACAGTAGAGGCAAGTAAACGTAGCGGATGTGCTACCATTTAACCCGTTATTCTTACTACTTGCAATATACATGATTCTCGTAATGTTAAATGATATGCCATGATTACATCTTTTCTAAGTAAGAATATGGTAGCAAGATATTAATCACTTGCCATGTTTGGATGAGTTTTGGTAGTATTGTGGTAATTTGCTTAATGAGCTAATTGTGGTTTATGAAAGTAAATGCATGGTGGATATAATGATATCTTTTCTTGTTGTTAAATTCATGAGGATCATAATGATGCCCTTGGAGTTGTATTACTTGTGGTAGTCGTGGTAGTAATCTTAATGAATATATTGTGGTCTATATGGTAGGATTCACTATAGATCGATTGATTATGATCTTGGTGAACCGAATGTGGGTTATGTAGTTGATCTTCGTGGTTAAATTCTTGTGGTTTATGATTATCATATCATTCATAAACATGTCATGATATTTGCATTGTTGATGTCGCCGCTTATTGTAACATCTCAAAATTTTGCCTTCTATCAAATTAATTCCAAAATAATTATTTAAAAATATTTGGAATTTATTTGGATTATTTAAGTATTACTGGAGGAAAAATATCAAAATTCCGATTCCAATCTAAATCCCAAATTCAATTCAATTTCCAATTCCCTGCAGGAATTCCAAATTTTGAATTCAAATTTTGAAAATTCAAATTCAAATTTCCAAAAAAATCCAAATCTCTGGAAAAATATCCCTTTTATTTTTCTGGGTCCAATCTAATTTTTCCTTGGCCTATTATTCTATTTTCTTACTCTTTTCTCTATTTTCTTTCTTTCTCTCTCCTCTCAGGTACTATTCATGCTACAGTAACCCGAATACTGTTCATCCATCTTCAACCTGCATGCACCTAACGCTTTCGGTTTGAACAGAAAACACAAAAAAAAACTGTCTCCATTCTTTTCCCCATAATTTTCCACTCGAGCCTCCGAATTCAATTCCGTCTGAAGCACTGCGATCCTAACAACATCACGCACTCATCACCAGAGTTAGTGCTTCCGTTACCACATTCAATTAGTCTTTTCATTGCCATTCTATTCATCAATTTCTAAAACCGAACAGCCACCCAAAACCTCTCATGTTCCCAGCGATTCGAGTCATGAGAAAGCCTATAAATTGGCACACCAGCACCTCCTCTACCCCTCTTCGTTCTCTCAAAATCTCACAACCTTTAGAGCTCTGACGAAGACAAATTTCTCATTTTTCTCAAACGTCGGCCATCAACATCGATTTGGGCATTCTTCGTTTCGATGATCTTTTTCAAAATTCCTTTGCGTCACATCGTACTCCAGCATCCAAGCATCTTATTCACCATTTTTATTTGATTTTCCGTGCAACCAATCGACGAGAATTGAGCTTTGCACAGAATCGGGTGTTTTTGACTTCTGCCGTCGATTCGTCGTCCTCGGTGAGCGCTTTCTCGATTCCTTGTGCCGAGAGCATCACCTCCATCTCCTCATCACAATGCATAGCTCGGCTTGCTCAATGGTTGTCCGAGGTGCTCCACCACCGTATGCCACCTCCGTGCTGGACGACGTCACAGTCGCAAGCCATCCTCAGCCACTCTCAAGCCAAACCAACTTCGCCATCGCGTTTGCCATGTCCCTGGCCACCTCATGCTCCCTCTAATTTCTCTGGAACACTCCTGGTTTGCCGGAGCCCCACGCAGCCCGCCATCGCCGTGCGCCCTGACCACTGCCACCGTCGCCTCGCTCCGTCTCCGACGATGCCACCACCATCATTTGGTAGAGGACCTCGCCGGGGTTCCGTTTTGGTGGTTCACATGCTGCCCCTCCTTTTCCTCACAAGCGCCTCCACCATGCCTGTGCGGCTGTGCGCTCGCTCTGCTCAGAACTTTTGTTCTAATTGTTGAGCTCTATGCTTTGCCTCTATGACTTGTGGGTCCCTATGTCATACTCTCATTTCTATTTTCCATTCAAAAATTCTTTCTCACTAGCATGTGGGCCATTGATGTCATCTACACACAAGATATAATTTCTGTTGCTCCTCTCTGTGAATCATCCGACCAGTATGAGTCCAGTACAGGATTTTCGGATTTTTCGTCATTTTATGTGTTAACCAAACTTCCAGATGTTCGTTCTCCCTCATACGAACTCCGAATCCGTTGATTATTTTTCCTAAATTCATCTAAATTCAATATATTCCTTCCAGTATATATTTTATATTTTTATGATTTTATTTGTATTTATTTATTTATTTTGTTTTATCGTTTCGCGCGTAGAAGCCGACGTTGCCGAAGAACTTTTGAATCCGCGGCAAGAAGTTCCGTACAGCGTGCAAGAAGGCAAGTCTCCTTTGATCATCTTGTAACTATGTTCACTAAAATCATTTTATTATTTTAAATTTAAATGCATTGCTATGTTACATAAAATGATAACTTCTGTCATATGGTTATTAGTTAATCCAATAATTGTTATACCCTCCTTTGACGTTGATTACCATGTACCTTTGTCACCCTAGGGTTTCCTTGTCTCAGTATTGAGATTATTATGCTATTTGTTAAGTTTTAGAACGGTAGTAATTGCTTAGATAAGCTAATTGGTCACTAAAACCTTATGGGTGGGAATGTTGTTATCAAATTTCTAAACAATTGTTTTTACCAAGTGTTTGGCAATAGGTATTGCCATTGGTTTATAAAATAAAATAGTGAAAATTGGTTTTAGACTTGGGCGGATGGTAAGATTGGATTGGTGCGAATTAAGCACGAGATCTTGTAAAGTGTATGTTCCGCCCTAGTCGATTAAGGACCGACATTTGTGATTGTCCAGACTGAGCACTATCGTACAACCACAAGTCTATATAGGTATGACCTAGCTGATTAACTTACGATAGTTTAGTTTTGGTACCACCAGTGGTTAGTGGGTGCCAGGGATTTACTGGTTTACTCACAGTGAGGGACAGGGATTTACTGTACTCATATGGCGCAAGAGGGGGCTTCGGACTGTGGTGGATTTAACCCTTCAGCGGTGAAACCTCAGCGGGTGGTGTCTAACTAGACTAGAGTGAGGTAAAAGCTTTATGATATTTTATCTGGGTCTCATGCCAAAGGAAGCATGTTGACTATTAAGATAATTTATCTCTTGTGGGTAAAGCTGTACAAACTCTGCAGAGTAACAAACTATTCGAATAGCCGTGCCCACGGTCAAGGGCGGGCAAGGAATGCATTCACATGGTAGACCTTTGGTTTTGATTTTAAAACAAAAGTTTTGGGAACTCGAGAGTGGTTGGAACTCTCGAGAGTGTAGCCTGGTGGAGGGAACCAGTGCGGATTAATGCAACCATAGTTTTGAACCTTGGCGGATAGAGCCTTTGTACTAGTGTTGGTTGTTGGAACCTTCACTAGAAAATTGTATCTAGTTTCAGTATTGCAATTATTTTGTCAAATTGTTGCTTTTGAAATTACATAATGGTATTTGAGATAAAATGTTGTTTTATGCAAACAAACCATAAGAACCTTCTTTGTTAAGCCCTGCATCTACTGCATCTTTCCCAAGACTTGCGGAGTACTTTATGTACTCACATACTACACTTTAAAACAACTCTCAGAGGAGGTTGAAGCTCAAGAGGCGGACAACGACTACTTCGTGGATGAATTCGATGAAGGCTTTCCGGATTTCTAGGCTACGTTTCCCTAGTCAATTGCCTGTAGCGTATTGATGGGTCTTGCTTAAGTTTCTTTTGCTTCCGCTATAATTTTTGTTTGGTGTGAGGTCTTAAAACCTCATATGTAATAAAAGACTTCAAAGTCTGTGCTCTCTATTATTGTAATAAAGCGTTATTGGTTATGTATCATCACTGTTTAACTGTGTGCACTAGCTTTGATCTGGGACTAGTGCAGTAATACACAGAAGATTCTCGGAGTTGCCGCTCGGGTCTTACACTTATAGCCGCGATCGTGCAGACAAGATCGCATTGTCAGTAGCACGATGCACACTTTTACCTTGTTGGGTAAAGGTGCAGTGGAGCATAGCATGCATATGCATTGCATTGTGGAAAGATCATTTGCATACTTATGTAATATATTATGGTGAAGTTATTTTATAAACAACTGCAACTTTATAGTTATAATGCGGAATTGGCTTATGAGAGTCACTTGTGGTATGAGGAAAATGGCTGTGGTCGTGGATTGGGGTTGATCCCTTGTGGTATGGTAGGGGCTGTGATTGTGGCATGAGATTCTTTTCTCTTGTGGTAATTATTGATAGCAGTCGTGGATACGAGAAATAATAAAGTTAGTGAGGTAAAACATGTTAATGTTTTATTGTCATTAGTAGTGGTAGTGGTGGATGATATGAAGTAGTTAATCAAGATTTATTTGCTAATATTTTACTATTGTTGGTAGTAGATATGGTTGAGGCTATAATTGTGGTCATTATGGGAAATGGATATTGATGCTTAATATCATTGTAGTTTAATTAGTTTGTTAACGAATGTGGATGCACATTGTGGATGTGAACATGTGGATATTTTAATGATGTTGTATATTTGTTTATAGTCTGAATAGCCTGTTAAACAGTTTGCTTGCTGAGATTTTTATCTCACCCTTGTTTCCCCCTACAGGTGATTCTTGAGCATTCATAGGATGGGTAGAGCGGCACCACAATAATGCATTTGGTTCACCAATTCATGCTGTAATAAAGTCGATAGAATTCTAGCCAAATGCCTAGCTATCCGTGGATGATTGTTTTAGTTAATAATGATGATCTTGCGATCTACTCTTTGATTAATCTGCTAGAGGTTGTTTCAAATATTGAATTTGTTATCGTTAGCTTTATTCCCTTAGTTGATTATGCTTCCGCTTAATGCTTCATGTCTAGAAATTGTTGCCGGAATAAATTATCTTGAAATTTTTGGGCCAGCTGTAGAGTGGTTTAGTGGCATTCCAGGGTAATGTGGATCCTAGGGTGTTACAGTTGGTATCAGAGCGGGCTTTAGGTCCGTGGTAATTAAAATATTAAATTGACACACTGGTGCACAGTAGGATGGGATTGGTCAAACATTGCATTTATGCTTTTGACATGTTGTATTGATGATTTATGTTATGAGATGATCTTGTATGATTATGATTTGATTCTATGACTGTTATGAGTGAGGATAGTCAATGAAAAGATGTAGAGATTGTAGTTGTTGTCATGGGTATTGCCAGTTTATACCACCGTTCGTGGTATGGGGATAGTGATGCAATTATCTCGGGTAGCTTAGTTGCGGATGTCGTGGGTAAGTTTCTTAGAAGTGTTTCCTCCTTGAGTTAATTTTGGCCGATTCTTGGCCTATTGTAGTTAATGAATTTCTCTCGGGTTAGCAATTTATTGCAGTTGTTGGGTGCCATTAGGCCACCAATTGTTCTTGAGATCAAATATTGTTTCTTTCTAATTGATGGGTTGTTTTGCTGCTCGTGAGCAGTGCTTTTGGAGAGACTGGTATTTTTCGTGTTTGTTCCATCTTTCTTACTGAAAAACATGACTCTTTTATTTGTTTGATATTTTGAAAAGGAATCAAAACTTTATGTTGGGAGTTCGTTATTTTGTGGAAGCCTTGGTTCTATGCATTTCTTTTGAGATATTTCGACTGTAGAAGATGGATTCCTCTCTTTTCTAAAAGGAAGTGTTAAAACCCTTTGTGATGTTTTGTTGTATCTAAGTAGGAGGTGGTAATTATGTAAATAATTGATAAGTTGTGAATTATCAAGTTGAAATGCTAGCGTGGTATATGATTAATTTCTACCAATATCCTTAGAAGTGAGGTTGATTAATATGATGTTGTCCTGTTGTAGTTTCTTGAAGAACTGTGGCTAAGAATTTGTCGATACATGTTTAGAAGTCATGCAGTTATTGAGGAATATAAAAAAAGGTTTGATATTTGTGGTTGTTTAAAATTCCAACTTGTTGGATAGATTGGATTGATTTATCTTAAGTAATTAATCTAACCATTCGGGATAGTTAAGTAAGGAGGTGTTGGAATATTGCCTTAGTAGTATTAATCTTCAATGTGACCTCTCTTTATATACTTGATGAGCATGCACAACCGTTAAATTCATGTAACTTTTGCCATGCTAAATTGTTGAAACATGTATAAAGAATTAGATGAATGTTGATGTTTTGAATTGTGGAATCTTGTCTTATAAAGCTGGTATTATTGATGTTTAAAGTTATTTTGTTCTAATTTCTGAATATAAGGTGGAATATTGAATCTGTACTCATAATTGTTTTTGCGATTGCAAAACAGAGATAGGATCATTAATGCTATGATGATGAAAATTAATAATCAATTATTGACAGTAATGACTGGAGTGCAATCAATTTGTGCTAAATTAGAAGTTGAGCATTCATAAGAGTTAAATGTATGAAATCTAATAAGAGATTTATACTAGCATGTTTGTGAGGTTGTCATGTTATATATTATCTTGTTAAAAAGTTTTGTTTTAATATGGTGGCTTATGCACTAGGTTTTCCTAGATTAAGTAGTTGGAATCTTATTTAGATAATAAGAACATGATGAAATTATTTATGGTGTTCCTTTTGGAAAAATATGGAATAAGAGGATATGATGATTCTTGCAAAGAATATTTTATCTTATTTTAATACAATTGATAGCATATAATTATGCTTATGGTGTTGAATGCTTTACAAATGAAGGAATTTGTTAGTTCCATGTTACTAATTGAATTTAAGGATTTGAGTTTCGCGGTTGGGGTCTTCTTTTTGGACCTTAAGACTTGTGTGGTAGCCGATATTGCCTTGAGTAAAGCGGTGTGTTGAATGATTGTATTGGTTTTATCCGAATCTTGCATTGTGGACTTCAAACATCTATTGTTGGAATTGGCGGGATGCTGTTATCAAAGAAAAATTATTTCTTATTGAAAGAAAAAAGTTGTACTAGAAGTATTTGAGGTACAGATGGTCTCATCTTGTGTTTTCCAACCTCATTGCTATTTGATTTTCTCTTGGTCTTTTGGCTACTGTGAATGATAGTGAATTTCTGTGTGCTAGAATTTATTTCTTCTTACCTCTTCTCCTAAGAAAAGGGTAACCGATTTGAGTTGCGAAATTTTCTTTGTTGCCTGATGGAAACTAGGTAGTGGTGGTCTAGTAGATGTTTTTGTGGAAGCCTTAAATATCACGATGTTTATGGTATATTGGATGATATATTATTCTCGTGGGATAATCCTTGGGAATAAAATAATTTAAATAGAATGATTGTCTTGGAGCCAAATAATTTGTCGATGTTAAGAATTGAGTGTATGTTAATTGTGGAGTAGTAGGGTTTTCACCCAAGGATTT
Source organism: Melocanna baccifera (assembly GCA_036346265.1). NCBI lineage: Eukaryota > Viridiplantae > Streptophyta > Magnoliopsida > Poales > Poaceae > Melocanna > Melocanna baccifera. Next base: position 23,353,839 of record CM070682.1, on the reverse strand, counting down.
CCCTATCTTATACGGGGAGTTGTTGTAGGAGTCTTGAAAGCTGTGTCGGAGTTTTACCTTTTGTTATGCTAGAACCTTAGAGACCCAGTGTCTCCGTGTGGGAATAGTGGATCAGAGTGATATTCCAGTAGTGTGAGGATCGTGGATAGCATCTTTGAGGTGCAGTAAATGAGTTGGTGTGTTGGGCGATGATTTGGAAATCTTTGGTTCAAAGAAGTTAAATTATTCAAAGAAATGGAGTGGCAAATATTTGTTATCTCGAGTAGTGAGATGCTCGCTTGATTCTTCCTTATGCTGTGTGTCTTTGGCGGAGGTTATCTGCAAATTGAATTGTTTTATGTTGAGGCGTTTTCTTTTCCGGTTGGGAAAAAAAGATTGTTTTGGTCTGTCGAGTGATTTTCACTCTTGGCTTATGTGGTGTGGTTTCTCCAATTGTCTACTTGGAGAGTGAAAAATATTTTGTGGTAAATCCTTTGATTTGGATTGCGGTCCTTGAAAGGAAAGTTAGTTGTTAGTGTGTCACTTGAGAATCCTTTATTCTTCTTTTATTGGGTTCTATTTGTAAAAGATATTGTTTGTGTTTCGAGTAGAATGTTGTAAATGGAATCTGTGTCAAATTCTGTTAAAGGGGTACAATGTATTATCCCGATTATAATAAATAGAGAAAAAAGTTCTAAGAAGGAGGATGGTATTAGAAAGTGGTTTAATAGTTGTTGTAGAAATATTTTGTGAAAATGGTAGGACCTGTTGGCCGCTCAGAGCTGGTCTAAGAGTTATGCGGACGTTCGGTATAGACCAACATGAATCATGGACTTGCCAGAACTGGCCGTGAGAAAGAGGGCCATCAAGTATGTGAAGGCCCTCTGGACGAATCAGTCCGAGCAGGAGACAACGTGGAACCTTGAAGACTGGATGCATAAGAAGAGCCCGAGCTCTTCGAGGCGGAAGAGTACCTGTAGTTATGGTTCCCTTGGGATGCTCTATCCTTTAGTTGTTCTTTCCTTGATTGTTTTTTGTCTCGTGGGTTGAGGTGTTAGATTCGAGAATGAATCCTTTTTAGGTGGGGTGAATGTAATACCCTGAACGTCGTTTCGGCGTCGGATTTAAATTAATCGCGGAGTCGCCGGTTATTCGGTAAATCGCGGAAAGGGAAAATAAAAATTGTGGAATAGTCTAAAATAGTAAAAAAAAGAGAGAATTAAAATAATTAATTAAAAGGTTTTGGGCTGTCCAGAGGGGTGGGTCAGCCACTTTGGGCCAGCCAGCCCAAACGGGGCCCGTACCCCATCCAAAACCCTAGCATCCCCTTTATAAACCCCTTGGGGAGCCCTCCCTCCCCCTTTTCCCACCCCAAGCCGCCACCCCCCCACCCTCCTTGCGCCCTCTCCCTCCCCTTGGTGCTGCCCTTGTGCAAGGAGAAGAAGGAGAAGGAGAGGAGGAGAAGGAGGAGAAGAACGGAAGGAGAAGAAGTGGAAGAGGGTGATCCCAAATCCCTAGGTAATTTTTCCTCATCCTGTATTTGTTTCAGAATTTTTGGCCATGGGATCTGGGAGTAACAAGGTCAGGAACCCCGCTGTCTGTCAGGGGTGCAGACTGGGGCTGTTTGCTGTTCAGAGGGGAATTAGGGGTAGAAAATGATTTTTATACGTATGGTCATAATTGATAAAAGTGTGGGGAATTCAGTAGTCTAGCTACTGTAAAATAATCAGAATTTGTAGAGCCTTGCTCTGTTCTGGAGATGCGTTAGAAGCTGGCTGTCCAGAATGTCCGAACAGAGAAGGTCCTCTGTTTTGCGCATTAGGTAGCACCTTGCTAAGAATAAAATAAAAATATGTGATCTACATAAAAAGTGTATATATTTAAGTGAGGAATTCAGATATATATCTTTTTCTGTGATTAGTTTTATATTTTTAAATATAGGAAAATGTCAAGTAGCGCCGCTGCAATGGGAAGGTTGTAGAACCGTTACGCGGGGAAGGATGTTGTGGGATTTTGGGGCTTAGAGATATCTTGTCTTCGAGAGTCGCATTTTCCTTGCTATAGAATTGTCCTAAGAGGTACTTTTGGACAGGTGGTTTTGCTCCTGAATGCATGTGATTGCTTCGCTACAACGGTAGAGCCAAGTAAACGTAGCGGATGTGCTACCGTTTAACCCGTTATTCTTACTACTTGCAATATGCCTGATTCTCGTAAAGTTAAATGATATGCCATGATTACATGCTTTCTAAGTAAGAATATGGTAGCAAGATATTAATCACTTGCCATGTTTGGATGAGTTTTGGTAGTATTGTGGTAATTTGCTTAATGAGCTAATTGTAGTTTATGAAAGTAAATGCATGGTGGATATGATGATATCTTTTTTTGTTCAATTCATAAGGATCATAATGATGCCCTTGGAGTTGTATTACTTGTGGTTGTGGTGGTAGTAATCTTGATGAATATATTGTGGTCTATGTGGTAGGATTCACTATAGATCGATTGATTATGATCTTGGTGAACCGAATGTGGGTTATGTGATTGACCTTCGTGGTTAAATTCTTGTGATTTATGATTATCATATCATTCACAAACATGTCATGACATTTGCATTGTTGATGTCTCCACTAAACGTAGCGGCTAATCACATCGTGTGGGTACAGTTATGCAACCTCTGCAGAGTGTAAAACTTATCGAATAGCCGCGTCCTCGGTCATGGACAATGTTCGGTGATTTCACACGAGGGTTAGTATTATCTTTTAAACTTGGTGGTTTATGTTGGAGGTGGACAGATAGTTCACTGTTGGTTTAGCTTGTGAATAAGTGTTCACAAGTGGTATATGTTTATTCCATTGACTATTTATTATTATTGTTTTCATTTAAATTTTGCTTTTAATCTATTTATTATATTTACTCTGAAATACCTTTTATGCAAATTAACCTTTTAGCCTTTCATTGGTAAGCTTTGCATATTATATTGTATTCATTTGTTATAAATAACTTGCTGAGTACCAATGTACTCACGGCTTTACGCCTATGTTGCTCAGTTGAGGGCAAGGAGTATTATCAGTAGGAGGTTCTAGAAGGAGAGTACTATGATGACTTCACGGATTAGGCTTCGTTCTCCACTCGATAGCCCATGGGCTTGTCGATTGGCCGCTACGTTCTACTTTGGTTTTCCGCTGCTATTTTGTTAAGCCTTCCGGCTAGAGATATTGTAAGCTTGGCCATAAGGCCGTACCTTTGAGATTTTATCGATATTTGAGTTTTTCCTTTATTATAGTGTGTGTATGGTTGTGATTACATCTATGTTTGACTGTGTGCACTAGCGTGATACTAGACTAGTGCAGTTTACATAAAGAGTCCGAATTTGCATATTCGGGTCTTGACAGAGATGGTATCAGAGCCATATCGACTGTAGGACGAAACCCTAGTTAGAATGGTCGTTTAGCCCCAAAAATTTATTTTCTAAACCAAACCAACCAAAATTGGCTAATTAATAATATCTCTATCTTCTTACCTCTTTCTTAAGGATTCTTGTTTCTCGCCCCATTCTTGCAAAATTTATTTTCATAAAGCTATAGACTGATCTTTCCTTTATAAATGCACTAGATGTCCCAAGCTTCTTACAGCCCGACAGGAGGATGGAGAGCACTTCTACGCGTTCTGTTGCGGAGCCTCGGATTGAAGAGATTACCCGTTTACCTCACCAAGGATGAGAAGTATAAGGGACAACGCATCGGGAGTATCTCTAGACTGTACTTCACCACCCGAGTCGGCAAGCAAGTTCTACATCACAGCTTCAAGAATCCTGGCGCTAGTGGAGAGATGTCAGCACAAGGAGTTGCATACAAAGCCATCCATCGCCTTTGCAAGCTATACAAGATCAACATGGCCAGACTCATCCGCAAGTTCAAGGAGCAGTATGGAGTCACCCCTAGACTGTCGGAGCAAGTCAGAGAGGAGCCCTGACCGCAGTCGCCAGTACCTCTACCGTCGCCTACGCCGCCGAGCCCAGAGCGGAGACGTCGTATCACCGGTGATCGTCGAGCATATCTTCGACAATTCAACCCAGTTCCAGTCCCGGTCAGAGAGCAGTCGCCGCCGGTCCGCAACTCGTGGGTTGTCTACAGCGATTCAGAGGACGATAGCAGTGTACCCTATTTGTCAGGACCCGAGTGGGAGCCCTCGGATTAGATAGTGCGAGTAGACACGTTGGATTTTTATTTGCAGTTGTGTGCGATGTGAACTGCAAATATTGCCCTTAAAAGCAATATATTGCGATCATGTCAACTTTTAATGGAGTTAATTTTTGCTCAGTTTCGTTGTTAGCCTTTTTGGCTAAGTGTTTGTTTAGTTCAGGTTTCCATTAGCAAAACCCCGTTAGACGCATTTACCTCTTATCTATGCTTTTTCCCCCTCGTTTTTGCCTTTGGCCAGTCAGCAGTTGTTTCCTTTTTCAGAGCAAGATGGTTGATACCAGGACTTCCTCAGGCCGCAGTCAGGCGAACCAGGATCCAAAGAGTAGTGCTGCGCAGCCAGTTCCACCGACTTTGGACCCCGCTCTCAGTCAGTTCTTGGTGGCCCAGACTCAGATGATGCAGAATATGATGCATAATATGCAAGCTATGATGCAGCGACAGCACTAGGAGCAAGTACCACCACCAGCACCCCGTCAGCAGTTCAGCTATGCAAAGTTCATGAGGACGAGACCGCCTGTTTTCTCTAGTTCATCAGAGCCTTTGGAGGCTGATGATTAGATTCGTTCAGTTGAGAAGAAATTGAACTTGGCTCAATGCACCGACAGAGAGAAGGTGTTGTATGCAGCACACCAGCTTGAGGGACCAGCCGCAGAGTGATGGGAGAACTACTATACCGCCCATGAGGATCAGAACAGCATCACATGGAAGGAGTTCGCCAAAGTCTTTCATAACGCCCACGTCTTGAATGGAGTGGTCGAGATGAAGAAGGATGAATTTTAGGAATTGCAGCAGAAGAACCTGTAAGTGAGTGAATACCTCAATAAATTCACTCAGTTAGCTTGCTACCCGCCAGAGGACGTAGCCAGAGATGCAGCTCGCCTGAAGAGGTTCAAGAAGGGATTGAACCCAGCTTTGAAGGTGCATGTCTTAGGCAACGACTATGCCAGTTTTCAGCAGTTGGTGGATAAGGCCATTCTCATTGAGGAGAGTCACCGCGAGCTTGAGGAGTCTTGCAAGAGGATGATGATTCAGCAGGATCCCGCCGCACTGGGCTCTCGAGGCCCGCTTTGGTTCCTACCACCGCACGAGTGACTCAAAGAAGAACGGCCAGGGCCAGACCCGGCCTAGACGCCGCGCTAGTTTTAGTCAGGACCGCGTCCTGGTGGTTCCAGTGGTCAGCAGCAGAAGAGTAACAATCCAGCAGCGTCCGTCACTTGCTTCAAGTGTCATGAGCCAGGACACTATACTAGCAAGTGCCCTCAGAGGCAGGCCCTGACACCAGTTCGCTTCGACCTGGGAGCCACACTCGGTCGGACTCCTACCCCAGGAGCAGGACGAGGAGCGCCCCCATCATCAGGACAGGCCAGCAGGACGCCGGTGGTGAGAGGTCAGGTGAACCACATCACCGCAGAGGAGACCCAGGCAGCACCAGATGTTGTGATCGATACGTTTCTAGTCCATTCAGTTCCTGGCACAGTTTTATTTGATTCTAGGGCTTCGCATTCGTTTGTTTCTCGGAGTTTTGCTTTAAAGCAACAATTGAAAACTGTTGCTCTTGGATCTGTTCTTTTAATCCAATCCCCCAGTTCTGAGTTGAGATCCAACCTAGGTTGTCCAGGAGTTAAGATAACCATTCAGGGAGTTGAGTTCAGGGCCGACCTGATTTTGTTAGATATACAGTCCCTAGATGTAATCTTGGGGATGGATTGGGTCTGTATGCAAGCGTTGTTAGCGTGGGGAGCAGAGCAAGAACCTTAACCAATTCGGATGGGGTTAAGGTACAGTTTCACACCAATGAGTGTCGGCGAGTCATCATGGTTTGCCAGAGCAAGCTGATCCAGTTGGAGGATGTACCAGTTGTCAGGGAGTATCCCGACGTGTTTCCAGATGATCTCCCAGGTATGCCACCAGAGAGAGAGGTTGAGTTTCTGATTGTGCTTGTACCAGGTACCGCTCCGATTTCCAAGAGACCCTACCGGATGCCAGCTAATGATTTAGCAAAGTTGAAGAAGCAAATTCAGGAGCTTTTGGATAAGGGTTATATCAGACCGAGTTCATCCCCGTGGGGAGCGCCAGTGTTATTTGTCAAGAAGAGGGATGGTAGTCAGCGTATGTGTGTGGACTACAGAGCGCTTAATGAGGTCACCATCAAGAATAAGCACCCTTTGCCCAGGATAGATAACCTGTTTGATCAGCTTAAGGGAGCAGGAGTTTTCTCCAAGATTGATTTGAGGTCAGAATATCATTAGATGAGGATTCGAAAAGAAGACATACCTAAGACAGCCTTCTCAACTTGTTATGGTTTATACGAGTTCACAGTGATGTCATTTGATTTGACCAATGCCCCAGCATACTTCATGTACTTGATGAATAAGGTGTTCATGGAATATTTGGATAAGTTCGTCGTTGTGTTCATTGACAACATTTTGATTTACTCCAAGGATGAGAGATAGCATGAGCACCTGAGGTTAGCATTGCAGAAGTTGAGCGATAATCAGTTGTATGCTAAGTTCAGCAAATGTGAGTTTTGGATGAACGAGATCGCCTTCTTAGGCCATATGATGACAGCAGAAGGAGTCGTAGTTGACCCTGGGAAAGTGAGAGATATTTTGGATTGGCAGTCGCCTACTTCAGTTACCCAGATCAGGAGTTTCCTGGGTATGGCAGGTTATTACCGTCGCTTTATTGAAGGATTTTCCAGTGTAGCCAGACCTCTCACATAGTTGCTCAAAAAGGAAAAGAAATTCACTTGGACGCTAGAGTGCAAGAAAAGTTTTCAGAAACTTAAGGAGAGTTTGACCACAGCCTAGTGCTTGTGTTGCCTGATATAAATAAGGACTTTGAGATTTATTGCGATGCCTCTCGCAAAGGTTTGGATTGTGTCTTGATGTAAGACAAGAGAGTGGTAGCCTATGCCTCACGCCAGTTGAGACCGCATGAGGAGAACTACCCTACTCATGATTTGGAGCTAGCAGCAGTAGTGTATGCTTTAAAGATTTGGCATCATTATCTGATGGGTAATAGATGTGAGGTTTACACGGATCATAAGAGTCTTAAATACATCTTGACCCAGTCCGAGCTTAACCTCAGGCAGAGGAGGTGGTTAGAGCTGATAAACGATTATAATGTTGGTATACATTATCATCCTGGGAAGGCCAATATTGTTGCAGATGCCTTGAGCAGAAAGTTATATTGCAATTCAGTGATGGTTCGAGAGAGTCAGCCAGCTTTGCACGAGGAATTCCAAAAGCTCAGTTTGGAATTGGTTAAGCAAGGATTTTTGGCAGCTATGGAGTTGCAGCCTACTTTGGATAGTCAGATTTGTTAGGCTCAATCAGATGATGAAGCATTTCAGCGGATCAGGAAGAACTTGAGTGAAGGAAAGGAGTCAGGATTTACAGTGGATGACCAAGAAACCTTGTGGTTCAAGCAGCGGTTGTGTGTGCCCAATAAGCAAGAGCTAAAGGATGTGTTGTTAGAAGAGGCTCATGAGTCGTTATATTCGATTCATCCAGGCAGTACCAAGATGTACCGGGACAATAAGGATAAGTATTGGTGGCCAAGTATGAAGCGTGAGATCACTAAGTATGTAGCCCTTTGTGATGTTTGTCAGAGGGTAAAGGCAGAGCATCAGAGACCAGCAGGCTTGTTGCAGCCATTAAAAGTCCCTGAGTGGAAGTGGGAAGAAATTGGTATGGATTTCATAGTCGGCCTGCCTAAGACCAAAGAGGGCTATGATTCGATTTGGGTTATCGTGGATCGATTGACCAAGGTTGCTCATTTTATTCCAGTTAAGACAACCTTCAGTAGTGATAGATTAGCAGAGCTGTACATGTCCAGGATTGTCAGTTTGCATGGTGTGCCAAAGAAGATTGTGTCAGATCGTGGATCGCAGTTCACCTCTCGTTTTTGGGGTAGTTTCCATAAGACTATGGGAACTCACCTGAATTTCAGTACAGCTTATCATCCCCAGACAGATGGTCATACAGAGCGAGTAAATCAGATTTTGAAGGACATGTTGAGAGCATGTGTGCTCGATCATGGGTCCAAGTGGGACAGTTATTTGCCTTTTGCGGAGTTCTCGTACAACAACAGTTATCAGGCCAGTTTGCAGATGTCACCGTTTGAGGCACTTTATGGCAGGAAATGCAGGACCCCTCTCAATTGGAAAGAGACGGGGGAAGGACAGGTTTTTGGTCCAGATTGTCTAAAAGAAGCCGAGGACAAGGTCCGTTTGATACAGGAAAGGTTGAAAACTACCCAAGCCAAACAGAAGAGCTATGCAGATACCAGACATCGAGAGCTGAGCTTCGAACCAGATGATTTTGTGTATCTCAGGATCACACCATTCAAGGGTGTGAAGAGGTTTCAACTAAAAGGGAAGCTTACACCAAAATATGTTGGTCCATTCAGGATTTTGAAACGCAAGGGAGAGGTTGCTTACCAGTTAGAGCTACCTACGTCCTTCAGTGGGGTACATGACGTCTTTCATGTGTCTCAGCTGAAGAAGTGTTTGCGTGTGCTAGAGGAGGTTATGCTAGTTGAGGCCGTTGACCTGTAGGAGGATCTGTCATACAAGGAGCACCCAATCAAAATTTTGGAAGTGTCAGAGCGAGTCACCCGGAATAAAGTGGTCCATTTTTGCAAGGTTTAATGGAGCAACCATTTAGAGGAGGAAGCAACTTGGGAGCGCGAGGAGGACCTCAGAGCAGAGTTCCTGAACCTATTCTCTTAGTTGGCCCAGATCTCGTGGTCAAGATCTCGTTTAAGGGGGTATGGTTTGTAACATCCTATTTTTCTGCAAATTTTAAAGCCAGGGTTTCAAAAATGAATTTTCTGGAATTTTCTGGAATTAAATCAAACTTCAAATGATTTTTAGAATTTTCAATGATTTAATATGATTAAAATAAACATTAACATAAGTTAGAAATATTTTATTTGGATTCTTCAGGTCTCAAGGAATTTTCTAGTATTTTTGGTGAATTTTTGGGATTTATTTGCTATTTTCTAGAGCTTTTTAATCATTAGTTGAATTTCTGGGAAAAAGAAAAAGAAATAAAAAACCCCCGCCGCCGCTCAACCGTCGGATCCCACTGCCTCCATGCGTCGGCCATCCGAGGCCGCCCTCGCCTCGCCGCCGTACCCCTTTTCTCGCCCGCGCCTCGGCCGCCCGATCCACCCCGCCGCCACGCGTCGCCATCCCCCGCGCCCGCGCCTCACCCCGCGCCCGCGACGCCCCGCCGCTGGATCGTGCCCACGCTACGCGTCGCTCCGCTGGTGCCCACCCGTGCGATAACCCTAACCCTAACCCGCTTCGCGCCCTCGCCGTCCGATCTCTCCCGCGCGTCATCTAGGCCGTCCAAACCTCGTGCCGTTGCCGCCCCGCGCCGTAACCGATTCGAGCTCCTCGGTTCGTGTGTTTAAAACCACCACGTGTTCCTCGTTTCGCGTGCCCGCTCATCGCCGTCGCCGAACCCTCGCCTCCGTCCTCGCTTCGCGCACCCGCCTCGGTCCGCGCGCCGCCGCACCCTCGCGTCCGCCCGCGCGCCCGCGTCTGCGCGACGCTTCCCACGCCACGCCGGACACGCATCGCCGATCCCCGCTGTCCCACTCCTGCGCCGCTCCATCGCCGCCGTCCATCCAGATCTGAGCCGAAGGCTCAGATCGCGCGGCGCGTCGCCTCCGTGACCGTCGGATCCCGTCGCCGCCGTCGCACCCGAGCCCAGCCACATCATCCCTAGCTGACGCGGCAGCCACGTCAGCCCTAGCCCACGTGTCCTGCCACGTGGCATCCACGTCAGCGCCACGTCAGCAAAACCCGAGCCCCGGTGCCACGTCAGCTGACACGTGGCAAAGCACCAGCAAGATGCCACGCCGCCCACGTCCCGCGCGCCGACGTGGCAGCATTCCTGCACCGCGCCCACCGTGGACCGAGTCCTCGCGCTACCGTCCACAAAGACAAGAACCTTTTTGAATTTTCTGATTTTCTTTAGATTAAATTTTCCGAGAGCCCGTTCTCCTTTGTCCTAGCTCCGATTGATCCCGTTCTTTTTTCTAAATTCATCTAAAATCGAGCTCTAGCTTTTGGTTCTAGTTTCATGATTTTTGGAGTTAATTTGCTTAACATTTTATGTGTTTTCTTTGTTTCGATCGTTTTCCCTTTCGTTGGATTAGGATTCCGGAGGAGCAGGTTGATGCGGATATGCACGTGTCTTGTACATTTCCGTTAAATATCTTATTCAATTGGAAGGAATTATTGAGCCGCATGAAATATGGCCAGGTGAACTCATTTCAAACTATACTTAATTATGTTATTCATAAGGATGAAATACTACATCATGTTATTACCTGGTGTATTCTTAGGTTTGTCAATGGCAAAACAATAAAGATGCAAAAGGAAGCGGATAACCACATTATGTGCCAAAGACATGAAGGAACAAAGCCCACGCGGATGGAGCCAACAAGAACGAAGCACATATGGCTGGTTGGAACCCATGTGGAAGGGGGAAAGAAAGCCCATGTGGCGGGAGAGTATAAGGACGGAGCCCAAGAACTTAGAGCACAAGTTTTGGACACTATATTGAAGCCCAACTCAGACTTCCCACGTGCTCAATCCAAATCCAACTCGGATTCAACTCAGAATTCAATTCGGACTCGGTTCGGGACAGCCTATCAGGCAGTTACTAAAAAGGTCATAACTTTCACAAACGGAGTCCGATTCAGGCGTTCTTGTACTTGTTGGAAAGATATTTTCAAGGGCTACGCAATGGATCTGGCCCCAGCATCAAAGTCATCACGGATCAAAAGTTATGACCGAAACAATATGACGGCTGTAAAATCTAGTTTCCTTTTTTAAGAGTTCGTATCTAAAACCATATAGGGTTGAGTTGTAGTAGGTTTGGAGGACTCTATGCACATCCCAAGAGGCTATATAAGCCCTGTATTGGCACCCTTAGAAGGGGACCAAGTTTTATGCATCAGATTGAAACATAGCTATTGCTTGTTCTTTCAACACCAGAGTTCATGCGAGGACTTTGAGAGAGAATTAGGCGATCCATTGTTCGTTCTGCAACTCAAGGTCAAGCCGTCGTTCCATTGGGAATTGGAGACTTGGCGTTCGTCGCTTGTGGTCGCGCGACGACAACTATCCGGTGTGTTTTGGGCGTTTTCCGAAGAGTTGAGGGTTCGTGCATGGGCACGAGTGTTCAGCTAGCGACATCGTCTACTTCACATCAACTATCCACGGTTCCTCACTGAGAAGATCGGGACCCATCCCCGTATCATATGGTATCAGATTCTAGGTTTACTCGGTGAGAACTTTTTTACCCGTAGTTAGATTCATTTTTCTGTCCTATCTTCCATTAAACCGAAAATTGCAATACCAAAAACCGTAGCTTAATCTGTTTAGTTCTTGTGCGTTTTGTTAAGTTTTCGTCCATTAGAGTTTTGTTTTCGTGCTGATCCGTGTGTTTCCTTCGCGTAGCTTGATCTTTGTGTCCACATAAACCCTACAAAATTGTTGATTGAATTCATCAATTAGCAACAAAAAAGAGTAAATTGCATTTACTTTTGAATCCTAAATTCCTTGCTGTCCACATTGCTCTCAAGAGATCCATCCAAATTCTCTTTGGGGGAGAGTTTGAGATAGTATTCACTTCCTTCAAAACCGAAAGTTTGCTGCGGTTTGGCTTCAAAGAAACAAATCACTACTTGTGCCAAACCCTAGCTGACCGAAAAGAAAGAATTGCTACAGTTGAGCTTCACTTATATCTTTTCATCAATTGAGACTAGCTTTTGATATTGCTATTAGGGCTGTTCTTGAGTATTATTTACACTTGCTGAATTCTTGAATTTGTGCAAAGGGAAGAAAATAGTAGTTTGGCCAAAAAAAGGAGTAAGTTAAAAAAAAGAAAAGAAAAGAAGAAAGCTTGAAAGTTTCCTGTGATTTGATCAAGAAACAGTGAAAATAGAAAGTGTTGGCCAAAACTCTGTAAAAAAAACCGTAGTTCATATTTTCAGCTTGTGTACATATTCTCATAGAGCAATCTTGTGCCCTTACATTCATAACTATTGCAATTGGCTAGCGTCTCTCCTTGTACTTAGTGCAAAACGAGCTAGTTATTCATGTCAATTTCAGATTGCCTCTTTTTAGCTCATTTCCTTTGTTTGCATTAAGTCCCATTTATCGTTGCGTGTGCGTTCATACTTTTCGCTTTAACCAATTGGATCAGCACATAGGCAAATACTCTAGCTTGGATCATTATTTAGCTTTACAATACCTTGAATATCAGATTGTATAGGTTATACACATACCTGTCCAAGGTCCACCTACACCTGTTTGTGTACTCCCGTGCTCTTGGTTACGCTCATACATTACCGGGTTGAGGTCGTTCGCTGTCCCAAGTGTCGATTTGACGTCCTTGATTCACTTTGGAACGGTCACAAGGAGCCATAAGGCTGTACCTTTGAGATTTTATCGACATTTGAGTTTTTCCTTTATTATACCGTGTGTATGGTTGTGATTACATCTATGTTTGACTGTGTGCACTAGCGTGATCCTGGACTTGTGCAATTTACATAGAGAGTCCGAATTTGCATATTCGGGTCTCGACAACCTGCGCTGAGACGGCTTTGGCATTAACGCCATGGCAGGGAACAGTTGAGGTGCGGCCGAGGTCAACGGTAGGCTACGACGGTAGGGGCACGGCTGTAATCTGGGGTGGCCGGCGTAGGGCTAGCAGAGCGGCAAGGGTAGGCCGGTGGTAGAGGGTAGCTAGCTCGACGAGGTGGGGAGAGGAGTAATGTCGGTGGCAGCTAGCTCAGCCAAGATGATGTGATGTGCGGCGAGTGGCAGGAGGAGGCCGGCAGCTAGGCGTACGGGGTCGGGCAAAACCAGGGGCGGTGTGGATCCCGGGTGCGGGGTTGTCGGCATAGGGTGCTGGGCCGCGGAGCAGCCGACGAGCAAGCTAGGCCGGCTATGAGCTGGCGTCAGGGAGAGGAGAGGGCGAACAGAAGGCGCCAAGGAGGGGCGAGGGGGAGAAGAGGAAGCGGGCGCCGCAAATCTGCTGCACTGGGCTGGAGGAGGCTGCCAAACGGGCCTGAAGAAGGAGAAGAATGCAGCGCGGAACAGGAGAAGAAAAGGGGAAGAGAGCCTCGTTGGCGGCGCTGGAATAGAAGAAGGAGACGGAGAGGCAGCGGGAAGAAAAGAGAAGGCTAGATGGGCCGGAGCTAGAAATTGGGCCAAAGCAAAGAACGTTTGAAGGGTTTAGAAATTTGGCTATTAGTTTTCTTTTTGCCAAATTAATTTAATTAGGAGAGGAAATCTTTAATAAATTAATTTTTGATTTTAATAGGAACCTTGATATTTAATTTTTCTGGTTCCCAAAAATTGAATTTAGGATTTAAAGGAACTCGAATGCTGACTTTGGAAATTCGGGAGTTTTAGTTCTTTGATAGCTTCATCAAAATTAGTTTGATGAAAAAAAGAAAATTCTTTTAATCTATAATTTAACTTTAACTTAAGTCTTTGACCTTAAATTTCCAGTTTTCAAAAACGTGAAGGCAGGACCTGCAAAGGATTTTAGAAGTTCGGATTTTTGATTTAGGAAACTTGATTCTTGATTTTTTGAAGTTTTGTTCCTCTTAACTAAATTTTTGCCGCCTAAAATTTCAAATCAGGAACTCAAATAGATGAAATTTTGAAACACACCACAAATAAGAAAGATTTTCATTAATTTGCAAATACCATAATCCCTAATATTTTTGGGATGTTACAATCCTCCAATGCCAATGCAAGATATGAACACTCTTTAATCCGCCAAAACACACTCACGTCAATTTCGTTGACCTTCAAGTGAAGATCTATCGTGCACCCAATTCTCAGTGAAAAGGCTCAATGATCTTGGCAATCACAAGGAACTCGAACAAGAATTTTCATAGATTCATTTTTCTCAAAGGTGATCCCAGCCCTAAGGCTACCAATACATGGCTTATATAGCCCCTTGGGACGTCCATAGGGTCCCCAAACCTAGTACAACTCAACTCTATATGGTTTTAGATACGAACTCTCATAAAAGGAAACTAGATTTTACAGCTATTATATTATTTTGGTCATAACTTTTGATCCGTGATGAATTTAATGCTCGGACTAGATCCATTGCGTAGCCCTTAAAATTATCTTTTCAACAAGTATAAGAACACCCTAATCAGACTCCGTTTGTGAATGTTATGACCTTTTTAGTAACTGCCTGTTAGGCTGTCCCGAACCGAATCCGAATTGAATTCTGAATTGAATCCGAGTTTGAATTCAGTTGGGCTTATAGGAGGTATGAATTAGGCTTGAAAATATTATCAAAAATTTGTTGTTTAAGTCCTTAGGCTCCTCCCTTTTACTCTTCCACTGCATGGGCTTTCTTCCTCCCATCCACATGGGCCTTTCTCTTGTTGCTCCTTCCGCATGGGTTTTGTTCCTTTATATCTTTGGCAGCTAATGTGGTTATTCTCTTCTTTTTGCCTCTCCATTGCTTTGCCATTAACAAACCTAAGAATGCACCATGTGATAACATGAGGTAGTATTCCATCCTTACGAATAACAACATTATGTTCAGTTTGGAATGAGTTCACCTGACCATATTTCATACGGCTCAATAATTCTTTCTAGTTGAATAAAATATTTAACTGAAAAGTACAAGATACGTGTGTATCCGCATCGGGGTAGGCTCTTCAAGTAGTCAAATTAGGTCTTCACTGTCAGAAGAGCCAAGAGGAGCAAGGAGCTCAAGATCCTCGGCCAGGTGTGGCCGAGAGTATCCCCATCCGACCAGACATGGTTGAAGAGAGGAAGTCAAAGAAACTGATCTCGAAAAGGTTTCTTCTAAGTTCAAAATCAAGGGAGCAAAATTAACGTATGTATAGACATGCACATATTTTCTTTACCTCGATATTTTACTAGAAGAGGGTCCTATTTCTGTGGTTTACAGCTCAACGTTTTCATCAAAGAAAGATGAAACTGCGAAATAGTCTCTTACAACTTTGCCCGCTGTTATAGAAGACACAGAAATGGTGGTCGAACAAACGACCACCATAGTGATGGGCATCGATGCTGGCATCATAGCGCCTACGACCACGAAGATGGACGTTGGGACAGAGGAGGGAGGAGAAACTTCTGAGCGATGCGTTGAGAAGTCTACCAAAGAAGTTCTTCCTTGATTTCGAGAAGGTAATCTCTGGAAAGAAGATCGGCTTCCCAACTTCTTCTCCTCTGTCTTTAACACTCCTTTTATAGCGAGGCATTCTCTCAAGTGACCTCAAACTCCACACCCAAATGACCAACCCAACAAAGGAAAAATTTTTGATGACGAATGTCTCGAAAAGGTGTGGTGAAGAAGGGTCGATGAACTCGACCAGCTACAAGACTCCACAAGCATTCTCGCAAACTTTGCTCGTAGAGAGATGAATGTAAATATCCAGTACTTAGACATTCATACATAATCTTTTCTGGTTTCTCACTGCTTTCTCAAATATCTCTGTTGGAGAATATGATGACTGTAGCTGAGTACCACAGATAGCTCACTCTCCTATGGCAAGAAAATGTGAAGCTCTCTGATGACACGAGAACGTGGTAAGTTTTCTTGCAATCAAATTTTATTTTGATCGCTCGACCAATCTTCTCATATTTGCTGCTAACCCTTCTTGGCCCAAGGGTGATGCAAAAGTTTGGTGGCTGCGCTTGAGAACAAAAAACTTGAGACGCAGAAGCTCAAGAAGAAGGTCACCAACCTTAGAATAGGCCTAACACTGGCCAACTCTAAGGGCAAAGCTTTGGAAGAAACAATAAACAGTAAGTCCTAAACTCAAGACTACTTATCTTCTTAATTTCTCCCTTGTTTTCCCTGATTTCCTTTCTTAGAAAAGGAAACCAAAATAAAAAGTCTCCGCGTCGAGGTCGAAGAAAGACTAAGGTGATCAGAGCCCTTTCTAGTATAAGTAAGGAGAAGGAAGAGAAGATGAAAACCGAGATTAAAAGTCTTGATGCACGACTTTTAGGTAAGAAATATTACACCTTCGACTAGATGGTCGTAGAAAAACTTATGACTAGCTAGTTGAAGGAAAACTCCATTTTCAACTAACTTTTGAAAACTAATGCCGTGATATGTGATACGACCTGACCATCGCTATTCTGTTTGCAGGAGCGATAACCGAAATAAAATGACTCTCTGAAATCTCCACTCGTAGTGAAGAGGAGACGAAGTCGGTGACGATAATTCTACATGACAACGTTAATCTCTTCAACAATTTACTCGACAAGTTTGGTTCTGAGAATATAAATCTTCCCAAAGATACCACTACCACTTGCGTGAGTACAATTGGACTACAAGTGAAGACTTTGGAGTATTTAGCTAATCTGAAGGGCGAACAAGTCGAGTTGATTCAAAAAGCTGTTAGGGGTGTCGTAAGCTATGCTTTAGCAAAACTCAAAGCACGTGACCCGAATCAAACATTTCAACCAATCGAGCAAGACTTCGACTACTCAGAAGTAGCAGCCATCGACCTGATTGAAGAAGCTGAACCATTTGCTCGAAAGGTCGTAGAGGAAATGCAACTCGATTCTCCTTTAGAATCATTATGGAAAAGAAATTTTTGTAAAAGACTTACCTTTGATGAATAAAAAATCTCTTCCTTTTCCTTTGATGAACGAGAAATCTCTTCTTTTTCCTGCAACTCATCTTCCTTTGCACTCGTAAGACAAAAGAGCAAAGAAAAAGGAAAAATAAACCTAAAGCTAAGAAATGAAGTTATATAAATAACTCTATCCTAACCCCTGACTATTTACTTAGTTTATAAGCATAAACTAAGCAAATAGTATCGAGAAGAGTATATCACCTGTCTACCATTGTCGAATTCGATTGTCATACTCTGATAGCAAAAGTTAGGAACGAGTCAATGTTAGGGAGTTCTTTCTAGTGGGTAGGACCACATGTAGAGAGGAACGTCTCTGACTAGGCAGTCGTTACTGCACTTTGACTAGGTCAATCAAATCGAAGTGACAAACAATAGCGAGATAATCACTCAAGCTATTTCTTTTATTTTCGTCAGACATGTTCGTAGATAACTTAATTGTTTTGTATTGGCAGCAAAAGTTTGGAACAGCGTGACACTAGAAAGCTCCTTCTAGTGGGCAAAATCATATGCAGAAAGGAGAGACTTCGACTAGCGTTGTCCCTATATCCGACCAGGTGAATCCAATTGAAAATGCTAGAAGTAGTCGATTGGATATAAAATAAAAAGTTCATTGAACAAATGTAAACACATTGGGAACCACAAAACTTTGTTGCAAAGAAAGAGAATGTTCAAATATAAAATTTATGCAATTGGTCAATTGTCGGACCCCGGAGCAACGACTCCTGGATCCTCTGTGTAAATCGCACTAGTCCAGGATCAAGCTAGTGCACACAGTGGATAACAAAGATTCATATCATGCACAATGACATTTATTTATTAACTAAATATGAGCCTGATGGCCAAAGTTTACATCAATGGTTCATAAACCAAAATTAAATATAAACAGCGGAAGAAAACCAATGAAGCAAAGGACCCATCCCGCCGCCCACAGGCGAATGACGTAAGACGCGCCTAGTCGTCACCATCCTCACCGAAGTTGTTGACATCATCCTCTGGCAACAGATTTTAGCAAGGTGAGCACATAAAGTACTCCCAAGGTAAGCACATAAAGTACTTACGCAAGTTACACCAGGAGTTTTAACAGAGTGAATGCATGCATAGGGATAACAAAGAAAGGCTTAATAAAGTTATTTGTGCGAAAAGCAAGATCGAATTTAAATACAATACATAACTGCAAAAGCTAAATTTTATACAGTAGATAGAAATAATAATTTAACAAAATAATATCGTTAGTGCAGGCTCCGACCAAACACTAACCTAGTCACAGGTATCCCACCTGGTCCATCTTTTCAAAAGGTTTCACATGGATTCCATCTATCCATATGCTTTTCAAAATCTCTTATGGATTCATTTTGTTAGTGCAGGCTCCGACCAAACACCAACTTATTCACAGGTATCCCACCTGGTCATAGATTCCATCCATCCATAAGCCTTTTTCAGAAACCATTTTTAAAAATCAAAGTCTAATCCATGAAAAACTTTACTCAGCTTGCCCATAACCGTGGGCACGGCTATCCAGGATAGATTATACACTCTGCAGAGGTTGTACAGCTTTACCCACAAGATATGATTATCTCATATTGTCGGACACTACACGCTTCCATAGGCGTGCGACTGAGAAATAACAAGGCCTTTACAATGCTAAGCCTTCAACTTGGTCACGCCGCCGCTAAGGTTTCACCACAACTTTGAATCCACAAGTTGGAGCCCCCTCTTGTGCCGTGTGAGACTTCCCATGGCCTATGCCACACTCACATTCAACCTATAGCGAGACCAAAGTTGGGACCTCACAAATTAGTCAGCCAGGACTGTCCCATACCAGTCTTGTGGTAGTACGATGTGGCTTTGCAACAAGATACCTGCTGATCGGTCCTTAATTTGACTTAGGCTCGATCCACATACCCACATACACGACAATCAACCAGGTGTCACCAAACACGAGGCATACCGGCACCCACCACCTATCCATTAGCCTAACTCCAAATCATAAGTTTCTATTTTTGTTTTTAAACCATTTTCACAAACCATCCTTAACTCACCGAAGTCAAGAACTCATTTTCAAATCGTCATTTCATGAGAAAGATTTGATCCCACCTAAAGTTATACTAAACCAGGCTAAGCATTGCTATAAAAATTTCTAGTCAATACTACAGTACTAACTAGTTGTTAGCTAGGGTGACAAGGTATAGGAATTCGAGATTCAAATTGGGCTATAATCAAAGGATTATGGGTATAACTAAATTTAAAACAAATTTGAATTATATTTGAGTAAAGATACGCATGCATATACAGTAAAACAATATAAATACATTTGAAATATTAGGCTCAACATGGTTAAAGGTGTAACTTGCCTTGCTTCGAAGTTTGCTGGGGTTCGTTGAAGTTATACTCTCCAGAATAGTCGTAGTCTACACGTGAAAAGCCATAACAGACTAAACTCAAATAAAGTCCAAATAAAATCCAAAAATTATAAAATAAATGCTGGGAGATAGAATATGAACTTAGAAAGTTGGATGGGTCCAATCGGACTTAGGACGAAAGAGAACGACTTCTGGTAGTTTGAATTCCAAAGAACTGAATAAAAGGAATTCTTGGAATTCTTTTCTTTGTGAAGGAAAAGTGGTTGGAAGCTATAATATTTTTGTATGGTCAAAGCTATGATCGAAGGCATAGTCGAAGCTAGGGTCGAAACCAAGGTCGAAGCAATGGTTGAAGTTGCGGAGGTTGAAGCCGAAGATAGAGACTCCAAGTACGAGTGCAGTTGAAGTCGAAGACGAAGATTCGGTCGAAGACCTGATCGAAACTGTGTAGTAGTCGGAAGAATTGAACGACTTGGAGAGATCGGACGGCTTCGAGTGGTCGGAGATATTGAAGGGTTCAGAGAGGTCGGAGGGTGCGGAGGTTAAAATGGTCAAACAATCATGTCGGTTCGAAGACGGAGGTCGAAGTCGAAGGCTCCAAGATCGAAGGCCGAAGTTGAAGTCTTCGAGGTCGAAGGTCAAAGGCTAGAGTCGAAGTCTCCGAAGGTCAAAGTCAAAATCGGAGTCTTCGAAGGTCGAAGTCTATAGGGTTGAAGGTCGAAGTCAAAGTTGAAGGCTCCGAGCAGTCGGAGACTAAGAAGCCTCCGAACAACGGAGTCTAAAGAGCCTCCAGACGGCGGAGTCTTAAAAGTCTCCGAATAGCGGAGTCTTATGGGCCTTCGGACGTCGGAGTCTAAGAAGCTTCCAAACAGCGGAGTCTAAAGAGCCTCCGGATAGCGGGGTCTTAGAATCGGATGGTTGGGAGAAGTCGGACGACTTCACGTCACAAGATCCGAGCGACCCAACGGTGGCGAAGACCGGTGAGATGTACAAAAGAGGGAGAAGAGTATGAGTCTGGTTCTACCTTGGCGCAAGGTTCAGGCTACACAGAGTTGGCTGGCGGTGAGGGTGTAGCGGAGGCGGGACACGATTATCGACGGCAGAGACTCTCCGACGACGGCTTGCTCGGAGAAGGGGCGTCGAAGGTTCGCGCGGGCCTGAGGAAGGTTACCGGCGATGGGGTACTCCGGTCATGCTCTAGCTCGGGAAAATGGTGAAGGAGGTGCGCGCGGTCCTGTCGAAGATTTGGCGGTGGTGGCGTCGGCGTCGGCGGAAGAGACACTCCGGCGGGGGTTTGCTTGGCGGAGGGGTGGTGAGGTGAAGGAAAGAGAGAGGGGATTGCGAGGAGTGCATTGGTGCTCTCGTGCAATACCAGAAGTGGTTGGAAGGTGGTCGACGGCGAGGTGAAGCAGTAGCGCAACTCGGGCGGCGGTGGCGACGGTGTTCCGGCGGTGAGGAGACTCAACCAAGGGCGGTCGAGAAAATTCAAAAATTATGAATTATATACTAAAAATAGATTATGAATTTAGATGAATTTACAAACTTGAATCACTCGATTCGGAGTTCGGACGAATGAGAACGAGCGATTGGAAGATTGGCGGATCAGAAAATTCTGAAAAAGAAAAATCAGGAATATTCCGAAGGAATATTCCCGCATGAACAGTAACGGGCAGCAGCTCTGTTCACTGTTTTTGGCCATGTCGTCGGCGAGGAAAGGCACGAAAGGTGAAGCCAATGGGTTGCTAATGACCCGAGGCACATGTGGGAAGTGACGGCACGTCAAACGGAGTACGGTGATGACGTGTACGGCGAAAATGACATAGGGTGTGGAGAGAAGAATATTTTTCGGGCAGAGAATATGGAGAAGTAAGATAACCATGGCGTAGAACGCGGTAAGGCGAGTCTAGAAAAAAATATCGGCTAAGCCGAAACTCACCGGAGGCGACGCAATCGTCGTTTGAACAACGACGGTACCGAAACACGAAAAACTCAATATCTTCGCGCTCAGTCAGGCGAATCCAAAACCGTCTGAAACGTAGCCTCCTGGGATGGTTTGGCACGTTTTGACGCGGACGGATCGTTGAGAGCATTCCCGGACAGACGGGGACACGAAGTGCAATTTGCGGCCATGGCAAAGTGTCGGACGCAAAAATTTAGGAAAGGTTTTTGGACGAACGGAGGGGAGCACGGCGTAGAACGCGTCGAGACGAACTCAACGCCGCAGATGACTCGACCAACGGACTAGCGAAACACGGTGGACAAGACTTTATGTAGCCTAAAGGCTGACATCGGCGTTCCGGGCAAATGGAGAGGAGTTAACATGCGAGAGTTGCGGCGAATCGAAGAGTAGAGCGTGGGGATCGTGATGCTCACCTTGGTTTTGGTCGGGCATGCACGGTCGGCCGGTGGCGATGCGACAAACGCGGACCCGATTTGGCCCACGGTGGCGACGGTGCTCCGGCGAAGGCAAGGTTAGCACCGCGTAGAACGCGACGAGGCGAAGCCAACGGTATGGTCAAACGCGGCGACGCTCCATCGGACGAGGCACAAAAGGCCGAAGAACACCGCTTAGACAACGAAACAAGAACTTCGATTGCGGCCAATAGAGAGGGAGTGGAGACTTGAAACTTTCGGGGTTGAGTGAGGATGAGGAGAGGCTCACGGGGCTCCCTTTTATAGGGGTTGAGGAGATCCGAGGAGGGAGATCAAAGGACCATGTCCATGAATGGCATGGGTTGAATTCTCGTGAAACGGCTCATGAATGGGAGGGGAAACAGTAGGGGAATGAAAGAGCTTGATGAGGGGAGTTCAATGCAATTTATTGCGCTAAAAACCGTTGAGTAAATCACGAGTTATTGGAGATTGAAGAAAGCTCAACGTTTTTTTTCATGGCGGCTCTGTGCTTCAGACCTTGCACACGCACGGGAGGAAGAAGGAAATTAGGAGGAGAGAGAAAAAGAGAAAAAGAGAAAAAAGAAAAAGAAAAAAAATTCGAAAAAATTTCAAGAAAATTTTCTAAAGATCCTTAGAACCTGAAAAGATTAAAAAAATTATTTCAAAATTTGTTGACGTTTATTTTAATTTTTAAAAATATTTTTCTTTTTCTAGCTTTAAATAATACAATAAATAACAAATAAAGGCTACAAATCTTAGAAAAATTCATAGAAGTTTCTGAAGCTATTTGAAACTTATAAAAATATTTTCAACTAAAATTTTGGTATTTTTCTTTATAAAATATTTTTTTGTTTAAAAGAAAGGCTATTTTCTTTAACAGAAAATCAGGTTAGCTAAAAATTTTAAAATTTCAAGAAACCAAATAACTTTGATTTTTATTTTAAACTAACTTATTTATTACCTTATTTATTTTATTTTTATTTTATTTTTTTTACTTCAATTATTTTTCATAAAAATAACTTTTTTTTAAAGCCAAAAATCAGGCAATTAAATTTTTTTTAATAACTTAAAGAAACCAATAGTAAATATTTTATTTTAAATTAAATCAAATATTTTAAAATAAACAGCTGGGCTGTTACATCAATATTCCAAGAGTTTGAAAGTACCTAGGCATCTTCCATGGCAAGTCATATAGAGCCTGGTCGTGTGACCATGACTATAGTGTAAGTGATGTAGATGGAGGCCCGATCTTTCGTGAGATTGATAACTATCGATTTTGGTGAAGGTGATTTTCACGATCTGACTACAACCGTATAACGACGCTTGCACCTTAGCAATCGTTGAACCAACTCCGAGATGTTATTGACCAAGCTGGAAGCGCGATCAACCTGAACACGAAGTTCAATCCCTGCGAACAATCAAAGAACTAGCAAAAATAAGATATAGCTAACTGATATTGCAGTGTAGATGATATTAAAAAACAAAGGTGGGATCCTGAAGATAGTCTTGACAGGTTGTCGTCTGACACAACTGAAGAATAGAAGTTTGCACAATGGTTAAACCTAAATTCAACAAAATCCAAATTTTGGAAAAGGGAGGCGGCGGCTCCTTTATAGGGAGATGATCAGGCGTGGTGGCCAGGGAAGTGGGCGCACATCCTTGGGGTTACAAAGTCCATGGGCCCAAAAGGAGGTAGCGCAGCACCCTTTTCAACTCAGTCTCAGAAATAGATATGGACTCTTTTGATGATTGTGATCAGTTCGGATGGAATTTGAAGATGAAGTTTGCTCCGTTGGAAAGTAGACTTGATAAGCTTTCCATGAAATCCAAGAACGTCCAAAACATAGTCCGTATGAAGAAGTCGTCTATTTGAAGTTTATACTATCGCGATAGTCTGAATCTAATTCCAAAACGAGCCCAACTCCAACTCTTGCTTGACTCAACCCCAAAGTGACGTGGTGACCTCTATTGTGCATTCCATGTATGTCTATAACTCTACATGTCTCTCCTTCATCCTTTCCCATGTTTCTAATCATAATTAAATCACTTGCATTAGGTAGCGGTCTATTCTCAGTAATATACAAACCTAGGAACGAATTCACCTGGTAATTAAGTTGGCGAGCACGAGCTTGAGTAAGTGGACCTTGTAACACTTGCTGTGGATGAATTGTGTGTGTAGACACGGTTGTATCCATCGGAGGGATGTCCTCATCAGTAAGGACCTTCCCACTTGGGGAAAGTTTGTTTCGATTAGACTGGAATAGGATTTTTCCTTAATACCAAGTCACCTACAGTAAGACTACGAGGTTGGACTTTATGATTGTAGTACTTATGCATGGCTTGCTGATAGACTGCCAATCAGATTAAGGCTTGGTTCCTTTTTGCTTCGAGCAGATTGATGTTATTCGCTTGAAATTGCTCTTGGTTGGAGTCGCTAAAGTTTTCAACCCTCGTTGACTGGATTTTTAGTTCTGGAGGAAGCATGGCTTCAACTCCGAAGACTAAGAAAAGGGAGTTTCTCCTGTTGTCCGACTAGGAGTCATGCGAATTGCTCATAACACTGAAGGGAGTTCCTGTACCTAAGCCCTCGAGCGCTTTACCAACTAATCGAAGACTCAAATTTTAATCCCTTGTATTATTTGGCCATTTGTGTGCTCGACCGCACCATTGCTTTGAGGGTGAGCGACTAAGGCATAGCAAAGCTTGGTACCAAACTAATCAAAAAAACTCTTGGAATTTTATACTAGAGAATTGTTTACCGTTATCTGTAATTATACGACTTAGGACTCCAAACCATATAATTACACTTCTCATCATGAACTTTTTTGCGCCTTTCATTGTTATTCGAGTCACTGGTTCGGCCTCTATCTATTTTATGGACGTATCAATAGCCACAAAAGGAAATCGAAGCCCCCCGGTGCTCGCGGAAATGATTCTAAGATGTCTAAACCCTAGGTTGCAAATGGCCATGAAAGAGGAATCATTTGAAGAGCCTATGCTGGTTGGTGTATTTGCCGCTATGAAACTAGCATTGTACACATTTCTTAACCAACTTCTTGGCGTCATTGAGGGCTGTTGGCCAATAGAAACCTTGTCAAAAGGCTTTACTGACTAGTGTTTTGTAGGAAGCATGCGCTCCATAGATGCCTTTATGTATATCATTGAGGAGTTGCAACCCTTTTCTCTGTGATATACATCGCATGAGAACTCCCTGAGTACTCCACTTGTAGAGTACCCCTTTGATCAAGGTATACATCTTGGTTCTACGGGGCAAACGATCAGCTTCCAAATTATCCTCAAGTACAAAACTCTTTTGAAGATACTCATAGATGGTTGACATCCAGGTATCTTTGTGCTCAATAGATGCCATCTTATTAGGAGTTGTCTATGGTCCTTTGACCAAAGACGGCTTCCAGAGTTGCTCTAAGAAGATTCTTGATGGTACTGATGATTGGGAAGAATTTATTCGAGCCAACTGGTCCGCGAGAAAGTTATCCTTTTGAGGGATATACTATAAATTGAGATTGAAAAAGTGCTTTTCTAGCTTGCGAACTTCTAACAAATATTGAGACATGGTCGAATTCAAGCATTGATACTCTTTGTCGACCTGATTCATGACTAGTTGAAAGTCTCCTCTCACGAGTAGTCGACAAATCCCAAGCATTTTAGGGCACGTATGCCAGCTAACAAGCCTTCATATTCAGCCACATTGATACGGGGTCGCCCGATTTTCTCGTCGTAGGATTAGATACTCACATGTAGCCTCTCGAATCGTAGTGATCCTCCATTGCCTATGCAAGAATGAACGCTTTTTAATTCGCAAGATCACACGTGCTGGACTTCCACGATCACCAAGCGAAGCCCTATCGCGCTCCCAGTTCCCAACGGAAAGGTTGAACGATCTCAAATTGAAAGAACTCTCAAATCTTTCTATTGAATTTTATTTGGCTATCAAAGACCAAAAAGATGCACAAAATCTCCAAGTTCCTCATGTCACGTAATACTCTTCTCAATTATCTAGTTTCCCCTCTGTTTTCGTCCAGGCACATATTTATACGGCGGCCGGCAGTTCGCACGCGTACATGGGCCTCAGGCCGAAACCAAGTTCTGTTCAGACGCTAACACCAATTCAATTTTGGACTCAAAACACCTAAAGAGTAATTACATGGTTGCATGAACACACATGATTGCGATTCGCCAAGATATTGGGTACGCAGGCCTGGTAGCTCGTCATGGCATGTTAGTCTTGGGCTTGGCCTTCAATTTAACTCATGGTGCCGTGCTCTTCCATGAGATTGGTCTTCTATCCCTTACGTGTTGGTCCATATGCATGCATGTTATCATGTATAATTTGAGGAGTTAGCGGTCGTAGCAATATTTCTTTATTATTCCACATGAACTTGTATTGATTAGTTTTTCCATTATGAATCACAGAACGATCATATTGCCATGGTCTACCTAATAACAAATGACATACTTCTATGGACATAATATCACATTCTACAGTATCACGATAAAAACCAATCTGAAAGCTAACATCAACTGTATATCCAACATTCATTAAATCATTATTGTTTAACCATTGAATTTGATATGAATGTGGGTGTTTATCATATTTCAAACCAAGTTTAGAACAAAGCTCTTTACTAGCTAAATTATGGCAACTTCCACTATCAATAATGACTTTGCAACACATACCATCCTTACTCACCTGGGCCAGTGTTTGGAAAAGATTGCACCGTTGTTCATGATTTAATTTTGCTTGCACACTCAACACCGTCGGGGTACACACAAGTATAGGGCCAGCCTCGGGGTCGCAAACACCATCTTCATTCACCTCCTCCTTTTGTCATTTCTCATGTGTGTCACCAAATCTTCCAAAATCAACAAAGATCTCACCTTCCTTCTCGCTAGTAGAGTCATATTCACCATTTTCCAATAGCAACATAACCTTGTTATTTGGACAATCCTTTTGCATATGATCTCATCCAAGACATTTAAAGCAACGGATGGCACTACTTCTTCCTGTAGAACCCACTGAAGATGAAGGCGAAGGTACCGAACTCTTCTTAGCAATTGGTGTTGTAACATTCTTCCCGCTTGGTGTTGCACGTATACTAGGAGCAAAACTTCCACTAGATTGGTTAGCTTTAAAAGAATGGAAATGGGTGTTAGTGATATGCCCTAGAGGCAACATGGAGATGTTGTATATATCACATACTATGTTTATGATACATTACTTTGTTCCTTGGAATAGACATCATCATTATTGATCAATGAGTATGTGACTTATTCATGAGACTCTTAAATACTAAGATGTTGCTATTTCTAAATGATCCCTGATCGTATATCATATGAGGAACAAATATGATTCAAAGACAAAGATCAGCATATGTATTGATTGATGATCATGTCTCATGGATCATGGTATGGTGATACCAAATCAATAATATGGACATGTGTTAGTGAACATATGTTGATAGACTGCCATGAGACACTGCAGAGATTCCATGTGTCATCGGCTGGTCTCAAGTAGTGTTTATGTAGAGTCCTTAGACTTGAGATCATCATGGTTCCCAACATGAGTAGTAGCTTATTTTGGGACTACTAAACACTACTCCGTGAATCGGATAGTCATAAAAGTAGTCTTCGGATTTGCCATGAAACATGTAGTGGGATGTGAATGATCAAGATGGAATTTGCCCTCCTTATGGGAGAGATATCTCGGCCCTCGATGTAATGGATTATGAAAGTGCATGGCCATGCCAAGGTGATTGAGGAGTCAATCACGAGTTTATAATCCATCACGGAATCGAGAGAGTGATTGAGCTATTAAGAGGATGACACAGTCTCGCCTTGAGCTCAATCTATATCGTGAGGCAAAGGGATTCGTACATGAGAGAACATTACAGAGTTCACCGATATGATCTTTACATATACTTTGGGGTTAATATGTCTTACTAGAGGCCGCTATTAACATGGTAAGCGGAAAGGCGTTTCCGGTCACGACCAAGTATACGTGAACCTGCTGTGGTCGCACGCTTAACGGGTTGGAACACTAATTCGAATATGATTCGGATATGGGCTCAATTCGGATAGAGATCCGAATAGACTCCTATTGGGCCTCGGTCCATGAGGCCCACGTGAGGAGGTCTATATATGGAGGCGAGGCGGAGGGGATTCGTCCCGCTAACATCTAGCAAAACCCTAGCCGCCACCTCCCGAGCCAAACCCTAGCTGCTCACGAGTGCTAGTACACTCGCGATCGGCGCCCAGCCCGGACGTGTGGATACGGTGGAGGCGCTGCTCGTTGCGATCTTGATCGGCGTGCGTGGAGGAGACGATCTGTTCGGGACGATCGGCTACTTCCACTACTACCTCGACGCGAGTGATTGGATCGGTTTCAATTCTTCTTCATTGCGCTGCGCGCCTAAGTGGTAACGATCCATGATCCTTCCTTAGCATGATGTTCTTGGGTGCGCGGTAGAAAAGTTTTGTTTTTTGCTTCCGTAGCCTACGCGTATTCCAATAGTGGTATCAGAGCCATCTTGCTTAGTTTGCAATCTGGATCAGCGCATATATGTTGATATGCGATAGTAGTAGATTGGATCTATTACGATCTAAATAAGGTAGCACGGGTTGATGAGATCAATCGGTCATAAGGGGTTGAAATTGGTATGAGTTGATAGCATCACAAGGCCAAAAAGATTAGTTCGTGCTCCTTCTTTGATGTACGCGCGACTTGCCCCTACCGGCCGGAATCACCATCGGGGCTAGCTGCGCACAATCGATGAGATCGAGCCAACAGATCGAGGTCTTGTGTTGTGGTCTCCTCAAGTATACCGATCGCGATGATCAATATGATTGATCTAATGAAAATTGAGACATTTTGAATGGCTCGGATTTGGGTTGATTTGATCGGCTCGATAAGATTTTCATAGCGATTTCATATATGTGATCTATGTAATTGCAGAGAGTTTTGGCGCTGCCCTGAAACCCATGGCGGCTCCCCTCGACCCCGCCACGACCGACCAGCGGGACCGCCGTGTATCCCCTTGTATAGCGTCTTGGGTTCACATCGTTAGGTAGAATGCGATTCTACGCCTAACTTGTTTTTGCAGAGAATGATGTGAATAGTATGGCCCTATAGCTTATTTGAATGTATGAGATGTATGTGATGCATGTAACATCTGCTCATGGCTGCGTGTCATGATTATTTCAGCTATTGTTAGCTGTATATATTGTATTTAACGACTGCGTGTCGACCTTAATGCTTGAATCTATCTTTGTAATCTTCGATTTCTAGCTATTATAGGTAGTAGCCTAGTTTTGAGGTTACAAGCTTTTAAGCATGGTGGCCTAAAGGAGTGATGTGGAGGATGGAGATCGTCTACACCTACTTGGAGATGGATATCACCATTTTTGGGCCATACTACTTCACGCTTAAATGTGTTTATCTATGATGTTATCTATCTTATTCTTATGCAATGATATATGTGATATGTTGCTTTGGTAGGATAGAATCCTCTTAAAATTAGGTGTTAATGCCCTTCCATATGTTGCACCAAAGATAATGATCACCGCATGGTAGGTCTACCAAAGTAGAGTGCCATCGGTTATCATCATCATTTGGGGTAGATGTCGGACATCTACATGCGAAGCATTTGGTTTACTTAACAAGGTTATCAAAATAGTTTTGGACCTTGGGGCATAGATTGGGGCCGAGGCATACTAATGTCACCCAAAGTAGAGTCACATAGGGATGTGATTAGCAAAGTGTTGCTTACCCATGTCACTAGTTTTCTAGCCGTGATGCCAAAGCTCACTAGGAATTAGTGAAATGAGGATCTTTACCCACTATGTAACTTAGAGGAGTTTTGTTGCAAAACTCATAGTGGGAGTCTTTTGCTAAATAGTTTAATAAAAGATGAACATAAACATAGTGCTAAACTTTGCATATTCTTGTGTTGTAGATCATGTCGCCTAACGCCGCATCCAAGATTTTTAATTTGCGATCTGTTCTTGAGAAAGAAAACTCAATGGAACAAACTTTTGGATTGGTATCGCAACTTGAGAATTGTTCTCAAGCAAGAGCGCAAGGAGTATGTCCTTGAGTCTCCTTACCCCAAGACTTGCTCGATAATGCTACTGTGGCTGCACGGAGAGCTTATGAGAAGCACACGAATGATTGCCTTGATGTGAGCTGTCTCATACTTGCCACAATGTCCTCTGAGCTTCAGAAGCAATATGAGAACACAGATGCCTACAATATCATTGTGGGGTTACGTGGTATGTTTGAGAACCAAGCAAGGGTGAGAGGTTCAATACTTCAAAGTCCTTATTTGCGTGCGAGCTTGCGTAAGGAATCCCGTCAGCCCTCATGTGATTAAGATGATTGGCTACATTGAGAGTCTGGAAAAGCTTGGTTTTCCCCTTAGCCAAGAGTTGGCTACTGATGTGATTCTCCAGTCGCTTCCCCCGAGCTTTGAGCCATTCATAATGAACTTTCACATGAACAACCTGGACAAGACCCTGGCTGAGTTGCATGGGATGCTAAAATCTGCCGAGGAAAGCATTAAGAAAAGCAGCAATCATGTGATGATGATGCAGAAAGGCAAGGGCAAACCCTATGTCAAGAGAATCGCGGTCAAAAGAAAGAAAGCTCCTGATGCGATCGCGAGCAGTTCTAAGGCCAAGAAAGACAAGAAGGGCAATGCTCATCCTGATGCAGATTGTTACTACTGTAAGCAATCAGGACATTGGAAAAGGAACTGCCCAAAGTACTTGGAGGATCTTGAGAAGAAGAAGGGAAGTACGACTTCCACTCCAGGTATAAATGTTATAGAGATCAATCTTGCTACTTCATCAACTGATTCTTGGGTATTTGATACCGGATCGGTTGCTCACATTTGCAAATCGTTGCAGGGGCTAATAAGAAGTAGAAGTTTGAGGAGGAGCGAAGTGGATCTTTGCGTTGGCAATGGAGCAAAAGTTGCTGCGGTAGCTGTTGGCACCATGCCATTGTCTTTACCTTCGTGATTAGTTTTGGAATTGAATAATTGTTATTGTGTTCCATCTCTTTCAAAGAACATTATTTCGCTTCATGTTTGCAAGCAGAAGGTTATGACTTTAAATCTATGGACAATGGTTGTTCTCTTTATTTCAAAGATATGTTCTATTGTCATACTCCATTGGTGAATGGGTTATACGTTCTTACTCTTGAAGGGTCACCGGTCTATAACATTAATGCAAAAGGCAACGTCCAATGATTTGAATCCCACGCTTATTTGGCATCGCCGCTAGGTCACATAAATGAGAAACGCATGCGTAAGCTCCATAGAGATGGTATTCGCACTCATTTGATTTTAAATCATTAGAGACATGCGAATCTTGTTTACTTGGTAAGATGACAAAGGCACCTTTCACCGGTCAAGGTGAACGGGCAAATGACTTATTGGCACTCGTACATACTGATGTATGTGGACCAATGAGCTTAATAAACAGAGGTGGTTTTCGAGATTTCATAACTTTTATCGATGACTTTAGTAGATATGGGTATATCTACCGATGAAGCATAAGTCCGAATCCTTTGAAAAGTTCAAAGAATTCCAAAATGAAGTGCAAAATCATTTAGGCAAGACAATCAAGTTTCTACGATCCGATCGTGGAGGCGAGTATTTGAGCCATGAGTTTGGCAATCATCTAAAGGATTGTGGAATTGTTCCACAATTGACTCGCCAGAACACCTCAATGGAATGGGGTATCCGAACGGAGAATATTGGAATACGGCAGAGGCTACTGAAGCGTAAAACAAAACTTTTCTACCGCGCACCCAAGAACATCATGCTAAGGAAGGATCATGGATCGTTACCACTTAGACGCAGCAGCAGTGAAGAAGAATTGAAACCGATCCAATCTCGCGTCGAGGTAGTAGTGGAAGTAGCCGATCGTCCCGAACAGATCGTCTCCTCCACGCACGCCGATCAGCATCGCAACGAGCAGCACCTCCACCGTATCCACACGTCCGGGGCTGAACGCCGATCGCGAGTGTACTAGCACTCGTGAGCAGCTAGGGTTTGGCTCGGGAGGTGGCGGCTAGGGTTTTGCTAGATGTTAATCGGGACGAATCCTCCGCCCCTCGCCTCCATATATATAGACCTTCACGTGGGCCTCGTGAACCGAGGCCCAATAGGAGTCTATTCGGATCTCTATCCGAATTGAGCCCATATCCGAATCATATTCGAATTAGTGTTCCAACCCGTTAAGCGTGCGACCACAGAGGTTCACGATACTTGGTCGTGACCCGAAACGCCTTTCCAGCTACCATGTTAATAGCGCCTCTAGTAAGACATATTAACCCCAAAGTATATGTAAAGATCATATCATTTGAACTCGTAATGTTCTCTCATGTACGAATCCCTTTGCCTCACGATATAGATTGAGCTCAAGGCGAGACTGTGTCATCCTCTTAATAGCTCAATCACTCTCTCGATTCCGTGATGGATTATAAACTCGTGATTGACTCCTCAATCACCTTGGCATGGCCATGCACTTTCATAATCCATTACATCGAGGGCCCAGAGATATCTCTCCCATAAGGAGGGGCAAATTCCATCTTGATCATTCACATCCCACTACATGTTTCATGGCAAACCAAGACTACTTTTATGACTACCCGATTCACGGAGTAGTGTTTAGTAGTCCCAAAATAAGCTACTACTCATGTTGGGAACCATGATGATCTCAAGTCTAAGGACTCTACATAAACACTACTTGAGACCAAGCGATGACACATGGAATCTCCGCAGTTGTCTCATGGCAGGTCTATCCAACATATGTTCACTAACACATGTCCATATTATTGATTTGGTATCACCATACCATGATCCATGAGACATGATCATCAATCAATACATATGCTGATCTTTGTCTTTGAATCATATTTGTTCCTCATATGATATACGATCAGGGATCATTTAGAAATAGCAACATCTTAGTATTTAAGAGTCTCATGAATAAGTCACATACTCATTGATCAATAATGATGATGTCTATTCCAAGGAACAAAGTAATGTATCATAAACATAGTATGTGATATATACAACATCTCCATGTTGCCTCTAGGGCATATCACTAACAGAGAAATCGCACCTTATTAGATATGGTGCGCTCCATGATGAGCCAAAGTGATCTTCCGTTGTCTTTTTGGGGGTACGCTCTTGAAACAGCCGCGTTCACACTAAACAGGGTTCCATCAAAATCAGTAGAAAAGACACCATATGAGATGTGGACAGGACAACGTCCTAGCTTGTCTTTTCTTAAGATTTGGGGATGTGAGGCTTATGTAAAACGTTTACAATCTGATAAGCTCACTCCTAAATCTGATAAATGCTTCTTTATCGGGTATCCTAAGGAAACAAAAGGATATTATTTTTATAATCAAGGAGAAGGCAAAATGTTTGTCGCCCGGCATGGTGTCTTCTTAGAGAAAGAGTTTCTCTCAAGAAGGGATAGTGGGAGCACAGTGCAACTTGAAGAAATTCAAGAAACACCTGATAACGTTTCAGCTCTCTACGAACCACAACAGATGAACAAACTGTTGAAGAACTGTTGTGGACACACCAGCACCACGTAGGTCGAAGGTCACGTCGTGCACCGAGAGGTACATGTTCTTGACTACTCAACAACGGGACATATTGTTGTTAGACAACGATGAGCCTAAGACCTATGAAGAAGCAATGGTGGGACCGGACTACGAGAAATGGCTTGAAGCCATGAGATCGAAATTGAATCCATGCACGAGAATCAAGTTTGGAACTTGGTTGATCCACGATGGTGTTAAAACCATTGAATGCAAATGGGTTTTCAAGAAAAGATAGACATAGATGGAAATGTTCACATCTATAAAGCGCGACAGGCCAAAGGTTTCAAACAAATTCAAGGTATTGATTATGATGAAACTTTTTCGCCCGTCGCAATGCTAAAGTCTATTCGGATCATTCTAGCGATTGCTGCATATTTCGACTATGAAATATGGCAAATGGATGTCAAAACAGCTTTCCTTAATGGAAATCTGAGTGAGGATGTGTACATGACACAGCCCACGAGTTTTGTCGATCCGCAATCAGTTGGAAAGATATGCAAGCTCCAAAGATCCATTTATGGATTAAAGCAAGCATCTCGGAGTTGGAACATTCGTTTTGATGAAGTAATCAAAGGGTTTGGTTTCATCAAGAACGAAGAAGAGCCTTGTGTTTACAAAAAGGCTAGTGGGAGCGCACTCGTATTTCTGGTCTTATATGTGGATGACATATTACTGATCGGAAATGACATTCCTTTGCTCGAATCTGTTAAGTCTTCATTAAAAAATAGTTTCTCTATGAAAGACTTAGGAGAGGCAGCATATATTCTGGGCATCAAGATCTATAGAGATAGATCAAAAAGGCTAATTGGATTAAGCCAAGATACGTACATTGACAAGGTATTGAAAAGGTTCAATATGCATGATTCCAAGAAAGGTTTTCTACCTATGTCACATGGTATAAATCTTAGCAAGAATCAGTGTCCTAGTACACCTGATGAGCGGGATAAAATGAATGCGATTCCATATGCTTCGGCTATTGGGTCCATTATGTATGCCATGCTTTGTACACGCCCGGATGTTTCAGATGCTTTAAGTGCTACGAGTAGATACGAATGATCCAGTGAAAGTCACTGGATTGCCGTAAAGAACATCTTGAAGTACTTGAGAAGAACTAAAGATGTGTTCCTTGTCTATGGAGGTGAGGAAGAGCTCGTTGTAAATGGTTACACCGATGCTAGCTTCCAAACTGACAAAGATGATTTTAGATCGCAATCTGGATTTGTGTTCTGCCTGAATGGCGGTGCGGTAAGCTGGAAGAGTTCCAAGCAGCAGACGGTTGCTGATTCTACAAAGAAGCCGAGTACATAGCAGCTTCTGAAGCTGCCAAAGAGGCTGTTTGGATCAAGAAATTTATTTCTGAGCTTGGTGTGATGGCTAGTGCCTCCAGCCCAATGGACCTCTACTGTGACAATAGTGGGGCCATTGCGCAAGCCAAAGAGCCTAGATCGCACTGTAAGTCCAAGCACATTTTCTGGCGATTTCATCTCATCCGCGAGATAGTGGAGAGAGGCGATGTGAAGATATGCAAAGTACAAACGGATTTGAACATTGCAGATCCGTTGACAAAGCCGCTTCCCCAGCCAAAGCATGAGGCTCACACTAGGGCAATGGGTATTAGATACCTACATGGTTGACTCTAGTGCAAGTGGGAGATTGTTAGTGATATGCCCTAGAGGCAACATGGAGATGTTGTATATATCACATACTATGTTTATGATACATTACTTTATTCCTTGGAATAGACATCATCATTATTGATCAATGAGTATGTGACTTATTCATGAGACTCTTAAATACTAAGATGTTGCTATTTCTAAATGATCCATGATCGTATATCATATGAGGAACAAATATGATTCAAAGACAAAGATCAGCATATGTATTGATTGATGATCATGTCTCATGGATCATGGTATGGTGATACCAAATCAATAATATGGACATGTGTTAGTGAACATATGTTGGATAGACTGCCATGAGACACCGCAGAGATTCCATGTGTCATCGATTGGTCTCAAGTAGTGTTTATGTAGAATCCTTAGACTTGAGATCATCATGGTTCCCAACATGAGTAGTAGCTTATTTTGGGACTACTAAACACTACTCCGTGAATCGGGTAGTCATAAAAGTAGTCTTCGGATTTGCCATGAAACATGTAGTGGGATGTGAATGATCAAGATGGAATTTGCCCTCCTTATGGGAGAGATATCTCTGGGCCTCGATGTAATGGATTATGAAAGTGCATGGCCATGCCAAGGTGATTGAGGAGTCAATCACGAGTTTATAATCCATCACGGAATCGAGAGAGTGATTGAGCTATTAAGAGGATGACACAGTCTCGCCTTGAGCTCAATCTATATCGTGAGGCAAAGGGATTCGTACATGAGAGAACATTACAGTTCAAATTGATATGATCTTTACATATACTTTGGGGTTAATATGTCTTACTAGAGGCCGCTATTAACATGGTAATCGAAAGGCGTTTCCGGTCACGACCAAGTATACGTGAACCTGCTGTGGTCGCACGCTTAACGGGTTGGAACACTAATTCGAATATGATTCGGATATGGGCTCAATTCGGATAGAGATCCGAATAGACTCCTATTGGGCCTCGGTCCATGAGGCCCACGTGAGGAGGTCTATATATATGGAGGCGAGGGGCGGAGGGGATTCGTCCCAGTTAACATCTAGCAAAACCCTAGCCGCCACCTCCCGAGCCAAACCCTAGCTGCTCACGAGTGCTAGTACACTCGCGATCGGCGCCCGGCCCGGACGTGTGGATACCGGTGGAGGCGCCGCTCGTTGCGATCTTGATCGGCGTGCGTGGAGGAGACGATCTGTTCGGGACGATCGGCTACTTCCACTACTACCTCGACGCGAGTGATTGGATCGGTTTCCAATTCTTCTTCCGCTGCGCTGCGCGTCTAAGTGGTAACGATCCATGATCCTTCCTTAGCATGATGTTCTTGGGTGCGCGGTAGAAAAGTTTTGTTTTCTGCTTCCGTAGCCTACGCGTATTCCAATAATGGGTTATGGGTTTACCTCCTGTAGGTGCTAAATAGGGCATGTAGGATGATGTTCTTATTGCTCTTATATCGAGTTACACTTGTCTCTCAGCCTTGGTTGCTTGATGCACTAATTCCACCATATTGTTGTAAGGCTGAAATTCAATGATGCGCTTGATGGAAGGGTGCAAATCAGCAAGGAATCGCACCATTGTTTGCTCTTCTTGTTCATATACATTAGTTTGAATCATGGCCATTTTCATCTCTTTATAGTACTCCTCCACCGTGAGAGTTTCTTACTTCATTTGCTGCAATTTATCAAATAAATCACGTTTATAATATTTGGAAACAAACTTTGCTCTCATGTGGTACTTCATCTCTTCCTATGTAGTGATGAGAGGCTCGTCGTACTCTCTCCTCTGATTTTGAACTTGTTCCCACCATATGAGTGCATAATCAGTGAATTTAAGTCCCGTCATATAAATTTTCTTCTCTTCAGAGTAATTGTGTAGGCGAAACACTTTGTCCACCTTGAGCTCCCAGGTGAGGTAATCATCAGGATCATGTATAACTGAAAATATTGGCATAGTAAATTTAAGCTTACCAAACTTCTCCTCATGTGGTCGATCATTGTCGTAACGGTTACGACGATGATAGCCATCGTTGTGATGTAGAACGTTATCGTCGTCGAACTGGGGTGCTCCTCCACCACGGCCTCCATGTCCATGGCCCCTCCCCGGACCATGGAAGCCGCCCCCTTCACCTCTCTTAGGTGGGGTGGATGAACGACATTTGCCACCACGCGGTCTCGCCTTGGTTGAGCTTCTGGACCACCTTAGGCAGCGGCCACGCCCTCATCTCGTGGAGGAAGGGCAGCCGCAAGATGAGCATTTCCTTCTTCTGGTTGTGTCCGAAGTGCTCGCACAACATCGTTCACAATGTTCCCATGTGGCACGTTCATCTGTTGATTGAGCTCAATGCGAAGATTCTGCATATCCACTTTGAGTTCAGTGCAGAGACCATGCATATCTGTCGTAAATTGTTCTCCCATTGCAGTAGTGCTAGCTACAAATTCTTGTTGCAATATGCTTCTCAATGCCTGATGTTGAAAGCGAGTCACCGGGGCATTAAGATTAACTTCATGCTCCTCACTATAGTTATCTTCTCCTCCTGACATGGTTAAATTGTGCAATGAAAACACGAAGCAATAACAAAGTATATGGGAGATTAGTGTAAATCACTCAATTTCACTCTTTTTCTTACATAAGTAAAGTTCTCACCTTTCCGAAGTGAATTAAGACCAATAAGAACTTACACTTGGTAGAAGCTTCAATGGCAACGTGATGATCAAGCGAATATAAGAGTGTTCACAATTGCACAACAACGGTTATTTAGTTGAGCTTGGTATGGAAGTGTATATCTTAGCAATATGAAATTCTTGATGTTGTAAAGTTAAGTAATAATCCAAGCTAGAATACTTTGCCTAAGTGCTGATCTAAAAGGTTTAAGTGAAGTGTATGAACACACACGCAAAGATCAATGTGACTTAATGCAAACAAAGCAGTGAACTAAATAAAGGTGATCTGAAATTGAGGATTAATTAGCTCATTTTTTTGCACCAAGTATTAGGAGAGACACTAGCCAATTACAAAGATATGAATGTGAAGGCACAAGATTGCTCAGGAAGTTAAATTACACAATCTGAAAATTATGACTAGAATTGGCTAACCCCAATTCGGCCAAAGCTCACTTTTCTTTTTTTTTCTTTCCTTTTTTTGCCGTGGCTTTTCTTTAAATCGGCTTGCCTTTTCTCCTTTTT
This sequence comes from Melocanna baccifera, assembly GCA_036346265.1. Classification (NCBI taxonomy): domain Eukaryota; kingdom Viridiplantae; phylum Streptophyta; class Magnoliopsida; order Poales; family Poaceae; genus Melocanna; species Melocanna baccifera. The sequence continues at coordinate 23,315,758 of CM070682.1, read as the reverse complement.
TTTTGTAGGTGACCGAACTATGGTTGTTTGAGATGCCTTCATAAGTTCAAATTTCAGCAAATGTGTAAAATACTCAAGAACAATCCTAAAGCAATTATCAAAGACTAATCTCAAAGATGAATGAATATAAGTGAAGCTCTCAAATTAATCAAGTGCTCGGCTGTTGTAATGGAAAACCAATTATGTCACATGCTAGTACTATTAGCCAAACAGTAGCACCATCTGTAGTGAAGCACTCGGAGAATCTCATGGACTCAACTTTGGACTAAAGCAAAGTTGTGAAGCACTCGGATTGGCACATGTTGTGAAGCACTCGAATTTACTCTGCACTAGATAATTCTATTGCAAGTGGTGAAGCACTCGGATTGGTACACGTCACAAAGTTGATTAGTCGATGGAGCCCAAACAATTAGGCAGCAAGCCAAATCCACATGTGATCCATGCATGCAGCAAGATAATAGTAGTTGTTCAGATGGGAACAAGATACTTCTACTCTGTACGTGGACTTATGATGAAACTTCTAGTGCCTTGATTCGGCTAGCAAGCAGTTACATGTATTCTAGATAGCAGATCGAAAAGAACTTGCTAGGCAATTCGGCAGGAAAGAAGATTCATAAGAGGTTCTGGCTTGATATCAAGTCGGCGCAACCAACACAATCCGGATAGCAAAGCGATTTTTTTTTGTTTTATGTGGATGCAACGAATAAGCGACACAAAGGAACACGACGATCAACACCTAAACAAAAATTCTATTGGATAAAAACCTAACAAAACTCACAAAAATAACAGATGCAAACTAGGGTTTATATTTTTTTGTGTGTTTTTGGTTTATGGACTACAGGACAGAAATAAATCAATCTAAAAAACAAGGGTAAAGAATCCTACCGAGGAAACCGTGCTCTGATACCAAGATGATACGGGGTCGCTCGATTTTCTCGTCGTAGGATTGGATACTCACGTGTAGCCTCTCGAATCATAGCGATCCTCCGTTGCCAATGTAAGAATGAACGCTCTTTAATTTATGTAACAACCCAGCTGTTTATTTAAAAAATAAAAATAAAAATATATAAAGTAAAATAATAATTAATTTAATTTAAAATAAAAATCAAAGTTATTTGGTTGCTTGAATTTTTAAAATTTTAGTTAACCTGATTTTCTGATTTAAAGAAAATCAACCTTTCTGTTAAATAAAAAAATATTTTCTGTAGAAAAATATGAAAATTTGAGTTGGAATTTTTTTATAAGTTCAAAATAGCTTTAGAAACTTTCATGAATTTTTTTTAGATTTTTAAGCTTTATTTGTTATTTATTGTATTATTTTAATGCTAGAAAAGAAAAGTATTTTAAAAATTAAAATAAACGTCAAAAATTCCAAAATTAATTTTTTTAATCTTTTCAGGTTCCAAGGATCTTTAGAAAATTTTTTTGAAATTTTTCTGAATTTTTTTTTTCTTTTTCTCTCATTTCTCTCTCCTCCTTTTCCTTTCTTCTTCCCAGTGGGATTCCTCCCGTGCATGCGTCCAGACCAAAGGGCAACCACCATTAACACATTTTGGGAGCTTTTTCAAACTTCAATAACTTGTGATTTACTCATCCGTTTTCTGTGAAATCAAGTGCATTCTCTTCCTCTCATCAAGCTCTTTCATTTCCCTACCGTTTCTCCTCTCATTGATGCCTATTTTCACGGGATTTAACTCATGCCATCCAAAGACATGGATGGTTGATCTCCCTCCTCGGACCTCCTCAACCCCTATAAAAGGGAGCACCGTGAGCCTCTCCTCATCCTCAATCAACCCCGAAAATCTCAAGTCCTTACTCCTCTTCTTTTGGGCGCAATCGAAGTTTTAGTTTTGTGTTGCAAGCGCCGTTCTCCGGCTTATTGCGCCTCGTCCGGTGGAGCCCCACCGCGTTTGACCACACCGTTGGCTTCGCCTCGTCGCGTTCTACGCGGTGCTCACCTCGCCTTTGCCGGAACTTCACCGGAGCATCGTCGGCACCGTGGGCCAAATCGGGTCCGCGTTCTTCGCGTCGCCACTGGCCAACCATGCATGCCCGACCAAAACCAAGGTGAGCATCACGATCCCCACGCTCTACTCTTCGATTCGCCGCAACTCTCGCATGTTAATTCCTCTCCGTTTGCCCGGAGCGCCGATGTCAGTCTGTAGGCTGCTTAACGTCTTGTGCACCGTGTTTCGCTAGTCCATTGGCCGAGCTGTCTGCGGCGTTGAGTTCGTCTCGACGTGTTCTACGCCGTGCTCCCCTCCGTTTGTCCAAAAACTTTTCTTAAATTTTTGCGCCCGACACCTTGCCATGGCCGCATATTGCACCTCGCGTCCCCGCCTGTCCGGGAATGCTTTCAACAATCTGTTCGCGTCAAAACGTGCCAAACCATCCCAGGAGGCTACGTTTCAGACGGTTTTGGATTCGCCGCACCGAGCGCGAAGATATAGAGTTTTTCGTGTTTCGGTACCGTCGTCGTTCAAACGACGATTGCGTCGCCTCCAGTGAGTTTTCGGCTTAGCCGATATTTTTTCCTAGACTCGTCTCGCCGCATTCTAGGCTGTGCTCACCTTCCTTCTCCATGTACCATGCCCGAAAATTATTCTTCTCTTTACACCCTATGCCGTTATCGCCGTACACGTCGTCACCGTGCTCCGTTTGACGTGCTGTCACTTCCTACATGTGCCTCGGGTCATTAGCAACCCATTGGCTTCACCTTCCGTGCCTTTCCTTGCCGACGACACGGCCAAAAACAGTGAACAGGGCTGCTGCCCGTTACTGTTCACGCGGGAATATTCCTTCGGAATATTCCTGATTTTTCTTTTTTCAGGATTTTCTGGTCCGCCAATCTTCCAATCGCTCGTTCTCCTCCATCTTAACTCCGAATCAGGTGATTCAAGTTTCTAAATTCATCTAAATTCATAATTTATTTTTCAGTATGTATTTTATAATTTTTGGATTTTCTCGACCGCCATTGGCTGAGTCTCCTCACCGCCGGAACACCGTCGCCACCGCCACCCAAGTTGCGCAACCACTTCACCTCGCCGCCGACCCCCTTCCAACCACTTCCGATATAGCACGAGAGCACCAATGCACTCCTCGCAATCCCCTCTCTCTTTTCTTCACCTCGCCACCCCTCCGCCGAGCAATCCCGCCGCCGGGTGTCTCTTCCGCCGACGTCCATGTTGCCACCGCCAAATCTTCGACGGGACCGCACCCCCTTCACCCTTTTTTCTGAGCCAAAGCATGACCGGAGTACCCCGCCGCGGGTGACCTTCCTCAGGACCACGTGAACTTTCGACGGCCCTTCTCCGAGCAAGCCGTTGTCAGAGAGTCTCCGTCAACGATAATCATACCCGCCTTCGCTACACTCTCGTCGCCAGCCAACTCTGTGCAGCCCGAACCTTGCGCCAAGATAAAATCGGACTCATACTCCTCTCCCTCTTTTGTACATCTCATCGGTCTTCTCCGCCGTTGGATCGCTCGGATCTTGCCACGTGAAGCCGTCCGACTTCTCCCAGCCATCCAAATCTTAGACTCCGACGTTCGAAGGCTCTTAAGACTCCGCTATCTGGAGGCTCTTTAGACTATGCCATCCGGAGGCTCTTTAGACTCCGCTGTTCGGAGGCTTCTTAGACTCCGACTGCTCGGAGCCTTCAACTTTGACTTTGACCTTCATCCCCAGAAACTTCGACCTTCGAAGACTCGGACTTTGACCTTGACCTTCAAAGACTTCGACTCCAGCCTTTGACCTTCGACCTCGAAGACTTAGACTTCGGTCTTCAATATCGGAGCCTTCGACTTCAACCTCTGTCTTCGAACCGACCATGGTTGTTTGACCGTTTTAACCTCCGCGCCCTCCGACCCCTCTGAACCCTCCAATCTCCCCGACCACTCGAAGCCGTCCGACCTCTCCAAGCCGTCCGATTCTTTTGACCACTCTGCATAAATCCAATTCTTCCGACCACTGTCACTCTTCGCTCTAAGTCTCCGAGTATCTTCGCTTTTTCAGTGCGGAGTAGTTGGAAGAATACTCGGTAATCGAAGTCGTAGCCAACTCTAAGTACCTTCTCTTTCCACCATAGTTGCTTTTGACCACCGGCGTTCATTGTCGTCCCGACCACTCGACTCCGACTACCATTTGTTCTCGACTGCTATAGTGTCCTTCAACCCCTGTATAGTTTCGACTGGGTCTTCGTCCGAATCTTCGACTTCGACTTCACCCATACTTGAAGTCTCTATCTTCAACTTCAACTTCCGCAACTTCAACCGTTGATTCGACTATGATTTTGACTATGTCTTCGACTATACCTTCGATCATCGTTTTGACCATACACAAATAATGTAGCTTCCAACCATTTTTCTTTCATAAAGAAAAGAATTCCAAGAATTCCTTTTATTCATTTCTTTGGAATTCAAACTACCAGAAGTCCTTCTTCTTCGCTCAAACTCCGATTGGACCCATCCAAATTTCTAAATTTATATTCTATCTCCCAGCTTTTATTTTATAATTTTTGGATTTTATTTGGATTTTATTTGAGTTTATTTTGTGCTGGATCTTCACGTATAGATTACGATGACTCCGGAGAGTTCAACTTCGACGATTCGCAACACCAAGGCTTCAAGCACGGCAAGTTACACCTTTGATCATGTTGCTCCCAATAATTTAAATTATTTATACTGTTTTTAAATTATTAAGCATGCATACTTTTATTCAAATCTAGTTTAAATTCGATTTAAATTCTAGTTATACCTAAATCCTTTGTGTATGGCCAGATTTGATATTGAACTTCCTTATGCCTTGTCACCTTACATGAAAACCTAGTTAGTACAATAGTATTGACTAGAAATTTTATAAAATTTTTTAGCCATGCTTAGAATGATTTAAGTGGGAATATATGATTCACTGAAAAATGATGAGTTTTGAAATCTATTCTTGACTTCGGTGAGTCAAGAATGAATATGAATGTTTCAAAGAAAAATATAAAATCTTGGTTTGGACCTAGGCTAATGGTTAGGTGGTGGGTGCTGGCATGCATTGTTGTTCGGTGACACAATGTTGATTGTCAGGCACAAGGGGTATGTGGTTTGAGCCTAAGTCAAGTTAAGGACCGGTCTGTGAGCTACTGTTGCAAAGCTATATCATACTACCACAAGACTGTATAGGACAGTCCTGGCTGACTAATTTGTGAGGTCCCGACTTTGGTCTCGTTATAGGTTGAATGTGAGTGTGGCGTAGGCCATGAGAAGTCTCACACGGCACAAGAGGGGACTCCAACTTGTGGATTCAAGTTGTGGTGAAATCTTAGTGGCGGCGTGACCAGGTTGAAGACTTAGCATTGTAAAGGCCTTGTTATGATTTTCTCAGTCGCACGCCTACGGAAGCGTATAGTGGCCGACAATATGAGATAATCATATCTTGTGGGTAAAGCTGTACAATCTCTGCAGAGTGTATAACCTATCCTGGATAGTCGTGCCCACGGTTATGGGCAAGCTGGGTAAAGTTTTTCATGGATTAGACTTTGGTTTTTAAAATAATTTCTAAAAAAGGCTTATGGATGGATGGATGGAATCCATGTGAAACCTTTTGAAAAGATGGACCAGGTGGGATACCTGTGACTAGGTTAGTGTTTGGTCGGAGCCTGCACTAACAAAATGAATCCATAAGAGATTTTGAAAAGTATATGGATAGATGGAATCCATGTGAAACCTTTTGAAAAGATGGACCAGGTGGGATACTTGTGACTAGGTTAGTGTTTGGTCATAGCCTGCACTAACGATATTATTTTGTTAAATTATTATTTCTATCTACTGTATAAAATTCAGCTTTTGCACTTATGTTATTGTATTTAAATTCAGTACTGTTTTTCGCACAAATAAACTTAATAAACCTTCCTTTGTTATCCCTATGCATGCATTCACTCTGTTAAAACTCCTGATGTAACTTGCGTAAGTACTTTATGTGCTTACCTTGGGAGTACTTTATGTGCTCACCTTGCTAAAATCTGTTGCCAGAGGATGATGTCAACAACTTCGGTGAGGATGGTGACGACTAGGCTGCGTCTTCTGATCATTCGCTTTGTGGCGAGCGGGATGGGCTCTTTGCTTCATTGGTTTTCTTCCACTGCTTATATTTAATTTTGTTTATGAACCATTGATGTAAACTTTGACCATCAGGACCATCTTTATTAATGAAAAAATGTCTGATATGAATCTTTGTTATCTACTGTGTGCACTAGCTTGATCCTGGACTAGTGCGATTTACACAGAGGATCCAGGAGTCGTTGCTCTGGGGTCCCACAATTTATAAGATCACTCACGCCGGACTTCCACGACCACCAAGCGAAGCCTTATCGTGCTCCCAGTTCCAAGCGGAAAGGTTGAACGATTTCAAATTGCAAGAATTCTCAAATCTTTCTATTGAATTTTATTTGGCTATCAAAGACCAAAAAGATGCACAAAATCTCCAAGTTCCTCATGTCACGTAATTCTCTTATCAATTATCTACTCTCCCCTCTGTTTCCGTCCAGGCACGTATTTATACGGCGGTCGGCAGTCCGCACGCATACATGGGCCTAAGGCCGAAACCAAGTTATGTTCGGATGCTAACACCAATTCAGTTTTGGACTCAAAACACCTAAAGAGTAATTACATGGTTGCATGAATGCACATGATTGCGATTCGCCAAGATATTGGGTACGTAGGCCTGGTAGCTCGTCACGGCATGTTAGTCTTGGGCTTGGCCTTCAATTTAACTCCTGGTGTCGTGCTCTTCCATGAGATTGGTCTTCTATCCCTTACGTGTTGGTCCATATGCATGCATGTTTACACAGCCTCCTTTCTTGTTGGTTACAGAGTTTTCACGTCGTTCAAATATGAGAATACATAAAGAACTTGCATGAGGTAGTATATTATTCTTGTCCATACAAAGAAATTTGGTAAGAAAGAAATTCACCTATTTATTTAAAAGTTTAGCCCTCGCTCTAGTTATCAGATCTTTGGGTGCTTCATGAGCAGACGACGTGGTAGTAGTAGTAGTAGTAGGGATGTCCTCATCACATGTTGTTCGTAGCTGGAAAGAGTAATTGAATGGCATACTTTAATGTCTCTCCCGCAGGAGATTCCAGGACCACCCCAGCCCCTAAGCCACTTAACATAAGTGACACATCGAAGTACATCGTTCACAGTGTAACATCCTATTTTTCTAGAGTTTATAAAGTCCTTTTTGCAAAAATAAATTTTCTGAAATTAATTCAAGCTTCAAATGAATTTTCACAAATTAACATGATTTAATATAATTAAAATAAATATTAACATAAGCTAAAAATATTTTATTTGGTGAATTTTCTGGTATTTTTGGTGAATTTTTGGGAATTATTTGCTTTTTTCAGAGCTTCCTTTTGATTTTAGAGAATTTCTGCAAAAGAAAAATTCAGAAAAACCTGGAAACCCTAAAAGCTTCGGCCGGTTTCCCTGGCCCATTTCCCCTCCACACTAACCCGGCACACCAACCTCGCCGCACCAACCCTAAACCCACTTTCCCTTTTGGGCCGGAAACCCCCCTCAGCCCACCTCCCCACCGCCCCGACCCATCTTCCCGCCCCCCCCTTTTTCCACTCGGCCCGCCACCGCCACGTGGCTGCAATCCCCGCCGCCACTCGCGCCCCGCACACAATCCGCGCCATCCACCTTTTATCCCCTCCTCCACCTGCTGCCGGTGGGACCTCCTCCTCCTACTCGAATTCCCCCTTCCATGTCCCATGTCCAAACGGGAGTCCGTCGCCGGCGCCGCCATGAAGTCCTCCTCTGCCCCACCTCCCGAGTCCTTAAAGCCGCCCGTAGCCCGCGCCGCCCTCACCTCAAGCCGGCCATCCGTTCTGCCTCGCTAGCGCCTGAGACCCTTCTCTCCCAGTCGCCGAGAAGCTTTGGATTTCACCGCTGCCACCCAAACTCCCGCGAGAAATTCCGCATGCATCGGTGAGCCCTCTCCGCCGCCGACGGCTCCTACATCTTCCCCTCGCCGAGCCCTTCACCCAGCCGACCTCGCCGAGGCCGCTGCACCGCCGGAGACCCGATTTCGCCACGCACCAATAGCATCGCCACACTCTTGGGGAGCCCGTGCGCAGCTCGCCGACGCCCCTCTTCGCCTCTCCACCGTTCTCCCCCACCAAAGGAGCCTCGCCGCCATGGATGCCGATGAGAGCTTCGCGCCGGCCTTTCCCACGAAATCCAAGCCGCTAGGAAGCTTTGGCCCCGTCCGCTGCTGCCTAAGCTGACCTCGCCGGAGCCTAGACCGCCGCCGCTTGCCTCACCAGTGACGACCTGCCTGGGCCGTCGATCGCGCTGCCGTCAGCATCCCGGTGGCAGCCACCTCAGCCGACGTGGACACATGTGCGCCACGTGGCCACCAGCGCAACCCTAGGGCGCCACCTCACCCTGCCACTCCGTTTTGCCACGTCACCGGGCCATCGATTGCCACGTAGACGCCACATCCCCGATCGGGACACATGTCGGCCGATCCATCTAGCCACGTCGGCCAAACCGCCACCCAAGCTTCTATCGCCCAAAGACCAAGTCCACCGTAGATCACACCCATCCATGCACCTAGTCCATGGAACAGTAACCCCTCCGAATTTTCCAGCATTTCCAGCCCATTTAATTTTTTCTAGAGCCTGTTCTCCTCTCTCCTAGCTCCGATTGACTCTGTTCTTTTTTCTAAATTCATCTAAAATCGAGCTCTAGCTTTTGGTTCTAGTTTCAAGATTTTTGAAATTCATTTGCTTATTATTTTATGTGTTTTTGTTATTTCAATTGTTTTCTCTCTCGCTAGATTCTGATTCCGGAGGAGTAGGAGCTCCGCCAAAAGACCCCGAGTACCTCGCTGAGCATAACCAAGGCAAGTCGTGTCCTTTGATCATGTTAAACCCAATTTGCAATCTATTATTTAATTATTTTATTTTAAATTACAATGCATCGCTATTTAATTACAAACCTTCGAATATAGTAGTTATTGCCCAAATTGATTCCTCCCCCCTTGATAATTTGATACTATTATCACCATAGGTTGGAAAATTTATTAGTGATGCTATGCTTAATGTCACATGGGTTGTACGATTAGTATGCTTAGCCTTGCTTAACTTACGATTGGGTTATCATCACATGTGAATTATTAAATTTGACTTAACGAGATATGGAACCGTGGTTGGTGCCACATTTGTTAAAATTTGTGCCATAACATTGGTGTGTCATTGGCGTGGTTATACAAACTTGGTTTTGCACTCGGGCGAGTGATTGTACAGTAAAGAGGGAAGTGCAGGTTCACTTCGTGGGATGTGGTAGCCTCGCCCAGGTAGAATTAAGGACTTAAGTTTATGCGTCATTGATCTGAACTTTATGCGCCATTGTTCGTCGGGATAGACCTGACTAATTAATTTGGGATGTTTCAACTTTAATCTTGCTATTGAGATGAACATAGTTGCTGATTTCCATGTGGCGCAAGGGGGTGTGATGTGAAACCCTAACGGGCAGGATTAGGTTGGAATTGAACTTTGTAAAGGACGCAACCTGTGCAAAGTGTAAAACTATTCAAATAGCCGCGTCCTCGGTTTTAATACCCTGAACGTCTTTACGGCGTCCCTAGGAATATTTAGCAGAATCACGGAGTTTCCTGTTTTCTTTCGGTGAACCGCGGTAGGTAAAAAAAATTGGGGAACTATCCAAAATAAAAAAATAAATTTAATTATTAAAAAAATCAAATTTTGGGCTGTCCAAAGAGGTGGGCCAGCCAGCCCAAAGGGGGCCCATACCCCCTCCCAAACCCTAGCCACCCCCTTTAAATCCCTTGTGGGCGCCTCCCCCCTCCTCTTTTCCCCTCCCAGCCGCCACACCCCCCTCTCCCTGCGCCTCCCCTCTGTCCAAGTGCTGCTACAAGGAGAAGAAGGAGAAGAAGGAAGAAGGGAAGAGGCAGGAGAGGACGAGAGGGAAGGAGAAGAAGGGAAGGAGAAGGAGAGGAAGAAGAGGGTGATCCCAATCCCCTAGGTAACTCTCCCTCACCCCAATCCCTCTGTTTTCTAATGAATTTAGGGTTCTTGGACCAAGTTTTGTGGGGATTAGCATTTTAGAAACACCCGATTAGATAATCCCGGTTAACTGTTTGTAGATCCAATCGTGTGGTGTTACTGTTCGTGCAGTTTAGACCCCTAAGACGATTTTTCCAGAGGGTCTCCCCAAAAGGAAAAACGTAGAGGACTATGGTACGCATCTACTACATTTTTTCAGATTTTTTTGGCCACGTAATTTAGACGTACCAAGATCTGTAATCTCGCTGTCCATCAGAGTTACACACAGGGACAGACAGCTGTTCAGATGGGAATTAGGGATAGTAGATGAATTCTATATTTTGGGCCACCATTGAGAAAGTTGTAGGAAATTTAGTAAGCTAGATGCTGTATAAAGCCCTACTCTGTTGTTGGAAAGCATTTGAACCTGACTGTCCTGACTGACAGAACAGAGGATGTTCTCTGTTTTGAGCATTTAGTTACACCATGCTAAGAACAAAATAAAAATATGTGATCTGCATGAAAAATGTAGGTATTTAAGTGAGGAATCCAGATATATATCTTTTGCTATGATTAGTTTTATATTTTTAAAGATAGGAAAACGTTAAGCAGCGCCACTGTAGTGGGAAGATTGTAGAACCGTTATGCGGGGAAGGATATTGTGGGATTTTGGGGCTTAGCGATATCTTTTCTTCGAGAGTCGCATTTTTAATTGTTATAATGTATGCTGAGAGGTACCTTTTTTGCAGGCAGTTTTGCTTCTGAACGCGCGTGATTTCGTCGCTTCGCCGGTAGAGGCAAGTAAACGTAGCGGATGTGCTACCGTTTAACCCGTTATTCTTGTTACTTGCAATATGCATGATTTTCGTAATGTTAAATGATATGCCATGGTTACATGTTTTCTAAGTAAAAATGTGGTAGCAAAATATTAATCAATTGCCATGTTTGGATGAGTTTTGGTAGTATTATGGTAATTTGCTTAATGAGCCAATTATGGTATATGAAAGTAAATGTATGGTGGATATGATGATATTTCCTTGTTAAATTCATGAGGATCATAATGATGCCCTTGAAGTTGGTATTATTGTGGTCTTGGTGGCAGTATTCTTAGTGAATACTTGTAGTTGTGGTGGTAGCAATCTTGATGAATATATTGTGGTCTATGCGGTATGATTCACTATGGATCGATTAATTATGATCTTGATGAACCAGATATGGGTTATGTAGTTGACCTTCGTGGTTAAATTCTTGTGGTTTATGATTATCATATCATTCATAACATGTCATGACATTGCATTGTGAATGTCGCCGCTTATAGCCGCGATCAGATCGGGTACAAAGATCGTGCATTGTCAGAGCACGATGCACACTTTTACCTTGTTGGATAAAGGTGCAGTGGAGCATAGCATGCATATGCATTGCATTGTGGAAAGATCATTTGCATACTTATGCAATATATTGTTGTGAAGTTATTTTTACAAACAATTACAACTTCATAGTTGTGATGTGGAAGGCTCATGAGTCACTTGTGGTACGAGGAAAATGGCTGTGGTCGTGGATTGGGGTTCATCCCTTGAGGTATGGTAGGGGTTGTGATTATGGCATGAGATTCTTTTCTCTTGTGGTAATTGTTGATAGCAGTTATGGATGCAAGAAACAATAAAGTTGGTGAGGTAAAATATGTTAATGCTTTATTGTCATTGGTAGTGATAGTGGTGGATGGTATGAAGTAGTTAAACAAGATTCATTTGCTAATATTTTACTATTGTTGGTAGTAAATATAGTTGAGGCTATAATTGTGGTCATTATGGGAAATGGATATTGATGCTTAATATCATTGTAGTTTAATTAGCTTGTTAATGAATGTGGATGCACATTGTGGATGTGGACATATGAATACTTTAATGATGTTGTATATTTATTTGTAGTCTGAATGACCTGTTAAACAGTTTGCTTGCTGACATTTTTATCTCACCCTTATTTTCACCCTTACAGGTGATTCTTGAGCATTCATAGGATGGGTAGAGCGGCACCAGAATAATGCACTTGGTTCATCAATTCATGCTGTAATAAAGTCGATAGAAATCTAGCCAAATGCCAAGTTATCCGTGGATGATTGTTTTAGTTAATAATGATGAACTTGTGATCTATTTTTTGATTAATCTGCTAGAGGTTTTTCAATTATTGAACTTGTTATCGTTATCTTTATTCCCTTAGTTGATTATACTTTCGCTTAATGCTTCATGTCTAGAAATTGTTGCCGGAATAAATTATCTTGAAATTTTTGAGTCAGCTGTAGAGTGGTTTAGTGACATTCCAGGGTAATGTGGGTCCTGGGGTGTTACATCGGTCATGGACAATGCTCGGTGATTTCACACGATGGATAGTAAATTCATTTAAACTTGTGGTTCACGGTTTCGAAGTGAACAGGTAGTTCACTGTGGGTTTAGCTTGTGGATGGGATATTCACAAGTGGTTCATTTCAATTTCTTTGATTTGCAAAAATAAATTTCACAAGTGCTTTGCAAAAATAAATTTTCTGAAATTAATTCAAGCTTCAAATGAATTTTTAGAAATTAACATGATTTAATATAATTAAAATAAACATTAACATAAGCTAGAAATATTTTATTTGAGTTCCTTGTGTCTCAAGGAATTTTATGGTATTTTTGGTGAATTTTTGAGATTTATTTGCTTTTTTCGGAGCTTCCTTTTGATTTTAGAGAATTTCTGCAAAAGAAAAATTCGGAAAAACCTGGAAACCCTAAAAGCTTGGGTTGATTTCCCTGGCCTATTCCCCCTCCGCACTAACCTGGCCCACCAACCTCGCCACACCAACCCTAAACCCCCTTTCCTTTTTGGGCCAGAAAGCCCTCTCAGCCCACTTCCCACCTCCCGGTGATCGTGCTAGAGTGCACACCCGCAAGTGAACGGGTTGTCGCCTTGATAGCGGCAAGTGTCGTGTTCTCCATAGGGACTAGATTACCGGTGACATAACACCAAATCAAAGCTAAGTCACACGAACGGGTGAATTAAAAGGAACTAACAGAGCAGCAAATGAAAATTAATGCTAATTAATGTTGTTGGTATTTTCGTTTTACTAAAGGAACTATCAGAGCAGCAAATGAAAATTAATGCTAATTAACAGAACTAAGAAAATATTAAAACAACTAACGGAAATATAAAGTTCTACGGCTACTCAACATTAAGCAAGATAGTAAATCTAAACTAGACGAGGACTGGATAATAACAAACATTGTATCTAAAAGCATTATCACTAGAGAATTCTAAATCTAAGAACTACTAAATAACTACTACGATACCCATGTGAAATCAAGCAATCCTAATAAGACATTTCATAATCTTAACACTGTTATCGCAAAATCCATGCACTCATCCATTGTATCACAAGTTATATAATAAGCATTCAGATATTTTTTTCATAGCACCAACACATGAATTAGCACTAGAATTAAGGTAAAGTAAGCAGTGTAGAGCAAGCCGAACATCCGACATGCAGTTGAAGGAGTAACAACAGTGAGCAGCACACTTCTCTTGGCCGAACAGCAGGGACATCACCAAGGAGAAGAGCAAACAGCAGTCGGCCACACCAGAATAGCAGGGACAGCAGTTAACCCGGTGGACAGCAAGACATCAGACAGCAAGCAGCTACTCGGCAAGGGGCTTCAGATCCAGCGCAGGGAAGAGTAGGGACTTCAGTTCCAATCGGCAGCAGGGGGTCTCGGTACTGCAGCTCACGGTAGCAAACAGCACTCGGTACCTGCATCAATTAGCATAACAACACAGCTGTCGGCAGCAGCAAAAATCATAGCACAGCAGCACATTCAGCAGCTGCTGCAGTCGGTTCAGCAGGGTGGGGCTCTCACGGCAGATCGGCTCGGTTCAGAACGGGAAGAATCAGCAAGGGGGAGCAGGGAACAGCAGCAGTGGAAAGCAGTAGGGGGGCGCTGAAATGGAGTTGGGGGCTGGCGGCTTGGATCTGGGATTTGGAGGTGAGGCGCAGGAGGAGATCTAGTGGAGAGGCGGCTTTGCGAGGAGAGTGCAGAAGGAAGTTTCGGCTAGGGATAAAGGGGAGAGGAAGGGTGGTGACCTGGGATTGGAAGAGAGGAGCAGGGATTGGGGAAGAAGGATGAGAGGGGGAGGGTGGAAGGGGATAGCACAGGAGGTTGGAGATGGGTGGCTTAGGAGCAAGAAGTTTCGGCCAGGGGGATGAGAAGGAAATGGTGGGTGTGGCGCCTGGTGGAGGAGAAGGTGGAAGGAAGGCTGTGGGGGAGAAAGAAGAAGAAGAGGATTGGGGAAGGAGAGGGAGAGAGAGAATGGGTGCTGGTTAGTGGAAGAAGAGGATGGAGGGAGGAAGAAGAGGAAGTGGCTGCCCCCCTTTGGAGGAGATGGAGACTTGGGGGTTTTGTGGCGGCTGTGAGGGAAACCCTAGAGATGTTTTGCATCTAGGCCCTTGGCTTCTTCAGATTTTCAAACCCTATCTCCATTTAATGAATTGATCTTCTGTTCATTTTGTTCCTCGTCGCGCCGACCTGCAATAAAATCACAAAACACGTAAACAGTCCAAAGAAGAGGCATATATATATATATATATATATATATATATATATATATATATATATATATATATATATATATATATATATATATATATATATATATAATCAATAAAATTATGGCCTATTTGCTACTCTCGGCAGGGTTATGACATAAAAATAATAATAGCAAATATGATGCACATCATACCCCCAAGCTTAAATATTTGATTGTCCTCAAGCAAATAATATGATGAAATAGAACCCGGACAACAAGAAGTAATTAAACTTTAATTATCTTAAGCTAATGCATTTAGCAAATCAATATGCACTCATCATTCATCATGGGACTATTTAATTGAGTTTGAGAACTATCCAAGATTAGAACAAATGTTCTAGCAAAGATATCAAAGTGATACTATAGTTTTTGACCAAATCAAGTTACACATAAGTGTTGAATTGCACAAAGTGAGCACATAAATCCAACCAAATTTAAAAGGCATCGAGACTAGGTATAACATCCAGAATGAGCATATCAAAGATTCATGCTAAGGTATTTCACTATTTAAGACAATGATACTAATACTTGCATAAAATTCATGAAAAAGTCCACACTTGAGCCATGATACCATTTTTTAAGCAAATTTTTTTTAAACACACACAATGGGCACAAGTGCCACTTATTCCACTTCTTGGGCAAGAATGCCGCTTATTCACACACTCTGACTTCATGTGGGCAAAATGCCACTTATTCAAACGATGTGACATAGTCACTTATTCAACACACTCACACATTGAAGTAAAAATTTTTTCTTTAAGATTAAGCATCGTTAACCGGTTTTCATTAATGCTAAGTAACACGTGTCCCGAGACATGGATACCTAGATAATTCAACCAAGTTATTGGCTCAAGATAGGACTACCCCTTTCACAAACTTTTCATTCAAGCAAAGTATCAAGATCTAAAATAAAGTAATATGCCAAAGCATGAATTCTAAGGTATGATCATTCAAGAGGTGATAACTAAAATCAATTCAATCCTCAGATGGTAGAGATGCATGTATACTTGCAATAAGTCAAATGCTATAGGATCACAATATTTCTAAGCAATCAAGGATAATCATCAAGATTCAATTCTCAATTTAGCTCTATTAAGTAATTTTCAGTTTGTTCATTCTAGAATAACCCATGACAATGATCTTAAATGCCCAAAATGTACATCAAGAACACTATGGCAGCACATAATAATGTTCAGGACAGCAACATATCATCAACAAAAACATAGCATTAAGCATAGGAATGGCTATGAATCATCACAACACATCCATCTACTGTTCTGCTCACATGCTACAGAATCATTCATACACAAAAAGGTTCAACTTTATTATCCACATGCTAAAGAATCATCCATACACAACTAGGTCTTTCCCCCAAGCTTGAATCGAACATTAACCAAAGAGTAGACATTTAGGGGTTAGAAACAGCTCACCGAGTGCAAAAGGTGAATAAAGTAGTCATACATCTTCCCAAGAGCTTCCTGTCATGCTTGGATGATGGTTTAACATGTAACTAAAATAAGAAAAACTAAAGAAAACAGTAAATTGCTCAGGTTGCCTCCTGAGAAGCGCTTGTTTTAGGTCTTTAGCTTGACCACCAAATGATTATCATGGAGGCTCAAAAGAAAGAGGAGGATCAAAGTTAGAACTGATTTGCTCTTCAAATTTGCCCTCATTGAAACAGCATGCCTCGAAATCCACCTGGATCCCAAGGAACATCGACTCGAACCATGTCCGCTCGTAGTCGATGGTACACAAGCGTTATCCTGCAAACAACCTCAAAGATATGGCAAGTATGTGTGATAGGGTTGACACCCTCTAAATCATCAATAGAATATCCAATCGCGTAGGCATATCGATAAAGTACATCATGAGGACTATAAGTGAGATGAGCATAATCAATAATAGAGTATGTCTCGTCAGAGCTAAGGAAATCAAACCTGTAGTGGTCGAGGAAAAGTTTCCATACTACCTGAAGTGTAGGTGAAGTGGAGCGTACGGTAGTAGAAACCTCCATAGGAGCGATGTCAATGAAGGTAGTAGCTAGTGGTAAATCAATAAAAATATACTCCTCGACATTGGAAGCAGCCTCCTCATCATCAAGAATGGATATCTCCATATCGGTCTCAAGAAAAACAGAATATAGGTCAAAGCAGTGAGAGTCTACCACATCAAATCTCTGAGTCTCAAGCTCGTGCTCATCAATACAAGTATCAGAGTCCATATATGGTGAGTCCATGGCATCAGAAGTGACTAACTCTGGCTCGGGTCCATCAATAGAAGGACTATCATCAAAGTAAGGCACCTCTAAGGGGATCGGAAGAGTCTCAGTAGCACTAAATGAAGTAGTGTCCTCCCTAGTAGTATATGATGCTAACATCTCCTTCATCATGGACATATAATCAAATTGAGGGATAGGAGGCGGATGCTAAGGTAAAGGATCGTGCTGATATGACCAATGAGAATTATCCTAATCTCTATACGTAAAACCCTGCAAAGGTGTACTAGAAGAAAATGATGAGATATCAGGGTTGTTGTTTCCATATGACTGACTAGAGTGCTCAGGCCATCCAGGGTAATAAGTGTCAGGGTATGGCCCACTCGGCTGAGCAAAGCTCATCCCGTAACACTCTGGAGTGGACAAATAACCATGCTGGCACTCAGCGGGTGAATGGCCCTGAAAACCACAAGTCTGACATATAGGAACAACTGGATAATGGGCGCCCGATAAAGAACTGTATTGATCGTGCCCGCTATCTAACATAACTCCTTGCTCTAAAGCATAGCATTCTAATTGACGAGACAATAGATTTACCTGTTCTTGAAGAATATCATAAGTAGGGGTGCTCATAAAACCACGAGAATTAAATTTCACAAGTGGTTCATTTCAATTTCTTTGATTTGCAAAAATAAATTTCACAAGTGCTTTGCAAAAATAAATTTTCTGAAATTAATTCAAGCTTCAAATGAATTTTTAGAAATTAACATGATTTAATATAATTAAAATAAACATTAACATAAGCTAGAAATATTTTATTTGAGTTCCTTGTGTCTCAAGGAATTTTATGGTATTTTTGGTGAATTTTTGAGATTTATTTGCTTTTTTCGGAGCTTCCTTTTGATTTTAGAGAATTTCTGCAAAAGAAAAATTCAGAAAAACCTGGAAACCCTAAAAGCTTGGGTTGATTTCCCTGGCCTATTCCCCCTCCGCACTAACCTGGCCCACCAACCTCGCCACACCAACCCTAAACCCCCTTTCCTTTTTGGGCCAGAAAGCCCTCTCAGCCCACTTCCCCACCTCCCCGGTGATCGTGCTAGAGTGCACACCCGCAAGTGAACGGGTTGTCGCCTTGATAGCGGCAAGTGTCGTGTTCTCCACAGGGACTAGATTACCGGTGACATGACACCAAACCAAAGCTAAGTCACACGAACGGGTGAATTAAAAGGAACTAACAGAGCAGCAAATGAAAATTAATGCTAATTAATGTTGTTGGTATTTTCGTTTTACTAAAGGAACTAACAGAGCAGCAAATGAAAATTAATGCTAATTAACAGAACTAAGAAAATATTAAAACATCTAACGGAAATATAAAGTTCTACGGCTACTCAACATTAAGCAAGATAGTAAATCTAAACTAGACGAGGACTGGATAATAACAAACATTGTATCTAAAAGCATTATCACTAGAGAATTCTAAATCTAAGAACTACTAAATAACTACTACGATACCCATGTGAAATCAAGCAATCCTAATAAGACATTTCATAATCTTAACACTGTTATCGCAAAATCCATGCACTCATCCATTGTATCACAAGTTATATAATAAGCATTCAGATATTTTTTTCATAGCACCAACACATGAATTAGCACTAGAATTAAGGTAAAGTAAGCAGTGTAGAGCAAGCCGAACATCCGACATGCAGTTGAAGGAGTAACAACAGTGAGCAGCACACTTCTCTTGGCCGAACAGCAGGGACATCACCAAGGAGAAGAGCAAACAGCAGTCGGCCACACCAGAATAGCAGGGACAGCAGTTAACCCGGTGGACAGCAAGACATCAGACAGCAAGCAGCTACTCGGCAAGGGACTTCAGATCCAGCGCAGGGAAGAGTAGGGACTTCAGTTCCAATCGGCAGCAGGGGGTCTCGGTACTGCAGCTCACGGTAGCAAACAGCACTCGGTACCTGCATCAATTAGCATAACAACACAGCTGTCGGCAGCAGCAAAAATCATAGCGCAGCAGCACATTCAGCAGCTGCTGCAGTCGGTTCAGCAGGGTGGGGCTCTCACGGCAGATCGGCTCGGTTCAGAACGGGAAGAATCAGCAGGGGGGAGCAGGGAACAGCAGCAGTGGAAAGCAGTAGGGGGGCGCTGAAATGGAGTTGGGGGCTGGCGGCTTGGATCTGGGATTTGGAGGTGAGGCGCAGGAGGAGATCTAGTGGAGAGGCGGCTTTGCGAGGAGAGTGCAGAAGGAAGTTTCGGCTAGGGATAAAGGGGAGAGGAAGGGTGGCGACCTGGGATTGGAAGAGAGGAGCAGGGATTGGGGAAGAAGGATGAGAGGGGGGGGAGGGTGGAAGGGGATAGCACAGGAGGTTGGAGATGGGTGGCTTAGGAGCAAGAAGTTTCGGCCAGGGGGATGAGAAGGAAATGGTGGGTGTGGCGCCTGGTGGAGGAGAAGGTGGAAAGAAGGCTGTGGGGGAGAAAGAAGAAGAAGAGGATTGGGGAAGGAGAGGGAGAGAGAAAGAATGGGTGCTGGTTAGTGGAAGAAGAGGATGGAGGGAGGAATAAAGCTGGCCACTGGGTCGTGCCGGACCGGCACGGCACGGGTTCGTGCTTGGCACGGCCCGTTTAGGTAACGCCCGTTAAGGCCCGTGTAATAAACGGCCAGTGCGTCTTGCCCGCGGCGCATGAGCAAGCCTGAGCACGGTCGAAGTCGTGCGTGTGTCGGCGAACGCAGTTAAGGTTAAGCGGCGTCTTGCCGAATAGCCCGTTAGCTTAAAAAAACAGAAAAATAAGAAAAATTGTAGAAAAATAAGAAAAATTGTAAAAATTTAGAAAAATTCAAAAAATCAAAAAATATAGAAATTTATAGACATTGCTAATCATAAAATAAATATTTGCAATGACATAATGAGCTTTATTAACTTATTAAATTACATGGGATGGTGCCTCATTAAAAACTTTACCAAGTAAAAACTCAATTTGAGAAAACCTTGGTAAAGAAAAAGAGTACAACCTATAAAGCTCATTATCGACTATATGTGAAGAAAAATATTGAAAATCCTATTCATTGCTATCTAAATACAAATTCTCAAAAGATTCTTCTAAATCTTTATTTTTCGCAGATGTTGGAGTCTTGATTCACTTGTTCCCGCCTTTGACTGGTCATAAGTACTTCGACCATCTCGTTGGGATGACTTGTTCGTCGCTCCTCGATTATTCTTCCGGAAAGACTGAATGCTGACTCCGAGGAGACTGTAGAGACAGGAACAGTCAACACATCCCGCGCTAATGTGAATAGCACTGGATATGACACCTTTTGGGCTTGCTACCATGAGAGGATGTTCAACTCCTGCTCGAAACTGACGCTATCACTGTTGAGATAGCTTGATAGGTCTCCAGTGCTTTGTCGCCTTCCTCCTCCTAACTGATGTGTACCTGCACGAGAACTAGACGAAGAATCAAAAATCTTACCCCATTGCATAGCCCCCCTAGAGGTGCTAGGGACTACCGGGGGTCTTTCCAAACGCACAGATCCAAACTTATTTTCATATTTATCATATACCTCATATAATTTATTATTAACTAATGTAAAGTATGAAGAATAGTCTAAATCGGTAGCCTCACTTAAAATTTGTAAAACATTCATAAATCCTTGAAGTTTGGCCCTAGGATCCAAAATAAAAGCGAATGCATATAAAATAGGAATTTCTCTCCAATATTTTAAAAACTTAATTTTCATGGCACCTACAAAGATCCCGTAGTATATGATCATGTTCAAAAGCCTTTAGGTGAGTTGCAATTTCAACAATATTATGAACAATTATAGGAGAAGTAGGGTAATATACTCCAGAAAGGCAAAGTGTAGCTTTATGAAAAATTTCTAAAAAGGAAAATATTTTTTCAAAGAACAACCCAATCGTTTTCAGAAGTTCGTGGTCTCTAACTTGGTTCTCTTGGAGGAGCTACGAGATTGATGGCTTTGGGTGTGAAGGAAAACAGATAAGGTGCTCCTATATGGCAATATATGTTTAAGCATAAGATAAGTAGAGTTCCATCTAATGGCATGTCTAAAGCAAATTTTCTAGGACGAACATTCATTGCTACGCAAAAACTCTTATATGCGGCTATTCGTTGGTTTGAACAATTAATAAATGAAATAGCATCTCTAAAAGAATCAATACAAGCATTTAATCTTTTTAAACCGGATTTAACAATAAGATTAATAATATGACAAGCACAACGTTGATGCAATAAGAAAGAGTGTGCATAAGAATTAAACACAGGAGTAAGAATTTCCATAGCTTTAGTGTTTGCAGCTGCATTATCTAAAGTTATAGAAAAAATTTTATCTGTGAGACCAAAATCTTCTACAACTTTAATAATACTTTCTGCAATATTTTCAGCACTATGTGAAACATTAATTAATTTAAATCCTATAATTCTTTTTTCCATTACCCAGTCATCATTAATATAATGAGCAACAACACTAATATTATCCTCTCTAGCTCTACCACTCCATATATCAGAAGTCAAAGCAATAGAGAATGTACAAGTATGAAACATTTCTTTCATTTTATCACGACAATTGTTATAATATTTAATTAAATCTCTAGTTGTTGTTTGCCTAGATACAGTATTAAATCGAGGGTTATGAGCAGTCCTAATATATTTTTGAAAAGCATCAGACTCACCAAAATTTAAAGGTAAATCTTGAGAAGTAATTAATCTACAAAGAGATTCCCGAGCTACCTCTAGGTTGTACTCCCACGTACGTACCGAGCCGTCGTGGTTATATTGCGCTTGTGTCGCGCGATTTGTATTCCTTGCTTTTTCTTGCAACTTGCAGCATGTCGTTGTAGATGACCCGTCCCACTGAAGATTTTGCAGTCAATTCATTACCACAAATTTTACAAACAAGATACCTCACCAAGTCCCATCATCCTCGGTCTTGAACTTCTTGTCGAAATCATTCCAAACTGTTGATGTACTAGCTCTTGATCTTTTTGCACCCGTGCTTTGAGTCGTGGATGCACTTGTTGAGCCAGCAGAAGATAGATTGATTGGACCCTGCGCTCCCGGGGCCATCGTTTCTTCGGCATCTTCAGATGGATATGCTTGTGGAAACGGTTGCATATCCTCCGCTGAGAGGCCGAATTCGGAGAGTTCAAAATCGTAGTTCTCCATTAAATCAATCAGAAATTAAAATAGTAAAGAATGATTAACTTCCTATTAAACCAACAAATAATAGCAAAAAATTAAACTAATAAATAATACCCAAAAATTAAAATAAGACAGAATTATTACCTCCTTTGCAGCTCTCACAAAAAATCTAAAGATTTTTGAATTTTCGGAATTTTTCCCAAATTTTCACCAAATTTGTGCAAGCACTTTCGGAATTTTCACAGCTAAACCGAGAGAGGAGAGTGAGATTTGAGGTGTGGAGAATGGAGGCCGAATGCCCACCTATTTATAGAAAAAATTTCAGATTTTTTTCAAATTTTTTGCTATTTTTCTCGAATTTTTTTACCCCCAACGGTTAGAAAAACGGCTATTTTTCGAAATTGTGGGCGGGCGTGCCGCGCGGGCCGGCACGCCCGCCCGCGTTAGAGCCGCGGCGTGCCGTGCGTCGTCTTGGGTCGGCCCGATTGCTAAACGGCCGCGTCGCGTCGGCCCGCCGCCGCCGCACTCGGCCAGCACGCGCCGGCCCGGCGTGCGTCACGGCGGCCCGCCCGATTAGCAATCGTGCGTGCCATTTCGGCCGGTCTCGATGACGGGCAGCGGTGCGGCCGTGTAGGCCCAGCCCATTTGGACAGGTTTGGGGAGGAAGAAGAGGAAGTGGCTGCCTCCCTTTGGAGGAGATGGAGACTTTGGGGGTTTTGTGGCGGCTGTGAGGGAAACCCTAGAGATGTTTTGTATCTAGGCTTTTGGCTTCTTCAGATTTTCAAACCCTAGCTCCATTTAATGTATTGATCTTCTGTTCATTTTGTACCTCGTCGCGCCGACCTGCAATAAAATCACAAAACACGTAAACAGTCCAAAGAAGAGGCAAATATATATATATATATATATATATATATATATAATATATATAATCAATAAAATTATGGCCTATTTGCTACTCTCGGCAGGGTTATGACATAAAAAAATAATAGCAAATATGATACACATCACCTAGCCCATCTTCCCCCCTCCCTCGTTTTTCCACTCAGCCCACCGCCGCCACGTGGCTGTAATCCCCGTCGCCACTCGCGCCCCGCACACAAGCCGCGTCGTCCACCTTTTATCCCCTCCTCCACCCACTGCCAGTGGGACCCCCGCGCCAGCCAGGCCGTCTCCTACTCGCTTGTATGCTTAGCCTTGCTTAACTTACGATTGGGTTATCATCACATGTGAATTATTAAATTTGACTTAATGAGATATGAAACCGTGGTTGGTGCCACATTTATTAAAATTTGTGCCATGATATTGGTGTGTCATTAGCATGGTTATACAAACTTGGTTTTGCACTCGGGCGAGTGATCGTGCAGTAAAGGAGGAAGTGCAGGTTCACTTTGTGAGATATGGTAGCCTCGCTCAGGTAGAATTAAGGACTTAACTTTGTGCGCCATTGATCTGAGCTTTATTGTGCAAACCACATGTCTTGTATGGGATAGATCTGACTGATTAATTTGGGATGTTTCAACTTTAATCTTGCCATTGAGATGAACATGGTTGCTGATTTCCATGTGGCGCAAGGGGGGTGTGATGTGAAACCCTAACGGGCAGGATTAGGTTGGAATTGAACTTTGTAAAGGTCTTGTTGTGATTTCCTGAGATCGAGGCTAATCATATCGTGTGGGTACAGTTGTGCAACCTCTACAAAGTGTAAAATTATTCGAATAGCCACGTCCTCGGTCATGGACAATGCTCGGTGATTTCACACGAGGGGTAGTGATTTCATTTAAACTTGTGGTTCACAGTTTGGAAGTGAACAGGTAGTTCACTGTGGGTTTAGCTTGTGGATGGGATGTTCACAAGTGGTTCATTTCAATTCCTTTGATTACTTATTATTATTATTTTTTATTTAAATTCCGCTTTCAATCTATTATTTGTATATATTTTTCAATATCATTTTATGCAAATTAACCTTTCAGTCATTCATTGGTAAGTCTTGCATACTATATTACATTTATTTTTACAAATGACTTGGTGAGTATCAATGTACTCACGGCTTTACGCCTATATTGCTCAGTTGAGGAGGAGGGGTATTATCAGCAGGAGGTTACAAAAGGAGAGTACTTCGATGACTTCACGGATTAGGCTTCGTTTTCCACTCGATTGGCCGCTACGCTTTATTTTGGATTTCTGCTGCTAGATTTAAAGCCCTTCCGGCTCTATATTGTAAGCTTGGTCATAAGGTCATACCTTTGAGATTTATTGATATTTGAGTTTTCCCTTTTATTTAGCATGTGTATGGTATGATTACATTTATGTTTGACTGTGTGCACTAGCGTGATCCTGGACTAGTGCAGTTTACACAGAGAGTTCGAATTTGCATATTCGGGTCTCGACACATAGGCTGTGAGAATCGTACTGTTGAGGATCCTGACAGATTCAGGGTTTGTCCATTCGACAATAAAATATGCTAAGATCTGAGATTTAATGACCGTTCGAGAAATGAAATAGAGGTCGAACTCCCCAAGTTCCACCAACCATTTTTGCCATGCGTTCCGCTGTTTCCCTACCTTAGAGGACCACTCCTAAGGGAAACTCAGATGGCACAATAATTTTATGCGCTTGAAAATAATGCTTTAGTTTCCTCAAAAATATGAGGAGGGCATATAATAGCATTTGGACCTGCGGGTAATGCTCCTTAGGCCCATGTAAAACTTCGCTTATATAATACACAGGTCGCTGAACATTTTCACTTTCCGTAATGAGTACATCACTTACTACCTGTGGCGTGGTGGAAAGATATACGAGTAGCATTTCGCTTGATTTCGGAGAAACCAGAATAGGAGCACTCGTAAGATATCTCTTGATATCCTCGAAGGCATCATTAACCTCTTTCGACACGTTCCGCAATGAGTACAGCACTTACTGCTTGTGGCGTGGTGGAAAGATATATGAGTAGCATTTCGCTTGATTTGGGAAAAACCAGAATAGGAACACTCGTAAGATATCTCTTGATATCCTCGAAGGCATCATTAGCCTCTTTCGAGCACTTAAAACCTTCATATTTCTTGAGAAGTTTAAAGAAAAGAAGTCCTTTCTCACCCAGGCGTGCGATGAAACGATTTAGAGTCATCGTGTAGCCAGTGAGTTTTTGAACTTCATTCTTCGTTGTCGAAGGGCGCAGCTAGTGAGTTTTTGAACTTCATTCTTCGTTGCGCCGAAACGAGGAATTCAAGTAACTTTTCTGAAGAAACTCCAAACACATATTTATCGGGATTAATTTTCAAGTGGTGTTTCCTGATGTTATTGAAAGTCTCCTACAGGTCTGAAATGTGATTAAGTTGTTTGATACTCTTCACAACTATATTTATTTTAATTGGCCCATTCCATTCTTCGTCCTCCGATTGGGGATTTGCGGGGATAGAGATCCAGGGGCTAGCCAAATAGTGATTGCAAGAGAGGTGGAGAGAGATGGGTTACATTGGGCATCATGGCGTGGTGACGCTGCAGTAGGACAAACACAGCGGCACCGACCGCTCCCTCGTCGCCAAGTACATCCTCTTGCCCTTGTGCTCGTGATTCGTCAACATCTTCCCGCTCTAGTTCCCGTACGCACACATCAAGGGAGAGCCAATCGGTTTACTTTTATGCAAAAATATGCGTTCCATGTATTGTTGCCAAAACAAGATGAGGAGATCAAATCTGAAATTGTTGTTAGGCAAAAGGAGGTTGTGAAGAATACCTCAAAATCGAGAACGATTTCGCTTAAAGGGAAGGGGATGATGTGGTACCAAAAACCGCTCAACTTTAGTTTGTGTTTCCAACATACAAACCGAAGGTATATCTCGCTGTGCTACTGTTTTGAGAAAAGATAAGGAGGAATTTGCTTTGGCTGAGAGGGAAGCCGGCCAAGAGAGAAGGAAGGCAAGCATGGCGCATGAACTACGTGAGTGCATGCAAGTGAATGCGGCTCGGGCGCATGGAGGCGAGTGGCGCGTGGCGTCTTGGGCGCTTGGAGGCGAGCTGCGTTTGGGCAGTGGAGCGCATGGGAGAGGGCCGGTTCCATCCGCATGGAGGCTGTGTGGGACGTGTGAGCGCTGCGTGCGTGTAACACCTAGATGTCGTGAGTGCATGGCAAACCATGGAAGCCATGAGGATCAAGAAAGAGCAAGCTGGAAAAGGAATTCCGAGCTAGGAAATCTTTCTTGTGAAGAAAGAAAGGAGGTTGTCGTCCAGCTATTGGATTCGGATCCATGTGTTCTCAGCGTGAAGAATGCGAGTGGAATTTGCTCTTCTTGCCGTGTGAAGCCAGGAGACCGAGCCAACTGTGCGTATCAAGAAAGAGGGGCACGTGTGAATGAGCCGGAGAGGGATTGGGAACGAGCCAGAGAAGAGCCAGGAAGAGAGTCCGAACCGGATAGAAGAATAGTATGCGCCGGAGGGAGAAGGGAAGTCTGAGATTGATTCCAAGCCGAAAATAACGCAGGATACAACTTCTCAAACAATTTCCGTTTGGATTGGAACCATAGCAATCCGAGTTTCTATTTAGGAAGATTAGATTGTTGCTTCTTTTAAGTGTTTCCTTTTTCCTTTAGATGAGTCCGAGTCCCACTTGTTTCGATCTTTAGGAATTTGTGTCGTGTTCGGTTTAGGAGGTTTGAATTTGAGAAGGGCTTAGCCCATTGCTTGTGTGCGTGATATAAGACCAAGGGCCGAACAGATGTGGAGGTCTTAGATTAGTTATGTTTATGCATTGAGAAATGTACAGAAAAATCATAATGTTTATGGCACAAACCTGTGTGCTTATTCTTGCATGAGGTTTTCCTAGCTACAGGTTGAGAGAAGCGCAGGTCAAGAGTATGGCTCTTGAAATTGCCCTCGGAATCTACATGATTCGGTCTTCCAATTCGTGCTCCTCTTTTGGTGCTCGGGCTACACGGAGTTAAATCTTTCTAATAGATTGATTTAATGCCGCAAAGCTACCATCGATTGTTGATGTTCTTATTTGGCCGAAAGCTAAAGAGGAGCTAGAGAGTTCAGGGCTGCCGATTTAGAGATATTTGAGGATTTTCTCATCTTTGTTTGGCAACAGCTCATTTGCTCTATAGCTGAGTTGAATTGAGGATTTGTCCTATCTTTCAATTTTTAGTTGGCAACAGCTCATTTGCTCTATAGCTTATTTTGTATTTACACAAGGCTAAATACTCATATGAAGTGAATATAGCCCCCGAGTAGTGACAGACTCAGGATTTTACCAAAGAGTATGTTGCACCAAAATTTTCATATGCAATGGACGAATGGCGGGTCAGGCCTGAAAAGCAGGCCCATCAGGCGGCATGGTGCGACATATCGTGCCGTGCTTGGGCCGGCCTGGCTCGACGAGCACGGCCAGCATGGCTCCCCCTCCCGCATCCCCCCGCCCCTGCCCTCCCATCAACTCACAATTCCCCACCCCACATTCCCACAAGCACAGTCACACAGAGGCAGCGGCGGGGGGAGGGGGGCGGCGAGGGGAGGGGGAGGAGGGGAGGCCGGGAGGGGGAGGGGGGCGGCGGGGGGAGGGGATGGGGAGGGGGGGGGGGCGGGGGGAGGGGATGGGGAGGAGGGCGGCGGGGGGGGGGGATCTATGGAGAGGGACGAGGCGGCGGCGGGGGGACGGGGAGGGGGAGGAGGGGGACGGCGGGGCGAGGCCGGGAGGCGGCGGGGCGGATCTACGGAGGGGAAGGAGGAGGCGGATCTTCTGGGCCCTAGGTATGCCGTGGCCCACCAGGTATACCCTGTGGGTCCGTCCCTACCCCTGAGGGAAATTGATGAGGATGGCATGACCAACTCCACCGCGTGGCGCCGCCTCCATCCTCTCGTCGCCGCCGGAGATCACCGACTCCTCCACGTCGCCCACATCCCTCTCCTCCTCATGGCCCGAGGCCACTGCCCCTCCACCGTGCGGTGCATCGGATCGGCCCTCCACCACGTGGCGCCGCCTCCATCCCCTCACTGCTCGAGACTGTTGGCCAGATCTGAGGCACTTGCCCAATAGATTCCAAGAATCCGATAACGAACTCGACAGAGAGTTCTCAGAGAAAAGTTGAAGCCTTTTTTCTTCTCCTTCCTCATCCATCCACCATTGCCAAACTGCAAACTAAGCATGTCTTCTTGGCCGTAATCCGATCAGTAGTTTCAGTTGTTCTTTCTTGATCTGATTTTAGTACTGTACACTGGATGATTCCTGATGCATATGAGATAATGGGATGGGTGTAAATTCTTGATCCTTACCTGCGATCCAGTTCCTATGACCGAGCTTGGGGCTGCCTCCCTGTCCTCCCCCCACAAGCCGCCTTCGTCTAGCTCAGCTTCGGCTCCTCCACTGTATTCATGCTAAAACATGATGTATTGTAAATGATATGTTTGTGCACTCTTTTAGCTGACCAGATGAATATGTCTACAACTCTTGGCTTCAATTTTTACTAGCTGTTTACACAAAATGCTTGTTTCCAACTATTGAAATAGCTTTATTTAGCACTTACAGCATGTAGTTCAGCCCATTATGGTTCATTCGTGCTTATTCAGCACCTTGCTTGATGACTTCTTTTACTTAACTCTGCACCTTGGTTGTCGAGTTGTTTTACTTGCTTATATTTTGTACTATATGAATTGAGTTTTTTCTCATCTGTTGCAGAAAAGCGAGGCAATAACAAGCATCCAGATCACAAGGAGAAAACAAGAC
The DNA here is from genome assembly GCA_036346265.1 of Melocanna baccifera. Classification (NCBI taxonomy): domain Eukaryota; kingdom Viridiplantae; phylum Streptophyta; class Magnoliopsida; order Poales; family Poaceae; genus Melocanna; species Melocanna baccifera. The sequence goes on along the minus strand of CM070682.1, from coordinate 23,286,984 downwards.
TTGCTTAATGCCAATCCCTGTGTAACTGGGTGGTCGTTTCTCTGTTCCACCCTGCTTTGCATTTTGAGTTTGCATCAGACCTGTACAACATGCAGCACAAGTCCTCGTAGTTTTGCTTCCCAAGATATTTATGCTCTCGAAAGGAGAATAATCTATTCCTGCAGATAGTAGCTGTTGTATGAATGTTTCTGCTTAGCTTCCTGGGACATGATTCCCCGGTTGTTTTCATTGTCAGGCTTAGCCAATATGATGCGTGTTGTGTTCTTCCCTAGTTGTCTTTTGACAATTGACACCGCTTGTTTCTGTCTGCTGCTGTGTCTTACATTTCTCATACTTGGGGGTTGGGGCAACAGAGAAGGCTCGTAGCCTTAGCTTACTTCTCAACAGTCAAGTCTATTGCCAGCAAGAACACCAAACTCTGGATGTAGGTCCACGTTGCCATCGTTGGCGGCCAAAAAGCAGCAGAACACGCCGTCCTCATCGATTTCCCTCGAGAGCACTATGGTAATTTCACCTGAGTATTTAGCTTTGCATAAATATAAAATAAACTGAAAATCTAAAAAAGGCAAATTATCAAATAAAAATTAAAAGATGGATCAAATCCTCAATTTAACTCAGTTATAGGGTAAATAAGTTGTTGCATAGGGGCAAATCCTCAACAATCCCGCCGCTTTAGGGTTGTGCAATTCAGCGGCGGAGCGGAGAAGGGAAGTGGCGCAGACAGCAGCAGTCTGCTCGGTGCTGAGTGGGTTCTGAGCAAGCGAGCAAAATTCTATCGAGGTATATCTGCTCAAGACTAGCAAGGCCCGGTCCCAAAAGTCTGCCCATTTCTGATCTCCCCACGGACACAGGACGCGTGAGATGGATTCCGACGAGGGCCGCGGGCGAGGCGGTGGTTGCCATCTTCCCGAGGAGCTCGTCGTGGAGATCCTCCGCCGCCTCCCCTACAGATCGCTATGTCGCTTCAGGTGCGTCTCCAGGTCCTGGCGCGACCTCTCCTCCCACCCCGACCACCGCAGGAAGCTGCCCCAGGACCTCGCGGGCCTCCTCTACACCAACCACTCCCCCAGTTACCTTCATGGCGACTTCTCTGTCCGCTTCGCCCCGGCCAGTACGTCCCCATTTCCCGGCCTCGGATACCTGCCCTGTGGCGCCCGCGCAATGCCCCTCGACTGCTGCGACGGCCTCCTCCTCTGCCGCGCCGGCGGAGGCGGCGTTTGCTGCTACGTCTGCAACCCGGCCACTGGCACGTGGGCCCCTCTCCCGGAACCCGCGTCTGGCTTCCAGTCGCTGGTCCTCGCCGCCTTCCAGCCCCACGGCGCCTCGCCCCGCTTCCATGTGCTCAACTTTGCAAGAACCGAACCTGTGCAAAGTGTTTTCCTTGATGTCGATTTCGAAGAATCCGGTTCTGGCACGCTCTCAGACAGCGACGGCGACGGAGACGGCGAATTGTTGGACTTGTATGAGGAGAGCAAGTTGTATGTCCAAGGCCTTGAGGTATTCTCGTCGGAGACTGGCAAGTGGGCGGCGATCAACGTTGGCTGGGAGTCCCGTGTCAGGCTGGTTGAAGGAATGGGATCCATTTTCTTGAATGGCTATGTTCATTTGCTTACTTACGAAAAGAAGGTTCTTGCTGTCGAGCCGGTGGGCCAGGCGCGCCGTCTGATTCCCCTGCCAGGATCTAACTGGTTTGGGTTGGTCGGATGTCTCGGGCAGTCTCAGGGATGCCTGCATTACGCCGTGCAAGAAGACTGCAGCGGTGTCTTGATGCAGGTTTGGGTTCTGAAGGATTTTGACAAGGGAGAGTGGATGCTGAAGCACCGTTTCGAGATTGAAGTGGCTCCACAAACAAGGTTGCTTTTTGATTATGCCGGTAATGCATTTTGCTCTGAAATTTTCTATGTAGTTGTATTTCACCCAGAGAGGGATATTGTTTTCCTGCCTGTGGAAGGATATAAGCTGCTCTCCTACAATTTGATAAACGCTGAAGTGAAGGAGATTTGCAAACTGGAACCAGAAACAAGGCCAAGGTTTCTGGTTTATGTGCCCTCATATATAGATGTTATCCAATCATGATGTTCATGTAATAGATTGACAGATTCATTCTGAGGAACATTTAACTAAAAACATGGCAATGATGATGTACCTTTTCTGTTTTAATATGTGATATTATCATCTCTATTGTCTTATACCATGTTAATCTAAGTATTCATTTAGTGTGTTTAACTTGGATAACATTTGCTGCCTACTGTTCATTTTTTACCTTTATCAGTTGTTGCACTTTTTCTTTGGCTAAATCTGATTGATAAAGTTAAACAAATATTGTGGATTTTCTCTTTATATTGGTTACCTTTTCAAATATCATCTCACTAACTTGCCTAGCAATGAAAAAAAGAGAATTGCTCAATGACTTCAGTCAACACAATGTAGGTGATTTTTGACCAAAATAAAGCAGCTGATCTGATCCTTTCGTTTAGGTGCTTCATGCTCGAGACAGGCTTAACTGAAGTCTATTTGATACATGCATGCCTATGATTGTTTTTTTTTTTCACTTGTTCAACTTGATATGTGGCTAGCAAATTCTTGATCAAATGGATATTAGAGTAGTGCTTCTATGCTTTCCCACAAACTAAATTGCACAAACCTGGAAGCAGTATTTTTAGTAGTGGAGTAGTGGGTGGTGGTAAATCAGATCCTCAATATGCTGTCATATTTGTGTGTTCACTTTTCAGGAGAGCACTGAAGCACCTCCCTCAATATTACCATCATTATTGGCAAGGCATTTCTTACCATATGTCCATATGGTGAGTCTATTGACTCAATGGTTACTGGTTAACATTTTGAATTAATAAGGATCAATGTTCTTTGTTGAGGAAGAAAGCACCGTGTCCTTATTGCTCATGCTACCATGTTCAAGCTTCAGGTGATGACTGGACATTTGTAGTGATGATCTCCTTTCGTGCTTGTTTTTATAATAAAAGCAAAATCTGCATTAGTTTCTGTGTTCTTCACTGTGAGTTAGCTATTTCATCAGAAAGTCTAAAGAAATATTGTCAAATAATCACTACTCCTGAAATCTGGCATAATAAAAGGAAAATATGCCTTAGTTTCTGTGTTCTTTACTGTGAGTTAGCTATCTCATCAGAAAGTCCAAAGAAATAATGTCAAATAATTGTTACTCCTGAAATCTGGCAAGTCTAGTTGCCTGCAGCCTGGCCACCTTACATTCAAGTCTGGAGTACATACTGCCAATGCAAGAAAAGTTCTGAGTTAATAACTGTCACTTTGGAATGGTGCTTCTGTCTGCATGCATGACCAATATTTTGTTTCAGATTATAGAGTACAGCATTGATTTGATCAACCAATCAGCTGCACGAGTGAGAGTCTTAATGAATCAAGCTAGTAGTCCAACTATGTCTGTTTCTGAATGTACTGTAGCCAAGGTGGGGTTTATCATGAAGAACTTTCGGCGCATCCTTATGGTCCTTTGACTCTTTGAGCAGTATATAAAAATGTCAAAATAAGGCGTGATCTATCATAGATGATTCATCCAATATCTGCATCTTATTTGTCAATTTCACATCAGTGATCTTTTCAAGTGTTCTTCTCTGTTATGTACAATAACCAAGAAGGCTGCTTGATACGCCACTCCAGTGTCGGTTTGCCACATTCACCTGTTTGTATGTAACACAATGCTATCGATTCTATACATTTCTATATATCCATGAGAGAACTGGACACACAGTGTGTGCTTGAAAATGTATGTGGCAAACTAGCAATTGATATTTTGTTAAGAAATACTACGATACTTGCTCAGAAAATAAGAAATTCTAATATTTGCACAAATTGCTTCACCATAAACATTTGCAAGAAATATTGGTCATGCTTGTTGTGCACTGTATGTTTCTTTGTGTAATAATTGAAACCTGAATCTGATAAATGTAATATGCATAACAACGATAACTGGTATTGAGTTCATGTAAAAGAATTTGTGGTTGTTGATTGTATTTTACCTGATTATTGGTGAAGCCATCATCACTGTTGGTACCCCAATCTATGCATTGATGGCAAGGTTATTTGTTAGAAAGATCCTATGTTATATATATATATATATATATATATATATATATATATATATATATATATATATATATATATATACACACACACACACACACACACATACACACATATATATATATACACACACATATATATATATACACACACATATATATATATACACACATATATATATATATATACACACACACACACATATATATATATATATATATATATATATATATATTATTTATGACATTCGTTTATGTGAAATTAGATAAATCAGATTGCCGTACCAGCTTCAGAGTTGATACTCAAGGACAAATCAGGCAACTTTTAGCCTTGGTATTAACAAAAGGTACATTGACAACGTTGGTTTGTTATTATGAATCTCTCCCCCACCCCACCCCACTCCAGCATGCAGTTGTGTGGTTGCTTGGAATTTTCCAGCTTTTTAATTGTTCTCTACTTCTGCTGGCATGCTGGCATGTTGTGTTCATGTTCATTGTTGAGCGTTGGTTTGTTCTTTTTGCTGTGGCTGATGGTTTTTTGGCTGTTTACGACAGAGATTGCGGAAAGAGAGATACTTGCTTGTGATTTTTGATGGTACAGATATTAGTTTTTTAACGTGTACTACAATTAACTTGTAAACTCTATCTTAAAAAAATACTTCATTTAAAAGTTAATTACTGTAGCAAAAGCTAAAAGCGGTTTTTAGAAGCCGTAAAGACATGCCCTTATAATAGCGCATGGTTGAATCACTACTTCCTTTGGACTTTTTCCACATATTTGAATTATTGCATATTTGCATTGTTGCCAGATGAAAACGTTATTAGCTCTAGCACACCTTGGCTCTGCGGACTAATATGTTCATCTAACTTTTGGTTTTCCCTAGGAAGTATTGTTCCATGCACCTTCTTAAAATTAGGCCAATCTACCTTTTTTCTTCGTTATGTTTTTGTTACTAATTCTAATTTCCTTGAGATTGGTTTTCGATACACTCAGGGGTGGATGCACGTGGGAGCAAGGGGTTACAATTGTACTCCTAAAATATTTTGGAAAACAGTTAGTGTTCTGACACAATGCTAGTTTTACCTAGTTGGTCATTGAGCTTTCCTCTCAAACAGCAGGTAATCCAGCCACCCTCATATTTTTCTCTCTCTTTTGCAGTTTTCTTGGTGTAAAAAGTATTAGCGCTTTCTTTTCTACTTATGAGTTGGTTTATGGTTTGTGTTACAGTAACTAGCTTTTAAACAGCTTATTTTTTAAGATGGGATCAACAGAAAGATTACAGTAAAAAATGTACTGAGTTCAGCTATATCAGCCAAATTTGCATGCAATTATTTTCCTTTATATACTGCCTCTTACGAATAGTTAGAATTCAAAATTTTAAACTATAAGCTACAACCTAAAAGAACTCACCAATTATATTTACTAGAAGTTGAATAGCTTGTGCAATCTTTTTTTCGTCAATTTTGCATTTTCCACTATATTTCAAAAACTTGTTAAGACCATTAAAATTAATTTGAATTTTTCAAACATATTGTTGACTCCCAACAAGATTGACTAAGGCCTAACAAACCCTACTAATTTGATCTCTAAGCAAACATGACGGGAAAGTATACTATTGGAACTTATCTCTAAACCTGATCATGTGCGGCTGTTGATGACGATGCCGCGCGCTGCCTAGGCCTACGGGTGTAGTATTGACCCCACATGACATGATATCAACATCAATGTATGGAGTAGATGCTACAGCTACTAAACGATACACCCAATACTGTTCAGATTTCAGGCACCAGATAGGGTAGCCTTCCTAGGCTTCGTCGTCTCAACTCCTCCTTTTCTTACAGATGCTCACAGGTGTAACAAACTAACTGTAAACAAGAGCATGCACGAACTGTGCCGGAAAGAGGAATCAATGCTGTGGCAGCAGGCCACAACTTTATGCTTTCTAATAGCTTGAGAAGATGGTACCTGACTTCTGGTAGGGTTCTGAACAAAATCTCCAGTAGGCTCATTGGTCATCATGGAACATTCTAATCCAATACATAAAGGGCCTATTTACTGATGGCTGCGACTGATGGCTTTTTGGCTATTTGCGATAGAGATTGCGGAAAGAGAGATACTCGCGTGCGATTTTTGATGGTACAGATATTAGTTTTTTAACGTGTACTAGAATTAACTTGTAGACCCTATCTTAAAAAAAATACTCCGTTTAAAAGTTAGTTATTGTAGCAAAAGCCAAAAACGACTTTTAGAAGCCGCAAAGAACATGGCCAAACTCTCTATGCTCCAAAATAATGGTAATTGGAGCAGCTTGGAGAGGTTTACTTTTAGGGGGTGTTCAGAATGAGGACGGCTTATGGCTTTTTTCTGTAGCTAACTTATTTTTTATCGTAGCTAAGTTGACTTATTTAATATAATTAAAATTTAAAAAAATTTAAAAATAGAAAAAATATGTTAGCCTATTTCGGACAATGCAAAGGATACAGGAAAAAAAGAACAAACCAAAAATAAAAAAATAGTGTACATTAATTACACTTCTAGGATCAGGTGCGCTTCTTGGCTTCTTAGAGCAGTCCCAATGCTTGAAACTATGACTAGTTTCTAATCTTCTAAGGCACTATGATACAAACTACAGTTTCTAATCCATGGTTTCTTCGTGTGGGACCAGATCGAATCGTGACCAATCATTTTCATTCCCTTCCTGCACATGCATTGGCTGTTTCTTCTAAGACACTATGATAAGAAACCGAGTTCGCTGCAGCGCATCTTTTGCTAGTTTCCTCGGCTTTGGACCTTGTGAAGAAATAGTTTCCTCATGAAGAAACCGTTTCCTTATCTCTCCTCTTTAATTATTATGCCATATCACCAAAATGCTTACATGACAAGCCTAATTAATGTAAAAAACTATAGCATTGGGACTGCCCTTAGGGAATGTTGAATCCCATTTATTCTAAGAAGCTGTAGACTCTAGCATATTCTTGGATACGTTAATTACTGAAGAAAGCTAAGCTCTCCTTACCAGAGTCCAAGAAGAAAATGATTTAAGTCTAGGATTTGGACAGAGTAGGTTTCTTCTTGACACTTAGGCAGCGATCAGAATGGAGACGGAAACACTGTTGAGCGACCGAAACACTGTAGCAGCGACGAAAACACTGTAGCACTTTTGTCACGTAGTGAATTTTTTTTTTGTTTTTTTGGTTTTTTTGCGTTTCGTTTTTTTCTCATATTTTTTTGCATTGTCCGCACTAGACTAGCGAGCCGTTTTTATTTTTACATTTTTTAAAATTTAATTATGCCTAACATGCCATTCAGCTACAGTGTTTTTTCAGCCAGCTACAATGTTTTTTCAGGAAAAGCCATCGCTATTCCGATCACCCCCTTAATACGACCAATCTTAGGTAACCTTGTTAAGTTGTTACCGACAAACATGCAACTTAATTTAACAGACATATTGCTTCCTTCCCATGCATTTGAGTGTACTGTTGGTTCACCTAATTGTTCTTACATTTTATTGTGCATCTATTCTTGCAGTACTTTGGTCTTCATTAGATAAACTGATAAAGGTTGTCAAACCAAGTTCTTGAGGGATATTTCTTTTATGGCTCTTTGTTGACCTGCATTGGATTAAAACTTGCTGAATCTAATTCAAGTTGAAACCTACTGCTTATGATTACATTCCAACCCGCTCATTTTGGCTTAAAGTCAGTTTATGCTTCTGATTTCTTCTTTTTTTTTCACTATTCAGTAATTTCGTCTTTTTCTATTTTTTTAGATTTTTTGGGCTTTTTGCCTTTTCTTTTTTTCTTGTATTCTTTTGCATTGTCCGTGATAGGCTAACATATTTTTCTATCTTTAATTTTTTTAAATTTAATCATGCCAAATAAGCCAACTCAGCTACAGTAAAAAATAAGTCATCTACAGTAAAAAAAATCATAAACCAACGCTATTCCGAACGCCCCTTAACCTACTCGCCATCTTGCCACCTTTATGGTCCAGTCTGTACATATAAAGTAATAACCCTTTGTAAGTTGTAATTGTTAATTTTAGAGAGGAGATATACTTTTGTTATTTACAAATGTGCATTATATTAATTATGAGTGTAACACCCCTATTTAACAAAAACTCATAATATCACCTAAACTACAATAGCCACTAATTTAAACCATTAATTATACATTACAACAGTTAGGCTTAAAATATAATTCCTTAACTTAACCATGAACATATAAATTTCAGCAATATGGGGACCATTGATCGACATTAACATGAACCAATTAGCAATAAACTGGATCAATAATGAATCTAACCAAAGGGAATTAACACATGGCATTGATATAAAAAACCAATAAGTGCTCAAGGGTGTCACTAATCACCTCAAAAATTCATGGATGGTAAAATTTAATTCTAGCAATGAATAAGTAGTCACTAAGTGAAAAGAACTATAATGTGTAACAGTAATCTGTACTATTCCCTGCTCATGCATGTCATCATCAATGAACACATAAAAACAACAACAAAATAAGGGTGAGTCTACAACTTAGCAAGTACAAAGTAGAATAATAAACGAGGCATTATCTTTAACAATTTATACCCTTATTTCATTAACTCAAGTTCTCATACTCATTCTCAACAGTTTCCATTCACGTGTCTCATTATCTCAAATCACATTTCACTTTTCATGAATGCAATGTGATGCTCATGCACATGTCTCAACTCATCTTCTACCTATACCGATATAGCATAGTGTAATATCCATCGGTGTTCACCCATGCCCGCACCACTTTTGTGTGAGGACCAATTGCCCGTCATGTGTGTCATGCAGGGACCAATTGCCTATCATGCTTCATGAGGGGACCAATTGCCCATATGAGAACATCATCCCATTCCTGTTGGTCATATCTTTATCTCATAAATGCTCAATATGCAATGTAATGATTATATTTTCTTTAGCTCATTTTTAGCATTGAACAAGTGATGTAATCATTATCTCACTACAATCATCACCATCACCATCATCTTCTTCTTATAAGCACGAGAGCAATATAAAATAGGTACTATCTTATAAATAATCAATTTAACCACAATTTTTAAGTACTCAAATACTATTCTACCATGCACTTACCTTTTTAGGTGCGACGGTCGGTTTGATTAGGAGATGATAATACACCTGACGCTCTTCTTATAGCAATTACTCATTCTCAATACAGACCATAGCAATACAATGCAACAAATAAATGACAATATTCCTACATGCTTCCCAAAGCCACCATTCTTCCCCGCTATCAGACAGTCAACCCTACTATCCCGACACTAAAAATAGTACAACTTTTGACTCTCAAGCTCTAACATGGCAAACCAAACTACTTCTGAAATCTCCACAAAATTTCTTACAATTTATTAGTTGATCAAATGTCCAGATTAAATCACCCAAAGCCCCGTTTTTAACCCAGAAAACAAATTTGTCATCTTCTGAATAACAGACTTAATAATTTTATATCTTTTAATCTACACATGTGAACATATTGAATATAATATTTTCAGAAACCACAGGAAATTATATACCAATTCCTAGTTATGGCTAAAATTCAATTATGCTATTAATTAGTCAAATTAATGTTTTCCCACGATTGCGTCCAGCAGTAACCCAATTTTGGATAGCAGTCTCTCAAAATTTATAACTTCTGTTTTACTCGTCTAAAAATCATGATCGTAGACTTTCTGAAATCCTTAAGAAATTATCTACATTTTTCAAGTAGGCCATATTCCAAATTATCCCATCTTCTATTTTCAATCTACAGATTAATATATGCTACTTGTTGGGTTGATCTCGGCTAACTGAAATCCCGAGATTTCAGGGAGGCCACACCTCCCACTCGCGCCTTGATCGGAGGCGTAACCGACTCGACTTGGTTTCGGTCCCAGTCACCTAGCGCCATATAAACAAGGGTTGCGGCAGGGCTTAGTTACGAGTTGTTTAAGCCTCAAACACCCCGAACAAGACCCGATCTATTTTGTGCACTCAGGTGGAAGAAGGCCGAGCCCCTTCGTCCGTACCTACCCACGCTCTTCACTAACAGCCACCTCTCCTCCGACGGCGAGCACTGACCAGGCAAATGGCTTCTCCGAGTTTGGGTACGTCGCATTAAAGATTATGCTTGTGTTCATGTTTGATCTAGGGTTAATCCTTACGGTTCATGTATTAGACTTAGAAGAGTGTTAATATTTTGGTATCAGAGCCATACCCTAGAATCATCTTGAACCTCATTTAGTCCCAACCGAACTTGGATCTAAGTTTTGGAGGTTTGGATCTCACGTTTAACGGCTCGGTTAGAAATTAGAAGGAGGGGATTTAGGAATCTTTTGCAAGAACATGTTGAAATCCCCAAATCCCCACCCGAAATCCTCAAATCCGAATCGGGGCTCGGCGAAAACTTACGCGTCCGGGCTGCCGCCGCGATGAGGATCGGCGTCGTTCGCTCCTCGTCGGCCCTCGGCAGCGGCGACGCATCCACCTCCACCGTGTTCCCCTGGCGGCGACGCCAAGGGCCGGGCCCTGCGCCCCATCAGCAGTTGCGCCGGCCGCTGCACCCTGCGCCCGCTGCCCCTGCGTCCCCTCACGCCTTCTATTTTCTTGCGAAGGGAGGCACTTGTCGAGACCTGAATATGCAAATTCGGTCTCTCTGTGTAAACTGCACTAGTCCAGGATCACGCTAGTGCACACAGTCAAACATAGATGCCATCACAGTCATACACACGATAATAATAAAGGCAAATCGAATATCGATAAAATATCAAAGGTACTGCACACGAACTGAGGGCGAACTCGCGAAGAAACACGCGAACCGAGGCGCAGTCGGAGACGGACGCCGCGAGGGTTCCGATCGGGGACGAGGGCATGAGCGGGCGACGCGTGGCTGATCGGACGGTGGGGACGGCGTCCGGGCGCGGACTGAGAGGGGCGAAGCGGATGCACGCCGCGTGGCGCGGATCCGACGGCGAGGACAGAGCGGCGCTAGGGTTAGGGTTAGGGCGCGCGCGGGTAACGGACGGCTGGGATGGAGCCACGGCGCGGAGAAAGCAAATCGGGCGGCCGAGGAAGGGCGAGGCGCGGGCGCAGCTGGTGCCGCTGCGTGGCAGATCCAACGACGCGGGGCGGCGTCGGCGCTAGGGTTAGGCCCGAGCGCGCGGACGGCGCGGGGCGGATGCGGGGGATGGCGCCGCGTGGCGCGGGGCGCGGATCCGGCGGCGGAGAACGAGGAAGGCGGGGTGGGCCGGGCCGAGCGGGTGTGCGCGGATGCGCGCCAGCTGGCGGGGCGGCGCGATCGGGCGGCCGGAGGCAAGGCGCGGGAAAAGGGTACGGTGGCGGGGAGAGGGGGCGGATGGGCGACGCGTGGAGGGGAGAAGAGATCAGGCGGCGGGGAGGAATTTCTTAATTGATTTCTTTTCAGAAAATCCAAATAAAATTCCAGGAGCTCTAGAAAATAGCAAATAAATCCCAAAAATTTACCAAAAATACCAGAAAATTCCTTGAGACCTGAAGAACTCAAATAAAATGTTTTCAACTTATGTTGATGTTTATTTTACTCAGATTAAATCATTTTAAAATTCTAAAATTTATTTGAAGCTTGATTTAATCCCAGAAAATTTCTTGTGACACAAGGAACTCAATTAAAATACTTTCAGCTAATGTTGAAGTATAATTTTAATCATATTAAATTCTTTTAAATTTTTTAAAAATTCATTTAATCTTAGTTTTAAATTCGGGAAAATCCCAGGAATTTATTTTTAAATTCAAAGTTTTAAAAATCCTCAAAAATCAGGATGTTACAAACCTTACCCCCTTAAACGGGATCTCGACCCCGAGATCCGGGCAAACTAAGAGAAATGGGTTTACCGGGTGTGACGACGGTGCTGACGTGGTTCAAGCTTCCTCTTGCAACGCTCTGGGGTTGCTGGCTGCCACGGCTTGCTCCTGGAGGAAGGGTCTTGGCAGGCGTACTCTCCAAATTAAATGGGACTGGTGTGATTGATTGACGCTTCTGCGGGCAACTGCGAGCATAATGACCTGGCTCCTTGCAATTGTAACAACTGGCTGAACCTACAGGGTTTGCGCTCTTCTGAGGTTGATTGCTGACATTGATAGGGCGGGGTCCCGAAATGTCATGACGGGTCACTGGAGCTGGGGTCTTGAAAACTGGCTGCTGCTGCTGCTGAGGCACTCGTGCAGGCTGATATGTGTTGAGTCTTGTCCTCTGTGACAGCTGTGAATGAACTCCTTGCTGGCTTATCTTCCTTTTGTGAAATTCTCTCAACTCGCGGCGAGAATCCTCAATCAGTATGGCTTTATCCACCAATCACTGAAAACTGGCATAGTCGTTGCCCACGACCTGTACTTTCAATCCTGGGTTCAGACCCTTCTTGAACCTTTTCTGATGAGCTGAATCTGAGGCTACGTCCTCTGGCGCGTAGCGAGCGAGCTGAGTGAATCTGTTGAGGTATTCACTCACTTACATGTTCCCCTGCTGCAACTCACGGAATTCATCCTTCTTCATCTCGACTATTCCATCCATGACATGGGCGTTATGGAAGGCTTTGGCGAACTCCTTCCATGTGATGCTGTTCTGGTTCTCATGAGCGGCACAGTAGTTCTCCCACCACTCTGCTGCTGGTCCCTCAAACTGATGTGCTGCAAACAACACCTTCTCCCTGTCGGTGCACTGAGCCAAGTTTAGTTTCTTCTCAACTAAACGGATCCAATCATCAGCCTCTAGAGGCTCCGACGAACTGGAGAAGACAGGCGGTCTCGTCCTCATGAACTCGTGCGCCATTGGATCGCCGACGAGGTCTTGGTGGTGGTATCGCTCTGCTGCTGCCGACGCAGATCATAACTCGCATATTCGCATCATAGTCGCATCATCCGAGTGCAGGCTACCAAAAGCGGCGAGGCGGGATCTAAGCTTGGTGGAACTGGCTGCGCGGTACTGCTCTCTGGATCTTGGTTTGCCTGGTTGCGGCCTGCTGTAGTCCTGGTGTCAACCATCTTGCTGCTCTGAAAAAGGAAACAAACTGCTGACTGTCTTTGCTGGGTTTAAAGATGAGAGGGAAAAGCTTAGAGGAGAGGTAAATTCGTCTAAGGGGGATTTCTAATGGTAACCTAAGCTAAACAAATACTTAGCCGAAAAGGCTAACCACAAAACCGAGGAAAATGACTCCAATAAAAAGTTGACATGAACGCAATATAATGCTTTTAAGGGCAATATTTGCAGCTCACATCGCACACAACTGCAAGAAAAAGCAAATCGATCTATGCGACGCTAAAAACTATTACAAGGCTTTAATCTAACGGCTCCAAATCTTCACAATAATCTTCAATCTTGTCTTGGAACAGATTGGTTGCTTGCTTGGTCCCATCTTCATCGCAAAGCTCGAAGAATTCCGGTTCGATCTTCTTTTGATCGTTGGACACTCGAAGATCTAAGGATATTATAGGGATGAGAAGTCAAATTAACTTCTGAAAATAAATTCGTAGAGGAGGAGAGGATTTAGAATCCTAAGAATAAGGTAAGAATAGAGAATCACTAGATATACATTTTGTTGATTTGATTTAGAAAATATATGTTGAAATTGGCTAAGACGACAATTCTAACTAAGGCTTCGTCCTACAGTCGATATAGCTCTGATACCATCTTTGTCGAGACCCGAATATGCGAATTCGGTCTCTCTGTGTAAACTGCACTAGTCCAGGATCACGCTAGTGCACACAGTCAAATATAGATGCCATCACAGTCATACACACGATAACAATAAAGGCAAATCGAATATCGATAAAATATTAAAGGTACGACCTTATGGCCAAGCTTACAATATCTCTAGCCGGAAGGGCTTAACAAAATAGCAGCGGAAATCCAAAATAAAGCGTAGCGGCCAATCGACAAGCCCACAGGCTATCGAGTGGAGAACGAAGCCTAATCCGCGAAGTCGTCGAAGTACTCTCCTTCGGGAACCTCCTGCTGGTGATACTCCTCTTCCTACACTGAGCAACATTGGGCATAAAGCCGTGAGTACATTGGTACTCAGCAAGTCATTTGTAACAAATGAATGCAATATAGTATGCAAGGTAAGGATGGCTGAAAGGTTAAGTTGCATAAAAACAGTTGAAATACAAATAATAGATTGAAGGCGAACTTTTAGTAAAACAATAATTAAGTAAATAGTCAAAGGAATTGACATACCACTTGCGGACCTCCCAACCACAAGCCAAACTAACCGCTTATGGACCTCCCATTCATAGGCTAAACCTACCGCTTACAGACATCCTATCCATAAGCTAAACCAACAGTGAACACCTGTCCACTACCACTCACAAGTTTTCAGAAATAACTACCCCTCGTGTGAAATCACTGAGCACTGTCCATGACCGAGGACGCGCTATTCAAATAGTTTTACACTCTGCAGAGGTTGCACAACTGTACCCACACGATGTGATTAGTCTCAGCTTAAGGTAATCACAACAAGGCCTTTACAAAGTTCAGTTACAACTTAATCCACCCGCTAGGGTTTCGCATCACATCCCCCCTTGCGCCACATGGAAATCAGCAACCATGTTCATCTCAATGGCAAGATTAAAGTTGAAACCTCCCAAATTAATCAGCCAGGTCCATCCCATACTAGACATGTGGTTTGCACGATATAGCTCAGATCAATGGCGCACAAAGTTAAGTCCTTAACAATACCTGGGCGAGACTACCACATCCCCCAAAGTGCACCTGCACTTCCCCCTTTACTGCACGATCACTCGCCCGAGTGCAAAACCAAGTTTGTATAACCACCACCAATGACGCACCAACGTCATGGCACAAATTTTAGTACTTGTGGCACTAACCACAGTTCCATATCTCATTAAGTCAAATTTATATTTCACATGTGATGATAAACCGATCGTAACTTTAAGCAAGACTAAGCATCTAATCGTACCAACCCATGTGACAAATATCATAACATCACTAGTATGTTTCCCAACCTATGGTGACAAGGGTATCATGGTGTTCAAAGTTATCAAGGAGGGATAAATTCAAAAGGGATGATAACTACCAATTACAACGGTTGAATAAAAATAGCAATGCAATGTACTTTAAAACAAATTAATTAAATAATAGATTGCAAACTGGGTTCAACATGATCAAAGGACACGACTTGCCTTGGTTATGCTCAGCGAGGTACTACTGGTCTTCGGACGCGGAACCTGCTCCTCCGGAATCCGAATCTAGCGAGAGAGAAAACGACCGAAAACGAAGAAATACATAAAATGACAAGTAAATGAACTTCAAAATTCACAAAACCAGAACCAACAGCTAGAGCTCGATTTTAGATGAATTTAGAAAAAAGAACGGGGTCAATCGGAGTTAGGACGGAGGAGAACGGGCTCTTGAAATATCAAATCAGAAATTAAATCGGGAAATTCGGAAAAACTACTGTGCTGTGAACCCGGTCCACGGAATGACCGGTCCACCGTAGACCTGGCGCACGAAACAGTGTACGCGGGGAGGGGCTGCTGACGCGGCGGGCTAGGGCTGACGTGGCGCTTGCTGGTGCCGCCACGTGGCACGGGGTGACGTGGCATCTGACGTGGCTGCCACGTGGCACCTGGGCTCGGATATTTGCTGACGTGGCATGCCACATGTCATGCCACGTGGCCCTAGGGCTGACGTGGCGTGCCACATGGGTAGGGCTGACGTGGGCGGCTCGAGCGTGGGCGGCGGCGGCGGGATCCGACGGTCGCGGAGGTGTCCACGTGGCAAGATCTGGGCGGCCGATTTTAGATCTGATCGGACGGTCGGGATTGAGCGGCGCGGAGGCGGGAACCGGGCGATGGCCGAGCGTGCGGTCGGCGCGCGCGCGCGACGCAGCGTGCGACGCTGGCGGCGCGGACGAGGCGGAGCGGTGCGGCGAGACGGCGAGGTCCGGCGAGGGCGGTCTCCGGCGACCTTCGAGCACGACAGAGGGTCCAGCGGCGGCGGCAGGTTCGGGCGACGGAGGAGTGAGGTGGCGGAGGCGGCGACGACTTACCGGCGGGGAGAAGACGGCACCGGCGACGAGTGCAGCTGCGGCGAGAGCGGCGACAGGGACCCCGGAATGGCGACGGCGGTGAGGTATCGGCGGGGTTCTCGGGCGCGGGCGGCTTGCACGGCTCCGGCGAGCGCGAGCGCGCACGGGGCGGCGGCAGCGCAACTCCGGGACGGCGGCGCGAGGCGAGAGGAGGCGGCGGCGGCGGAGCACGCGAACCGAGGTGACTGGTTTTATACTGCACACGAACCGAGGGTGAACTCGCGAAGAAACACGTGAACCGAGGCGCAGTGGAAGACGGGCGCCGCGAGGGTTCCAATCGGGGACGAGAGCATGAGCGGGCGACGCGTGGCTGATCGGACGGCGGGGACGGCGTCCGGGCGCGGACCGAGCGGGGCGAAGCGGATGCGCGTCGCGTGGCACAGATCCGACGGCGAGGACAGAGCGGCGCTAGGGTTAGGGCGCGCGCGGGTAACGGACGGCTGGGATAGAGCCACGGCGCGGAGAAAGCGGATCGGGCGGCCGAGGAAGGGCGAGGCGCGGGCGCAGCTGGTGCCGCCGCTTGGCAGATCCAACGGCGCGGGGCGGCGGCGGCGCTAGGGTTTGGCGCGAGCGCGCGGACGGCACGGGGCGGATGCAGGGATGGCGCCGCGTGGCGCGGGGCGCGGATCCGGCGGCGGAGAACGGGGAAGGCGGGGTGGGCCAGGCCGAGCGGGTGTGCGCGGATGCGCGCCAGCTGGCGGGGCGGCGCGATCGGGCGGCCGGAGGCAAGGCGCGGGAAAAGGGTACGGCGGCGGGGAGAGGGGGCGGATGGGCGACGCGTGGAGGGGAGAAGAGATCGGGCGGGGGGAATTTCTTAATTGATTTCTTTTCAGAAAATCCAAATAAAATTCCAGGAGCTCTAGAAAATAGCAAATAAATCCCAAAAATTCACCAAAAATACCAGAAAATTCCTTGAGACCTGAAGAACTCAAATAAAAATTTTTCAACTTATGTTGATGTTTATTTTACTCAGATTAAATCATTTTAAAATTCTAAAATTTATTTGAAGCTTGATTTAATCCCAGAAAATTTCTTGTGACACAAGGAACTCAATTAAAATACTTTCAGCTAGTGTTGAAGTATAATTTTAATCATATTAAATTCTTTTAAATTTTTTGAAAATTCATTTAAGCTTAGTTTTAAATTCAGAAAAATCCCAGAAATTTATTTTTAAATTCAAAGTTTTAATAATCCCAAAAAATCAAGATGTTACAGCACTGAATGGGGCTAGGGTTAGGGTTTTCGGGATTTGATGCCCCTGTCACGCGAGCTCAACCGTTCGATCAGATCAAACGGCTCACGGGTGATGGCCGATTTTCTTTGGGCTGGCTGCGTTTTGGCCTGATTTTCTTTTGGGCCAACCGAAACAAAAGTTTTCTACCTTTTGTGTGCACTGTTTAAATAATTTTGTGCACATTATATCTTATTTAATCTACCTTTTGTGTGCACTGTTTAATTAATCTATTTTTTGTGTGCACATTAACTCATTTTTTGTGCACTATTTTAATTACTCTTTCAAGATGAGTACTTATAGAGTATCATTAGTTTACTTTTGTGCACTGTTTTAATTATTCGGATGATTAATAATGATGTATTGTTACCGCTTTATTATGTCTTATCTCTTATTCAAATTGAACCAACGAAATATTTTAATCGGGGATGTTATGTTTTATTTTGGTATTATGTATGCATGTGATTACTTTTCGACCAACGTTGACTGTAATCATATGTCGCCATAAAATTGTCAAGTTCTTTCTATTTTCTGCCCAACGGTGATATGAATTAGAACTGTAGTTTTGCATGTTATTAATCAGACCAACGTAGGGTTAATTGTATGCAATATATATATTCTTGCGTTATTTCTAATTTTGCCCTGTATTTTGACATTCAACAATAAATGCCTTCAATGTTGCCGCCACAATTGACAATATTGAGCATCTCATGGGTAGCAATTTTTTCACATGGAAAGAAAGGATCCATGTTGTCCTTGTAGTTTTGGACCTAGATTATGCTTTAAGGGTAACCGCTCTCGTTCCTCTCACCGAAGGTGAGGATAATTATGATGAGAAAAGGAAAACTTATGAAGCTAATGCTGAAAAATGGGAGCGGTCCAACCATCTATCACTAATGGTTATGAAGATCTTAATCAGGATCAGGGGAGCAATCCCTAATTCTAAAAATGCTAAAACGTATCTGGCTTCAATAGAGGAGAAATTTAAAGGCTCCACTAAAGTTTATGCCAGTACTTTCATCCAGAGACTCTTAACTACTAAGTATGATGGGTCCGGTAGTATAAGAGAACATATCATGATGATGACCGATATAGTGGAAAAACTCAAGGGAATGAATATGGAGATATCTGATGGTTTTCTAGTCCACTTTATCATGACTTCTCTTCCTTCTAAGTACACAGTATTTAAAGATCAATTACAATACTTAGAAAGAAAAATGGAGTATGAGCGATTTAATCGCCATGTGTGTCCAGGAGGAAGAAAGAATAAGGACGGAAAAGAGGAATTTTGCATTTCAAGTTGGTGGCTCTAACAAAAAGAAGTTCCAAGGTGATGAAGATATCCCTATTACATACACATCTTCCACTCCAAGCATGCATGAGAATGTCCAAGAACCTGAGGGCCCAATGACGAGGGCACGAGCCAAACTTTTAAATAAACATGTGTTTTTGTTTCTTAAAGAGTTTCTTTAATTGATGATGAACTTGGGATACTACCTCATACTACTATTTTATGTATTCTTAGGTATAACTCATGTGAAGACTTAGGAGAGCAAAAGGGAGGAGCCCAAGGACTTAAACTACAAGTTTTGGATAAGATTTTCAAGCCTAATTTGTATCTCCTACAAGGCCAATTGGATTCAAATTCGGATTCAACTCAGAATTCAATTCAGATTCGGTTCGGGACAGCCTGACAGGCAGTTACTAAAAAGGTCATAACTTTCACAAACAGAGTCCGATTCAGGTGTACTTGTACTCGTTGGAAAGATAATTTCAAGGGCTACGCAATGGATCTAGTCCTAGCATCAAATTCATCACAAATCAAAAGTTATAACCAAAATAATATGATAGCTGTAAAATCTAGTTTCTTTTTATGAGAGTTCGTATCTAAAACCATATAGAGTTGAGTTGTACTAGGTTTGTGGACTCTATGGACGTCCTAAGGGGCTATATAAGCTATGTATTGGTAGCCTGAGGGCTCAGACCACCTTTGAGAATAATCAATCTACTAAAGTTTGATCGAGTTTATCATTGCTGCCGAAATTCCATAGGAAATTAGGAGTATTCTTCAATCAAGATTGTTCAGTCTTTCCGTTGAGAATTGGGTGCACGATAGATCTTCGCTTGGTGGTCGGTGAAATCGACGCGAGTGTGTTTTGGCGGATTAAAGAGTTTTCGTCCCTTGCACTGGAATTAGAGCATAACTACGATTCATCAAGACTCCCGCGAGTATCTATCCTACGTTGAGAAGATCGGACGACCCCGTATCACAAGGGGACTTCAAGTCCAAGAAAAAGCTGCAGTTCTCTCCTAATTCAGCTAAGTCGGGGCCTAAAGTGCACAATGCAACTAAACCCTATGTTGCTCCCGCTGGAGCAACTAAAGGGGGGAGTGTCACTTCTGCAAGCAGTCAGGGCATTTCCAGAAGGATTGTGCTGGTTTTCTAAAGTGGCTCGCCAAAAGGGGTAATGATACAATAACATTCATTGATGAAACTCTTTATGCTGATTTCTCCCTTAATTCTTAGTGGATTGACTCAGGTGCAACTATGCACATTACCAACTCTTTACAGAGATTCCTTGTCGCGAAAACACTAAGAAAGGGGGAGCGAAGTCTTAGAGTCGCGGATGGAAAAGAAGCCGAAGTTGAATCAGTTGGATCTGTTTCATTAGTTTTAGATAGCGGCTTCATGCTTCGTCTTAATAATATAGTCTATGTTCCTTCCATCAGGAGGAATTTGATTTAAGTTTTTTTATTGGACGATGATGGTTTTAAATATATTTTTGGTGACAATATATACATTATTTTGTTTAATTCAAATGATGTTGGTCTTGCCTTTAGAAAAGACAAGCTCTATATGCTTTCCCTTAATAAATCCCCTGTATCTTTGAATGTGTGTGATGCTACGTGTAAAAATAATAATGAGACTTCTTTGAAACTGTGGCATTGTCGTTTAAGCCACATTTCGAAGGGGAGAATGGAGCGTCTCATTAAAGAAGAAATTCTCCACCAATTAGATTTCTCTGACTCAGACCACTGCATTGATTGCATTAAAGGAAAATATGTAAAGCAAATAAATAAGGGAGCTATTCGTAGCACAGGACTCTTAGAACTAATTCATACTGATATTTGTGGTCCTTTTCCTGTAACATCAGTGGATGGTTTTGTTTCATTCATCACATTCACTGATGATTTCTTTCGTTATGGCTATATCTTTCCCATCAAAGATCTTACTTAGTCACTTGATAAATTTAAGAAATTTAAAGCTGAAGTTGAAAATCAGCACAACCTAAGGATTAAAGTGGTAAGATCGGATCGTGGGGGAGAATATTACAGAAGACATGCCTCTTATGGGCAAATTCTTGGCCCTTTTGCTAAGTTCCTTCAGGAAAATGGTATTGTTGCCAGATATTCTATATCAGGTAAACCTCAACAGAATGGAGTATCTGAAAGACACAACCGTACACTTATGGACATGGTACGGAGCATGCTTAGCCATTCTAGTTTACCAATTGTTTTGTGGATGGAAGAACTAAAGACAGCCGCACATATCCTTAATCGGATTTCCAGTAAATCAGTACCTAAAACACCTTATGAATTATGGACTGGGAGGAAACCAAGTATGAAATATTTACGAGTATGGGGCTGTCATGCTGAAGCTAAGATATTTAATCCACATATTGGAAAATTAGATCCTAAGACAGTAAGTTGCCATTTTATAGGATAACTAAGTTAGTAGAAACAAGGCACACTGTGTTCTTAGAGAATAACAAGGACTTGGAGCCTAAAAAAATAGATCTTGAGGAGAAGCGGGTTTATGTCCCTTCACCGCTCATCCCACAAACCTATATTCCTGTGCCTCGGGTGGATGCACCTCCAGTAGAAAAATACTGTAGTTGCACCTACTGTTGAGGCCTCTGAAACTCCTAATGTTACACCTAATGATGAGCTTCAGTAGTCTCCTGTAATCACTAATGAACCTCTTAGAAGATCACAGCGGGAGAGAAGATCTGCCATTCCAAATGATTACATTGTTTATATGAATGAGGATATTAATAATATAGGGAAGGTAGATGATTCCACCTCTTATAAGGAGGCCATGATGAGTGAACATTCTTCTAAATGGTTTCAAGCCATGGAGGATAAATTAAAGTCTATGAGCACTAATGATGTATGGGACTTAGTAGAAATTCCTGACGGAGTCAAAACAGTAGGTGTAAATTGGTCTACAAAACCAAGCATGACTATAAGGGAAATGTCGAAAGGTTCAAAACAAGGCTTGTAGGAAAAGGCTTCTCACAAGAGAGGGGATTGACTATAATGACATATTTTCTCCTGTCTCGACTAAAGATTCATTTAGAATTGTTATGTCACTTGTAGCTCATTATGATTTAGAGCTGCATCAGATGGATGTTAAGATGGTATTTTTTAATGGCGACTTGCAAGAGAACGTTTATATGGCTCAACTGGAAGGTTTTGTCGTGGAAGGCAAGGAGCACATGGGATGTCGACTTAAGAAATCCATTTATGATTTAAAACAAGCATCGAGGCAGTAATATCTCAAATTCGATAAAATTATAAGGAATTTTGGTTTTAAAGAAAATAAAGTTGATAATCGCATATATACTAAGCTCAAGAGGAGTAAATTCACCATCTTAGTACTTTATGTGGATGACATCTTATTGGCCAGCAGTGATAAGGATATGCTATTTGAGTCCAAAGGATTTCTTTCATCTAATTTTGATATGAAAGATCTTGGTGATGCCTCTTACGTTCTTAGTATTAAGATTCACCGAGATAGGTCCAAAGGAACATTAGGTTTATCTCAGAAGGCATACATTGATAAAGTACTGAAGAGATACAATATGCATAAGTGCTCTGGCTCACCTGCTCCTATTGTTAAGGGCGATAAGTTTGGGACATTTCAATGTCCAAGGAACCAATATGAAACTGATCAGATGAAGTCGGTTCCTTATGCTTCAGCTGTCGGAAGCATTATGTATGCTCAAGTATGCACGTGACCTGATTTAGCTTTTGTAACCGGGATGCTTTGCAGATATCATCAAATCCAGGACCGGACCACTGGAAGGTCGTTAAGAAAGTTTTGCGCTATATGCAAGCTATCATGCTCACATATAAGTTTTCTGATAACCTTGAAGTCATTGGTTATTCAGATTCAGATATTGCAGGATGTGTTGATACTAAGAAATCCACGTCAGGTTATATCTTCACACTCGTTGGAGGAGCTATCTCGTGGAAGAGCTCCAAACAAACCCTTGCAGCATCTTCAACGATGCAAGCTGAGTTTGTGGCATGTTATGAGGCTACCGGGCAGGCTGTATGGCTTAAGAACTTTATTCTGGAACTTAGAGTAGTAGACAGCATCTCTAGATCACTCACCTTATACTGCGATAACGAACCCGCAGTCTTTTATGCAAATAACAACAAGTCAAGTGGTGCTGCCAAACACATTAACATTAAGTACCATGTTGTGAAAGATAGAATCCAGGATCAAACCATTAGTATCAAGTATATTAGTACTAAGTTAATGTTTGCGGATCCGCTTACTAAAGGCTTACCACCCAATATTTTTTGTGATCATGTTGCCGACATGGGTTTATTGAAAAGCCTCTGATTTTGGATAAAAGAACCTTAAAGCAAAACAACTCCCATTAAGTATAATGAATATCCATTTCAAGATGGAATAGTGCGCTATAGACACTGGGGTTGTATGACACTTCATTGGCCATGCAACACATTGTCTTGGTGTGCTGTTTTATTGAGAATGGGCTTATGATGTTAGCCTTACAATCAAAGGGGAGAATGTTGGGTTGATCTCGGCTAACTGAAATCTCGAGATTTTAGGGAGGCCACATCTCCCACTCGTGCCTTGATCAGAGGCGTAACTGACTCGACTTGGTTTCGGCCCCGATCACCTAGCGCCATATAAACAGGGGTTGCGGCAGGGCTTAGTGACGAGTTGTTCAAGCCTCAAACACCCCGAACAAGACCCGATCTATTTTGTGCGCTCAGGTGGACGAAGGCCGAGTCCCTCCTCCGTCCCTACCCACGCTCTTCACTAACGGCCACCTCTCCTCCGACGGCGAGCACCGATCGAGCAAATGGCTTCTCTGAGTTCGGGTATGTTTCCGCATTAAAGATTATGCTTGTGTTCATATTTGATCTAAGGTTAATCCTTACGGTTCATGTATTAGACTTAGAAGAATGTTAATACTACTAAAATGCGATAAATTTACCTGATAGTAGCCTTACAAAACTCATAACTCAAAATCTATTCGTTTGATCAACAAGATTAAATATTCTATATAAAGCTAGCAATATTCTCAACAACTATCTAGTAGATGATATTATCAAATTATATAGTATACGAAATCACAATGGAAAATTAACACAAACAAATCATCTATTAATCCGTCCCTGACGAATGCTTGCTACTCCCTTTTCTAATCTAAAAATCCAGATCGTTACCCCCCGGTGAAGTAGGCCAAAATCACCACCCCTTTCTTCACCTTTTCTTCCTTTCTCACACCTGATCTTTTCCCCCTGCCGCGGACCCTCACGTTTCTCCTTGATTTGACCCTTCCCATTCCTCACGCAGCGCACGAAGAGCAAGTTCATCTTCTGCAGCCTAGCCAAGTCTACCGAGACCCTTTTCAGGTTTGCACATGTGTATCTCTGGCGATTGAATTTTGTGTAGTCCTACATCCAAATGTTATCTTAAATGTTGTTTGGCTTCTCTGATTTGATGCAGATACATCGCATCGGAGCAAGTCATTGTCCAATTTGGTAGCCTCTACAAAGAGGATGACACTGAGTTCTGCACCTCTGATGCCGTCACTGAGCTCACTATCAAATCTTCATCCAAAGAAACCGTTCAGATTCCTGCTACTGAGGTTGATCCTTGTCCTCTGCGTCTACGCCAACTGTCGGCTGGGCGAAGTACTCACAGCCCCGCACTCGATGGCCGCGTGGCGAACGCGGGCTGGCGGCGTCCACGCGTGGGCGGCGCGTGTGCATGCGCTGGCGGAAACGCTTGGCTTGCGCGCTGATCTAGATATCCATCTTCTTGCTTGCAGGTCGATCCATTGCATCTCCAATTTGTTTGCCTTGCACATTGACTAGCGTTCAGCAGCTGGCACAAGGCGACTGGCTGGCGACGGGAATGGTTGCGCGTGGCGTGTGGGAGCGGCTGGCGCCGGGCGAATTCATGGACAGCCGCACGGCAGATGGGCGATGCGGCACTCGAGAAGAAAGAGAATAGAAAAGATGGCTAGATTTTGGATTCCGCTCTCTCTCGTATCCTCTTTTATCACACACTAGTTTTGAGTCCAACTCCAACTCCTCCCATGTAACTTATTCAAGAAAATCGACTCTTCCCTAAAATCTAAAGCATCCTTTCACATATCCTTTTTCACTACTTACAAATAGGTCCCCAGAAGAGTTAATTAGGTATTACATTCTTACTCCCTTAACAAAATTCATCCCAAAATTCTATGCATTCAGTCTCTACACAAAATCCAATTAGAACTATAATCAAACTTTAGCACGTACCCGATGTAAACGACTTCGGATACTCATCACTCACACATGTGAGACTTTAGCTCCCAACTCACTTCCCATTCTGTTTGATGCGACCAAAGCACCTTGGCATTTATCGTCTCATGTCTCAACACCAGTTCCAACTCCCCCAATCTCCACACTAGATGGGTTCCAAAGGTGAGATCTCTCTCGATGGTCAATGGCTCTATTGATATCTTGTGCTATGGATTTTCCCCCAAATACTACCTCGACACTAGATGAGGAGCACATTGTGCACAACACATATGGACTTAAGAAGGTTCACTCGATAAGCCAATTATCAATATGTGCCACTATTGGGAATGGTCCAACGTACTTCGGCTAAGCTTCCCCTTGGCAGCAAACTGCACAATGTATTTGGTGGAGGATACCCTTAGGAGTATCTGGACACCCACCTCGAACTCTAATCCTCGCTTTTTCACCTCGTCAAAGCTCTCCTAAGTGTCTAATCCTTTTTTTCTAATTGGACATAGCTGTCTAATCTTCACGTATATGCAAAGCCTCATCCTAAACTCCGAACTGAGTAGGCAAATAGAACCAACTTAAAGAGCTCTACACATCTATGGTATGATTTTCCCAAGCTAAGCTGCATAATTTAAATTTAACTTTTAATTTTAGATTCAATTAAGGTTTGAGGTATTACACACACTCTCTTTATGAATTCACTCCCATATTCTACGTTAACCCATTCTACTCATAAGAATTGCAACCCGCCAAACAAATTTCTTGGGCATAAACCCACCTCAAGAAATAGAAATCTGCACTACACTTTGGAAAACTAAAAGGTCCATTGCTTTCAATGACACAAATGCCCTAACGCTCAATAACACCAGAATCTCTTCCCTTATCTCTCATATGATCCCTTCATTTTGTGGGACACAACCCTTTTCAACATGGGGAAAAACACATACCATACTTTTTAAACCAACTCTCTATCAAAAGAACCACTTCGAAGAAAAGATTCGCTAATAAATCATTCAACTCTCTAAATAAACAATCTGCATTAAAGAACCACACAAACCAACAGATGGATTCAGTCCAATACGCAAAATATTTTTTTTCCAAGCAAAAACAATGATTACCCATATCACCATGAAACCACTTCACTTTATAAACAACCTTGGACAAAACACATAAAGTAAACAGGAACTAGAAATGTATCTGTGACAAAAGGTACTTCCCTCGAATTTAAGGTATAATCTTCCCTTGGATCATAAAATTCCAAAACATTGCATTTCACACATACATATTTCCTTTAAATTGGAAATTTCAAAATTAAACCCAACCTTGTTGCAATATTGCAGCAAATCTAGAGAGACCCTAGTACACAAGTCACAGATGCATTTGCAAGGATCGTTCATGAAAGTAATATAATTTATTTTGCTTTTCTTTATTCCAACTGCAGTTATAAATTGATTCCTTGTTGAATTCTGTCAGTTTAGTTCTTTTAAAAGACAATACCCTTTAGAATTCCCCCATACACAGTTATGACAACCAAACAAATTCTATCAATGATCAATGCAAATCCTGCTTCACTTGTTATTACCGAAAATCATATTAAAATTGCAACTTCGAGATCTGGATAACTTAAAATATTACATACCACAATAGTAAATTTCTCTATTACTTCTAGCTAGACAGAGATACTAAGCAATATCACTTCATGATTTTAATTTCAAAGGCTGCTACAATTAAACTTCAGTTGTAAATGATAGAGAAACTCTAACAAGTGAATCTAATCTCCACCAATTACCTTTAAAAATAGATATTCAAATTTCAAAAAGGTCATTCACCAAGGAATAATTCATATATCAAAAGAATAATTCAACATTCCTCATCATTCAACTTACTATCACATTGATTAGGTTATTACACCAAAAAAATTTCATTAGATGACATGATAAATTTTATCTAGAAAATCTAGCAATGTACACAATGGTAATAATATAAATACTGCATCCAGTTTGCATACCTTTGATAAATTTAATATTCCACAAGCATATAGAATAAAAGAATAATAAAATGACAACACACCAAAAAGCTTTAATACTTGCAATGAATTCACTTACAAAATAGATAATTACGTCGCTATAAATATTTTTTCTATATTTTTTATTTCCTATTTTTTTTGTAAGTACTACTACCATGAAAGGCAACAAACCCGAAAAGAATTATGCAATTATCAATTCAACAAACTCTTAACAAGAATTATCAAAAGTTACTACTATATCTTAAAGCTTTCAAAAATTAGATTGAATTGCTTCATAATATTTTATTATCATATCTTAAGTTTTAAAAATCACAAAATATCACAATATTACCGCAACAACCAAAATATTCTAACAAAACTCTTTGGTCAAGGACAAACTATTGCTTGAGAATCCCCGAAAGCACACAAGTGTAAAACAATTATTAAACTTTATTCATGAAACTCCTTGTGATGCTCAACACCAAACTTAGTGCATAATAACTGCCCTCTAGTGATTCTCAATAATGATCGATAATTATCTTGATTATAGAACTTATTTGTTGTCCTACTTCTAGATGCAATCACATAAATAGTCATAATCTCGCAGATTCAAATTTTCAATCTTATGTTCAAAACTTAAAGCAAAATATCATCAAAGCCCCAACAATATAACATCTACGAAACAAGGTTTCATACGATGATGTAACAATATTCATCCATTCATTTAAATACCTTAGTTCAATTTAGCATGGCAACAAATATGTAAATCAAGCACCTATATATATTTACTAAGTATTCTTAGAAAAGATTAATTAAGGATTAATATTTACCAAAGACAAAAATCTCACATATCTTTAGCAGAACCTTCACAAATAATTAGAATAATCTATTATAACTAAATAACCCAATTCATCCAATATAGTTTGAGAATTCTTAACATTCTAGTTATATAACCGATTCAACCATGCTCCACGCTTCTCTATAACCATAACAATTCAAGTTATAATGGACATACTCCTACTCACTATTTATCATGAAACTACTATTGGACAAGATCACATTTAATCAGTTTCACTCGCAAAGATGTTACTTAAAATTATTTGTACACTACTTACTTTCCTCAACTTAATATTCCATGCCTTACCAACATTTTATTTTTAGTTACATCTATTATTCAAACCAAAGAAGTCATCACAACAAGTGCTTTAGTACTTTTTTCTTCTTCACAAATCCAAGCATTAAACTTCAACACACAAATTACTTCAAAAACACATGGGTTTAAAACTTCCACATAAATATGGCTTGCAAAAGAAATTCTCCTTGATCTAAAAAGAAAATATTGAGCCAATAAATAAGTTGTAACACTCAATAAAATGGTAAAACACCATGAAAAGACAACTCGACAAATTGGCAACTTTCATAAGCAACAAGAATAGTTCAACAATTGGAGAGAAACTGTAATTCTTTTATGCAACAAAATAGCTAATTAGAAATCATCATCAACACCGCAAGCAAATAACCCATCAAAACACATAGAGAAACAATAACTCCCCCATAAATGAAAATGCGCAATAGAAACCCATCCCCTTACATTCGTAACTATGGTTATTGAAGGAAAACCCTTTGCTAGTCGTATACCACACGTAGTGGCACAGTCTAGTTATACCCACAGTCACAACCACGATATCTACCTCTCATTACCACTATCTATATCACTTAAACAATCATGCAATACAATCATAAGCAACATCTCATAACAACACTTATTAACCATAAAATATCGTAAATGCAATGGTTGACCAAAAAACCCATCCTACTATGTACCAGTGTGTCAAATTTAATTTTAAACAAATTAGTTAGCCTAAGTTATATTTTAGAAATTATTCAGCCTAATTAATATTTTATTTGGGTTTACCAATCCTAGGCCAAGTTTTAGTTGATTATCTATATTAAATTATCAATTTTTCATTACGGATCAAAAGCTCGCTTTGATACCAACTGTAACACCCTAGTTTAACAACAATCCAGAATATCACCCAAACTACAACAACTACCAATTTAAACCATTAATTACACATTACAACAGCTAGGCTTCAAATATAATTCCTCAACTCAACCATGAACATATAAAGTTTAGTAATATGGAGACCATTGATTGACATTAACATGAACCA
Organism: Melocanna baccifera; assembly: GCA_036346265.1. Classification (NCBI taxonomy): domain Eukaryota; kingdom Viridiplantae; phylum Streptophyta; class Magnoliopsida; order Poales; family Poaceae; genus Melocanna; species Melocanna baccifera. The sequence continues at coordinate 23,257,832 of CM070682.1, read as the reverse complement.
ATTGGCAATAAAACAAATCAGTAAAAATCTAACCAAAGGGAATTAACATGTGCATCGATATAAAACCAATAAGTGCTAAGGGGTGTCACTAATCACCTAAGAAATTCATGGATGGTAAGATTTAATTCTAGCAATGAATAAGTGGTCACTAAGTGAGAAAAAGAACTACAACGTGTAACAACAATCTGTGCTATTTTTCGCCCATGCATGTTATCATCAACGAGTATCTAAAAATAACAACAAAACAAAGGTGAATCCATGACTCAATAAGTACAAAGTAGAATAATAAACGAGCCATCATCTTATAAACAATTCATTCTTGTTTCATTAACTCACATTCTTATACTCATTCTCAACAGTTTTCACTCATGTGTCTCATTATCTCAAATCACATTTCACTTTTATGAATGTGATATGATGGTCATGCATATGTTTCAACTCATCTTCTACCTATACCGGTATAGTGGAGTGTAACACCAGTCGGTGTTCACCCATGCCTGCACCCCTTTTTTGCGGAGACCAATTGCCATCATGTGTCATGCGGGGACCATTTGCTCGTCATGCTTCATGCGGGGACTAATTGCCTTTATTTGCGTATGGGGAACTTATCCTACTCTCATAGGTCATATCTTTTCATTATGAATGCTCAACATGCAATGCAATGGTTATATTTTTTTTAGAATTGCTATGCAACATTCGAGTTTTTTTGGCCTCAGATCACTTAAATTTTTTGGACGTTGGATCTGCATCTAACGGATCTCCCATATCCCCTCCAAAAAAGAGAATCTGGGGCATTGGATCTTCATCCAACGCATCCCTCCATACCCTCCAAAAAATGTGAGTGCTCCGAATCTAGAGCGTTCGATGGAAATCCAACGTCCAAAAAATCTAAGTGACCTGAGTGCAAAAAACACTCGAATGTTGTATAGACAATCCCTATTTTCTTTAATTCATTATCAGCATCAAACAAATGAAGTAATCATTATCCCACTGCAATTCTCATCATCATCTCATCATAAGCATCAGAGCAATATAAAACAGGTACTGTCATATGAATAATCAAGGCAAATATTCATTTAATCACAACGTCAAGCGCTCGAATACTATTCTATCATGTACTTGCCTTTTTAGGTGCGACATCTGTTTTGATTAGGAGATGATAATGTACCCGACACTACTCCTACAACAATTATTCATTCTCAATACAGGCCACAACAATACAAGGCAACACATAAAAGACAAATGACAAACCAAACCATGACCCCTTATAGTAGTTTTTATTGAGAAAGCCCATGCTCGATAGTTCACCCCGTCAAGTTTGATACCAGTGAGCAAGAGAGATGAGCTGCCCCCAAACCATGAGTCAGATTTTGCCATCTTGACGGACCACAATCACAACAGAGCTAATCGTAGTAGCACAATAGAGCTACCAATAGCAAAACAATAGAGCACAACAGCAACACATTAGAGCACAACAACAATAGTAGGATAAAAACGTAAGAAGTACTAGAGCGATGGTAAGAAGACCTGTGGCCCGACAGCGGCGTCGAGCTTGGATAGGAGGCTGGCGGTGGGAATATGAGGAGGCCGGTGATGGGAATCTAAGGAGGCCGGTTGCAGTGTTGATCTTGAAGTAGATGAGGCCAACGATGGCAGCTCGATCCAAAGCAGGTGGCACAAGTAGATTCGAGCCAGGCGGATCTCGGGTGGCTGATGAAGGAGAGCTGGCGACATGAGCAGATCCAAGCTGGGCGGATCTCGCGCGGCCACAAAGGAGAGCTGGTAGCGTGAGCAGATTTTGAGCCAGGCAAATCTCAGGTGGCTAGTGAAGGGGGGCATGACGAGGACGTCGACGCTGGAGTCAGAGATGTGGACAGTGCTCAAGATAGAGATGACGACCAAATCCGAGCTAGAGGAGAGAGACGACAATCGGATCCGACTAATGGGAGAAGGTGGCAACCAGATCTGGCGAAAAGTAGTGCCCAGTGGATGACGAAGATGGTGCTAGGGACACATGGCGACCAGATTCAGCCGACTTGAGGACAGCGTAGACAAGGGAGAGGATCATTGGAGCACGACAACGGTGGTAGAAGAGGTGTAAACCCTAAACCTAACCATGCTCGGATACCATGTTAATTTTAGCGAGGTGAGATATTTTTTCTATTCACAACTGTGTATCTTATTCATTATAAGAAGTTATATATATACACCATTAGTTGGGCCTCATGGGCTACTTGGACCACATGATTGAGAGAGAGAGTTAGGCACTAATATATACAGACTCTTAACAGTAACCAAGGTGATCTACGTGCATGGGCGCAAAAGACTGCACACTACCGTTGGCTTCATGTTGTAATTCCCTTCACGGGCCCCTCGGTTGAAGTTATCCTGCAGACACCTCTGGTTGCACATATTGTTTGATCCTAATGTGCACACTGGCATACAACAAAAACCCTTGCACATTTTGAACTTACAAAGATTGCAATGCAATCACATATGAAACATGTGTTACACCAACTGCACATCATGCATTGTAATTGTACCATTATATTAGTAAATATTAAAAAATGGTTCAATGATTTTTTGGCACTTTGTGCAGTCGATACAAATGGCAAAAATGTATATTCTGCCTCATTATGCTATTGAGAGGAAAAGGAACAAATACAACATTAATAAAACAGTCCATCACATTTTTTTCATTTTTTCGGACAGCAACACCTGGGGAGTTACACTACCTGTAAAACCTATATATACAACTCCAACTGACACATATTAGACCCTTTAATTTTGAATCCTTCAAATATTATTTTGTTACTTCTTCACACTGAAAAATCAAAATTACCATATCAGTAAAAAGAAATTCCCATCATTCTCCCACTTACTGTAACACAGTTGTCTAATCAATTTGGACGCCAAGATTAAACTGAAAGGGAACAATTATGCAGAAGCAATTGCACAAGTAACCAATTCCTTCCTACCATCTCCCACAAATTCTAACGCAAGTACCTAATCTGCGAACTAGAAGACTAAATGGAAAAGAAGCCAGCAGTTCCAAATATAGGGCATGTTCTTTTTTTGGTTTATGGTTATGGCTTATGACTTTTGGCTGAAATTTTTGAATTTTTAGCTATTCACAACAGAGATTATAGAGAAAGATACCCGCTTGTGATTTTGGTCAATACAAATGTTAAGCTTTTAATGTGTACTACAATTAACTTTTAGACCCTGTATTAAAAAAATATTCCGTTTGAAAGTTAGGTATTGTATCAAAAACTAAAAACCAGTTTTAAAAGCTGGAAAAAAAACAGGCACTATGGGTTTTTGACATGATTTATGCATTGGTCGAAATACCACAAAACTTGTTTCTTTGCCATGTGTGGCTTGCTTCTTTTGACACAAACACTTAATCTACTTTTCTAAACACTACAAAACTAATCATTATTTTTTGAAACGAGGGCATTTGAGCTGCCCTTAATTAATTAAAAGATGGAAGCAACGTTAAACCACAAAGTGTGCCCCTGAGCGGGCTGCGGCAAAAGAAATAAGATATTACAACCTAAGTGGGAGCCCCGCAAGGTTCTTGGCTCCCGCGAGCACGCAAGAGCTGGCCTCCTCTTTCATACAGGCTACGAGGGAGAGGGAGTCTGGGGTGAACGCCATCAATCGAAAGATTCAAGTATTTTGTTTCTTCCTGATTTTCCAAGTCACCAGCATTAGAAATGTTGCCGTCGCTTTCCGTAGAACTCTGGCGTAAGGATAACCGACTCCCACTAGAGTTGGATAGAGAACCGGTTCTACTAGTTTGCTGGGGACAAGGATCGCAAGCTGTCCATCGCGCAATGGCCATCCAGATTTTTTGCAGAGTAACAACATTCAGCTAGGAGGTGGATAGCGGTCTCTAGAGCTAGTCTGCAAAGTGAGCACATCTGTTGGTTTGGTCATCCTTGTCTACAAAGACGGTCTGCTGTCCAAAGTTTATTTTTGTATAACTAATCAAGCAAAGATTTTACATTTTTGTGGTGCCTTCCATGCAAAGGCGTTGTTTTTGTCGCACCCACACTGGTGGGGTGGGGGGGGGGGGATGGGGGGCAGAGCGAAAACTAATCATTGGTGGAAATACTAAACACTACAAATGGTAACAATGGAAGGAATCAATTCTGGCTGCAAGGATTAACCACTCAGCAGGCTTACATCACAGGGTTTATCACGCTTACAACATGTTCCATCCCTTCTCGCCGAAGTCGGTCTCTCAAAAGTCATCTACTGGCAGTGACACGTGTAATAAAATTCTAAAAAAAGCCAGTTGTTAAATTGCTAACACAGGTGGCACGGCAGTGGCGGCATCTCAACGGGTCACGAAAGCCATTTCATCACCCTTGTTTACAAGGTTTTCAAATCCGTGGGACCACTCCAACCCCTCAAAAGCTACTACAACCTCACCGCAGCGCACTCTTCCTCTCGTCGCTTCCAAATAGTTCCAAAGCCCCTACTAATCACAATGTGAGGTACCCAGATCATCTCCGGTATAGTTAAGGAGCCCATGCATTCCGTGCCTACAAAGGAGCTGAAGCATTCACGGATCCACCTCACGACCAGAGGCACGTCGGAGCCGAAGAGCGTGAAGATGTTGTCCGAGGACGAGGACTTCGAGGCTGAGTTCCAAGCGGTCTCGAAGACGTTCGATGATGAAGAAAGCAACAGCAACTTGACGGCGCTCTACAGCTGTGGCAACAATGTCCTGTATGTCCCTCTTCCAGTCACGGATGATGCAGCATCTGCTCTCCCGGGCAAAGGTAACCGGTGAACTATAGATATGTCTTCTATGCGTGTTTCCGGTAGTTTAGTAGTGAGCTATATGTTTTTTTCGGTGTCCTTGTTTGCCCGTAGCACTGAACGCATCGTAACGGTGGGGAATTAATTTTTAATGGTTTCTTTGGTGAAATTTGAGGAAGTTGTTCCCAAGGTTATTAAGCCAGTCGATCGCCAAGGACCGACTTACCGACTAGTCGACCAGTTGCGACTTGCATTCAGAATAGAACTACAAATATTTGTTACAAGTTGTTCCATTAAAAAACAGACCAAGCATCAAAAATGCAATTCGTCATTTCATCACAGCAAAAGAAACAGTGAAAGACAGTTAATACATACCTCCTTGGCAGCTGGCATTAACCAGGGAATGCAACAGAATGCTGTAGAGATCACTCTTCTGATAAGGATTCATGTTCCATTCCATAAGACATTCTCAGGCCAAGCTATATTGGCCAGCAGCTCAGCAGAACAAAAGCGAAGTCATAGGGATTTGCAGAAAACTCGGGGACTGATGCATAAGGATCAAGAAAATGATACCTTGCAGGCAGTGTAAAATCCAAAGCTTGTTGGAACCTCCCCGGCTCCTTGCATTTCAGATCTCCATTAGTAGTCCTTGGAGTCTTGGACAACCAATAGCACATGTCAGGCAATGATACCATGATTTGTGAAGCTCAGTCAAAACTCAAAACATTTAGAATACTATGTATCATGGGAACTGTTACAAATGAAAGTATCCCGAGATTCACTGTGAAACTTAGAGAACTTACTCAAGTATGTCAAGGGCAATTGTCCTATGCAGTGAGTGAGCATGCAACCACATAGCCTGGAGGGGATAAAAAACAGTAACAACTTTATAAAGAAAGAAATGTAGAAATTCAGTAATAAAAGCTGAGAGTTACTCAAAAATAATTATGTAGCTTTCTAATCCCTCACCAAGCCAACCTAGTAGTATATAATACAGTAATCTGACTTTGAAGATTGCAATTTGGAACTAGATTCACATCACTAAAACTACAGCCACAAAAGGTGCATTTCCAAACCTTCAACAGAACAACACAGTCCATTGCATCAGCTATAGGTTCAGCGACTGAAATCTTAGCTCCAGAAATGTGTGGTTTCATTCTCCTTACTCTGGAATCTGTCACCTTGCCACAAAGAATACATTCGATGACAACCTTCTTACTCAAGTCTGGCCAAAAGCAGTATCTCCATGCTAGGTCTTTCGACTTAGCCGCGTTCCGCTTAGGATCCTTTGATGGATCATACTGCCCCCTACTCTCCGTCACTGAAACTTCATTAAACATGATGCCTATGCAAATCAATAGTGTATGGAATTAATAGCCAGTCACAATCATATTTCAAAACTTACTGCAACCTTGTAAACTTCCCAAAAATGCAAATTAATACATGCAAAAATACAAGTTTAGTCTACAATCTGCATTGTTGTATGTGCTTGATGCAACAAAATATATTTTGCAAATAATTAACTGCACTGACACTGAGACCTAAAATCTGAAAAAGGTTTGTCCTGCTGACTGAGTGCTACACTGCTACTGCTGAGTGCTGACCAGTGACCAGTCAGTGCTCAGTAACCAAAAACTTCCATTCGCCTACACAAAATAAAAATACAACACAGCAATGGCTTGAATGTAGCATACTAGCATGCACCAGCAGGTCCATCACTCTAGCACCATGCATCTCTGATGTGTATACTATATTACCATCCAAGATCCAAATACAGAGAAATGCTATTACAGCATTGCTGACTACCAACTGGACCGGGGAATCTTCCTGGGACATTTGAAGAACAGAGCAATGCATACTAGTATATACTACTTCTACTGAATCGACTCATCTACATTCTACAGATCTACTACTAATCTACTACTGCAACTCTGCAAGACTACAAGACTACAACAGTACAACACTACGAGTCATTGCGCTGTGGCCATGAGCCCATGAGAGCAGAGTAGCAGACAGAGCGGTGAGCACAACTGCACAAGACTACAAGAGACTAAGAGATCAAGGGAAGGGATCAAGGGAAGCGTACCTGGTGAGGTGAACCTGGCTGGGGGCGATGGCGGCGAGGAGTGGGAAGGGATTCGACTGGGGGTGACGGCAAGGAGGTGGGATTCGGCTGGGGGCGACGACAACGAGTAGGAACTGTGGGATTTGGCTGGGGCGGGGGCAACGGCGGGCAGTGGGATTCAGCTTGGGTGGGGGCGACGGCGAGGACGATGATCCGGCCTTGCGCGACGGCGGGAGGAGGAATTCGGCTGGGGCGATGGTGGATTCGCTGGCCAAGGCTCAGCCGATGCGGTGCTTCTGTGTCTCGGTGCTAGCGACTGGCAAGTAGTTGCCCAAAATGGCCCAGCATGCGCGTTTTTCTCTCGCCCCTAGCGCCTTTCCCACGCGTGGCACATGTCAGGCCGACTACTCCCTCCCAATCGGCGACCAGTTGCTTCAAGTCGGTTCAGTCGGTACCAAGTCGCCCGACGACCTCAGCTAGTCGAGTCACTGCGTCCAGTCGAGCGCCGCCGGCCGACTGGACGACTAGTCGAGGTTAAAACTGGTTGTTCCTGAGGGTTGGTTATGCTCCTGTTGAATGGGATTGGGTGATTGTTAGGTTGGCTCATGCTGTAATTAGTACACTTCTTTCTGGATGTGATCTAGATAGATGAGATAATCCAAGTTAGGATAGCTAGATGAACTAGCACTTACATGCTCTATGTGGTTTGATGGCGAGAAATTTCATTACACTCGTTAACATACAGTACGAAGCACATCTCCTATGTTCATAAATTTGATAAGATTTTCTGTACGTAGGAATTAACATATAATTATTTTTAGGAGACTGACGGTGCATCTAATCGAATCATTTTTACCGGTAAATCTTTCTATTTCTGAATTTCGCACTGAGATACATTAAAAGGAACTCCTTATTGTAGATGGTATGATCGCTCCAAAGCCTATTCAGTTCGGGCCAGCCGATAAAATGGTAAAGCGCAAGCGCAAGAGTCCATACATGGGCATCCGCCAGCGCCCATGGGGCAAGTGGGCAGCTGAAATCCGTGATCCAAGAAAGGGCCTTCGTGTCTGGCTTGGAACCTTTAGCACACCTGAGGATGCAGCCAGGGCGTATGATGCTGAGGCCCGCAAGATCCGTGGCAATAAGGCAAAGCTGAACTTCCCCGAGGAAGCGCTTCCCGTCGCTGCAATGACTCTCCCAAAGCCAATTGTTGTTGCAAAGCCAGCCATGCTTACTCCAACCGAGCAGCTGACAAATCAGTCCATGAGCTTCGTAAACCATGCCAACAGTGGGTTGCTCTCTATGATGAACTGCAGTGGTAACAATGCTCCCCTCGTACCTGCTATGAGCATTGGCTTCCTCACCTCAGAGAAGCCTCATGCACCCGATCAAAATATATTCTCGCTTCGTCCTTTTAACATTCGGTTGGGAACTGAGGCTTCCCTTGATGCCAGTGCATTCTTGTCGGGAAACAATGTGCCTGCTTTTGATGGAATAGCACACATGACGAGGAGCAATGATGGTTTTGGTGTGCCTGTTTTGGGCAATGGTGTGGCCGCTCTTCCACAGGATTTGGCTACTCTTGATGCTGTGAATACTATGATGAACCCGAACTTGCCTACTCTTCAAGATATTGTAGATGGACCGTTGCCCAGCATTCTGCAAGCTGATGTTACTGAGAATGTGGCCAGTGATACCAGTCTTTTAAACTTTGATGATCTGCTGCTCTTTGCTGTTGGTACCTTCTGAGGGACGATGGTTCAGGTGATTGATGGCCTCCGTACTTCACAGCACTGATTTGCCATTCTATTCTAAGCAAAGGATTTATTTATATTTTTTTTGTTTTGCTTCCCAGGTTCCGGAACATGAGGATAATGGAGAAGATAAGAAGAACTAGCTTTCTGCTGGTATTTTCAATAGTCATTGAACCTTAATTAGTTATACTATTTACTTTTATCAAATCTATATGTGATGTTGTGAGGACTTTGTGTCTAGTCTATATCATGGTGAGGTTTGGGTGGTGTATGCTTGTTGTTGTTAGTGATATGCCCTAGAGGCAATCATAGAGATGATTGTATCGCTTATATATTTATGATATTTTGAATAATATGTTATTTTATCTCTTGAATAAATATCTTTCATATTGATCAACAAGTATGTAACATATTCGTAGAACTCTTTATTTATGTTTTGATCTTATTCTAAATTATCTCTGATCTTATATCATGATATGGGACAATTATGATTTACAGATCAGCACATATATTAATTGGTGACCATGTTTCACAAATCATGGATATAGGTTATCAAATCAATAATGTGAACACATGTTAGAGAATATGATGTTGATTTGACCCACCATGAGACACTACGAGAATTATTATATTCTTAAGTGTCATCAGTTGGTCTCATACTTTATGTATGTAAGATCCTTAGACCTAAGGTCGTTATTATTTTCTACATATGTAATAATTTACTTAGGAGTTACCAAATACTACTCCGTGACTGGGTAGTTATAAAGGTAGCTTTCGAGTTTATAGTGAAACATGCGGAGGAATATGAGCGATCAAGATGGATTTGCCCCTCCTATATAACAGGAGAGATATCTCTGAGCCACTTGATGTGGTTGAATTAAGAAAGTGCATAGTCATACCAAACGTGGTTGAAGGGTCAATCACAGCTGAGTAATCCACTACAGATTCAAGTGAAGGATCGAGCTATCATAAGATGATATGCTTCTCACCTTCAGTTCGATATGGTATTATAAGGCAAAGGGATTGATACAAAAGCACCATATAGGTTCGTCCGATATGATCTTTATGTATGTTTGAGAATCGTTATATCCTGCTAGGGACCGCTACCGACTTATGGACTGAAAATGAGTTTTCGGCCCATAACTAAATATACATGAATTTACAGGATCACACACTTAATAGGCTGGAACGATAAAGGTTCGGATGATAGTCTCCGAGTGAGATACAATCTTTACTCGTATCGAATAAGAATTCAATTGGAGGAGGTGCAGAGGCTAAGGGGCATTCCGAAACACACCCATCAAAATCCTAACCGTCACCTCTCATAACCCCTGTTGTGCGCACTGGTGCTAGCACACCGACACACGGTGTTCCCTTCCTAGATGTGTGGACCTCGGTAGAGATACTGCTATTACTGCGGTGCTAATCGAGATGATCGCAAAGAGGAGATGGTTGGCTGAAGGATAATCGACTGCCTCCATCACACCGACGCGCTCTTCGTTGAATCGGCCGCTTCAAATCTACTTCTGCTGCACTGTGCGTCTAGTGGTACAATCTATGATCTCTTACTCGTATGACTTACTATTTTACGTGGTAGAAAAATTTTAATTTACGCTAGTATAGCCTACCCGTATCCCAACAGTGGTATCAGAGCCATCCTATGTAGTATTTGATCTGGATTGGTTACATATAGTTGATATGTGATGGTAGTAGATTGGATCTATTACTGGTCTGATATACTAGCATAGATTGGTTCATATTATTGGATTGGTTTAGGCACTGGTTGATAAGATCAATCGGTTTCAGTGATAGTAGATGGGTTCGGAGGAGGTATGAATTGATAGTACCGAGTTACTGTTCTATCTGGAAACCCCCCACGCGATCAATATGATTGATCAATTGAAAATTGGGCCGAATAGATTGGTTCAGAATTGGGTTAATGTGATTAATCCGATAAAATTTTCAAAGGCAATTTCGTGAATAGGATTTATGCCTCGAAAAAAATTAATCACATTGGGTTAATGTGATTAATCCGATGAAATTTTCAATGGCGGGGCTGTTGTGCTAAATAATTGTACTGCCCATTATAGGTTTTACGTGTTCATAAGCGCGATAGAATTGGATTCTACACATAACTTATTTTTGCAGGGTTGTGCGAATAGTATGGCCCAATGTGTATGTGATGCATGTATGAGTTTTCCATGGCCTGCGCGTCATGCTGACTTATAGCCATGTGCTACATATTATTGTATAACGGCCTGCGTGTCGACATGTGATGTTTGATATTTTCATATGTAATTCAGTGTTAGCTGTTAAGAATAATAGCCAAGTAGATGAATGTGGTGAACTCAAGTATTGATGGTTCGATGGACAAAAAGCGTAGTGATGGAGATTGTCGTGCTAAGAGCCATACTATATCATAGTTTAATATGATTTAATTGTGAATATTTTTTATTCTTGTTATACTATTATTCATGTTATTACTATCTTGGGTGTTTTTAACATGATAGAATAGTATTCCTATAGAAAAATTAAGTAAAACTTGATGCTCTTTCAATAGTTACACCTATCAAAATTTTGATCAATAACTGGTAGGTCTATCAAAGTAGGGTGTCATTAATTATCTCAATAAGATAGGGTAAAGTGTTGGACATTTCGTGCATAATATTGGTTTAACTTGACTAGATTATCAAAATAGTTTTGGGTCTAATAGCATAGTGTTGAGGCCGAAATATATAGATGTCACTCAACAAATAAGAGTTGCATGTAATACAACTAGTAAGGGGTTGTTTACCTACGTCGCTAGGTTTCTAGCAGTAATACCAAAGCTCACTAGGAATTAGTAAAATATGGATCTTGATTCACTATATGTTATTGGAGGGTACATGATTTTAGACATATAGTGGGAGTATCTTTTATTAAATTATTTAATAAAAAATTTCACATAAACATAGTACTGAATTTTTTCATATACTTTTTATATTGTAGACAATGCCACCATCTACTTCCTCCATGATGAGGACATTACTTCTATTGATATGAACACTCTTCTTACTGCTTCCATGAATGATGGGTAAGGTCTAATTACTCGAGCACGTGCTTGTCAACTCAAATATCAGGTAAACTCATTTTTAGGAGTCAATAATATTTTCACTGAGAATCCAATACTTCCTAAGACTTGTGATTTTCTTGTTATTAGGAATCATGGGGAGGAGGAGTTAACTCACGGCAAGAGGAACACATTAAGGACTTCACCTAATTTGTCCATTTTCACCAATTTGGCTGCATTCATCAAATCTACTTCATCGGACTGACGAATTTATGTTTATTATCTATGGTGCTACGACACCTTTTGGGTCGAGGGTCTCGTATCACCACTTAGCCTATTTGGGTCGGTACTGTTCATGGGTCAGTACTGTTTACGTGAATAGTACCATGGTCGTACTATTCACGTGAACAATAACTGTGAATAGTATCACACCCTTTTCAGTAGATAAGTGCGACTTCCCCTTCTCTATTTAAGGAGGTCGCACTCCTTTAGTTTTCCTTGAATTTTTCTTAAGAGATTATTCTACTTAGCAGTTTCACCACACGTCCGGTTGAGGAATCTCAACTTGTAAACTTAATCTTTATTCGCAATACAATTTCATATTGCATCTTGTACTTTCTTGCTTGTGTTCTCAATTCACTTACAGGATATAGCCTTCTTGGCGAGGTCAACTACGTTCGGCACGGTTGATAATCATTGGAGCAGTGGTGTAGTGATTGCGAGGGGTTCGATCTGTTTTGATCGGAGCCTTTAGATCATCAATGTCACGTTCTCTACAATCGACTTATCAGTACCTTTCGGTAGATCGGGCCATCATCACATTAGATGGTATCAGAGCAATGGTTGCCCGTTAGGTAATCACAATTTCCCTTTTAGATTAATTTTTGTTCATCGTCCTAAAAACCCTAGAAAATTAGCCCACAAAAATAATTGTTCTTAATGTTCTTCTACTGTCCCAACACCCTTTTGAGCCATTGCAATTTTTTCGTTTCAGTTTTGCTGGTTGAATTTTTTATTGCATCGTCGTGTCTAGTTGCTGATTTCTAGTTTTAGTTAGAGTCTAGTTTGATCTTCGCGCTCCTTTGCGTAGCTTCGTCATCGTGTCAAAACTTCTGCTGCAACAACACCATCCGCTGCCATCCTATCTACCAGTTTTGGTTTGCAAGAAAAAGAGAGAGTTCGTTTTGGTTTGTCCGGAAGAATTGGTCTTGGTTGTTCAAAAAAAAAGAAGACAAAAAAAGAGAGAGAAAAAAAGAAGGAAAGAGTCCATCTTTTCCAAAATTTGGAAAGTGCATCAAACCTTCGGCCACAGGATCAAAAGTTATAGCAGTTTGATTTGAGACCGAAACAAATTCGAGTCCGTTTTCGACACACCTTCAGTAAAACGGGCATAACTTTTGCATACGGAGTCGAAATGCAACGTTCTTATACTCGTTGGAAAGCTAACGATGGTGCGCATCCAATAAAAATGATCACTTGCGATAGTTGCCCTCCAAGACCCCCAAATTCGGCCATCTTTAGCCCTGAAATCGCATCGCAAGTTTTTGGTTTTCCTTTTTGGTTATTTATTCGGCCTTTCCCTCGAAATTTGGGGTTCATCCAGTTGAAAAAGTTGTAGATCTCGCTAAAACCTTTCAAACGAGTATATATAAGTCATATAAAACCTTGCTTTTTCATTGTTTGAGGCTAGCTATTGTTTCTGCTTAATCTAGAGGGCTGTTTGCATTGCACTGATACCGATTTTGTTGTCTTTTGTGCTCTATGTTGTGCAATCAATCTTGTGCCCTACAAAGAAGTTTGAGTAGATTGGTTAGCGTCTCTCCTAGCACTTGTTGTGAGGTTTTCCATTACTTACATCATGTCACATTGATCATTGTGTGTGCGTGCATACACATCTCTTAGTAGGGTTTCAGTTGGCTTGCTTTGACTAAGCTAGGATTAGCAACTTTGACTAGTACTTTGAATAATTTTTCAACTTGCATTAACTGATCTGATTATTGTTGACCCTTGCTACCATATTGAAGCCTTCCAAGCTCCACCTACTCTTGATCAGAACAGGTCCCCTCTTGCGATCGTACCCACGCTCGACACGGTATCACGAACTAGCCACCGGCTGTATCACCTCTTTGGTAAGAACACTTATAAGAGTGTGGTAAGACACTTGAGAGTGTGTGATTCTACCTTCCATCACCTAGTAGTTGATAGGGATAACACCTTTGTGTTGTCTTTTGTTTCTACTAACCATGACGGTGAGTCGTCTAATGGGCAAGAGTGTGTTGTAAAGAGAGAGATAGCTATTGACGCTCTTGGATGAACAACGCACTACTATTAATGAGGATATCGATAGAAAGCTTCAAGCTATGATGGGTACATTGCAGCGCTCCATCAATGAGTGTATTGCAGCACTCACTACACGTCTTGAAAGAATGGTGAATCGACCATTAAATAATGGACGCGAGTATGATCCCGATGCAAGCCAAGATTTTTAGGAGGGAGATGATAATGAGCGACAAAACCGCGACACCGGTGCTGTTTTTGCTGCCCAAAATGCACATCAACGACACCGCCTACATCAAAACCGTCACGGTATGGAAGGTAATAATTTTCAGCACGATAATGCTCGTGTTAATGATGACCTATTTGCTAAAGTTAAATTTACCATACCATCTTTTGTGAGTGTTTATGATGCTAAAATTTATCTAGATTAGGAGATGACAGTTGAATAAAAATTTAATGTCCATCTAGTTCCTATAGTGCATAGAGTTAGACAAGCTACTAGTAAATTTAAAGATTTTGCTATCGTTTGGTGAAATCAAGTAGTTAATTCCGGTTTAGCACCTGATACATGGGATAGATTAAAGGTAGCTATGCGTGCTAGATTTGTTTCTCCTGCTTTTAAATGTGATATACGTAAGAAATTACAGCGCTTAGACCAAGGTAATAAATCTGTCGAAAAATATTATCAAGAACTACAAATAGACATGCTGCGTTGTAATATTGTAGAGGATGAGGAGGATAAGATGGCTCATTTTATGGGGCTTAAGGTGTGAAATTCAGGACATAGTTGATTACAAAGAGTATAACGATATCAATAGGTTGTTTCAGCTTGCTTGTTTGGTAGAAAAGGAATTGCAGGGTAGGCAACAAAGGACTAGGAGCAACTATGGAAGTACGTCTACATCGAGATCGACATCGGGGCAATCCAAGATAGTCCCACCTCCTGTTTTTTGAACTATTTCCCTCTCTGTGAGTAGGGCGTGTTCAGCAGCACCGCCACCACCATCATGTGCACTCGAGATGAGCAAATCTACTAGTGTGCAAGCACCAGTACAGAACTCTTCATCGGTTACTTCCACGGGCCGTACAACGAGCATTGTGTGCCACCGTTGTAAAGGGATGGGCCACTTCATGAGAGATTGCCCAAGTCAGCGGGTGTACATTGCGACAGAAGACGGTGGTTATGTAAGTGCTAGTGATGTTGAGGATGAATATGCTCTTGCAGCTAACCTTGCAGGCAATGGTGATGATCATAAGGCAGATAGCGATAGTGAGGAAATTTTAGGTGCCGCTGCTATGACGAATTATAGAACCATAATTGTGCAGTGAGTATTGAGCATTTAAAGAGAGCAAGAGAAGAAGTTACAATATCATAATTTGTTTTAGATGTTCCTCATCGTCAAGGGTTGCCGTGTTCGTGTTATAATTGATGGTGGGAGCTGCAATAACTTGGTGAATTTAGGATTGGTCAAGAAGCTTGGCTTGACCACACGCGTACATCCTCACCCATACCATATTCAGTGGTTTAACAACAGCGGTAAGGTGAAAGTAACACAATCTGCGAGAGTGCATTTTTTATTGGTTCCTATCATGATGTTGCTGATTTCGATGTAGTACCTATGCACGCCTGCTCACTTTTATTAGGTCGTCTATGAGAATTTGATACCGATACAACTCATCATGGTAGAAGTAATAAGTACTCGCTTATACACAAAGGAAAGAAAATAACTTTGTTACCTTTGACACCTACTAAAATTGCGAATTGTGATAAAGAGCTAGCTGAAAATAAGAAGAAAGAGCTTGAACATGAATCTGAAAATAAGCAAGTAGCTTGAACATTAACAATATCACAATACGGTATCGTCATCCTATTCCTATGTTAGACGACATGCTAGATGAGTTGAGTGATTCTATTCTTTTCACAAAGATAGACTTGCGTAGTGGGTACCACCAGATTAGAATGAAATTGGGAGATGAATGGAAAACATCATTTAAAACTAAGTTCGGGCTATATGAGTGATTAGTGATGTCTTTTGGTTTAACTAATGCACCTAACACTTTCATGCGTTTGATGAATGAAGTTTTGCGTTCTTTCATTGAAAAATTTATGGTGGTTTATTTTGATGATATTCTAATCTATAGTAAGTCATATGAAGAACACCTGGATCATTTACGTGTTGTTTTTGATACTTTGAGAGATGCATGTTTATTTGGTAACCTTGAGAAGTGCACCTTTTGCACATATCGAGTTTCTTTTCTTAGCTATGCCACAGGGCATTGAAGTTGATCTAGCCTAGATCGTCGCTATCCAGAGTTGACCGCCTCCTAAAATGGTCACACAAGTGTAGAGTTTTCTCAGGCTCGCTGGTTTCTATCAGCATTTTGTTCAGGATTTCAACATCCCCGCTGCACCGCTGAATGAGCTTACAAAGAAGGGTGTTCCTTTTACTTAGGCCACCAAACAACAACAAGCTTTCGACGTTCTCAAAGATAAGCTGACACACACCCCTTTGCTTCAACTTCCTAATTTCAGCAAGACTTTCGAATTAGAATGTGATGCTAGTGGCATAGGCCTTGGTGGTATGTTAATTCAAGAAGGAAAACTTGTTGTTTACTTTAGTGAAAAATTAAGTGGTCCTAGTTTGAAATATTCTACCTATGATAAAAAATTATATGCTCTAGTTTGAACTTTGAAAACATGGTAACATTATTTATGGCCTAAAGAGTTTGTAATACACTCTAATCATGAATCCTTGAAGCATATTCGAAGTCAAACCAACCTGAACCGCAGACATGCTAAGTGGATTGAGTTTATTGAATCTTTTCTTTATATCATTAAATATAAAAAGGGCAAAGAAAATATGATAGCTGATACGTTGTCTATGAGATATACCATGCTTTCACAACTTGATTTCAAAATCTTTGGGTTAGAAACTATAAAGGTGCAATATGTGCATGATGGTGATTTTAAAGATGTGTTGCTTAATTATCAAGAGGAAAAAGGATGGAATAAATTTGTGATGCATGATGGGTTCGTATACCGTGCTAACAAGCTATGCGTTCCAGCTAGCTCCGTTCGTTTTTTTATTGTTACAGGAGGCGTATGGAGGAGGATTGATGGGTCACATCGGCGTGAAGAAGACTGAGGACATTCTGATCCACCACTTTTATTGGCCAAAGATGAGGCGTGACGTTGAACACTTCATTGCCCGCTGCACCACGTGTCAAAAAGCTAAGTCACGACTTAATCCTCATGATTTATACATGCCCCTTCCTGTTCCAAGCATACCTTGGGAAGATATTTCTATGGATTTTATTTTAGGGCTTCCTAGAACAAAGAAGGGGAGGGATAGTATTTTTGTTGTCGTGGATATATTCTCTAAGATGGCTCATTTTATATCATGTTATAAATGTGATGATGCTACAAATGCTGATTTGTTCTTTAAGGACATTATTTGCTTGTATGGTATTCTGAATACAATAATTTCAGATCATGATGCTAAATTTTTTAGTCATTTTCGGAGAACCTTGTGGAGTAAGTTGGGAACTAAGCTGTTATTTTCCACTACTTGTCATCCCCAAACTGATGAACAAACTGAGGTAGTCAATAGAATATTATCTACTATGCTTAGGGCTGTGCTTAAAAAGAACTTCAAAATATGGGAGAAATGTTTGCTTCATGTCAAATTTGCTTATATTGTTTATGGTAAATTCTACCACAAAGAAATGCCCTTTTGATATTGTTTATGGTTTCATACCTCGTGCACCTATCGACTTGTTGTCTCTTCCAGCTTCGGAGAAGGTAAATTTTGATGCGCAACAACGTACTGATTTGATACTTAAGATGCATGAGACAACTAAAGAGAACATTAAGATTATAAATACTAAATATAAAGTTGCTGGTAGTCAAGGACGCAAGCATGTTACTTTTGAACCTGGTGATCTTGTGTGGTTACACTTGCGTAAAGAATAATTCCCTGAATTGAGAAAGTCTAAACTCATGCCTCATGCAGATGGTTATTTTAGAGTGTTTGAATGTATTAATGATAATGCATATAAGTTAGACTTGCCTGTAGATTTCGGGGTTAGCTCCACCTTTAACGTTGCAGATTTACGACCTTT
This sequence comes from Melocanna baccifera, assembly GCA_036346265.1. Classification (NCBI taxonomy): domain Eukaryota; kingdom Viridiplantae; phylum Streptophyta; class Magnoliopsida; order Poales; family Poaceae; genus Melocanna; species Melocanna baccifera. Next base: position 23,239,792 of record CM070682.1, on the reverse strand, counting down.
CTTGGGCGCGGAAGATGAGTTTGAGTTGAGGATAACTCCAATTCAAGAAGGGGTGGATGATGAGGACATCACTTCTACTGATATAAACACTCCTCTTGCTGCTTCTATGAATGATGGGCAAGGTCCAATTACTCGGGCACGTGCTCGTCAACTCAAATATCAGGTAAACTCGTTTTTAGGAGTCAATAATATTTTCGCTGAGAATTCGATACTTCCTTCTTCGCTAGGAACTAGGATAGCCCTTGAAGATGCTGATTCTCAAGAGGCCGTCTTGTGGTGAGAGGATAAAGGAGCCCCTTGAGCTGCTTGAGTGTAACATCCCAGGTCCCACATTACCTTGGGATGCCACTAAACCACTCCACAAGCTAGCCAATTTACAAGATAATATAAAGTAGCAACAATTCCTAAATCATGATAAGCTAAGCGAAAGTATACTAAAACAAAAGTAATTGAACACTATTAATTAAAAAACAACCGCTAATAATTTTAACCAATTGAAGCGAACCACAATCTAACATTATTAATTAAAAATGATCAACAATGAGAGAAAAAGATGAATAACTAGATACTTCACTTATTTATTACAGTATTAATCATAAGATGGTGCGCAATTTTGTTGTGCCGCTCTACCCTTTCCATGCATGCTCAAGGATCACCTGGAAAGGGGGGGGGGAAACATGAGTGAGATAAAAATCTCAGCAAGCAAATTGTTTAACAAGCTAATTAAACTACAATAGTTTAAGCTTCAACATTTATTTTCCACATTGACCACAATTATAGCCTTAACCACCATGACTACCAACAACCACAAATCATTAGCAATTAGGTCTCGATTGCCTACTTCATAATCGCAACCACCACTACTACCAACATCAATAAAGTATTAACATATTTTTCTCACTAACCTTATTCTTTCTCGCAACCACAACCACTAACAATAGTTACCACAAGAGAAAATACTTCATGCCACAACCACATCCCGTACCAAACTACAAGGGGTGAACCCCTATTCCACGTCCATAGCCATATTCCTCATACTACAAGGGACTTGTCGTAGGGGTGGCCCCCACCTAAACCCAGCTAGCCTGTTAGCGAGTTATGAACCCGTGTACGATGACATGATAGTCCCGGAAAGGAACTCGAGTGTAAGGGGCATTTGTAAAGACACTCCTCGGGGATATATGTATGAGCATGACGAAGCCTCGAGGGGGAGAGAGGTCATTCGATCCCTAGCTCCCCACTACCTCTTTCTCTGTTTGGTCTGTAGCCACAACAGCTGGCGTCGTCCGTGGGGATGACGAAAGAGCCTCGAAACCGCGAGAGAAAGGATGGCACCGAAGAAAGCTTCGTCATAGGCGGCGAAGAAGAAGGAGGCGGTCGCGGCAAGGCCCCGCATCAACAACAGAGCTTCGGCATCGGCGGTCGGGGCCAAAAACGACGATGCTCATCGCGTGATGGCCGACCCTGCCACCACCGACGCAGCGACCGACCCCGCCACCACTGACGCAGCGATCGGCCCCGCCGCCATCGGCGCAGCGACCGACCCCGCCACCACCGACGCAGCGATCGATCCTGCCGCTGGCGACGCGACCGTTGGCCTCGCCACCACCGGCGCGACGGTTGAGCCCACCCTCCGCGCGGCGCTTCATCCCGTGCATGGCGCGACCGCCGATCCCAGCAGTGCCGCTCCGGTGCTCAAAGACGGTGGCATCGGTGCCCACCGGGCCGCGGCCACCGTCCCTGTACCAGGCGCAGTGGTCTTGACTACACCATCAATACGACCGGCCGCACCTATGGCCTCATCCACGCCAAGCGTAGAGCACACCCTGCTAGCGGTCCTTGGCACGCTCCAACAGGAGCTAGCGGACCTTTGGGTTGCAGTGCGAGGCATGCAAGAGGCTCGGAGTTTGCAGGCCCCGCCAGTGGCTGCGCCGGGCAACACGCCCGAAAGGGCGGACAGCCGTGACGTTCCCACATCCAGCCGTGCCCCGCTACGTCGCGTGGATCCGGAGTCCCCGCTGTCCGCGGGCCTGCAGCAGGCGCCATGGCCCGAGGACTTCAAATTTCCCAGCTCTGTCACGTCGTATAAAGGCAACACGGACCCTCGAGAGTTCGTGCGCGTGTACGAGACTGCCATCGAGGCGGCAGGCGGTGACGACACCACCAAGGCCAAGGGGCTCCCGCTCGCCCTGCAGGGGGTGACGCTCTCTTGGTTCTTCACCATGGAGCCAAGCTCAATCTACGCATGGGAGCAGATTCGCGACCGCCTCTACAACAACTTTCAGGGGAACTATGTCGAGCGTGTCCACACGGACCAGCTCTTCGCAATCAAGCAGCAGTCGTCGGAAGGGCTCCGTGAGTACTTCCGACGTTTTGCGAAGGTCCGTTGCCAGGTCCAAGACGTTAACGAGACCACGATCATTAACGCGGCACTACAAGGTCTCCACCCGGGGCCTCTCGCCGAGTACAACGCACGAAAGCCGATCAAGACGGTGGCAAAGCTCTTCGACAAGATGGAGGAATATGCTCGGGCGGAGGATGACGCAAAGCGGCGCCGAGGTAGCTACGCCGGCGCTAACGCAGCGGACGATGCGGCGACAAGCGCCGACCAGGCGAAGGCAAACTCTCTGCGAAGCAAGCGTCGGCAGGAGCTGCCTAAGGACGCCTCCCACCACACGAGCGTGGTCGCCAAGCGTCCCGCCAAGCCCGTCACATCTTTGATGTGGAAGGCGGTTCGGAAGACAATGCCCCCGCCGGCCACGGGGGTAGGGCTCGTCGAGGTCGCGGCCGGGGCCGGGGCAGAGGCCGCGCGGTGGACCCGACGAGCACGGCGACAAGACGCCGCAGTGGTGCGAGGTGCACGGCCAAGGCAATCATGACACCCGCTCCTGCACCACTATCGCGGCGCTCCGGCAAAGCGCCGCCCGTGACAAGGCGCTGGAGGCGCGGCCATCCGTCGTGGCACACGTCCAGCAGCCCCTGGACGACCCCCTGCGGATCCGAGACCAGGAGCCGCAGGCTTATGAAGGTCTCCGACGGTTGCCGGCCCAAGTACAGCAGCCTCCAGAGAGCCCGCTGCGCGTCCACATCCTAGAAGGCGCTCCGACTAGAATCATACACGTAATCTCTGGAGGCTCATCCTTGGAGTTCGCTACACCACGTGGTGGCCTACCTGCCGCGCGCACCGCCGGCCTGGGCCCAGCACACGATCACCTTCACCCAGCCGACGCTGAGGGCGTGGAGTTCCCTCATCAAGACCCCCTGGTCGTCCAGGCCACGATCGCCGGGTGTGACGTTAGGCGAGTCCTAGTTGATGGAGGAAGTTCTACGAACGTCTTGTTCGCAGCAGCCTTCGACCAGATGGCGATTCCTCGCAGCCGCTTAGGCCCCTCAAAGATCCCGCTTCAAGGTTTCGGAGGTGAGCCCTTACTAGCGCTCGGTCAAATATGTCTGCAGGTCTCCTTCGGACGGGGCGACAACGTGGCGGATGCGGATTCTACATTCGACGTTGTTGACATTCAGTACCCCTACAACGCCATACTAGGAAGACCGACCCTCAACTCCTTGGGGGCAATCCCGCATCACAGCTTCCTATGTGTCAAGCTGCCAGGCCCACGGGACATCATCACTGTCCCCGGTGACCAACATATGGCCCGCAACATCGAGCATGGCACCAGAGGCTCGCATCAGGAAGCTCGGCGCGGTTCCTAAGTCCGGCGCGCCCCTCCAAGAGCCAGAGGCCCCACACCTCACCGTCGCGACGTCCGGTCAAACGGTTAGTTCCTCGCCTTTTGTAAACGCCTACCCGCGCAAACGGGGCTTTAATAAAGTTCACCATTTGCGAAGTTGTTTGTTTCTTCTGCAAAGCCGCGCGGGGGTGAGTCCCCGCGCGCACTCTCCCGCGTACGAATAAGACGGACGGTCTCCGCCTACCGGGTTCACGTGCGCACTCTGCAGAGTCTAAACTAGAATAAGACGCGCGGTCTCCGCCTATCGGGTTCACGTGCGCACTCTAGGAGTATAAATAAGATGTCGCGGGGGGACGCCCCCGCACGCACTCTACGGAGTATAAATAAGACGTAGCGATGAGGCTTGCCTCCGCACGCACTCTACGGAGTATAAATAAGACGTAGCGATGAGGCTTGCCTCCGCACGCACTCTACGGAGTATAAATAAGACGTAGCGATGAGGCTTGCCTCCGCACGCACTCTACGGAGTATAAATAAGACGTAGCGTCGAGGTCTGCCTCCGCACGCACTCTACTGAGTATAAACAAGATGCGGATGTCCCGCGCGCGCGTTGGCGTACCCTCCGGAGCATAGCTAAGCCGTGGTTGATAGTCCCACGCATACTCCGGAGAACAAATTAGACGCGGATGTTTTCCCTGCGCACTCTACTTGAGTATAAACAAGACGCGGATGTCCCGCGCACACGATGGCGTACCCTCCGCGAGTGACCGGTAAGTCGTGGTTGTAGAACCACGCCCCCTCCGGAGTACAAACAAAGACGTGGATGTTTTCCCTGCGCACTCTACTGAGTCTAAACAAGGCGTGGAAGTCCCGCGCACGCGCTGGTGTTAACACCATGCGTACTCTCCGGAGTATAAACACGACGTGGATGTTGATCCCACGCACTCGACGGAGGCCACACACAACGGCGCGGGGGGCTCTAGAGGCTTCGCGAAGGCCCGGCAAACCACGCGTGCCGCACGGGCATGGACAGCCGGCCGCGAGTATAGGGGCGAGCACGACTCCTGCATGCCGATCAAGCAGGCGGCGCAGGAGCTCAGTGGCTAGCGCCTCTACAGGTGAGCCAGGAAGCCAGACGCCCTCGGCGGAAGTGCCCGTGCCGGTGCCGACCTCCAGCACGGAGTGGACGCCTGGCGCCATCGATGTCCGACCCCGGGATGTGGCGTCGTCCCGAAAAGGCGCTACAAGGCGGAGAGCGCCCAGAACTCCCCTCGGGGCCTGCCGCCTCGAGCCGAAGGAGCCGAGCTCGCCGCGCTGGTAGCGTGGCTCCCGGCAACACCGCCAGCGCCGCGACCCCCCCATCTCAGGCGCCTAAGCAAGAGAAGGAGACGGGGGGAGCCAACAGGCGCTGGCATGGGGCAGCAGGGTGGAACGCCGCCTTGCCCCAACACGCTATAACAGTCTATTATCGAAGCGACAAGCAACCCGGATGAAGTACAAGTGAATTGCCCATTACCTCGCGCCAACCGCAGCTCTTTGACGGGCGGCTGTGGATGAAACACACCGCGGCTTCGCATCCCCCACCAGGATGGGATGCTCGACCCCGCGGTTGCCCAGGCGGCGTTAGCCGCGTGCCGGAGCCCTCCATGCTACTGCTCGAAGTGCGAACAAGCCGAGTGTGGGGTGCGGGGTCTGGGAAAGCGAGTGCCGTTTCGCTCGCCCACCCGACCCCTTTTTAAAGAGCCCCGGAGGCAAGACCCCGGGTCTTACGCTTCAAGAGTCCCATCACCACCCCAGGGGCACGTGGTACGACAATTATGCCCCCACCACACTCACAGGGCTCTGTCAGCCACGCGCCGCGCGTACCCAACCCTACTCTGTGTGGTCTAAAGCTGTGGGCGACGGCCAAGGGACACCTCCCTGTAGCCGTACCACACCACGTGCGGCCCACCGCGATCCCGCCACCGCCCAATCGGGCGCTTGCAAACACGCCGCAGCAGCGATGGCGCCCGTGAAGCCCCACTTGCCTGCATCGGCGGGGCCTCACGAGCTACGCCCCGACATTCCATCATCCTACATTACCCTTACCCCAACCGGCAGCACAAAGTCGCGCGCGCGTCTGCTGCGACTAGGCGCCAGCTCCGCTGCCACCACTTCGGAGGGTAGGGGACGGAGCGCCGCGCGCCTCATCGCGACAGGCGCCAGCCCGCCGCCACCATTTCGGAGGGTAGGGGACGAGCGCCGCGCGCTCATCGCGACCAGGTGCCGGCCCGCCGCCACCACCGGAGGGTAGGGGACGAGCGCCGCGCGTCATCGCGACCAGGCGCCGGCTCGCCGCCACCACTCGAGGGTAGGGGACGAGCGCGCGCGCCTCATCGCGACCAGGCGCCAGCCCGCCGCCACCACTCGAGGGTAGGGGACGAGCGCGCGCGCTCATCGCGACTAGGCGCCAGCTCCGCTGCCACCACTTCGGAGGGTAGGAGCACATCGACATGGCGGGAACGGACTATCATGGTTATATACCACACCGATACATACAAAGTCACGCCCACAAAGCGAGTACAAGGCCCACCAAGCCAAAGCTACTCATTCGATTGGTCGCCGATCCTCGCGCCAACCCTCACCCGCTGAGTGTCGGTTCGCCCGTAAGCCCGCGCCTCCTCGGCCCGCCACCAGTGCCGTAAACGTCGACGAGCTACGATATCAGAAACCAGCAGCCGGTCCTCATCGCTCAGCCGCTGTGAATGAAATGGCGCGCGCGGTCAGGAAAACGAGGTAATTTTTGACTTTATTCATTTGTAACATGGGGGTACATAAGTCGCAACACACGTTGAAGTACAAGAACCCCGAGGTCACACTCGCCTCGAGCGCGGCGCCGCCGCCATCACGCCGAGCGACTCGGCCCACCACTCGCCAAGGCTTCCCCGCCAGCATATTCCGCCGCAGCTCTACCTTTGCCGCAGCCTCTCCGATGTACTTCCAGATCCGTTCGTAGAAAACTCGAACGGCGGGCCGCATGGCTCGCGACAAAGCACCGAACATCACTCCGCCCCAGCAGTATCTCCACCGCGGGTCGCCGGGGCCGCGACGTGACCGTAGCCTCGATGCTGGAGAAGAGTGCACGCCAGGCAGGCGGTCACGTACGAGCAATGGTTGCCAAACGACGTGGCGGCGGCCTAGGCGAGGTCGGCTGCTTCCCCGATCCGTTGAAGGGTCCGCGAAGCTCCTCCGCCCGGCGAGCGGGCGGCACTTCGCCGCGAGATTCTCAACTGTGCCTTCCACGGCCAAAGATGGCTTCCCATGCCGTCGCCGAGGCCTCCCCCAGCGCCTGGTCTCATTCTCACAGAGATGCACAAAGACGGCCCTTCTCTTCTTCCAGCACGGCAACCTGTTGGAGCAGGCCATCCCGCTCCTCCGACGCCCCGCGAGCTCGGGCCGCAAGCTCCGTGCATAACCACTAACCCCGCGCGACGCTTCCAAGCCCGCAAGCGGGCGCCCTTAGCCGCATGTGCCTCCTCCGACGCAAGCAGAGCCTTCTCCGCGGCGTGTACCCGGCCTTCTAAGGCCTCCCGTTCCCGGATACGCGCCGCCCGCAGCGCCCGGCTAAGGGCGAAGGTCTGCGCAACACAATAATCAGTACAACATCAAAGAGCTTCGCGCTACCATAGGTCGCAGGCTTACCCTCATTTCAGAGACCTCCAACACTCTGTCTAGTAGCCCTGCCGCCCCGCACACCTGCAGCGCCTGTTTGTCCAAGCCGGCGACGGCACTCGCTCATTGCCGCCGCAAAGCCGCCAAGACACCGGTCCGGGGACAAAGTCCGCCAAACTCTGTGCGGCACCGGCAGCAACGGCGTCCCTGTCATCAGACGTGCTTCCCAAGTAGACGCCCTCGCACGCCGTGGGACGCCTACGCGCGGAGACAGGCGTTGCTGCAAGGGGTCATGGCAGTCAGCCCTCTCAACGTACACAGGGCACCGTCAATGTACGTTTACCTCCTCCACCTCCTCGCCGGGCACATCAACCTCTGTGTCAGAGCTCAGTTCCACCAAGCTTTCGCCCTCAGCAGCCATGTATCCGAGCACGCGCGCGGGGATCTCCAGGCATTCTGCGTCCACGTTGGGGTCCCACAGGGCTCCGACTTTGCCCGCAACAGTGAAGCCCCGGAGAGGCGATTGTACGCGGGGCCTCTTCACTTGCGGGGAATAGCAGGCCAGCCCCGCGTCAGAAGAGCTCGCAGGAGGCCTCACCACGACGGAAGCACGCCCCGTCCCCACATCCTTCGCGGGCGACAATTCTGTCTCAACGACGGTGGCCCGCAAAGTAGTGTCCATGCACGCCTCTGAAGTGGCGTGCTCCACCAAGTTAGGGCCCGCACTGGCGGGCCCTCCCTCCCCCATGGGACCGCAAGGGGGCGGGCTCGGGACTCGGATAGGGCGCTCGGGCACCCTCACGCCCAAAGCCGCGATACGCGTTCAACCGCCCAAGCCTGCGCTCGCGATCGCAGCCACGCGTAGTACGTGTTCCCTGGCCGTATAAGGCCCGAGAACTGCGCCCACCGTGCGCTCCGTGTCCTCCAGAGACACCCCTGCGAGTGGCCAAGGGGGAAGTTAACACAACATGCTCAGTGCCCCGCATAACAAGCCGAGCCCCAACACTTACAGCGGTCGATGGGTCTCGGCAACAGGCACACACCGGCGCACGTTGTCACGCCGAAGCTTCCCAGAGTAAGGCGCCACCCGTCAGCAAGGGGTGCCGCGCCATACATGACAAGCTCCTCCATGAGGTCGCGCACATTGAAGCGGGTGGTGATCCCCACAAGCCTCCGTGCTATCCGCTCGTCTTCAGCATCTAGCAGGGTGTCGGGTGCGGGGTTGACCACAACTGGTTGCCCCGAACACTCAAGGCCGCTACCACTCGCCACACGATGGTAGAACCACCACCTCGTCCAACCGGGCTCCCACTCGCTCGCCGACTCGCGGGAAAATTTTCTCACGACCGCGTGCAAGATAAGGTCGACACAACCGAAGTCGCACAGCGCCCTATCACCCCGTCCACTCGGTTCACACCGAACGTCGTGGAGGAATGCGAACAGCGAGGCGGTCGGCCAGCACGCCTCCGAACGCAAGGCCCAGCTGTACGCCGCAAGGCGGGCTATCACCGTTGGCGTTATCTGCGCCAACTCAAGCCCGAAGGCCCGTAAGACGCCCCCGACAAGTTCGGCGGCCGAAATCCGCAACTCGGCATCAAGGAAGGCGACGAACATGATCGCTTCCGCCGTGTTGGGGCGCGGTTCGGTCTCGTCGCCCACGGGCAACCGTACCTCCCCACGGTCCAACAGCTTCCCCTCGCGCAAAGGCGCGCAAATCGCTCTCCGCTCACCGTCGGGCCCAGACGCGGAGCGCGACCACCCATCCTCCCCGCCGCCGCGCCGCCCACATCGCCGAATCCCGCTCCACGAATGTGTACGCCACCTCGAACGGCAACTCCGTCAAGACGACGGCACCGGCCGGCCGGGCGCGCACTCATCTTCCGCCATCATCCTCCTACCTGCATCGCCCCGCCAAGAAGGACGCAGCAAGAGATAAGACAAGTGGGGCGGGCAACAAGGAACTTGAAGCTCGGGCAGTACAAAGGAGGTGGTTTAACTCAGGGGTATTTAAAACCCCTTCACCTCCCACGATACCGCCCAACGTAAATGCCGGAGACGAACCGCCCACCTTCCTCGTAACGAACTGTCGCGTCACTTCCACCCACGCGCCAGCCCGCCCGGCGCCCAATCCAACGGCCCTGACACCGCACGACACACCAATGGTGCCCTGCCGTGTGGCGCGTCCGGGGCCCAGGCAGCACAACCTCGCTCCTCCTTCAACACCGACTTCGCCGGCGGCGGTGATCCGCCCGCCCGCCAAGCACACCGACCGGGGCTCGCAGCGACCCCCCGCAACAAAGAGCCACTCAGTGCGTTGTTACCAACAAAATGTCCGTAGGGCATACTGCTCACGCTCGGAGGCGATCTTGTTCTCATAAATAGGCGCCAGGAGCGATGAAGCCCTATTTATGAGAACAAGACCATCTTAGAGCGTGAAAGCGCGGGGTGCAGGTTTGGCAAGCATAGTGCTCCACCACAGGTATATATATATGCGTACCGGCGGTCGCTCTACCAGGAAGCGCAACCGACGGAAGTCCAATCGGCGCGACTGCTGGGTGGAAGCTCAAAAGCTGAGGCGACGCGGCCGCCTGCGTACCGGGCGCCGCAACCAGCAGAAGACGTACGGGCGCGACCGTTCAGGCGCATGCGACGTCTGCACACGGCCCAGATCAAGGGATCTGAGTTACGCCCCCGGCATCGCCGGCAACTCAGCGGAGCGACCTGTTGTTCAGCTGGGCCGTCCGCACAACGCTTCCACTACATCGCGCCCGATGCATCGACCCCCTGCACCGCCGCAACGACTTCGCCTATGCTGACTTGTCGTGGCTATTCCACACTGGCACCACACGGAGTCACACCACTCCGAGCCCGCGAAGTCTTCGCCTCGGGGGGGCGACTCCGACTCCGCCATAGATAAGCCCTTCGTGCCCTTGTCGCACGATATACCTTTCCACTCTTACTGCAACCACTTTGGATACTCTAAATGTGTCACATGCCTTTTAGTAGGCGCAGATCGCGGAGAGCGCCGACGCAGCGGGTCTGTCGCTGGCAGTCCGCACCAACCGGCGCAACCTTAACCATCCCACCTCCCGTCTTCGCAGCGCACGTGCAACTACGCTCGCCACAATAGCCCCGCTGCGGACCCTCGGCTCCGACTCCGCCTCGTTCACGGTCATACAACGTCACAGGCCGCAGGGACGGAGGGGGCCAAAGGACTCGGCGGCATGGCTTCGACCTGTGAAGCCCTTCACCATGAGAGGCTCCTGTCATAGGGGTGGCCCCCACCTAAACCCAGCTAGCCTGTTAGCGAGTTATGACCCGTGTACGATGACATGATAGTCTCGGAAAGGAACTCGAGTGTAAGGGGTATTTGTAAAGACACTCCTCGGGGATATATGTATGAGCATGACGAAGCCTCGAGGGGGAGAGAGGTCATTCGATCCCTAGCTCCCCACTACCTCTTTCTCTGTTTGGTCTATAGCCACAACAGGACTCTTATGAGCCAATTCCACATAAAGTTAAGAAGTTGTATTTGTTTGTAAATCATTCATCTACAATACATTGCATAAGTATGTAAATGATATATCCACAAGGAAAATGCATATGATCCACTACATCATTACTTAACAAGGTAAAAGTGTGCATTGTACTACGACAATGTACAATGCTGTATCGGTACGGTCGCAGCTATATGCGGCGACATCCATGATGCAAAATGGCATGTCATGCTATGAATGATTTGATAAACATAATTCATGCTGCACAAATCTGACTACGTGCAGATAGCAGAAAATCACTAATCGGTTAATCAATTTGCTAATCCCCTTCTAATCTCGTACCAAGAACACTAATTACTCTAAAAATAGAAGAATTTGAGATGGAGAAAAGTTACCTAGGTGATCCCTTGAGATCGCCCCTCTTCTCTTCTCCTCTTACTCTCCTCTTCCTCCCTTCCTTCTCTTCCCTCTCTTCTTCTTCCCTTCTCTTCTCTGATTTTTTTCCTTTGCAGTAGGGCAGCAGGTTGTGGAGGTGGAGGCACAATGGGGGAGAGGGGGTGACGGGCAAAGGTGGGGAAAAGGGGGAGGGGCCAAGGGAGGGGGGTTTTATAAGGGGGCGCTAGGATTTGGGGGGCTGCAAACCCTTTGGGCCGGCTGGCCCACCCCTCCGGACAGCCCAAAACCCTCATTTTGAATTATTTAATTCTTTTTTTTAATTTGGAAAATTCTGTAATTTTATTTCCGCCTCCTGTGATTCACCAACAAATCGAAAAACTCCGCGATTCTGCTAAATATTCCCAGGGACGTCGTAACGACGTTCAGGGCATTACATTGAGGATTATAGAAATCCACCGATTCTCCCGCGAAAGTGGCATTCTTGCGCACAGAGAACTTTGTCCTTACCATGTGTAACATCCTAATTTTCAGAGTTTATTTAAGATTTTAAAATAAAATTCACCATTTGAATTTTTTGGATTTAATAAAAGATTAAAATGAGTTTTTACTAATTAAAAGGATTTAATATAAATAAAATAAATATTAATATTTGCTGAAAATATTTTATTTGGGTTCCTTGTGTCTCAAGAAAGTTTCTAGAATTTGTCGTGTCTCTTCTGGATTTATGCTATTTTCTAGAGCTAAATTTGTTTTCTTCCAATTTCTAAAATAGAAATCCCTAAATATCTCCCGCGCTGTTTGGACCAGTCTGATCGGTCATCACCACATATCAGCCATCCATCGCACCTCGCATACCCTGATCTGTCCGATCGGCCATCTCGTTCGGCTGGTTCGACGTGCCAGGCTCTGTTCGTCTGTGCTTTATACCTCAGCCGTCCGATCCTTAGCCGGTGCCACATGTCAGCAATCCACTGTCTTGGCTACTATTCACCTCGGCGATCATGCCCAAGTTGGTCTCTTCCGCTGCTGTCTGCAAGTCGAACACGCTAGTGTACCTGGCCTCGCCTCCTCGGCGTCTACGCCATAAATAGCGGCCACACCCTCATTGTTCGCACCCCACCACCAAGCTCGCCCATGCTCTTTCGACGTCCGCGCTGACTGCCGTCAACCTTGTTCTCTCTACCGCCACCGGCAAGTCGCCGTCATCGTGGTCTCAACTTTGCCTGACCTGCCGCTGGTGAGTCCCAAGTCCACCACAGCCATCTAACCACCAAAGCCATCCAACCATGTCCACGACCAGCTGATCTATGACCACGCACACATCTACGATCACACAGCAACCTCTGACCACATGAGCAATGCGTGTCATCACCGTTCGAACCGTTCGAATGTCCTCAGCTCTCTGGACCATTCAATCGTATTCGAACCATCCGATCATTTGGACGGTTCCATGAGCCGACTCCACCGTAGACACCCTATTCCATGCACTGATTCCACATAATTTTTCTTTAGATTTAATTTTCCAAGTGCCCATTCTTCTTCGTCCTAGTTACGATTGACCCCATTCTTTTTTTCTAGATTCATCTAAAATTAAGCTCTATCTTTTGGTTCTAATTTTGATGTTTTTGGAGTTCATTTGAATTTTATTTTATTTTATTTTGTGCATGGTTTGTATTCTCTCTCGTTAGATTACGTCTTTGAAGGAGCGGAAGGCCGAGGTAAGTCATGTCCTTTAATCATATTGAACATAGTTTTTAGATCTATTACTTATTTATTTTGTTATAAATTATCATGCATTGCTATTTTATTACAAATCCTTGTACCTGGTAGTTATTATCCTGGTTGATTAATTCCTTATTTGTCAAACTGAATGTGATGATACTATTATCACCATAGGTTGGGTTTTTATTTAGTGATGCAATACTAGTTGTCATATAGGTTGTACGATTATGCTTAGCCATGCTTATAGTCTTGTTGGGATCATCATCACATGAGAACAAATATTTAATTCGACGTAATGAGATATTGAATCGTGGTTGGTGCCATAGTTATGAAATTTATGTGTCATGACATTGGTGTGTCATTGGTGTTGGTTATATAAAATTAGTTTTCACTTGGGCGAGTGATCGTGCAGTAAAGGGAAAAGTGTGGATTCACTTCGAGGGATATAGAAGTCTCGCCTGGGTAATATCTAAGGACTTAACTTTGTACGCTATTGATCTGAGCCTTACCGTGCAAATCACATGTCTAGAATGAGATAGACCTGACTGATTAATTTATAATATTTTAATTTTAATTTTGCCATTGAGTTGAACGTGGTTGCTAATTTCTATAAGACGTAAGAGGGGGCAATTATCGACTAGATGGTTAACCTACTCGATAGCAAAATCTTAGCGGGAGGAATTGGGTTGAGGTTAAATATTGTAAAAGCCTTTTTGTTATTTTCTTTAACGTGAGGATAATCACATCGTGTGGGTACAGTTGTGCAACCTCTATAGAGTGTAGAACTATTCAAATAGTTGTGTCCCTAGTTATGGACAATGCTCGGTGATTTCATATGAGGGGTAGTTCACTTATGGTCTATTTAATTCCTTTGGTTATTTATTTTTTATTAATTTTTTTAAAGTTCACTTTCAATCTATTTATTATATTTACTTTAAATTATTGCTTTCTGTAAAATAACCTCTTAGCCATCCATTGGTAAGCCTTCCTTATTATATTGCACCTTTGTTACAAATGACACGCTGAATACCAATGTACTTATAGCTTTATGCTTACTGTTGCTCAGTTGAAGAGGAGGAACTATATCAGCAAGAGGTACCAGAAGGAGAAAATTTTGACGACTTCACGGATTAGGATTTCGCTTCTTAGTCGATTGCCTATGGGTATGTTGAATGGCTACTTTGCTTAATTTTATTTTCTGCTGCTAGTTTCTTAAGCCCTTCAGGCTATTAATTATAAGCTTGATCATAAGGTCGTACTCTAATAATTATTAGTATTTGAGTCTTTTCCTTTATTAATTATGTATATAGTTGATATTTCATCTATGTTTGCATTGTGTGCGCTAGTGTGATCTTGGACTAGTGTAGTATACACAGGGAGTTTAGATTTGCATATTCAGGTCTCAACAGAGGTGATATCAGAGCATATCAACTGTAGAATGAAGCCCTAGTTAGAGTGACCACCTTAGCCAAAATTCAAATTTTATTTTATAAATCAAACCAACCAAATTGGATATTTAGTAAACTCTCTACTTTCTTTCCTCTTTCTTATGGTTCTTGCTCCCTGCCTTATTCAAAAATTTGTTTTTCTAAAATCTTTAAATTGACTTCTTTCTTTTATAATGCCCTAGATGTCTCAAACTTCCTACAGCCAAACTGGAGGATGGTGAGGACTTCTCCAAGTTTTGTTGTGGAGTTTTGGATTGAAGAGGTCACTAGCCTACTTCACCAAGGATGAGAAGGCAAAGGGCTAACTCATTGGATACATCACCAGGCTGTACTTCACCACAAGGATTGACAACCAAGTTCTACACTATAGTTTCAAGTGCACCGGTACTTGTGGAGAGTGGTCCGCATAAGGAGCCACGCATAAGGCCATTCGATGTCTTTGCAAGATGTATAAGATCAGCATGCCCAAGCTCATTCAGAAGTTCAAGGAGCAATATGTAGCTACCTCCAGTGTAGCATAGCAGAAGGAAGTCATGGAGGGACCTCAACCGTAGCTGCCTGCACTTCTACCTTCGCCCACGCCACTAGTCTGCAGGAGAGATGATGCATAGTAGGCAACCATTTGGAGTATCTTTGACACTTTATTCTAGCCGTAGTTGAAGAGTAGTTGCTGCAAGTCCACAACTTGTGCCGCGAGCCCTACTTGGCAGGACCCAAGTGGGAGCCCTTAGACTAGATTCTTGTATAGTTTAGAAAGTGTGAGTAGAGCATTTTGGTTTTTATTTACAATTACTTGTGATATGAGCTGTAGTCTTGCCCTTCAAAGCACATGTTGCAGTCATGTCAAAAATTTTATTTAAGTAATTTAATTGCTTTTTTGTTAGCCTCTCGATTAAGTGTTTGTTTAGTTTAGATTTGCCATTAGAAATCGCCTTAGACGAGTTTACCCCTTATCTATATTTTTTCCTCTCACCTTTTGAGCCTTGTGAAGTCAGTTCTTAGTAGTTGTATTTCCTTTTCAGAGCAATTAAAATATAGTTGATACCCGGAACTCACCTGGTTGTAATCGGATGAACCCAGGAAGTAGCATCACAGACCCATCGACTCAGGTACTACAAGCAACCCCAATGGGATTAGATGTAGCTCTTAGTCAGTTCATGGCAGCCTAGACATAGTTGATGCACACCATAATGCAAAACATAAATGTTATGAAGAATTGACAGAATCAAAAAGCAGTTGCACCTCAACTAGCTAGACAACAATCTAAGTTTGTAGAGTTCATGAGGCTGAGACCACCCACCTATTCCCAGTTTTCCAAGCCTTTTGAGATGGATGATTGAATTCGTTTAGTTGAGAGGAAGCTGAACCTTGCTCAGTGCACTGATTGAGAGAAAGTGCTCTATGCCGCCCATTAGTTGGAGGGAGTCACAATAGAGTGGTGGGAGAACTATGTGCCGCTCATGAGGACCAAGATAGCATTTCTTGGGCTGAGTTCGCAGCAGCATTTTGTCATACCTATATCTTAGATGGGGTGATTGAGATGAAGAAGAAAGAGTTCCATGAATTGCAGCAGAATAACATGTCTGTAAGTGTGTATCTCTACAAATTCACTCAGCTAGCTTACTATGCACCAGAAGATGTTGTTACTGATGATGCCCATCAGAAGAGGTTCAAGAAAGAATTGAACCCAGTGCTCAAAGTTCAAGTGGTGAAAAATGGTTATGCCAGCTTTCAGATTATGGTAGATAAAGCAATACTTACTGAAGAAAGTCACCATGAGTTGGAAGAGTCCCGCAAGAGAAGGATGATGCAACGAGGATGTTAGCTTCATCAATCCTAGAAAGCTCATTTTAGCACTTACCAGCGCGCTCGTGTGCCGCATCAGTCAGGATTCAAGACTCCCACACCATCACCCCATCAGTTTCAGTCAGGACCCCGTCCTAGTGGATCAAGCAATCAATAATAGAGGAATGCGAACCCTGTAGCATCAGTTACTTATTTCAAGTGTCATGAGCCAGGACACTATGCTAGCAAGTGCCCTCAGAGGCAAGCCCCGACGCTAGTTCATTTCAACTTGGGAGTTATGCCAAATCGGACCCCTACTTCAGGACCTAGACGTGGATCACCCAAAGTGTCAGGTCAAGCTAGTCGGGTGCTCTAGTCAGTTGTGCATGGTCAAGTGAACCATGTCACTGCTGTCGAGATCCGAATATGCAAATTAGGACTCTCTGTGTAAATTGCACTAGTCCAGGATCACGCTAGTGCACACAGTCAAACATAGATGTAATCACAACCATACACACGATATAATAAAGGAAAAACTCAAATATCAATAAATCTCAAAGGTACGATCTTATGGTCAAGCTTACAATATCTCCAGCCGGAAGGGCTTTAAAACTAGCAGCGGAAATCCAAAATAAAGCGTAGCGGCCAATCGACAAGCCCACAGGCTATCGAGTAGAGAACAAAGCCTAATCCGTCAAGTTGTCGTAGTACTCTCCTTCTGGAACCTCCTACTGATAATACTCCTCGTCCTCAACTGAGCAACATAGGCGTAAAGCCGTGATTACATTGGTACTCAGCAAGTCATTTGTAACAAATGAATGCAATATAGTATGCAAGGCTTACAAATGGAAGGCTGAAAGGTTAATTTGCATAAAATACATTTCACAGTAAATATGATAAATAGATTGAAAGCGAACTTTAAATGAAAATAATAATAATAGTAAGGCAATGCATGCACACTGAACACAAGTGTAGTGAATTTCTAGACCAAAGATGTTGCTAATAGCAATCACTCATAACAGATCAGAGAAAATGTTCTGTAATCAACAGTCAAGCCTATAGGGCGAATACATGAAAGGAGAAAAATGCTCCTAAGAGCATCCTTTAAAAGGTGATCAAATTTGATCTTCACAAACAACAATACTAAGGATCAGCATTCTGTCGAATTTAAAGCAGCAAATTATTGCTAATATCAATTGATTTAACTCATATATTTCACCTCAAACGAGGTTTTGCTTACAAGAAGTACACCTGCTAGTTTAGTAGATATATCAACTTCGGTGTATAGGCTGAAGGTTTGGCTTTACTGACTGACTTGTAAACACTAACAGAACCCTCCAATATAGAATCAAGGTAGCTACACGACAGGGCAAATAAGAGGTGCTAGCATATTATCTAGTACAACTTCGTTACAGGAAAGGTGCGACAATGCAGTCTTGTTCACTGCCATCAACATCAGTGGTACAAGAATGAAGAAACTTTATATGAAACATCTTGCACAACCACATATCTAACTAATGAGGGTATGCATCCAATATGATGATTGATTTACTAAATTGCATTCTATTGCTAATTTCCATTCTAAACATGACAGGAATGGTCTTTGCGGGCAAAGCGAAAAGGCTCTTACCTTGGTGAATATATTGCACTGATTTCAACACCAGGTACTATTCTTATGTCAAATTTGTGAGCTGCTGACATAGCTTCTGGTATACCAGTCATGGTATCATGATCTGTCAGGACAAGAACTTTCACCTGTCCTACCAACATATATAATTTAGTCATTCTTATTTTCATATAGTAAGGTGCATGTGCGTTGCAACGGAAAACCAAATAAAAGTGATGCATACTATCAAATATGATCTCAAACTGAATAATAAATATCAACTTAAAAAGCAACATATTGATGACAAATGTAACATAATGACATAAATCACCAACGCTATGTCCACATTATGATACAGGGGAATCAACATACCAGAACTTTTGCACTTCCAAAGTCACAGAGCTTGACTTGATGAGTGAGAGGATCAACTTGTATTGGCAAGCAAGAAGAGGCCAATTCAGAACCAGCTACCAAATCTGAGAAAGAATAAAATCTTGTTCACATAACACATACCAAAACATTTTGTGGCTTCACATCCCTGTGGCAGACTCCCGGAACAGTATGAATATAAGCTAGCCCTCTAAAAAGCTGCAACAGTAGCAAAACAATCCTTAACAAAGCAATGCAAGCTTATACAGGCAGCCACACAAATGTTAATATGATGGTTCACAAACCTGATACATGTAAAGCTTGACATAGATAAGTGGCATCCGCTGGTTGGCATTGCTGTAGTGTTTGAGCACACGGTATAGTGTCTCAGGGACATACTCCATGACAAGGTTCAGGAACAGTTCATCCCTGCTTGTGGTCGAGAAGAAGCAGTGCTTCAGAGAAATGACATTGGGGTGGTCCATCGAGCGCATCAGCTGCAGCTCACGGTTCTTGTAACGTCAGTCCTGCAACACCTTCTTGATGGCCACCATCTCCCCCATCTCCAAGCACTTCGCCTACATGCGAAAACCAATTCAATTCAATAAACATTGCATCAACTGATGTACAGCACCACAGAAAGCAAAGCAGACCATAAGACCAAGCACCGTACCTGGAAGACAATCCCAAAAGAACCAGTTCCCATGACTCATAATCTGAAAATAATAATAATAGATTGCAAACTGGGTTCAACATAATCAAAGAACACGACTTACCTTGGTTATGCTCAGCGACGTACTCTTGGTCTTCGGGCGTAGCTCCTGCTCCTCCGGAATCCGAACTAACGAGAGAGAAAACAACTAAAATAAGAAAAACACATAAAATGATAAGCAAATGAACTCCAAAAATCATGAAACTAGAACGAAAAGCTAGAGCTAGATTTTAGATGAATTTAGAAAAAAGAACGGGGTCAATTGGAGCTAGGACGGAGGAGAACGGGTTCTCAGAAAATAAACCCTAAAGATAAATCGGGAAATTCGGAAATCGCACTGTGCTGTGATGTAACACCCCAGGACTCACATTATCCTGGGATGCCACTAAACCACTCTACAAGGTAGCCAATTTATAAGATAACATAAACTGGCAATAATTTTTTAAATCATAATAAGCTAAGCGGAAGCACACTAAAACAAAGGTAATGGAACACAATTAGTTAAGGAACAACTGCTATTAATTTTAACCGATTAAAGTGAACCACAACCTAAAATTATTAGTTATACATGATCAACAATGAGAGTAAAGATGAATAACCAGAGACTACACTTATTTATTACAATATAAAACATCATATGGTGTGTGACAGTGATGTGCCGTTCTACCCTTCCCATGCATGCTCGAGAATCACTTGGAAGGGGGAAAATAAGAGTGAGATAAAATCTCAGCAAGTAAACTATTTAACAAGCTAATCAAACTAAAATGTTGTTAATCATCAATATTTATTCTCCACGGTGACCACGAATATAGACCTAACTATATTTACTACCAACAATAATAAAACATTAGCAATAAATTTCGTTTGTCTACTTCATAACTTCAACCAACTACCACTACCAATGACAGGAAAGCATCAACAGGTTTTACCTCACTATTTTTATTATTTCTCGCATTCACAAATGCTATCAACAGTTACCACAGGAGAAAAGAATCTCATACCACAATCTCAACCCCTATCATACCACAAGGGGTGAACCCCATTCCACGACCACCGCCACTTTCCTCATACCACAAGTGTCTCTCATGAGCCACATCCACATTACAACTATGAAGTTGTATTTATTTGTAAAATAACTTCACCACAACACATTGCATAAGTATGCAAATGATCTTTCTACAATGCAATGCATATGAATGCTCATGCTCTACTGCACCCTTACCAAACAAGGTAAGAGTGTGCATCGTACTACGGCAATGTACGATACTGTACCGGCACGGTCGCGGCTATAAGCGGCGATATCCACAATGCAAATGTCATGACATGAAATGAATGTTATGATAATCATAAACCACAATAATTTAACTACGAAGATCAACAATATAATGATCAAGAATACTTTCTCATAATCCACATGTGTCTTAATAAGCACAATGCCAATGATACTTAAGATCATTACCACATAGCCCACATTCGGCTCACCAAGATCATAATCAATTGATCTACAGAAAAACCTACCACATAGTCCACTATATATTCATCAAGAATGCTAACCCCCACAACCACAAGTATTCAATAAGAATACTACCACTTATACCACCATATGTTCACAAAGAATACTACTCCACAACTATATTTTTTTCATCAAGAACAATTTCATATACCCACAAATAAACCAACAAGATCATAAACAATTGAGTTCTTAAAATACAACCACATGGACCATATTGAGGAAACATGTAACAATGTCATAGCACCTCAAATTAAGAGAATAAATTATTGTGAAGGTAGAATAATTAACAAGTTAAACATGTAGCACGATCGCTACGTTTACTTGCCTCTACCGGCGAAGCGACGAGATCACGCTCGATCAGAAGCAAATCCGCCTGTCCAAAAAGGTACCTCTCAGCACAATACACAACAATATAATCATGACTCTCAAAGAAAAGTGTCGCCAAAACCCTAAACTCCACAACATCCTTCCCCGCGTAACGGTTCTACAATATTCCCACTGCAGCGGTGCTGCTTAACATTTTCGTATCTTTAAAAATATAAAACTAATCACAGCAAAAGTTATATATCTGAATTCCTCACTTAAACACCTACACTTTTCATGTAGATCACATATTTTTATCTTATCATTAACAAGGTGATATCAAATGCACAGAACAGAGGACGTCCTCTGTTCTGAATGTCTGGACAGCCAACTTGTAACGCGTCGCCAGATCAGATCAAGGCTCTAAAAATTCTAGTTCTTTTACAGAAGCTAGATTACTGAATTCCCTACCTTTTTCTCAATTATGACCAAAAATTTAAAAATCATCTTCTACCCCTAATTCCCACCTGAACAGCGGTCTATCCTTGTATGCACCCTTGACAGACAGCGAGATTCCAGACCCCGGTACACCTCAATTATGTAGTCAAAAAATCTAGAAAAAATGTAGTAGATGCGTATCGTCGTCGTCTACGTTTTTCCTTTTGGGGAGATGCTTGGGAAAAATCATTTTCGGGGTCTAAACGGTACGAACAGCAATGCTACGTGAATCAATCTACAGGCAAACAGCAGGGATTCTCTAATCGGGGGTTCTAAATCCTAATCCCCACCAAAACCTTGGGCTAAGAACCCTAAAATAGTATAAATCAGAGGGATTGGGATGAGGGAGAATTACCTAGGGGATTGGGATCACCCTCTTCGTCCTCTCCTTCTCCTTCCCTTCTTCTCCTTCCCTCTCTTCCTCTCCTTCCTCTTCCCTTCTTCCTTCTTCTTCTCCTTGCAGCAGCACTTGGGCAGAGGGGAGGCGCAAGGAGGCAGGGGGTGGCAGCTTGGGGTGGGAAAAAGGGGGGAGGGGCCAAGGGAGGGGGTTTATAAAGGGGGTGCTAGGGTTTGGGAGGGGTACATGCCCCCGTTTGGGCTGGCTGGTCCAAAGTGGTTGGCCCACCCCTCCGGATAGCCCAAAATCTCGTAATTAATTATTTTAATTCTTTTTTTATTATTTTAGACTATTTTGAAAATTTTATTTTTACCTCCCACGATTTACCGAAAATCCGGACGACTCCGCAATTAATTTAGGAACTGACGCCGAAACGACGTTCAGAATATTATATTCTCTCCACCTAAAAAAGGACCCACGAGACAAAAGAACAATCAAGGAAAGAACAACCAAAGGATAGAACATCCCAAGGGAACCACAACTACGGGTACTCTTCCGCCTCAAAGAGCTCGGGCTCTTCTTAAGCATTCGATCTTTAAGCTTCTATATCGCCTCCCACTCGGACTGGTTCGTCCAGAGGGCCTTTACATGCTTGATGGCCCTCTTCCTCACGTCCAGCTCCGGCGAGTCCACGATTCATGTTGGTTCAAGCCGAACATCCGCATAACTCTTAGGCCCGCTCTGAGCGGCCAACAGGTCCTGTCATTTTCGCAAAATTCTCCACCACAACTATTAAACCACTATCTAATACCATCCTCCTTCTTAAAACATTTTCCTCTATTTATTATAATCGGAATAATACATTATACCTCTTTTAGAGAATTGATCACAAATTTTCATCCACATCATTCTACCTGAAGCACAAACAATATCTTTTACCAATAGAACCCAACAAAAGAAGAGTAAAGGATTATCAAACAACATACTAGCAACCAGCTGTCCTTTCAAGGACCATGATCCAAACTGAAGGATTCACAACAAAACCTTTTCCACTCCCTAAGTAGATAATTGGATAAACAACACCACATAAACCAAGAGTGAAAATCACTCGACAGACCAAAATGATCATTTTCTTTTCCTAACTGGAAAAGACTACTTCTCAACATAAAATAACTCAATTTGTAGATAACCTCTGCCAAAAACACACAGCATAAACAAAAATCAAGAGAGCATTTCACCACTCGAGAAAATAAATATTTTTCAATCTATTTCTTTCAATAATTTAGCTTCCTTCAACCAAGAATTTCCAAATCATCGCCCAACACACCAATGCATTTATCTTTAGTTGGCAACCCCAACAATGAGTTCAAGCTGAGTACATCATCTATGCCATTGTAGATAGACTCTACTGCCCCCGTAAATTATACTCTAGCCCAGCCCTCGACCAACGGAATTATTTTGATAGATAATTATTAGTGCACCTCAAAGATACTATTCACAATCCTCACACTATTGGAATACCACTCTGATCCACTATTTCCACATAGAGACACCGGGACTCTAAGGTTCTAGCATAACAAAAGGTAAATCTCAGACTCCTACAATAACTTTCCGTATAAGATAGGGAAGACCTTAGGTGGAAACCTAATGGAATACGCGTAGGCTACGGAAGCAGAAAACAAAACTTTTCTACCGCGCACCCAAGAACATCATGCTAAGGAAGGATCATGGATCGTTACCACTTAGACGCGCAGCGCAGCGGAAGAAGAATTGGAAACCGATCCAATCACGCGCGTCGAGGTAGTAGTGGAAGTAGCCGATCGTCCCGAATAGATCGTCTCTCCACGCACGCCGATCAGCATCGCAACGAGCAGCGCCTCCACCGTATCCACACGCCCGGGGCTGAACGCCGATCGCGAGTGTACTAGCACTCGTGAGCAGCTAGGGTTTGGCTCGGGAAGTGGCGGCTAGGGTTTTGCTAGATGTTAACAGGCACACATCCCCTCCGCCCCTTGCCTCCATATATATAGACCTCCTCACGTGGGCCTCGTGGACCGAGGCCCAATAGGAGTCTATTCGGATCTCTATCCGAATTGAGCCCATATCCGAATCATATTCGAATTAGTGTTCCAACCCGTTAAGCGTGCGACCCTGTAGGTTCACGTATACTTGGTCGTGATCCGGAAACGCCTTTCCGGTTACCATGTTAATAGCGGTCTCTAGTAAGACATATTAACCCCAAAGTATATGTAAAGATCATATCGGCTGAACCTATAATGTTCTCTCATGTACGAATCCCTTTGCCTCACGATATAGATTGAGCTCAAGGCGAGACCTGTGTCATCCTCTTAATAGCTCAATCACTCTCTCGATTCCGTGATGGATTATAAACTCGTGATTGACTCCTCAATCACCTTGGCATGGCCATGCACTTTCATAATCCATTACATCGAGGGGCCCAGAGATATCTCTCCCATAAGGAGGGGCAAATTCTATCTTGATCATTCACATCCCACTACATGTTTCATAGCAAACCCGAAGACTACTTTTATGACTACCCAGTTACGGAGTAGTGTTTAGTAGTCCCAAAATAAGCTACTACTCATGTTGGGAACCATGATGATCTCAAGTCTAAGGACTCTACATAAACACTACTTGAGACCAGCGATGACACATGGAATCTCTGCGGTGTCTCATGGCAGTCTATCCAACATATGTTCACTAACACATGTCCATATTATTGATTTGGTATCACCATACCATGATCCATGAGACATGATCATCAATCAATACATATGCTGATCTTTATCTTTGAATCATATTTGTTCCTCATATGATATACGATCGGGATCATTTAGAAATAGCAACATCTTAGTATTTAAGAGTCTCATGAATAAGTCACATACTCATTGATCAATAATGATGATGTCTATTCCAAGGAACAAAGTAATGTATCATAAACATAGTATGTGATATATACAACATCTCCATGTTGCCTCTAGGGCATATCACTATGAGCTCTCCCACTTGCACTAGAGTCAACCATGTAGGTATCTAATACCCATTGCCCTAGTGTGAGCCTCATGCTTTGGTGGGAAGCGGCTTTGTCAACGGATCTGCAATGTTCAAATCCGTTTGTACTTTGCATATCTTCACATCGCCTCTCTCCACTATCTCGCGGATGAGATGAAATCGCCGTAAAATGTGCTTGGACTTCAGTGCGATCTAGGCTCTTGGCTTGTGCAATGGCCCCACTATTGTCACAAGAGAGGTCCATTGGGCCGAGGCACTAGCCATCACACCAAGCTCGAAATAAATTTCTTGATCCAAACGACCTCTTTGGCGCCTTTGAAGTCGCTATGTACTCGGCTTCGTTGTAGAATCAAGCAACCGTCTCACGCTTGGAACTCTTCCACTTACCGCACCGCCATTCAGCGAGAACACAAATCCAGATTGCGATCTAAAATCATCTTTGTCGGTTTGGAAGCTAGCATCGGTGTAACCATTTACAACGAGCTCTTCCTCACCTCCATAGACAAGGAACACATCTTTAGTTCTTCTCAAGTACTTCAAGATGTTCTTTACGACAATCCAATGACTTTCACCGATCTCGATCGTATCTACTCGTAGCACTTAAAGCATACGAAACATCCGGACGTGTACAAAGCATGGCATACATAATGGACCCAATAGCGAAGCATATGGAATCGCATTCATTTTATCCCGCTCATCGGTGTACTAGGACACCGATTCTTGCTAAGATTTATACCATGTGACATAGGTAGAAAACCTTTCTTGGAATTATGCATGTTGAACCTTTTCAACACCTTGTCAATGTACGTATCTTGGCTTAATCCAATTAGCCTTTTGATCTATCTCTATAGATCTTGATGCCAGAATATATCTGCCTCTCCTAAGTCTTTCATAGAGAAACTATTTTTTAATGAAGACTTAACAGATTCGAGCAAAGGAATGTCATTTCCGATCAGTAATATGTCATCCACATATAAGACCAGAAATATGAGTGCGCTCCCACTAGCCTTTTTGTAAACACAAGGCTCTTCTTCGTTCTTGATGAAACCAAACCCTTTGATTACTTCATCAAAACGAATGTTCCAACTCCGAGATGCCTGCTTTAATCCATAAATGGATCTTTGGAGCTTGCATATCTTTCCAACTGATTGCGGATCGACAAAACCTGTGGGCTGTGTCATGTACACATCCTCACTCAGATTTCCATTAAGGAAAGCTGTTTTGACATCCATTTGCCATATTTCATAGTCGAAATATGCAGCAATCGCTAGAATGATCCGAATAGACTTTAGCATTGCGACGGGCGAAAAAGTTTCATCATAATCAATACCTTGAATTTGTTTGAAACCTTTGGCCACCAATCGCGCTTTATAGATGTGAACATTTCCATCTATGTCTATCTTTTTCTTGAAAACCCATTTGCATTCAATGGTTTTAACACCATCAGGTGGATCAACCAAGTTCCAAACTTGATTACTGTGCATGGATTCAATTTCGGATCTCATGGCTTCAAGCCATTTCTCAGAGTCTGGTCCCACCATCGCTTCTTCATAGGTCTTAGGCTCATCATTGTCTAACAACAAAATGTCCCTTTGTTGAGTAGTCAAGAACATGTACCTCTCAGGTGCACGACGTGACCTTTCTGACCTACGTGGTGCTGGTGTGTCCACAACAGGTTCTTCAATAGTTTGTTCATCCTGTTGTGGTTCTGTAGGAACGTTATCAGGTGTTTCTTGAATTTCTTCAAGTTGCACTGTGCTCCCACTATCCCTTCTTGAGAGAAACTCTTTCTCTAAGAAGACACCATGCCGGGCGACAAACACTTTGCCTTCTCCTCGATTATAAAAGTAATATCCTTTGTTTCCTTAGGATACCCGATAAAGAAGCATTTATCGATTTAGGAGTGAGCTTATCAGATTGTAAACGTTTTACATAAGCCTCACATCCCCAAATCTTAAGAAAAGACAAGCTAGGACGTTGTCTGTCCACATCTCATATGGTGTCTTTTCTACGATTTTGATGGAACCTGTTTAGTGTGAACGCGGCTGTTTCAAGAGCGTACCCCCAAAAAGACAACGGAAGATCACTTTGGCTCATCATGGAGCGCACCATATCTAATAAGGTGCGATTTCTCCGTTCGGATACCCCATTCCATTGAGGTGTTCCTGGCGGAGTCAATTGTGGAACAATTCCACAATCCTTTAGATGATTGCCAAACTCATGGCTCAAATACTCGCCTCCACGATCAGATCGTAGAAACTTGATTGTCTTGCCTAAATGATTTTGCACTTCATTTTGGAATTCTTTGAACTTTTCAAAGGATTCGGACTTATGCTTCATCGTAGATATACCCATATCTACTAAAGTCATCGATAAAAGTTATGAAATCTGAAAACCACCTCTGTTGTTAAGCTCATTGGTCCACATACATCGGTATGTACGAGTGCCAATAAGTCATTTGCCCGTTCACCTTGACCGTGAAAGGTGCCTTTGTCATCTTGCCAAGTAAACAAGATTCGCATGTCTCAAATGATTCAAAATCAAATGAGTGCGAATACCATCTCTATGGAGCTTCGCATGCGTTTCTCATTTATGTGACCTAGCGGCGATGCCAAATAAACGTGGGATTCAAATCATTGGACGTTGCCTCTTTGCATTAATGTTATAGACCGTGACCCTTCAAGAGTAAGAACGTATAACCCATTCACCAATGGAGTATGACAATAGAACATATCTTTGAAATAAAGAGAACAACCATTGTCCATAGATTTAAAGTCATAACCTTCTGCTTGCAAACATGAAGCAGAAATAATGTTCTTTGAAAGAGATGGAACACAATAACAATTATTCAATTCCAAAACTAATCCTGAAGGTAAAGACAATGGCATGGTGCCAACAGCTACCGCAGCAACTTTTGCTCCATTGCCAACGCGAAGATCCACTTCGCTCCTCCTCAAACTTCTACTTCTTATTAGCCCCTGCAACGATTTGCAGATGTGAGCAACCGATCCGGTATCAAATACCCAAGAATTAGTGGAAGAAGTAGCAAGATTGATTTCTATAACATTTATACCTAGAGTGGAAGTCATACTTCCTTCTTCTTCTCAAGATCCTCCAAGTACTTTGGGCGTTCCTTTTCCAATGTCACGATTGCTTACGTGAGTAACAATCGCATCGAGATGAGCATCGCCCTTCTTGTCTTTCTTGGCCTTAGAACCGCTCGCGATTGCATCGAGCTTTCTTTCTTTTGACCGCGATTCTCTTGACATAGGGCTTGCCCTTGCCTTCTGCATCATCATCACATGATTGCTGCTTTTCTTAATGCTTTCCTCAGATTTTAGCATCCCATGCAACTCACCAGTGGTCTTGTCCAGTTGTTCATGTGAAAGTTCATTATGAATGGCTCAAAGCTCGGGAAGCGATCGGAGAATCACATCGATAGCCAACTCTTGGCTAAGGGAAAACCAAGCTTTTCCGGACTCTCAATGTAGCCAATCATCTTAATCACATGAGGGTGTGAGATTCCTTCGCAAGCTCGCACGCAAATAAGGACTTTGAAGTATTGAACCTCTCAGCCCTTGCTTGGTTCTCAAACATACCACGTAGCCCCACAATGATATTGTAGGCATCTGTGTTCTCATATTGCTTCAAGCTCAGAGGACATTGTGGCAAGCATGAGGCAGCTCACATCAAGGCAATCATTCGTTTGCTTCTCATAAGCTCTCCGTGCAGCCATAGTAGCATTATCGTGCAAGTCTTGGGTAAGGAGACTCAAGGACATACTCCTTGCGCTCTTGCTTGAGAACAATTCTCAAGTTGCGATACCAATCCAAAAGTTTGTTCCATTGAGTTTTCTTTCTCAAGAACAGATCGCAAATTAAAAGTATCTTGGATGCGGCGTTAATGACATGATCTACAACACAAGAATATGCAAAGTTTAGCACTATGTTTATGTTCATCTTTTATTAAACTATTTAGCAAAAGACTCCCACTATGAGTTTTGCAACAAAACTCCTCTAAGTTACATAGTGGGTAAAGATTCTCATTTCACTAATTCCTAGTGAGCTTTGGCATCACGGCTAGAAAACTAGTGACATGGGTAAGCAACACTTTGCTAATCACATCCCTATGTGACTCTACTTTGGGTGACATTAGTATGCCTCGACCCCAATCTATGCCCCAAGGTCCAAAACTATTTTGATAACCTTGTTAAGTAAACCAAATGCTTCCGCATGTAGATGTCCGACATCTACCCCAAATGATGATGATAACCGATGGCACTCTACTTTGGTAGACCTACCATGCGGTGATCATTATCTTTTGGTGCAACATATGGAAGGGCATTAACACCTAATTTTAAGAGGGATTCTATCCTACCAAAGCAACATATCACATATATCATTGCATAAGAATAAGATAGATAACATCATAGATAAACACATTTAACTGTGAAGTAGTATGGCCCAAAAATGGTGATATCCATCTCCAAGTAGGTGTAGACGATCTCCATCCTCCACATCACTCCTTTAGGCCACCATGCTTAAAAGCTTGTAACCTCAAAACTAGGCTACTACCTATAATAGCTAGAAATCGAAGATTACAAAGATAGATTCAAGCATTAAGGTCGACACGCAGGCCATGAACGAATGTTACATGCATCACATACATCTCATACATTCAAATAAGCTATAGGGCCATACTATTCACATCATTCTCTGCAAAAACAAGTTAGACGTAGAATCGCATTCTACCTAACGATGTGAACCCAAGACGCTATACAAGGGGGATACACGGCGGTCCCGCTGGCCGTCGTGGCGGGGTCGAGGGGAGGGCCTCGCGGGTTCGAGCGCCAAAACCTCTCGAATTACATAGATCGCATCTATGAAATCGCTATGAAAATCTTATCGAGCGATCAAATCAACCCAAATCCGAGCCATTCAAAATGTCTCAATTTTCATTAGATCAATCATATTGATCATCGCGATCGGTATACTTGAGGAGACCACAACACAAGACCTCGATCCGTTGGCTCGATCATCGATTGTGCGCAGTGATTAGCCGATGGTGATTCCAGCGGTAGGGGCAAGTCGCGCGTACATCAAAGAAGGAGCACGAACTAATCTTTTGGCCTTATGATGCTATCAACTCATACCTATTTCAACCCCTTATGACCGATTGATCTCATCAACCCGTATACTGATTTAGCGTAATAGATCCAATCTACTACTATCGCATATCAACATATATGCGCTGATCCAGATTGCAAACTAAGCAAGATGGCTCGATACCACTAATGGAATACGCGTGAGGCTACGGAGGCGAAAACAAAACTTTTCTACCGCGCACCCAAGAACATCATGCTAAGGAAGGATCATGGATCGTTACCACTTAGACGCCGCGAAGCGCAGGCGAAGAAGAATTGAAACCGATCCAATCACGCGCGTCGAGGTAGTAGTGGAAGTAGCCGATCGTCCCGAATAGATCGTCTCTCCACGCACGCCGATCAAGATCGCAACGAGCAGCGCCTCCACCGGTATCCACACGTCCCGGGCCGAACGCCGATCGCGAGTGTACTAGCACTCGTGAGCAGCTAGGGTTTGGCTCGGGAAGTGGCGGCTAGGGTTTTGCTAGATGTTACCGAGCACACATCCTCCGCCCCTTGCCTCCATATATAGACCTCCTCACGTGGGCCTCGTGGACCGAGGCCCAATAGGAGTCTATTCGGATCTCTATCCGAATTGAGCCCATATCCGAATCATATTGAATTAGTGTTCCAACCCGTTAAGCGTGCGACCACAGCAGGTTCACGATACTTGGTCGTGATCCGAAACGCCTTTCCGTTACCATGTTAATAGCGGTCTCTAGTAAGACATATTAACCCCAAAGTATATGTAAAGATCATATCGTTGAACCTATAATGTTCTCTCATGTACGAATCCCTTTGCCTCACGATATAGATTGAGCTCAAGGCGAGACTGTGTCATCCTCTTAATAGCTCAATCACTCTCTCGATTCCGTGATGGATTATAAACTCGTGATTGACTCCTCAATCACCTTGGCATGGCCATGCACTTTCATAATCCATTACATCGAGGGGCCCAGAGATATCTCTCCCATAAGGAGGGGCAAATTCTATCTTGATCATTCACATCCCACTACATGTTTCATAGCAAACCTGAAGACTACTTTTATGACTACCCCAGTTACGGAGTAGTGTTTAGTAGTCCCAAAATAAGCTACTACTCATGTTGGGAACCATGATGATCTCAAGTCTAAGGACTCTACATAAACACTACTTGAGACCAAGCGATGACACATAGAATCTCTGCAGTTGTCTCATGGCAGAGTCTATCCAACATATGTTCACTAACACATGTCCATATTATTGATTTGGTATCACCATACCATGATCCATGAGACATGATCATCAATCAATACATATGCTGATCTTTATCTTTGAATCATATTTGTTCCTCATATGATATACGATCAGGGATCATTTAGAAATAGCAACATCTTAGTATTTAAGAGTCTCATGAATAAGTCACATACTCATTGATCAATAATGATGATGTCTATTCCAAGGAACAAAGTAATGTATCATAAACATAGTATGTGATATATACAACATCTCCATGTTGCCTCTAGGGCATATCACTAACAAAACCCCTATCACTCCATAATTAACATACGCTCAATTCTTAACATCAACAAATTATTTGACTCCAAGTCAACATTCTATTTAAATCAAATTCTTCCCAAGGATTATCCTACGGAGATAATATATATCCAATGCACCACAATCATCATGATATTTAAGGCTTCCAATAAAACATCTACCAGACCACCACTATCTAGTGGCCATCACGCAACGAAAGGCTTTGCAACACAAATCGATTACTCTTTCTCATAAAAAGAGGTAAGAAGAAATAAATTCCAGCACACAGAAAATTGCTATCATTCACAGTAACCCAAAGGCCAAGAGAAAAAAATAAATAGCGATGAGGTCGGAAGACACAAGATAAGATCATCTGTATCTCAAATACTTCTAGTACAACTCTTTCTTTATCAAGAAACAATTTTCTTTGATTATAGCATCCCGCCAAATCCAACAAAAGAGGCTTGAAGTCCACAACACCAGGTTTAGCTAAAACCAATAAAAGCATTTATCATGCCACTTTGCTCAAATAATTTCGGCTACCAAATAAGTCATAAAGTCCAAAAAGATCCCAACCGCAAATCTCAAATCCTTTAATCTAAATAGTATCATGGAACTAACCAATTCCTTTATTTAGAACATTCAATACCATAATCACAACTATGCACTATCAATTGTATTAACAATAAGATAAAATATTCGTTGCCAGAATAATCATATCCTCTTACTCCTTCATATTTTCCAAAAAGAACACCATAAATCAGTTCATCATGGTCTTATTATCTAAATAAGATTCCAACTACTTAATCTAGGAAAAATCTAGTGCATAAACCACCATATTAAAATAAAGCTCTTTAACAAGGTGATATTAGAACATGACAACCTCGCAAACGTGCTAGTATAAATCTCTTATTAGATTTCATACATTCACTTCTTATTGATGCTCAACGCTAATTTAGCACAAATTGATTGCACTCTAGTCATTACTGGCAATAATTGATTATTATTTTTGTCATAGTAGCATTCATGATCCTATATCTGTTTTGCAATCATAAAAACAATGATGAGCATAGATTCAATATTCCATCTTATGTTCAAAAATTAGAACAAAATAACTTTAAACATCCATAATACTAGCTTAATAAGATAAGATTCCACAAGTCAATACATCAATCTTCATCTATTTCTTTATACATGTTTCAACATTTTAGCATGGCAAAAGTTACATTAATTTAGCAGTTGTATATGCCCATTAAGTATGTAAAGAGATGACATATTAAAGGTTGATATTACTAAGACAATATTCCAACATCCCAAATGGTTAGATTACTTACTTATGACCACATAATCCAATCTACCCAATAAGTTGAAAATTTAAAAAACCACAATAATCAAACCATTTTTTTATATTCCTCAATAACTGTATGAGTTCTAAACATGTATAGACAAACTCTTAATCATATTTCTTCAAGAAACTACAACAGATCAACATCACATTAGTCAACTACACTTTCAAGGACGTTAGTAGAGATTAATTATGCACCACACCAACATCTCAGCTTGTAATTCATACCTTATCAATTATTTATATGATTGTCACCTCCTACTTAGACACAACAAAACATCATAAAGGGTTTTAACACTTCCTTTTAGCAAAGAAAGGAATCAATCTTCAATAGACGAAGTAACTAAAATGAAATGCATAAAGCCAAGGCTTCGCAAACAACAAACTTCCTACATAAAGCTTTGTTTTTTCCAAAATATCAAACGAATAAATGAGTCATATTTTCTAGTAGGAAAGATGGAAACAACATGAAAACTAATATCACCAATTAACAGCGCTCACGAGCAGCAAAAGCATCTCTTCAATCAAAAGAAAACAACAGTTGCCTCAAAACGATTAGAGGCATTTTGGCACCCAGCAATTGCAATAAACCACTAACTCAAGAGAAATTCATCAACCGCAAAAGGCCAAGAATTGGCAAAAATCAACACAAGAAAGATAACAACTTTTCTAAGAAACTTACCCATGACATCCGTAACTAAGTTACCCGAGGTAACTGCATCACTAAGCCCATTCCACGAATGGTGGTATAAATAATCAATACCGAGGCAATAACTACAACCTGTACCTCTTGTCAATGACTATCCTCACTCATAGCAGTCATAGAAGTAATCATAATCATGCAAGATCATATTATAACATAAATCATCAATACAACATGTCAAAAGCATAAATGCAATGCTTGACCCATCCCATCCTACTGTGCACCAGTGTGTCAATTTAATAATTTAATTACCACGGACCTAACGCCCGCTCTGATACCAACTGTAACACCCCAGGACCCACATTATCCTGGGATGCCACTAAACCACTCTACAAGGTAGCCAATTTATAAGATAACATAAACTGGCAACAATTTTCTAAATCATGATAAGCTAAGTGGAAGCACACTAAAACAAAGGTAATAGAACACTATTAGTTAAGGAACAACTGCTATTAATTTTAACCAATTAAAGTGAACCACGGCCTAAAATTATTAGTTATACATGATCAACAATGAGAGTAAAGATGAATAACTAGAGACTACACTTATTTATTACAATATAAAACATCATATGGTGTGTGATAATGATGTGCCACCCTACCCTTCCCATGCATGCTCGAGAATCACCTGGAAGGGGGAAAACAAGAGTGAGATAAAATCTCAGCAAGCAAACTGTTTAACAAGCTAATCAAACTATAATGTTGTTAATCATCAATATTTATTCTCCACGGTGACCACGAATATAGCCCTAACCACATTTACTACCAACAATAATAAAACATTAGCAATAAATCTTGTTTGTCTACTTCATAACTTCAACCAACTACCACTACCAATGACAGGAAAGCATCAACAGGTTTTACCTCACTATCTTTATTATTTCTCGTATTCACAACTGCTATCAACAGTTACCACAAGAGAAAAGAATCTCATACCACAATCTCAACCCCTACCATACCACAAGGGGTGAACCCCATTCCACGACCACCGCCACTTTTCTCATACCACAAGTGTCTCTCATGAGCCACATTCACAATACATTGCATAAGTATGCACATGATCTTTCCACTATGCAATGCATATGAATGCTCATGCTCCACTGCACCCTTACCTAACAATGCAAATATCTTGACATGATATGAATGTTATGATAATCATAAACCACAATAATTCAACCACGAAGATCAATAATATAATGATCAAGAATACTTCCTCATAATCCACATGTGTCTCAATAAGCACAATGCCAATGATACTTAAGATCATTACCACATAGCCCACATTCGGCTCACCAAGATCATAATCAATTGATCTATAGGGAAACCTACCACATAGTCCACCATATATTTATCAAGAATGCTACCCCCCACAACCAGAAGTATTCAATAAGAATACTACCACCTATGTCACCATATGTTCATAAAGAATACTACTCCACAACTATATTTCTTTCATCAAGAACAATTTCACATACCCACAAATAAACCAACAAGATCATAAACAGTTGAGTTCTTAAAATACAACCACATGGACCATATTGAGGAAACATGTAACAATGTCATAGCACCTCAAATTAAGAGAATAAATTATTGTGAAGGTAGAATAATTAACAAGTTAAATATGTAGCACAACCGCTACGTTTACTTGCCTCTACCGGCGAAGCGACGAGATCACGCTCGATCAGAAGCAAATTCGCCTTTTCAAAAAGGTACCACTCAGCACAATACACAGCAATACAATCACGACTCTCAAAGAAATGTGTCGCCAAAACCCTAAACCCCACAACATTCTTCCTCGCGTAACGGTTCTACAATATTTTCACTGTAATGGTGTTGTTTAATATTTTTTATCTTTAGAAATATAAAATTAATCACAGCAAAATATATATATTTGGATTCCTCACTTAAATACCTACACTTTTCATGTAGATCACATATTTTTATCTTGTCATTAACAAGGTGATATCTAATGCACAAAACAGAGGACGTCCTCTGTTTTGAAGGTCTGGACGGCTGACTTGTAACGCATCCCCAGAACAGATCAAGGCTCTAAAAATTCTGCTTCTATTACAGAAGATAAAATACTGAATTCCCTACCTTTTTCTCAATTATGACCAAAAATTTAAAAATCATCTTCTACCCCAAATTACCATCTGAACAGCGGTCTGTCCCTGTCTGCACCTCTAACGGACAGCGAGATTCCAGACCCTAGTACACCTAAATTACGTTGCCCAAAAATCTTAACAAAATACAGTAGATGTATATCGTCGTCCTCTACGTTTTTCCTTTTGGGGAGACCCTCGGAAGAAATCGTTTTCGGGGTCTAAATGGCATGAACAGCAACGCTGCGCGAATCAATCTACAGGCAAACAGCAGGGATTCTCTAATCGGGGGTTCTAAATCCTAATCCCCACCAAAATCTTAGGCTAAGAGCCCTAAAATAGCAGAAATAAGAGGTGTTGGGATGAGGAAGAATTACCTAGGGGATTGGGATCACCCTCTTCTTCCTATCCTTCTCCTTCCCTCTCTTCCTCTCCTTCCTCTTCCCTTCTTCCTTCTTCTCCTTCTTCTACTTGCAGCAGCACTTGGGCAGAGGAGAGGCGCAAGGAGGCAGGGGGGGTGGCGGCTTGGGGTGGGAAAAAGGGGGGAGGGGCCAAGGGAGGGGGTTTATAAAGGGGTTGCTAGGGTTTGGGAGGGGGTACGGGCCCCCGTTTGGGCTGGCTAGCTCAAAGTGGCTAGCCCACACCTCCAGAAAGTCTAAAATCTCATAATTAATTAGTTTAATTCTTTTTTTATTATTTTAGACTATTCCAAATAATTTATTTTTACATCCCGTGATTTACTGAAAATCTGGGCGACTCCGCGATTAATTTAGGAACCGACGCCGAAACGACGTTTAGGATATTATAGACTAGGGCTGACGTGGCTGCCACGTCGGCTAGGTGTGACGCGGCAGAGGCTTGGCGCGGCGGCGGCGGCGGGATCCGACGGTTGTGGGGCGAGATGCGCGCGCGATCTGAATTGTTGATCCAGATCTGAGGCGACGCGTGGCTCGGGGCGCGCTGCGCGAAGCATCGCGCGGGCGCGGGGGTGCGCGTGCGGCGACGAGGAAGGCGACGCGGGAGGCGGGGCGAGACGAGGCGCTCATCGGTGGGGATGGCGACGGTGGCGGGGACGGCGGCGACGGGGCGGGTGTCGACGGGGAGGGACTCCGGCGACAGCGCGGGCGCGAGGACGGAGGCGACGGCGGCGGCAAGGGTTCGGGCGACGAGGCACGCGAACCAAGGGATATGCAGCGGTTTTATCACACGCATTGAGGCATTCGGATCGGTCACAGTGCGGGCGCTACGTGGACGCGGTTTGGACGGCAGAGATGGAAACACGTGGCACGGGCGCGATCGGACGACGTGGAGCGGGCGGTGGTTTAGGGTTAGGGCTTGCGCGAGTGGCACGGGCACGGGCGCGGATGGACGCCGCATGGTGCATCGGGCGGC
Source organism: Melocanna baccifera (assembly GCA_036346265.1). Taxonomy (NCBI): domain Eukaryota; kingdom Viridiplantae; phylum Streptophyta; class Magnoliopsida; order Poales; family Poaceae; genus Melocanna; species Melocanna baccifera. The sequence goes on along the minus strand of CM070682.1, from coordinate 23,203,034 downwards.
TAGCATGCGAACGGGCGACGAGCGGGCGGGGAAGGGCAGCGAGAGCGGGAGGCGATGCGATGGCTGCCACGTGGGGGGTGGCGGCGATCGGGCGGCTGAGAGGGAGGTGGGGCGGGAGCGTGCGGGCAAGAGGCCGGATGGCTAACACGTGGGGAGAGAGAGAATCCGGTGGCCGATGATTTTTCCCCAATTAATTTCTTTCCAGAAATTCAAATAAACTTTCAGGAGCTCTAAAAATAGCAAATAAATCCCAAAAATTCACCAAAAATACCAGAAAATTTCTTGAGCCCTGAAGAATCTAAATAAAATATTTTCAACTTATGTTAATGTTTATTTTACTTAGATTTAATCATTTTAAATTTCAAAAAATTATTTTAAGCTTGAATTAAATTCAGAAAAATCTAAAAAATTTATTTTTTAAATCTAGACTTTATAAAATGCCAAAAAACAGGATGTTACAACTGCAGAGGAGATTCAAGCATCACCAGATGTTATGTTTAGTAAGTTCTTAGTAAATTCAGTCATTGCTACAGTTTTATTTGATTGTAGAGCTTCGGATTCATTTGTTTCTTGGAGTTTTGCCTTAAAGCAATGGTTAAAAACTGTTGTGCTTGGATCTATTCTTTTGGTTCAATCTCCGTGCTCTGAGTTGAGTATAAACCTAGTTTGTCCGGAAGTCAAGATAGCTATTCAAGGAGTGGAGTTCTCAACCGATCTTGTTGTGTTGGATATCCAATCTGTGGATATAATTTTGGGAATAGATTGACTTAAGAAGTAACAAGTAGTGTTGGATTGTAGATGTAGAGCTGTTACCTTGGTTAGTTTAGATGGAAGAAAAGTGAAATTTACAACCAGCATAAGTCAGCTAGAGAAGGTTGTGTTTTATCAAAGCAAAGTGATCATGTTAGAGGATATGCCAGTTGTCAAGGAGTATCCCGATATGTTTTTGGAAGATCTCCCCGGAATGCCACCTGACTAAGAAGTCGAGTTTTTTGATTGTGCTAGTACCCAGTACTTCACCGATATCCAAGAGACCGTATCAGATGCCTACCAATGAGTTAGTAGAATTAAAGAAGCAAATTCAGAAATTGTTAGACAAGGGTTATATCAGACCTAGCTCATCTCCATGGGGAGTGACAGTGCCGTTCGTCAAGAAAAAGAATGATAGTCAGCATATGTGTATGGATTATCGAGTACTCAATGAGGATACTATCAAGAATAAGTATTCTTTGCACAGGATTGATAATTTGTTTAATCAGCTGAAAAGGGCTAGAGTGTTCTCTAAGATTGACTTCAGGTCAGGATACTATCAAATGAAAATTCATCAGGAAGATATAGCTAAGACAACTTTCTCGACTCATTATGGTCTGTATGAGTTCACAGTGATGTCCTTTGGTTTAACCAATACCCTAGCTTATTTCATGTACCTGATGAATAAAGTATTCATGAAATATTTGGACAAGTTTATCGTTGTGTTCATTAACGATATTCTGATTTACTCCAAGGATGAGAAAGAGTATGAGGGGCATTTGATATTAGCTTTGCAAAAGCTAAGAGAGCATAAGCTATATGCTAAATTTAGTAAGTGTGAGTTTTAGATGAAGAAAGTTACTTTCCTAAGCCATGTCATGTCAACAAGAGGAGTTACAGTTGACCCTAGAAAAGTTAAAGATATGCTGGATTGGATGTCACCATCATCAGTGACGCAAGTTAGAAGTTTTCTTGGAATGGCCGGTTATTACCATTTTTTCATCAAAGGATTCTCCGGTGTAGTCAGGCCACTTACACAGTTGTTAAAGAAGGAAAAAAATTTGTTTGAACGCTAGAATGTGAAGAGAGTTTTCAAAAGCTAAAGGAGTATTTCACTATAGCCCAGTGCTAGTATTGCTAGACATTAACAAGAATTTTGAGATCTATTCCCATGCTTCCCGTAAACGTTTGGGATGTGTGTTGATGCAAGGCAAAAGAGTGGTGGCTTATGCTTTACTTCAGCCATGGCCAGATGAAAAAATTATCCCACGCATGATTTGGAGCTAGAAGCCATAGTGCATGCTTTAAAAATTTAGCATCATTATCTCATGGGTAATCGATGTGAGATTTACACAAATCATAAGAGTTTGAAGTATATTTTCACCTATGACGATCTTAATCTCAGGTAAAGAAGGTGGTTGGAATTGATAAAAGACTATAATATTGGAATACATTATCACTCATGAAAGGCTAATGTGGTAGCAGATGCTTTGATTAGAAAGATTTATTACAATACAGTGATAATCAACGAAAGTCAACCCACTTTATACGAGGAATTTCATAAGCTTAGCTTGGATTTGATTGAGGAAGGATTCTTAGCCACGATGGAGTTGCAGCCAATTTTGAATGGTCATATTGTAATGCCTTGAACGTCGTTACAACGTCCCTAGGAAGGTTTAACGTAATCGCGGAGTCACCCGGTTTTTCGGTAAATCACAGGAGGTGACAATAAATTCTTCAGAATAGTATAAAATAATAAAAGAAGAATTAAATTAATAAAAACCAATTAGCAGGCTGCCTGGAGGGCCACCTTGGGCCATCCGGCCCAAGTGGAGCAGCCCCCACCCTTCCCCCCTTTTATTCCCCCTCCCACCCCCTCAAACCCTAGACGCCACCCCCTCCCACCCCCTTGGCCCCCCCATGCCCCCACACGCCCTCCCTGCTCTCTCTCTCTCTCCCCCATGGCTACCATGGCTGAAAGAAATCAAGAAGAAGAAGAAGAAGAAGAAGAGGAAGAAGAAGAGGAAGAGAAGAGAAGGAAGGGAGGAAGAAGAGGAGGAGAAGGAAAGAAGGGAGATCCCAAGGGAATCCCTAGGTAACTTTTCTCCATCCCAAATCCTTCTGTTTTTAGAATATCAGGGTTCTTGGCACGGGATTAGAAGGGGATTAGCAAATTGATTATCCAATTAGTGATTTCCTGCTGTCTGCGCGTAGTCCAATTTGTGCAACGCGGCTATTTGCGCAGATTAGGCCTACGAAACGATTTTTCCTATGGGTCTGGACAAAAGGAAAATTGTAGAGAATGTTGAGATCTATCTTCTGTATTTGTTTCATATTTTTTTGGCCGCGGGATTTGGGCGTAGCAGGGTCGGGAACCTCGTTGTCTATTAGGGGTGCAGACTGGGGCAAATTGCTATTCAGGTGTGATTTAGGGGTAGTAGATGATTTTTATATTTTTGGTCACAATTGAAAAAAATATAGGGAATTTAGTAATCTAACTACTGTATAAAAATCATAATTTTCAGAGCCTTATACTGTGGTTGGGATGCGTTAGAATCTGGCTGCCCAGATTGCCAGAAAAGAGAACGTCCTCTGTTTTGTCCATTAAGTCACAACTTGTTAGGAACAAAATAAAAATAAGTGATCTACATGAAATGTGAAGATATTTAAGTGAGGAATGCAGAAATATATCTCTCTCTGTAAAAGGTTTAATAATCTTAAAGATACAAAAAAAATTAAGCAGCGCTGCTGCAGCGGAAAGAAAGTAGAACCGTTAAGCGGAGAGGGATGTTGTTGGGTTTTGGAGTTTAGCGATATCTTTACTTCTTAAGATATGTTTTGCATTGCTATTGTATTGTGCTGAGAGGTACTTTTGTACAGGTGGTTTTGCTTCTTAACGCACGTGATTGCTTCGCTTCAACGGTAGATGCAAGTAAACATAGCGGTGGTGCTACTGTTTAACTCATTAATCATTCTACTTTCACTTTAAGTAATTCCTTAATTTGAAATGCTATGTCATTATTACTTGCTACCTTAATGTGGTCCATGTGGTAGTATTTTAAGAATTCAATTATTTATGGTCTTGATGGTTTATTTATGGGTATATGGAATTGTTCTTGATGAAACAAATATAGTTGTGGGGCAGTATTCTCAGTGAAAATTTGTGGTTGTGGTGGTAGCATTCTTGATGAATATATTGTGGTCTATATGGTAGGATCTCCTATAGATCGATTGATTATGATCTTGGTGAACTGAATATGGATTATGTGGTAATATCCTTATTGATTCATATATGGATTATGAGGTGGTATTCATGTTGAATATATTGTTGACCTTTGTGGGTAAATTCATGATGAATATGCTGTTGTTATTTGAGGTTAAATTCTTGTAGATTATGATTATCATATCATTCATAGCATGACATGTCATTTTGCATCGTGGATGTCGCCACACATAGTCGCGATCGTACGGGTACAACATCGTACATTGCCGTAGTACGATGCACACTCTTACCTTGTTGGGTAAGGGTGTAGTGGATCATATGTATTCATATGCATTACATTGTGGATAGATCATTTGCATATTTATGCAATATATTGTGGTTGAAGTGATTCGCAAACAAATGCAACTTCTTAACTTTATGTGGAATTGTCTCATGATAGTCTTTTGTGGTATCAGGAATGTGGCTGTGGTTGTGGAATGTGGGTTCACCCCCCTGTGGTATGGTAGGAGATGTGGTTGTGGCATGAGGTATTTTCTCTTGTGGTAACTGTTGTTAGCGGTTGTGGTTGTGGGAAGGGAAATATTAGTGAGGAAAAGATGTTGAATGGTTTACCGATGTTGATAGTAGTGGTGGTTGTGACTAAAAAGTAGGTAATTGAGACCTAATTGTGAATATTTTATTGTTGTTGGTAGTAAATATGGTTAAGACTATAATTGCAGTCACTTTGGAAAATAAATATTGATGATTAAATTATTGTTGTTTAATTAGTTTGTTAAACAGTTTGCTTGCTGAGATTTTTATCTCACTCTTGTTTTCCCCCCTTTCAGGTGATTCTCGAGCATGCATGGGAAGGGTAGAGCGGCATATTACTGTCACACATCATATCATGTTTCTACTGTAATAATTAAGTGGACTCTCTAGTTATTCATATTTTCCCTCATTGTTGATTATTTTTAATTAATAATGTTAGGCTGTGGTTCGCTTTAATTGGTTAAAATTATTAGCGGTTGTTCTTTAATTAATATTTATGTTCACCTTTTATTTTAGTATGCTTCCGCTTAGCTTATCATGTTTTAGAAGTTATTACCGGTTTATTTTATCTTGTAAATTGGCTAGTATGTGGAATGGTTTAGTGGCATCCCAGAGTAATGTGGGTCCTAGGGTGATACATAGATTTGTTAAGCTCAGCTAGAGGATGAGAATATTCAACGGATCAAGATTAATATGAGTAAAGGTAAAGCATCAGGTTTTACAGAGGATTACAAAGGAATCTTGTGGTTTAAGGAGCGACTGTATGTGCCAAATAAAAAGTAGTTGAAGGAGTTGTTGCTTAAGAAAACTCATGAGTCATTGTATTCGATAATCTGGGCAGCAACATGATGTATTAGGATATCAAAGACAAATATTGGTGACCAAGCATGAAGCATAAGATTGCAGAGTATGTTGTACTTTGTGATATATGTCAAAGAGTAAATGCTGAGCATCAGAGACCAACGGGTTTGCTACAACCATTGAGGATTCCCGAGTGGAAGTAGGAAGAAATTGGCATGGATTTTATTACAAGATTACCTAAGACCAAGGATAGTTTTGATTCAATCTGGGTAATTGTGGATCGATTAACAAAGGTTGCTTATTTTATTCCAGTCAGAACAACCTACGCAAGTGATAAATTGGCAAAATTGTATATGTCAAGAATTGTGAGTCTCCATGGAGTACCTAAAAAGATAGTATCAGATCATGGATCGCAGTTTACTTCACGAGTTTGGGGGAGTTTTCATGAAGCTATGGGTACCCATCTGAATTTCAGTACAGCTTATCATCCCCAGACTGATGGTCAGACTAAGCGCGTAAATTAGATTCTTGAGGATATGCTAAGAGCATGTATGTTAGATCATAGAGCCAACTAGGACAGTTGTTTGCCTTTCATAGGTTCTCTTACAACAACAATTTCTAGGCTAGTTTGTAAATATCACCGTTTAAAGCTCTGTATGGCAGAAAACGTAAAATCCCTCTCAATTGGAAAGAGACGGGGGAAGATCAAGTCTTTGGGCCAAACTGTGTTAAAAGAACTGAGGAAACGGTTTGACTAATCCAGGAGAGGTTAATAACTGCTCATGTTAGCCAGAAAAGCTATGCGGATACTCATCATTGAGAATTGAGTTTCGAGCTAGCGGATTATGTATATCTCAGGATCATGCCATTCAAAGGTGTTAAGAGGTTTCAAATAAAAGAAAAACTAGCACCAAGGTATGTTGGGCCATTCAAGATCTTGAAGCGTAGAGGAGAAGTTGCTTACCAGTTGGAGCTACCTGCGACCTTCAGTAGGATACATGACATCTTCCATGTGTCCTAGTTGAAGAAGTTTTTGCGTGTGCTAGAGGAAGTAGTGCTAGTAGAAGCTGTTGATCTCTAGGAGGATCTGCCATACAAAGAGCACCCTATCAAACTCTTGGAAGTGTCATAATGTGTGACCAGGAGCAGAGTTGTCTGCTTTTGCAAAGTTCAGGGGAGTGCGAGGAGGACATCAGAGTTGAGTTTCGAATCTATTCTCTTAGTGAGCCCGGATCTCAAGGTCGAGATCTTGTTTAAGGGGGAGAGATTTGTAACATTCTGATTTTTAGAGTTTATTTAAAGCTTTTAAAATAAAATTCACCATTTAGATTTTTTGTATTTAATACAAACTTAAAATAATTTTTTATTAATTAAAAATATTTAATATTAATAAAATAAACATAATATTTGCTAAAAATATTTTATTTGGGTTCCTTGTATCTCAAGAAATTTTTTGTGTTTTTTAGATTTATTTGCTATTTTCTAGAGCTTAATTTGTTTTCTTCCAATTTCTGAAATTGGAAATCCTAAAATATCTCCCGCACCATTCGGACTAGTCCGATAGGCCACCACCACTTGTCAGCCATCCATCGCACCTCGCACACCCTGAGCCGTTTGATTGGCCATCTCGTTCAACCATCCTGAACATGCTAGGCATTGTTCATCTATGCTCACTACTACAAAACAGGTTATACTGAACGGGTACATCACAGATGGTTCATACGGAACCGTCTGTGCTTAAACTATCACAGACGGTTCATACTACCAACCGGCTGTGATATTTTCACAGACGGTTATTAACGTGAACCATCTGTGATAATTGAGACAACACAGACGGTTTGTGTTAATAACCATCTGTGAACTTTCAGTGACGGTTCTTAATATGAATCATCTGTGATAATCGAGATAACAAAGACGGTTCGTGTTGATAACCGTCTGTGAACTTTTATAGACGGTTCTTAATACGAACCGTCTGTGATAATCGAGACATCACAAACGGTTCGTATAACAAACCATCTATGATATTCATTATCACAAACGGTTCGTATTAATAACTATCTGTGATAAGTCACAAATGGTTATTAACACGAACCGTCTGTGATATTTGGTTTCACAGACCGTTTGTGGTTGGAACCATCTGCGATAATCTGCACTATTAATTATTGGGTGTACTTGCTCGATGTTGACATAGATCTGTCTTCATTGCGCTGCATCGGTGGAGTAAGGCGGCTGGCTTTAGGGAGTTCGGAGTGAAAACATATCGTCGTCTTCTTAGTGATCTGATAAGAGGTTAGTACTCAATTACTTTTAATAACTTATATGCATGCATGTTTTTGTAATGGAAGGCCAGAGATGTGTCAGACCCTGGAGTAACGACTCCTGGATCCTCTGTGTAAACCGCACTAGTCCAGGATCAAGCTAGTGCACACAGTGGATAACAAAGATTCATATCATGCACAATGATATTTATTCATTAACTAAATATGGGCCTGATGGCCAAAGTTTACATCAATGGTTTATAAACGAAAAATAAATATAAACAGCGAAAAAGAACCATAAAGCAAAGAGCCCATCCCGCCGCTTTCACAAAGAATAATCGTAAGACGTGGCCTACTCGTCGTTATTCTCACCGAAGTTGATGAAGTCCTCTGAAAAATAGTAAATGAAGCAACATGAGTACATAAAGTACTCCACAAGCTACACCAGGAGGTTTAACAGAGTTCATGCATGCATAAGGATTGACAATGGAAGGCATAATATGTTATTTATGCGTAAAAGCAGAATTAAAGTAAATACCATAAATAGATTCAAAAGCTGAAATTGATACAATAGATAGAAAGAGTAATTTAACCAAATAATATCGTTAGTGCAGGCTCCGACCAAACACCAACCTATTCACAGGTATCCCACCTGATCCATATTTTCCAAAAGATCTCATACGAATTCCATCCGTTCAAATGCTTTTTCATCTCCCATGAATTCCATCCAACCATAGGTCTTTTCAGAAATAGTTTTAAAAACTAAAGTCTAATCCATGAAAAACTTCACTCAGCTTACCCATAACCGTGGGCACGGCTATCCAGGATAGGTTATACACTCTGCAGAGGTTGTACAGCTTTACCCACAAGATATGATTATCCCATATTGCCACCGGGTAAACACACTTCCATTGGTGTGCGGCGAGGATATCATGTCAAGGCTGTTACAATGTTCCGTAGCCAAAATAGTTACGCCACCACTAAGGTTTCACCACAACTTGAATCCACAAGTTGGAGCCCCCTCTTGTGCCATGTGAGACTTCTCGCGGTCTACGCCACGCTCACATTCAGCCTATAGCGAAACTATATTTGAAACTTCACAAATTACTTAGCTAGGTCTGTCCCATACCAGACTTGTGGTAGTACGATATGGCTTTGCAACAGTAGCTCACAGACCGGTCCTTAACTTGACTTAGGCTCAAACCACATACCCCTTGTGCCTGACAATCAACATTGTGTCACCGAACAACAATGCATGCCAGCACCCACCACCTAACTATTAGCCTAGGTCCAAACTAAGTTTTTATATTTTTGTTTGAAACATTCATAACCCTTCTTGACTCATCAAAGTCAAGAATACATTTCAGAAAATCATTGTTCTGAAGTGAAATAAATATTCCCACTTAAATCATTATACGCATGGCTAAGCAATTCTATAAAATTTCTAGTCAATACTATTGTATTAACTAGGTTTTCATCTAAGGTAATAAAGCATAAGGAAGTTCAACATCAAATTTGGCCATACACAAAGGATTTGGGTATAACTAGAATTTAAATTGAATTTAAGCTAGATTTGAAAAAAAGTACGTATGCATAATAATTTTAAAAATAATATAAATAAGTTAAATTACTAGGTACAACATGATCAAAGGTGTAACTTGCCTTCCTTCGAAGTTTTGCTGTGGTTCGCTGAAGTTATACTCTCCGGAATAGTTGTAGTCTACACGCGAAAAGCCATAACAAACTAAACTCAAATAAAATCCAAATAAAATCTAAAAATTATAAAATATAAACTGGGAGATAGAATATGAATTTAGAAATTTGAATCACCAGATTCGGAGTCCGGACGAAGGAGAACGAGTCGTCGGAAGATCCGTTGGGAAGAAAATTGTTGGAACAAGCCAACCGAAGGAATAGTCTTCCACAACTTCTTGGCTGGGTTTCTGGTTCTCTAGAATGCAAAACAAGTGGGGAATGAGGTGAGGAGGTTGGGGTTCAATTTATAGGTGGAGAGGTGCAAGGGGATGGCGGGAATTGAATGCCGAATTAATGGCCGAATTGAATGAAATGTCGGTTTCAATTTTGCATGCAAGAAACTGAAATTTTAATGGATAAAAACTGAAAGGAATTGATGCTTGGCAATGACTAAAGGTGTTGTTGCTGCATGCAAATCAATTTGGTAAAAGGGAATTGATTTTTCTTGTATGCATGCATTACTCACGGTGTCTTTAGCTGAAAAAATAGACTGTTTGTTGGTCGGATGCGTGAAGATGAACATCGAAGGAAGGAAGAATAAATATTATGATAAAAGGGAATAGCCAAACACCTACGAAGGAAAATATCTATGGCATTGGATGAGGTGAGAACTATTAGCTGAGCATGTTTAAACAAAAGAAGAATTTCGGCCTAGGGAAGTCTCTTTATTCCATTTTATTTTGCTTTGATAGGGAAGTGCTAGAATAATATTTGGACTCAGAAACAAATAGAACAAATATTTTTATGGAGCTTTTCAAATTTTTGCAAGATTTGAATTTGAATTTTGAATGTGACTGAAAATTTGGAAAGGAATTGAGGTTAAAAAAATGAATTGGGAATTATAATTTAATTTGAAATTTTGGGGTTACCAAATAGTATTCAAAGAAAAAGAAAAAGGCTATTTTCTGGATTAATTTTTAAACCAAAAAGGAATTATGATGTCAGCGAGCATTTATTTTCCTGAAGGAAAATAAGATAATGACGTCAGCACCATAATTGATTTTCGGCCGAAATAATTTTATTCGGAAAAACGGCTTTATGATGCCAGCATGACGTCAGCCCTGGGGTCTTAAAAATCAGGTGAGAAGCTGACATGTGGGGCCGGTTTGTGGAGGACCGAGTCCACGGATCGGACGCAGCTGACGTGGCATGCGGTTGTCGGAACGCGCGCGTAGCGCTGGTGTGGCACGCGTGGCGTGCACGTGGCCACCACTTATGCGCCACGTGGCTGCCATGTAGGCGTGTGCGCTAACGTGGTGGCGTCGGCCAGAGGAGGCGCTCGGGCGTGCGGGCTCACCGGCGCTCCGGCGAACAGTGGCGCTGGCCGACGGTTCCAAGAGTTAGAGGGGAGCGAGGGGATCTCGAGAGTACCATTGAGAAAGGCACTCTTGACGTCCATCTGGTAAAGCTTGAAACCCTTAGAAGCTGCAAAGGCAAGCAGGATTCTAATGACTTCAAGTCTGGCTACAGGGGGAAAGGTCTCCTCGAAATCTAAACCCTCAACCTGGGAGAACCCCTGAGCTACCAGTCTAGCCTTGTTCGAACAACCACTCCATCCTCGCTCTGCTTGTTCTTGAACACCCACTTAGTCCCAATAATATTGTGACCTCGTGGGAGCTCGACAAGCGACCAGACATTGTTTCTCTTGAAATTTTCCAACTCCTCATGCATGGCATTGACCCAAGACTCATCAGAAAGATCATGACAAACATCCTTGGGCTCAAAAAAGGCAACAAATGCAGAGTGGAGACAGAAGTGAGATGTGCCAGACTTTGAGCGTGTAACGCGCTCAAAGAGATCTCCAATTATCTGCTCTGAAGGATGAGCTTTCTAGATATGATGAGGAGGTCCTGGATGAGAAGAAGTAGTGGTCTCTACTGTTAGTGATATGCCCTAGAGGCAACATGGAGATGTTGTATATATCACATACTATGTTTATGATACATTACTTTGTTCCTTGGAATAGACATCATCATTATTGATCAATGAGTATGTGACTTATTCATGAGACTCTTAAATACTAAAATGTTGCTATTTCTAAATGATCCCTGATCGTATATCATATGAGGAACAAATATGATTCAAAGACAAAGATCAGCATATGTATTGATTGATGATCATGTCTCATGGATCATGGTATGGTGATACCAAATCAATAATATGGACATGTGTTAGTGAACATATGTTGGATAGACTCGCCATGAGACACGCAGAGATTCCATGTGTCATCAGTTGGTCTCGAGTAGTGTTTATGTAGAATCCTTAGACTTGAGATCATCATGGTTCCCAACATGAGTAGTAGCTTATTTTGGGACTACTAAACACTACTCCGTAACTGGGTAGTCATAAAAGTAGTCTTCGGATTTGCCATGAAACATGTAGTGAGATGTGAATGATCAAGATAGAATTTGCCCCTCCTTATGGGAGAGATATCTCTGGGCCCCTCGATGTAATGGATTATGAAAGTGCATGGCCATGCCAAGGTGATTGAGGAGTCAATCACAAGTTTATAATCCATCACGGAATCGAGAGAGTGATTGAGCTATTAAGAGGATGACACAGGTCTCGCCATGAGCTCAATCTATATCGTGAGGCAAAGGGATTCGTACATGAGAGAACATTACGAGTTCAATGATATGATCTTTACATATACTTTGGGGTTAATATGTCTTACTAGAGGCCGCTATTAACGAGGGTGACCGGAAGGCGGTTCCGGGTCACGACCAAGTATACGTGAACCTACAGGGTCGCACGCTTAACGGGTTGGAACACTGATTCGAATATGATTCGGATATGGGCTCAATTCGGATAAAGATCCGAATAGACTCCTAATGGGCCTTGGTCCGCAAGGCCCACGTGAGGAGGTCTATATATGGAGGCGGGGCGGAGGATTCGTCCCTGTTAACATCTAGCAAAACCCTAGCCGCCACCTCCCGAGCCAAACCCTAGCTGCTCACAGTGCTAGTACACTCGCGATCGGCGTTCCAGCCCCGGACGTGTGGATACCGGTGGAGGCGCTGCTCGTTGCAGTGCTGATCGGCGTGCGTGGAGGAGATGATCTGTTCGGGACGATCGGCTACTTCCACTACTACCTCGACGCGCGTGATTGGATCGGTTTCCAATTCTTCTTCCGCTGTGCTGCGCGTCTAAGTGGTAACGATCCATGATCCTTCCTTAGCATGATGTTCTTGGGTGCGCGGTAGAAAAGTTTTGTTTTCTGCTTCCGTAGCCTACGCATATTCCTTTATCTACCTCATGAGCTGATGAGGTAGGAACAGAGCCACTAGCTCCTGAAGATGCGGAAGGAATGGGCTGATCTCCTTGAGGTGCGATGGAAGAAGCAGGCACCTCAAGGGGAGGAGAAACTGGATCGGGTAGACAACTCTCACCGTCGTCCTCCTCATCATCCACAAAGATGGGCTTGGACTGCTCTACTGAAGCTAAGATATCGGGCCTAGTCCCTGGACTGGCCTCATCGAAGGTCACCTCGCAGGTCTCTACCATTTTGCTAGACTCGCAGTTCCAGACCCTATAAGCCCGCGAAGAAGTCGAGTAACCCAGAAAAATTCCATCACAAGAACGTGACTCGAACTTATCTAGGTTCCTAGACTTCAGAATAAAACACTTGCAACCAGAAACACGAAAATGAGATACACTGGGCTTTCGCCCGTATCTCAACTCATAAGAAGTGCGATGCAAGTGTGCCCTCAGAAAAACTCTGTTTGAAATATGGCACGCGGTGGCTATTGCCTCAGCCCAAAACTTCCTAGGTGTAGAGTATTCATTGAGCATCGTCCTGGCCATCTCAACCAAGGTACGGTTCTTCCTCTCCATAATGCCATTTTGTTGAGGGACGTACGGAGAAGAGAACTGGTGCTCTACACCTGTCTCATCGCAAAACCTCTTAAAGTAGGAATTCTTGAACTCCGTGCTATTGTCACTGCGGATCGCTCGTAAGGCACCCGGAAGCTCAACAGAAAGCCTACTGAACAGACCTCGAAAATGTGTAAACATCTCATCCTTCGAGGCTAAGAAAAACACCCAAGAGTATCTCGAGAAGTTATCGACTACGACAAGAACATACCACTTCCCTCCAGCTGACTGCACTCTAGCTGGTCCAACTGTGTCCATGTGGAGTAGCTATCCCGGTGCATCGGTCATCGTGACTGTGATCGGAGGATGGGAAGCGGCAACCATCTTGCCATGCCGGCAAGGAGCGCAAACAAGATCTTTGACCATCTTGAGCTTCGGCAGACCACGAATGAGGTCGTGGCTGCTAACTCGGGTCAAATGGTCAAATCCAATATGACCAAGTCTCCTATGCCAGAACGAAAGGTCGCGGGAATCAGAAGCAACTAATCACCTGAGAGGATCACCAGAAGACTCAGAAAAATCAGCACGAAAGATCCTCCCACAACGAGAAATCCCGCAAACCAGTTACCCGAAGAATCAAGAATTTTGCAATTGTTTTTCTTAAAGCTCACCTCAAAGTTGTCATCGGTAAGCTAAGAAACGGAAAGCAAATTATACTGCAGCTTACTAACCAAGGCCACATCTTTTAAAACAAAAGAATCATTAATGCGCACAGTACCTTTGGCGATGACACGCCCAGATGAAGCATCTCCGAAGGTGATCGTCTCATCACCTGGAGCACGGGCAAGGGAAGAAAACCAACGAGAATCTCCAGTCATGTGTCGTGAACACCCGGAGTCTACAAGCCAAACCTTTCCCTTCCCTGCCCAGCGAACCTGAGTCAAACAGAGAGTAAAGTCTCAATACTGGGTAAATCAACAGAGATTTTGGCACCCAATACTGAATAACACGTCAAGCAGATGAAGTAGTCAAACACGACTGACCTCTATCTACCCTACGCTCTCTGTCACTCAAAGAAGCTGATGGTCTTAGTGAAGACCTGAAGCTGTTATTGGGTCCGATTGCTACGGGAGAGCGAGTCGGAGTACCAACAACACGCTGATCTCGCCGTGGGTAGCTATCTCGATGGAAACGAGATCTACCCTCAGGACGGCGGATATCATGACCTGGGGCAAATCGAGGACGAAAATAAGAAGAACCAGAAAAACCAAGTCCTCGATGCTGCCCAAAAGCATCAACAGTAGCAAACCTGGACCTTGTGTTGGTCTTAGGTACACTCAAGGTCTGGGGCTGACCCTTAATACGCCTAAGAGCTGCAACACGGTCTCTCTGCGCGATCCTAGCGCGCCTGAAGTATCTCTCGATCATGTGTCCATCCTTCTGACAGAAGGTACAATGAAACTTCGCCTTCTGGGAGGTCGAAGTAATCGGTGTTACCACCTTACTGTCAGAGATCCCTTGGACAATGCCCGCAGATTTGAATTGGACTTTCTCGGTCCTGGGCTCAGTCTCGATCACACCTGGTGCTATGGGTCTGAGCACGGCAGGTGGATGCTTCCTCATATCCTCGTAGAAATCATATCCTAGACCCTGATTAAATCTGCAGATCTTAGATTGGTCTAGAATAAGATTTAGCTTCTTCTTGCCTCCTACAAATCTTTCGAGAGTGTTCATAAGATACTGACACTCCCGAAAGAGAGAGGTGCAAGAAGAGCAGGGAGAAGAGGGAACAGCAGAGGGTAAGGAAGCGGAAGAAGAAGAACCAACAGTAGAGGAAAGAATGGCTTGTGCACGCACAGCCGACTCTGATGGGACAGTCCTACTACTAGCAGGTTGGCTCACGTTGCTAGGCGTCTCTACCTTACCCTTGGGCTTCTCCCCAACACCAGCACACACATTACAACATGATTGTGACTTCTCTAGTAAATCCTTAGTTAGCTTCACACATTTTTCTTCCAAAACAATCAAGTCAGATTTTAGTTTATCACAATTTTTGTATAGTGAGCTAACAGGGTCCTTAGAAGCATATTTAGCCATTTTCTTGTTGTAATCAATCATTTCTTGGAATTGTTTAGAAACAGATTCAAGTTCAGCAGTTAATTTAGGACAGTTCAAACATGAATCAATTGGCTCAAGCAAAGAAGCATGCAATTCATCAATTTTATAATCTGCTCTTTTTAAGTTCATTTTCAGGTTATTACAATTTTCACAAGTTTCAGGCAATAAGCATAGTGTAAAGACCTCTAAAAGCATTGTCCTTATCCTCACATGAGGTGCAAGAAGTAGTCTGAACAGTAGAGGAAATAGAAGTAGTCCTACTCATCTCTAGTTCAACAAGCAGACTATCATTATTCACCTTAAGCAAATCAAGCTCAGAAGTCAGACTATCATGAGAGGTCCTTAGCTTCTCCATATCTCTAAGCAAAGAAGAACATACATCACATTCGTCACGGGAGGGAGCAGATATAAGTGAAGTATGCTCCCGTGATAATCTCTCTACTTCCTTCTCAAGATCTACAACCCTAACTCTAGATCAAGCATAAAACTTTCCTAGCTTCAGAAATGCATCATAGAGCTGGTCGTAGGAGGGACCTACCTCATCGGAGTCGCTGTAGAGCTCGCTGTCGTTGACGTCGTTGTCGTTGGCCATGAAGCACATGCCGATGAAGTCGTCGCCATCCTTGGGATCTTGATCATCCTTGTCATCGTCGTGCTCCACCCCTCCACGTCGCTGAAGTCGATGTCGTCGAAGGCGGTGAGGACGCGGTGGAAGAGCTTCTTAGCTTTGCCAAAGTTGCGGAACTTCTTCTTGCCTTGAGCGTGAGCTGGGGGCTTCTTGTTGCGGTTCTTGTCGACGTAGTCATTCTTGCTCACACCGCCGTAGTCGTTCTTGCCCTTCACCAGTTTGGGGCAATTTGCCCAAATGTGGTTGGGGCCACCACACTCGAAACAAATTATCGGCCCACTCCTCTTTCTATCCCTCACTCTCTTGTAGGCATGTGAAAACTTTCTGGCTAAAAGGGCCAACTGGTCCTCCGGTAGCTGCTCTAGTTGATCATCGGTTACATCACAGAAAGCCGCTAAGGAAAAACCAGAAGCATTATCCATGAAAACACCAGAAGGAGGACTGGGATCGTTGACCAAAGCCATCGACTGCGACTTCGACTTGCGAGAGACAATGTCAATCTCGTGAGTCTTGAGGCGAGAGTACAGCGCGTCAAGAGTCAGAGTCGAAAGATCGGTCGTGTCCTTGATGGTGGTCACCTTCATCTCCCAAACACGCAAGTCAAGAGCAGAAAGCATCTGACGAGCATTGTCCGAGTCGGAGTATGTGAGACCGACGGCTCGGAGATTGCTCAGAATCTTGTGAAATCTCGAAAAACACTTATCCAGTGACTCGCCGGCGAGCATTTCAAACTTGTTGTATTCTCACTTGAACTGGTCCTGTCGTACGGTCTTGATCTGGGTGGTGCTCTCATGGTATGCATCGAGAGTCACTCAGATATCGTAGGCCGACGAAAGATGAGAAATACGATCAAATTCACTCCTGCTTAGACCCTGGATTATGATGTTCGTTGCCTTAGCATTTGCCTCCACATCTGGCATGTTATTTGCAGTGATGTGTTCATCGGCAGGAACAACAAATCGGGTTTTGACTTTTTGCCAGATCGTATAGCCCTGAGCCTGTATGTAAGACTCCATCCTACTCTTCCAAAAGGGATAGTCGACCCCATCGAAAATAGGTGGCTTGGTGGAATACCTGTCCGTTGCCATGGCTTGCAGACCGGTTAAAATCTATAGACGAGAACTAACCGGCTCTGATACCAATTGAAGGATCGGAAACGGCAACAGAGCGGGGGGGGGGGGTGAATGGTGCCTTTTAAAATCGCCCCGAGTATTCGCACACAAAACCTATACTCAAAAATTCCTTCTCAAATCCTTGTACTCTGATAGCTATAACAGCTATGAAGTAAGATCGGCTATGAAGAAAGAACGGGTGCTCAAGTGAAAACCAAACTACAGACTGACAAGAAAGATGTCTCAAGCTCGGTCAACTGAACAACGGAGACTAGAAGCCACAGAGTAGGCTTGACCGAAGACTTAACATCCAGAAAGATAGCACGGACTGCTGTTTAATCGTAAGCTATCTAACCGAAAAACTAGAGACCAGATTTGAAAGAAGATAGCAAAAATTAGAAGAGAAAAGAACTTGACTGAAATCTGCAAAAACCCAAAAACAATTCCATGGAGAACTACAAATTGAACCTTTCTTGCTGCAAAACTATGTTGGCTGCAACCAAAAAATAACAGGGAGAAGATGATATAGCAGAGCTGGCCGTAAGGAGGATTGCAGTCAGAAAATAATTACTAAAAAGAGCACTGCAAGGTGCTGTCCAAACTGCAATCAAAACTGCAGCACAACACCCCCAAACCATCCGAAAAGAAGAGCACAAGACTGCATCTGATCGGCGGCGAATCTGCACCAAAAGATGGATTTTTCTCTAGCCGAAAGTGACAAAATAGCTGCTGGAAACCAGTCTAATAGGAGCTGAGAAATGCAGCTTTGCAGTAGAACAGTAGACACACGCTGTGGCGAAACCTCCCCAAAGACACAGTTCAAAAGGAGGGACAAAGACAGCAGCAAAACTGAAAAAGAAGAATCTGCAGGGACTCCAGAACCTGGGGCAGCCGAACCTGCTGCTACAGCCGAACATAGCAAAAGAAAAGGAGACAAGAAAATGCACAAAACAGCAGCTGTCCAACCCGCAGAAAACAGCCAGCTGCAGCAGACAAACTCCTGGCCGAAAATCACAAAAGAAGACTGTAAATAGCACCCACTTCCCTGCTCATACTTTGACTAAAACAAAGGAGGAAACACCAGGAACAACCTGTGACTTTCTAGCTTGCTAGGAGAATTAGTGCATACTGCAGATTGGAACCTTGCTGTTGCCTCTCAAACAAAAAGAAATAAGAACAGCTTATAACGCAAAGCTGAAAACTGAGAGATCTTTTTTTTTCTTTGCTCTCGGGATGTGCTAGCAACAAGGCTTTGAGATAATCTCCCATCATAGAGCACACCAAAACTTGCAGCTACTTGACAAGAAATCAACTTACAAAAGAAATAATACGAAGGCTAAGGAAACAACAAAGGATTGCTGAAATTAAAACTAGAAAGATACTAAGAGAACTAGCACCTTCCCAAGAACTTCGTATTTGAAGTTCAAAGCATATATATATATATATATATATATATATATATATATATATATATATATATATATATATATATATATATATATATATATATATATATATATATATATATATATATATATATATATATATATATATAGCATCTAGAACAAGAACATTAAATTAAAAGGAGAGCAAGTAAATGGCACAAAATATATAACAAGAGCACTCATAATGAGACGAAGAGCGATGAATGATTATAAACAATAAATGTTTACATCTACTCTTCCATGTCTCATCCAAGAACACACACAAGGAGAGAATAAAACTCTAAATCTTGCATACAAAATTTCTCTCCCAAGAGCACAAGCATTAGGAAACCCTAATACTCATACCCATTTCTCTTTCTCTCTCACAAGTGCACTTCTCCACCTAGAGAGCACCTCTATTTATAGCCTCCACTAATGGGTTTACAAGCCTTCTTTATACATTAGGTCACACCAACTCTCCACTAATGGGTTTACACACCATTTTACCTATTAGGTCACACCACCTCTCCACTAATGGATCATTTCCAAATAAAATCCACTTCCGTTTGTGCAGCCTTGTGCATTTACCAAAATGCCCCTCCTGCACCTTCCTGGAAGCTTCCTTGTTTCTTGCCGCGAACGCCTCACAGCCACTTCGAGTCCTCGCCGTCTTCGACACATCCCGACCGCTCTGACCTCAGCACCGTCTGTGCCTAGTCCGGTCACCCATGTCTCACCACGACTCCGTCTCAAAGTCCTGCAATCATCTCCGACAAGAAAACACATTACATAGCACCGCACCAGATGATTTAATTAAATATCCGTATTAGTAATTATCATAATAATGCCTGGAACAAACTCAGACTTTATAGGACACGTGTCAATTACTCATCACACAACCGGAGTTACCTCCACATGGTCTCTCAATTCATCAGGAAGATATAGCTAAGACAACTTTCTCGACTCATTATGGTCTGTATGAGTTCACAGTGATGTCCTTTGGTTTAACCAATACCCTAGCTTATTTCATGTACCAGATGAATAAAGTATTCATGAAATATTTGGACAAGTTTATCGTTGTGTTCATTGACGATATTCTGATTTACTCCAAGGATGAGAAAGAGCATGAGGGGCATTTGATATTAGCTTTGCAAAAGCTAAGAGAGCATAAGCTATATGCTAAATTTAGTAAGTGTGAGTTTTGGACGAAGAAAGTTACTTTCCTAAGCCATGTCATGTCAGCAAGAGGAGTTACAGTTGACCCTAGAAAAGTTAAAGATATGCTGGATTGGATGTCACCATCATCAGTGACGCAAGTTAGAAGTTTTCTTGGAATGGCCGGTTATTACCATTTTTTCATCAAAGGATTCTCCGGTGTAGTCAGGCCACTTACACAGTTGTTAAAGAAGGAAAAAAATTTGTTTGAACGCTAGAATGTGAAGAGAGTTTTCAAAAGCTAAAGGAGTATTTCACTATAGCCCAGTGCTAGTATTGCTAGACATTAACAAGAATTTTGAGATCTATTCCCATGCTTCCCGTAAACGTTTGGGATGTGTGTTGATGCAAGGCAAAAGAGTGGGGGCTTATGCTTTACTTCAGCCATGGCCAGATGAAAAAATTATCCCATGCATGATTTGGAGCTAGAAGCCATAGTGCATGCTTTAAAAATTTAGCGTCATTATCTCATGGGTAATCGATGTGAGATTTACACAAATCATAAGAGTTTGAAGTATATTTTCACCTATGACGATCTTAATCTCAGGTAAAGAAGGTGGTTGGAATTGATAAAAGACTATAATATTGGAATACATTATTGCTCATGAAAGGCTAATGTGGTAGCAGATGCTTTGAAAGGCTAATCAACGAAAGTCAACCCACTTTATACGAGGAATTTCATAAGCTTAGTTTGGATTTGATTGAGGAAGGATTCTTAGCCATGATGGAGTTGCAGCCAATTTTGAATGGTCATATTGTAATGCCTTGAATGTCGTTACAACGTCCCTGGGAAGGTTTAACGTAATCACGGAGTCACCCGGTTTTTCGATAAATCACAGGAGGTGACAATAAATTCTTCAGAATAGTCTAAAATAATAAAAGAAGAATTAAATTAATAAAAACCAATTAGTGGGCTGCCTGGAGGGCCACCTTGGGCCATCCGGCCCAAGTGGAGCAGCCCCCACCCTTCCCCCCTTTTATTCCCCCTCCCACCCCCTCAAACCCTAGACGCCACCCCCTCCCACCCCCTTGGCCCCCCTTGCCCCCACACACCCTCCCTACTCTCTCTCTCTCCCCCATGGCTACCATGGTTGAAAGAAATCAAGAAGAAGAAGAAGAAGAAGAACAAGAGGAAGAAGAAGAGGAAGAGAAGGAAGGGAGGAAGAAGAGGAGGAGAAGGAAAGAAGGGATATCCCAAGGGAACCCCTAGGTAACTTTTCTCCATCCCAAATCCTTCTGTTTTTAGAATATCAGGGTTCTTGGCATGGGATTAGAAGGGGATTAGCAAATTGATTATCCAATTAGTGATTTCCTGCTGTCTGCGCGTAGTCCAATTTGTGCAATGCGGCTATTTGCGCAGATTAGACCTACGAAATGATTTTTCCTGTGGGTCTGGACAAAAGGAAAATTGTAGAGAATGTTGAGATCTATCTGCTGTATTTGTTTCATATTTTTTTGGCCGCGGGATTTGGGTGTAGCAGGGTCGGGAACCTCGTTGTCTATTAGGGGTGCAGACTGGGGCAAATTGCTATTCAGGTGTGATTTACGGGTAGTAGATGATTTTTATATTTTTGGTCACAATTGAAAAAAATATAGGGAATTGAAAAAAATTGGTTAAGCGGAGAGGGATGTTGTTGGGTTTTGGAGTTTAGCGATATCTTTACTTCTTAAGATATGTTTTGCATTGCTATTGTATTGTGCTGAGAGGTACTTTTGTACAGGTGGTTTTGCTTCTTAACGCCCGTGATTGCTTCGCTTCAACGGTAGATGCAAGTAAATATAGCGGTGGTGCTACTGTTAACTCATTAATCATTCTACTTTCACTTTAATTAATTCCTTAATTTGAAATGCTATGTCATTATTACTTGCTACCTTAATGTGGTCCATGTGGTAGTATTTTAGGAATTCAATTATTTATGGTCTTAATGGTTTAATTATGGGTATATGGAATTGTTCTTGATGAAACAAATATAGTTGTGGGGCAGTATTCTCAGTGAAAATTTGTGGTTGTGGTGGTAGCATTCTTGATGAATATATTGTGGTCTATGTGGTAGGATCTCCTATAGATCGATTGATTATGATCTTGGTGAACTGAGTATGGATTATGTGGTAATATCCTTATTGATTCATATATGGATTATGAGGTGGTATTCATGTTGAATATAATGTTGACCTTTGTGGGTAAATTCATGATGAATATGCTGTTGTTCTTTGAGGTTAAATTCTTGTAGATTATGATTATCATATCATTCATAGCATGACATGTCATTTTGCATCGTGGATGTCGCCACACATAGTCGCGATCGTACGGGTACAGCATCGTACATTGCCGTAGTACGATGCACACTCTTACCTTGTTGGGTAAGGGTGCAGTGGATCATATGTATTCATATGCATTACATTGTGGATAGATCATTTGCATATTTATGCAATATATTGTGGTTGAAGTGATTCGCAAACAAATGCAACTTCTTAACTTTATGTGGAATTGTCTCATGAGAGTCTTTTGTGGTATGAGGAATGTGGCTGTGGTTGTGGAATGGGGGTTCACCCCCCTGTGGTATGGTAGGAGATCTGGTTGTGGCATGAGGTATTTTCTCTTGTAGTAACTGTTGTTAGCGGTTGTGGTTGTGGGAAGGGAAATATTAGTGAGGAAAAGATGTTGAATGGTTTACCGATGTTGATAGTAGTGGTGGTTGTGACTAAAAAGTAGGTAATCGAGACCTAATTGTGAATATTTTATTGTTGTTGGTAGTAAATGTGGTTAAGACTATAATTGCAGTCACTGTGGAAAATAAATATTGATGATTAAATTATTGTTGTTTAATTAGCTTGTTAAACAGTTTGCTCGCTGAGATTTTTATCTCACTCTTGCTTTCCCCCCTTTCAGGTGATTCTCGAGCATGTATGGGAAGGGTAGAGCGGCACATCACTGTCACACATCATATCATGTTTCTACAGTAATAATTAAGTGGACTCTCTAGTTATTCATATTTTCCCTCATTGTTGATTATTTTTAATTAATAATGTTAGGCTGTGGTTCGCTTTAATTGGTTAAAATTATTAGCGGTTGTTCTTTAATTAATATTTATGTTCACCTTTTATTTTAGTATGCTTCCGCTTAGCTTATCATATTTTAGAAGTTATTACCGGTTTATTTTATCTTGTAAATTGGCTAGTATGTGGAATGGTTTAGTGGCATCCCAGAGTAATGTGGGTCCTAGGGTGATACATAGATTTGTTAAGCTCAGGTAGAGAATGAGAATATTCAACGGATCAAGATTAATATGAGTAAAGGTAAAGCATCAGGTTTTACAAAGGATTACAAAGGAATCTTGTGGTTTAAGGAGCGACTGTATGTGCCAAATAAAAAGCAGTTGAAGGAGTTGTTGCTTAAGAAAACTCATGAGTCATTGTATTCGATACATCTGGGCAGCAACAAGATGTATTAGGATATCAAAGACAAATATTGGTGACCAAGCATGAAGCATAAGATTGCAGAGTATGTTGTACTTTGTGATATATGTCAAAGAGTAAATGCTGAGCATCGAGACCAACGGGTTTGCTACAACCATTGAGGATTCCCGAGTGGAAGTAGGAAGAAATTGGCATGGATTTTATTACAAGATTACCTAAGACTAAGGATAGTTTTGATTCAATCTGGGTAATTGTGGATCGATTAACAAAGGTTGCTTATTTTATTCCAGTCAGAACAACCTACGCAAGTGATAAATTGGCAAAATTGTACATGTCAAGAATTGTGAGTCTCCATGGAGTACCTAAAAAGATAGTATCAGATCATGGATCGCAGTTTACTTCACGAGTTTGGGGGAGTTTTCATGAAGCTATGGGTACCCATCTGAATTTCAGTACAGCTTATCATCCCCAGACTGATGGTCAGACTAAGCGCGTAAATTAGATTCTTGAGGATATGCTAAGAGCATGTATGTTAGATCATAGAGCCAAGTAGGACAGTTGTTTGCCTTTCATAGGTTCTCTTACAACAACAATTTCTAGGCTAGTTTGTAAATATCACCGTTTAAAACTCTGTATGGCAGAAAGTAAAATCCCTCTCAATTGGAAAGAGACGGGGGAAAATCAAGTCTTTGGGCCAAACTGTGTTAAAAGAACTGAGGAAACGGTTTGACTAATCCAGGAGAGATTAATAACTGCTCATGTTAGCCAGAAAAGCTATGCGGATACTCATCATTGAGAATTGAGTTTCGAGCTAGCGGATTATGTATATCTCAGGATCATGCCATTCAAAGGTATTAAGAGGTTTCAAATAAAAGAAAAACTAGCACCAACGTATGTTGGGCCATTCAAGATCTTGAAGCGTAGAAGAGAAGTTGCTTACCAGTTGGAGCTACCTGCGACCTTCAGTAGGATACATGACATCTTCCATGTGTCCTAGTTGAAGAAGTTTTTGCGTGTGCTAGAGGAAGTAGTGCTAGTAGAAGCTGTTGATCTCTAGGAGGATCTGCCATACAAAGAGCACCCTATCAAACTCTTGGAAGTGTCATAATGTGTGACCAGGAGCAGAGTTGTCTGCTTTTGCAAAGTTCAGTGGAGCGCGAGGAGGACTTCAGAGTTGAGTTTCCGAATCTATTCTCTTAGTGAGCCCGGATCTCAAGGTCGAGATCTTGTTTAAGGGGGAGAGATTTGTAACATTCTGATTTTTAGAGTTTATTTAAAGCTTTTAAAATAAAATTCACCATTTAGATTTTTTGGATTTAATACAAACTTAAAATAATTTTTTATTAATTAAAAATATTTAATATAAAAAAAATAAACATAATATTTGCTAAAAATATTTTATTTGGGTTCCTTGTATCTCAAGAAATTTTTTTGTGTTTTTTAGGTTTATTTGCTATTTTCTAGAGCTTAATTTGTTTTCTTCCAATTTCTGAAATTGGAAATCCTAAAATATCTCCCGCACCATTCGGACTAGTCCGATAGGCCACCACCACTTGTAAGCCATCCATCGCACCTCGCACACCTTGAGCCGTTTGATCGGCCATCTCGTTCAACCATCCTGAACATGCTAGGCATTGTTCATCTATGCTCACTACTACAAAACAGGCTATACTGAACGGGTACATCACAGATGGTTCATACGGAACCGTCTGTGCTTAAACTATCACAGACGGTTCATACTACCAACCGGTGTGATATTTTCCGCACGTTATTAACGTGAACCATCGTGATAATTGAGACAACACAGCACGGTTTGTGTTAATAACCATCGTGAACTTTCACAGACGGTTCTTAATATGAATCATCTGTGATAATCGAGATAACAAAGACGGTTCGTGTTGATAACCGTCTGTGAACTTTTACAGACGGTTCTTAATACGAACCGTCTGTGATAATCAAGACATCACAGACGGTTCGTATTAATAACTGTCTGTGATAAGTCACAAATGGTTATTAACACGAACCGTCTGTGATATTTGGTTTCACAGACCGTTTGTGGTTGGAACCATCTGTGATAATCTGCACTATTAATTATTGGGTGTACTTACTCGATGTCGACATAGATCTGTAAAACGTGGCCTACTCGTCGTTATTCTCACCGAAGTTGATAAAGTCCTCTGAAAAATAGTAAATGAAGCAACATGAGTACATAAAGTACTCCACAAGCTACACCAGGAGGTTTAACAGAGTTCATGCATGCATAAGGATTGACAATGGAAGGCATAATAGGTTATTTATGCGTAAAAGCAGAATTAAAGTAAATACCGTAAATAGATTCAAAAGCTGAAATTGATACAATAGATAGAAAGAGTAATTTAACCAAATAATATCGTTAGTGCAGGCTCCGACCAAATACCAACCTATTCATAGGTATTCCACCTGATCCATCTTTTCCAAAAGATCTCATACGAATTCCATCCGTTCAAATGCTTTTTCATCTCCCATGAATTCCATCCATCCATAGGTCTTTTCAGAAATAGTTTTAAAAATTAGAGTCTAATCCATGAAAAACTTTACTCAGCTTACCCATAACTGTGGGCACGGCTATCCAGGATAGGTTATACACTCTACAGAGGTTGTACAGCTTTACCCACAAGATATGATCATCCCATATTGCCACTGGGTAAACACACTTCCTTTGGTGTGCGGCGAGGATATCATGACAACGCTGTTACAATGTTCCGTAGCCAAAATAGTTACACCGCCACTAAGATTTCACCACAACTTGAATCCACAAGTTGGAGCCCCCTCTTGTGCCATGTGAGACTTCTCGCAGTCTACGCCACGCTCACATTCAGCCTATAGCGAAACTATATTTGGAACTTCACAAATTACTTAGCTAGGTCTGTCCCATACCAGACTTGTGGTAGTATGATATGGCTTTGCAACAGTAGCTCACAGACCGGTCCTTAACTTGACTTAGGCTTAAACCACATACCCCTTGTGCCTGACAATCAACATTGTATCACCGAACAACAATGCATGCCAGCACCCACCACCTAACTATTAGCCTAGGTCCAAACTAAGTTTTTATATTTTTGTTTGAAACATTCATAACCCTTCTCGACTCATCAAAGTCAAGAATACATTTCAGAAAATCATTGTTCTGAAGTGAAATAAATATTCCCATTTAAATCATTATACGCATGGCTAAGCAATTCTATAAAATTTCTAGTCAATACTATTGTACTAACTAGGTTTTCATCTAAGGTAATAAAGCATAAGGAAGTTCAACATCAAATTTGGCCACACACAAAGGATTTGGGTATAACTAGAATTTAAATTGAATATAAGCTAGATTTGAATAAAAGTACGCATGCATAATAATTTTAAAAATAATATAAATAAGTTAAATTACTAGGTGCAACATGATCAAAGGTGTAACTTGCCTTGCTTCGAAGTTTTGCTGTGGTTTGCTGAAGTTGTACTCTCCGAAATAGTTGTAGTCTACACGCGAAAAGCCATAACAAACTAAACTCAAATAAAATCTAAAAATTATAAAATATAAACTGGGAGATAGAATATGAATTTAGAAATTTGAATCACCAGATTCGGTGTCCGGACGAAGGAGAACGAGTCGTCGGAAGATCCGTTGGGAAGAAAATTGTTGGAACAAGCCAACCGAAGGAATAGTCTTCCACAACTTCTTGGCTGGGTTTCTGGTTTTCTAGAATGCAAAACAAGTGGGGAATGAGGTGAGGAGGTTGGGGTTCAATTTATAGGTGGAGAGGAGCAAGGGGATGGCGGGAATTGAATGCCGAATTAATGGCCGAATTGAATGAAATGTCGGTTTCAACTTTGCATGCAAGAAACTGAAATTTTAATGGATAAAAACTGAAAGGAATTGATGCTTGGCAATGACTAAAGGTGTTATTGCTGCATGCAAATCAATTTGGTAAAAAGGAACTGATTTTTCTTGTATGCATGCATTACTCACGGTGTCTTTAGCTGAAAAAATAGACTGTTTGTTGGTCGGATGCGTGAAGATGAACAGCGAAGGATGGAAGAATAATATTTGGACTCAGAAACAAATAGAACAAATATTTTTATGGAGCTTTTCAAATTTTTGCAAGATTTGAATTTGAATTTTGAATGTGACTGAAAATTTGGAAAGGAATTGAGGTTAAAAAAAATGAATTGGGAATTATAATTTAATTTGGAATTTTGGGGTTACCAAATAGTATTCAAAGAAAAAGAAAAAGGCTATTTTCTAGATTAATTTTTAAACCAAAAAGGAATTATGACGTCAGCGAGCATTTATTTTCCTGAAGGAAAATAAGATAATGACGTCAGCACCATAATTGATTTTCGGCCGAAATAATTTTATTCGGAAAAACGGCTTTATGACGCTAGCATGACGTCAGCCCTGGGGTCTTAAAAATCAGGTGAGAAGCTAACATGTGGGGCCGGTTTGTGGAGGACCGAGTCCACGGATCGGACGCAGCTGACGTGGCATGCGGTTGTCGGAACACGCGCGTAGCGCTGGCGTGGCACGCGTGGCGTGCACGTGGCCACCACTTATGCGCCACGTGGCTGCCACGTAGGCATGTGCGCTGACGTGGCGGCGTCGGCCAGAGGAGGCGCTCGGGAGTGCGGGCTCACCGGCGCTCCGGCGAACGGCGGCGCTGGCCGACGGTTCCAAGAGTGAGAGGGGAGCGAGGGGATCTCGAGAGTACCGTCTAGGAAGATTGGGGGTGGCCGGAGGGGACTGCCGACGGTGAGGTGCGGCGGCGGAAGGAGGAGATCAGTGGCAAGGAGCTCCGGTGGCGTAGACGCTCGGGGAAGAGGTGGAGGGGGTGTGTCGTGCATCCCTTATGCTCGGAGAGGTGAAGGCGTGGAGTAAGGCGGTCTGAGGAGCCGAGAATTGCTTGTCGGAGTCTTAACGGTGAAGGGGGAGGTGGCCGCATGGTGCGACGATGCTATGGGTGCGATCGAGTGGAATTGAGAGAGGGGAAAGGGTGGCGTGGTGAGGGGGGTGCCCGGGAAGGGTTTAAATAGCAGAGGAGAGGAGTAACGGATGCCCAATTTCTCGCTGGACTTGAAGTGGCCCCGAGCACTAATTGGCGTAATGGCGAGGTCAAGGAGAGGGGTAACACGCGGCTCGGGTGCGGTAGAACATATGGAGGAAATGCGCATTTGCGCGGGCGGTGATGGCCGAAGAAACCAAAGCTTTAAAGCTTCGGTTTCCAAGCTTTAATGGCGGCGACGACATTTTGGGAGGAAGGAGAGGGCGGGGAGGAAGACGACTGGCAGGCGGGTCCCGTGAGTCATCGAGAGGGGAGAAGGGAGGAGAAAAGGGGCGGCGGTCCGGATCCTTGACACGCGGCGCACAAGGCTGACCTGGGCCGTTAGATGACACGCGAAGGGGTAAGTGAGTGTCAACGGCCAAGATTCCAACCGGCAACTGGGATTAAATCTGAGCCGTTGGGATTTCAGACGATGGGTTAAGTGGTGATTTGTGGCAGGGATTCGATCTGGCAATAGCGGGTGGCTTTGATCAAAACACGTGTCAACTCGAGGGAAGGTGGGGACGGTGAAGCGGTAAGTGGAAGGGGTCGGCTGGGATTAAATCCGACAGCGGGAAGTTTGCCCGATGGGCGACAAGTGGCGGCTCGGGGAGGAAGAGGCGGCCGAAGAGGTAAGTTGGAGCGGGCGGTGCGGATTAGAACCAGCGGCGGGAGCGGCTTCGATGCGCGACATGCGTCGGCCGAGGAGAGAGGGAAGGCGGGAGAGGCTGTGGACAACGGCGATTGAAGCGGCGGCGGAGGGATTAAATCCGGAGCGTCCACGTGTCAGCTCGAGGGGGTGTTCCGATTTTAAATCTTTTAATACTTTTCTAGAAATGCTAAAGGCATTTAAAACACTCAAAAAAATACCAAATAAATTTTAAAATTTCCAGAAAAATTTAGGGCATCATCTGGAATGATTTTTGACTTAATAAAAAATATTTTCAAACCATTTTGGTAATTAGATTTTGCAGAAACACAATTTAACTTTAAAAGGGAGTTTTTTAGTTTCTAGAAAATCCTGAAAATTTTTATAAAAACAGGAATGATCTAGGAAAATGAAATAAACTTATTTTTGACTTTGCAAAATGAAATAATTAAATTTTGGCTTTTATAAAATGCAATTTTTAACATTTCTCACTTCAAAGCTTGAAAATAAAATCCAGAAAAAAAAATCCAATATAAACTCCAGAAGATATCGATAATTAATTTGAATTAGTTTTATATAGGATTTCAAATACCCTTTATTTGATAATGCATAAAATTTTTCTTTTAAATTATTTTTCACAACAAAAGCCTCTTTTAAAACAGAAGTTTATGCAATTAAATTTTTACACACATAAGCAACCAAAAGCAAATATTTAATTTTTAATTTAAATCAAATAAAATTTTTTTTGAAATAAACAGCTGGGCTGTTACAAGATGATAGCTAGGTTTTTGTTTAATTTTGATCTAGCTAGCTAGGTTTAGAAAGATAATGTTAGTTTGCTCAATTTCAGAATGGGTAAGTACTGGTATGTAGTTCACTAGCTTCAATATATTCTTGCTTAACATTATTATGTCATGAATACGTGGCTAGCTAGCTATATACCTACGTAATATATATAGATGCATGTTATGTACATGTAAGTATATATAGCTAGTCTGATTTGCTATGTAGTAGCGGTAATAATCATTTTTTACACCTATTTGTTACTTGTGTAGCGTAGATGGACCGAAGCTGGATGTACATTGAGAATTGTGTGAGTGAAGAGTATATTAATGGTATGTCTGCTTTTAGAAAAGCGGCCGAGCTGGATATGTTGAAGAAGGAGATAAAATATATGTACTGTCCATGCATTGATTGTGATAATCTCATGATGTTTAGCAACTCAGCGTAGATCGAAACTCACTTGATTCGAAGGGGTTTCAGAAAAGGGTACAAATGTTGGACCAGTCACGGTGAAGAGAAGAGTACACAAGAAGGTAGTTATGATATAGTTGAGGGAGACAACGATATGCCATTTATAGACTGTGCTTTTGACCATGAGGATAGGTCGTAGGATGACAATCTAGATCAGATGTTACGCGATGCAGAAGGGAACTATAGTGAGAGAGAGTTTGGTAAATTCAAGGGCTTGATAGAGGACTCAGAGAAATCTTTATTCTTGGGCTGCAAGCCGCAATACACGAGGTTGTCATCAGTTCTAGAACAACTGAAATTGAAGGCAAGCAATGGTTGGTCTGACAAGAGTTTCACGACATTGAAGTCTCTAGCGGACATGCTTCCAAAGGAAAATGTGTTGCCGAGAACAACCTACCAAGCCAAGAAGATTCTTTGTCCATTAGGAATGGAAGTAGAAAGAATACATGTATGTCCGAATGATTGTATCCTATACCGTAAAGAGTATGCTAGATTACATGTTTGTCCGATGTGCAAAGCATCCCGATACAAGCGTAAAAATGACTCTGATGATAGGAAGGGCATCGAGGTGAAGCAAGAACCTCCTGCTAAGGTGTTGTGGTATCTTCCTGTAATCCCCCGTTTGAAATGTTAATTTGCAAACCGTAAGGATACAAGATTGATGCGTTGGTACTGGGAGCAGCTAAGAAAGACGGAATGATAAGATATGTTGCTGATTCTGCCCAGTGGAGGAACATCGATAGGATGTTTGTAGATTTCGGTGTGGAACTGAGAAATATAAGGTTTGGGTTGAGTACAGATGGAATGAATCCTTTTAGTAACATGAGCAGCCGACATAGCACCTGGCCCGTGACTCTGTGTATGTACAACCTTCCTCCTTGGTTGTGTATGAAGCGGAAGTATATTTTGATATCACTACTTATCCAAGGGCCGAAGCAACCTGGAAACGATATTGATGTGTTCCTATGTGAGACCCTGGAGTAGAAACTCCCGGACCCCCCTGTGTATTGCAGTACTAGTCCCAGATCAATGCTAGTACACACAGATAATCAGACAAAATGATACATTGCCAACAACGCTTTATTACAATAATAACGGAAATACATAAGTCCTGGCTCAAGGCCTTACATCTGCGGTTCACTGAACCTCTTACACAAAATAAAACAGTGGAAGCAAAGTATTCAGATAAACGGCCCATCAATCTGCCACAGGCAATTGACTTGAGCAACGAGACCTAGTCCTCCGGAAAGAATCCATCACAGCCGCAAACGGAACAGTAGTCGTAGTCCCCTTCCTGAGCTTCAACCTCTTCTGAGAATTATTTGAAGTGTAGTATGTGAGTACATAAAGTACACAGCAAGTCTTGGGAAAGATACATTAGATGCAAGATTGAACAAAGGAAGGTTATATGGCTCTTTTGCATAAATGAGCATTTTATTTCAAATTTATATACTATTACTAAAAGCATTTTGATAAACATTTTAATTTTCATAATCTGAATTTTTAATAAGTACTTTTAGTGAAGGTTACATCCACCATCACTGATCAATAGGCTATCTCCGCCAAAATTCAAATTAAAGGTTAAACCACCTGAGCTGGTTACATCCACCAGACTAACATCACGAGAGTTCCATCCACTCTCTAGTTTTCCAAAACCTTTTTCTTTTTAAATTAAAAATCAAATCTCTATTGTGTGAATGCATTCCTTACCCGCCCTTGACCGTGGGCACGGCTATTCGAATAGTTTATTACTCTGCAGAGTGTGTACAACTTTACCTACAAGAGATATGTTACCTTAACAGTCAACACACTTCCTTTGGCATGAGACCCAGATAAAATATCACAAAGCTTTTCACCTACTCCAGTATAGTTTTATATCACTCGCTGAGGTTTCACCGCTGAAGGGTTAAATCCACCACATTCAGAAGCCCCCTCTTGCGCCATGTGAGTGCAGTAAATCCCTGCCCCTCACTTTGAGTAATCAGTAAATCCCTGATACCCATTTTCCAATAGTGACACAAAGACTAAACTATTATAGGTTAATTAGCTAGGTTGTACCCATTTTAACTTGTGGTTGTACTGTTTTACTCAGATTGGACAAACACAAGAATCGGTACTTAGACGACAAGAGTGGATCATTCACAAACCCATTTATCGTGCTAAACTGCACCAGCCAAACATCCCATCCACCCTCGTCAATTTCACCTTGACTTTCATTTTTGTTTTTAAAATTTACAGTGGTAACATCTATTACCACTTTTCAAACAAAACATGAAATCCAAAACATTCCTTAATCATTTTTCTCATATGAGCATTTTTACATTTATCAGCTAGACTAAGCATCTACTAATGTTATTAAATTCAACAAAGTAATATTAACTCATTATTGAGTCAAAGATTTATCCTAGGTTGACAAGGGTACATGGTACATAATTTCCAAAAGAGGGCATAACAAATTGGGTGCTTATCTAAATTTTAGAATTTAAATTATCAATTTACTAAACATAGCAATGCAATTAATTTAAAATAATTTGCAAAAACTATTTATAAAACATGGGAGCAAAATGGTCAAGGCGACTTGCCTTCTGGAATTATGTTGGAATCTTCCCGAAGTTGCTCTTGAAAATCGTCGGACCGATCGGATTCGGCGGCGACGAAAACGTGCTCCGACGACTTGAAAACACGCGCGGTGGCGCGCGAGGAGGCGAGAGGAGGAGTGCGTGAAGGGTAGACGGGCTCCCCGGCGACGTCTTTATACCCCGCAGAGAAGAAACGGACGCACGAACTCACCGGAGAAGACGCGACGGTTTCCGACGCTCCAACGGCGGAAACGGGCGACGCATCGGGGAAGAAACGGTGGCTTATTAACGCGCATGACGAGCGGATGCTCCGGGATCGTTCATGGCGAGGAGTAACAGCTGGGAGGCGAAGAACGCGGAGCTCGGGCGCGCGCGATAATGGCGGCAGCGAGCGCGGCGGAGGCGAGCGGGGCAGCGGGCGGCCCGGCAGCGGACCCGCTGTCGGCGAAGAGAGAGAAATGGACGGATGGCTCGGATGCGCGACGCGTGGCGGAGGGAAAAGAACCGGGTCGTCAGATGAGAGGCGAAGGGGTAAGTGAAGGCGGACGGTGCGGATCAGATCCGGCGGCGGGGTCGGACGGCCGAGATCGGAGCGAGCACGCGGCGAGGCGGCGGCGCCGATGCCGCCGCGTGTCGCGTCAGCGGATGCGGCGACGTGGCGGCGCGCGGATCGGCGGCGCGGGAGCGCGCAGCGCGCGTGCGCGGAAGGGTGTGGCATGGCGCGCGCGGGATGAGCGACGCGTGGAGGAGAGAGATAGATCGGGCGGCGGGGATATTTTCCAAAAATTCCTTTTTCCAGAAATTCAATTAAACTTCTAGGAGCTCTAGAAAATAGCAAATAAATCCAGAAAATTCACCAAAAATACCAGAAAATTTCTTGAGAGACAGGGAACCCAAATAAAATATTTCCAGCAAATTTTGATGTTGAATTTAATCATATTAAATTCTTTTAAATTCTAAAAATTCATTTAAGCTTGTTTTAAATTCAAGAAAATTCCAGAAATTTATTTTTAAATGCAAGGTTTTAAAAATCTCCGAAAATCAGGATGTTACAAACCTACCCCCCTTAGAAAGAATCTCGACCCCGAGATTCGGAAGGACTGGGAAAAAGATTAGGGAACTCCGCTCTGAGATCCTCCTCACGCTCCCAAGTTGCTTCCGACTCTGGACAATTGCTCCACTGTACTTTGCAAAACTTGATAGTCTTATTTCGGGTACGACGTTCGGCTTCTTCCAAAATCTTGACTGGAAACTCTGGATATGAGAGATCTTCTTTTAGATTCACTTCTTCTAAAGGCATAAGCTCTTCTAGCACTCTTAAGCACTTTTTCAATTGTGACACATGGAACACATCATGCACATCTGACAGTTGAGAAGGAAGCTTCAACTGATAAGCAACTTCACCTCTCCTGGCTATAATTGGAAATGGTCCAATATATCTTGGAGCAAGCTTCCCACTGACTCTGAAATGACGCATACCTTTTAGAGGTGACACTTTCAAATACACATGATCCCCTGGTTGAAACTCTAACATCCTGCGACGATTGTCCGCATAGCTCTTTACAGTGCATGCTATTTTCAACTTTGTCTCGAATTAAACGAACTTGCTCTTCTGCTAGCTTCAATACATCAGGTCCAAATACTTGACTTTCTCCTGTCTTTGACCAATACAAATGTGTTCTACACTTTCTACCATATAAAGCTTCAAATGGAGACATCTGTAAACTTGATTGGTAACTATTATTGTAAGAGAATTCTGCGTAAGGCAAACTTTGATCCCAACTGGCTTTATTGGCTAATGCACACGCTCTCAACATATCTTCCAAAATTTGATTTACCCTTTCATCGACCGTCGGTTTGAGGATGATAGGCAGTACTGAAATTTAAATTGGTTCCCAAAACTTCATGAAGCTTCCGCCAAAATCTTGAGGTAAATTGAGATCCTCTATCTGACACAATCTTCTTTGGAATTCCATGCAAACACACAATCATTGACATATAAAGTTCTGCCAATCTATCTCCCGAATAAGTGGTCTTAACTGGTATGAAATGGGCAACTTTTGTTAAGCGGTCCACTATAACCCAAATTGAATCATAGCCGGATTTGGTCTTTGGTAGCCCAGTTATAAAGTCCATTCCGATTTCTTCCCATTTCCATTCAGGTATCTGCAAGGGTTGCAAAAGACCAGCAGGTCTTTGATGCTCTGCTTTAACTCGCTGACATATATCACATAAGGCTACATATTCTGCAATTTCCCTTTTCATACTGGTCCACCAGTAGCTTTCCTTTAGATCCTGATACATTTTTGTACTTCCGGGATGAATTGAATATCCTGCTTCATGAGCTTCTTTTAAGATTAAATCTTTTATTTCCTTTTTCTCAGGTACTAGGATTCTCTTTCCAAACCAAAGAGTGCCCTCTTCATCTTCTGAAAATCCAGACGCTTTACCTTTCTTCATATTCTCTTTAATTTCCTTAACATATTCATCCTCTCGTTGGGCTGCCTTGATCTGATCTTCTAGGGTAGGGTGAACCTTCAATGCAGATAAAATACCTTCATTAACTATTTCCAAATTCAGTCGTTGAAATTCTTCATGGAGGGTTAACTGCTTATCTGGAATTGACAGATTGTTAATATGACTCTTCCGACTCAAAGCATCGGCTACTACGTTAGCTTTTCCTGGATGATAATGTATTCCCACATCATAATCCTTTATCAATTCCAGCCATCTTCTTTGTCTCAGATTGAGATCAGGTTGGGTGAATATATACTTTAAACTTTTATGATCTGTATATATCTCACACCGATTACTGATTAAGTAATGCCTCCATAACTTTAGAGCATGCACAACAGCAGCTAGCTCTAAATCATGAGTGGGATAATTTTCTTCATGCGGTCTTAACTGCCTTGATGCATAAGCTACCACTTTTCCTTCTTGCATTAGTACACAACCAAGTCCTTGTCTTGATGCGTCACAATAAACTTCAAAGTCTTTCCTGATGTCGGGTAACCGCAAAACTGGTGCAGAAGTTAATCTCTTCTTTAACTCTTGAAAACTGTCCTCACAAGATTTACTCCATTCAAATTTCTTTTCCTTCTTTAATAACTGCGTGAGAGGCCTGGCAATCTTGGAAAATCCTTCAATAAAACGACGGTAGTAACTCGCTAAACCAGAAACTCGGATTTATTACGGTCTTGGGTTGTATCCAATTTAACACATCCTTAATCTTTCCTGGATCCACAGATACTCCTTCTGCAGAAATTACATGTCCCAAAAACTCGACTTCCTTTAACCAAAATGCACATTTGCTGAATTTGGCATACAATTGATGTTCTCTTAATCTTTGTAAAACTATCCTCAGATGTCCTTCGTGTTCTTTCTTATTCTTAGAATAGATAAGAATGTCATCTATGAAGATAACAACGAACTTATCTAAATAGTCCATGAATACTTTATTCATCAAATTCATAAAGTATGCTGGTGCATTTGTCAAACCGAAAGACATCACCAAATACTCATATAATCCATATCGAGTAGAGAAGGCTGTTTTTGGTATATCTTCGCGTCTAATTTTTAATTGGTGATATCCTGATCGGAGATCAATTTTTGAGAAAACACTCGATCCTTTCAGCTGATCAAACAAATCATCGATCCGAGGCAAGGGATATTTATTCTTGATTGTTACTTCATTCAGGGCTCTATAATCCACGCACATACGCCGGCTACCATCTTTCTTGTTCACTAGAAGCACTGGGGCTCCCCAAGGTGAAGAACTCGGTCTAATGAAACCTTTCTCTTGCAATTCTTGAATTTGCCTCTTAACTTCCGCTAGATCATTAGCTGACATCCGATAGGGTCTCTTAGCTATGGGTGCTGTACCAGGAACCAGATTTATAACAAATTCAATCTCTCGGTCTGGTGGCATTCCTGGTAAATCCTCAGGGAATACATCCGGGTATTCACTTACTACGGACACATCCTCCAAATTTCTCCCTTTTAAGCTGTTCAACAGACTTCCCTTACTTGAGGGTATATTGGACTCATATCTTATCTGTATCCCATCAGAGTTGGTAAGAATAACGGCACGATTGGCACAATCTATTTGCCCTTTATACTTGGTCAGCCAATCCATACCAAGTATAACATCTATGCCTTCGGAGTCTATTATAATAAGGTTCGCTAGGAACTTTACTCCGTTTATATCTATGGTTGCTCTAGGGCAAACCAAATTAGTCCTCAATTCTCTTCTAGGTGATTGGACTAACATGAGATTCTTTAGCAAACAAACATTCCAATTATTTCTTTCAGCAAAAACCTTTGTTACAAATGAATGTGAAGCTCCAGAATCAAATAATGTAATTGCAGGAACCGAATTAACAAGAAACTTACCCAGAACCACATCTGGTGTATCCTGTGCTGCCTCTGCGGTGACATGATTGATGCGCCCTTTGTTGAATGTCTGTGGAGTCTTGGGAGTCTGAGGGCTTCCACGTCCCTGACCAGCGGTTGGAGCTCTTGCCGGTGTAGGATCAAGGTTGAAACGAACCGGGGTTACCGCTTGACGTTTTTGGGGACAATTATTAGCATAATGCCCCATGTTCTTACAATTGAAGCATTGCACTCCTGCAGCTGCAGTCCTATTCGGTTGAGGTTGAGCTGCATTTCCAGATCGAGGAGCTTGAGGTAAAGGACGGGGTGCAAAAATTGGTGTCATTGATTGGTTGGGCAGAGGAGGCCGGCTAAATTGCTGTGTGTTGGAACGGTGACGAGAGCTGCTCGCAGACTGTTGAACTTGAAACTTCCTCTTTCTAGACTCGAAGAGCTGGCGCTGGGCATCTTCTTGCACAAGAGCTTTGTTCACCAAATGCTGAAAAGTGGGATAGTCATTGGATACTAACTGCACCTTGAGATTAGGATCCAGTCCTCCCATAAACCTCCAGATCTTTGCTTCATCAGTTGCCACATCCTCTGTTGCATATCTCGACAGCTGAATGAACTTGCTCAAGTATGCGGAAACACTAAAGTTTCCCTGCTGTAGTTGGTGAAATTCTTTCCTTTTCATTTCTATGATACTCATAGGTATGTGAGTAGCTCGGAAAGCTCGCACAAAGTCTGCCCAAACAATATTCTGAGCATTTTGGTGTGCAGCGCAATAGTTTTCCCACCAGTTTGCTGCAACTCCCTTGAGTTGATGGGCAGCATAAAGAACTTTCTCATTCTCATTGCATTGCGCCAAATTTAATTTTCGTTCAACCTCCTTTATCCAGTCATCCGCTTCCAACGGATCGACAGATCCTGCGAAAGTCGGGGGTCGAGTCCTCATGAATTCCCCCAACTTGGATTGGGGTGGCTGAGCTGGTGCTTGATTGATTTTATTAACTTGATTTTGAGCTAAAGCTTGAAGAAGCTGCAGTTGCATGGCCATCATCTGCTCCAAGTTCGGGGCTTAAGCTGGCGGGGGTGGAATTGGGGCATTGTTATCATTGGGTGCTTGATTACTGTTGACGTTGCTCCTGGTATTCACCATCTGAAGCTCCACCAAGAAAATCACAAGGTAAGAGAGAAAAGCATAGATAA
This sequence comes from Melocanna baccifera, assembly GCA_036346265.1. Taxonomy (NCBI): domain Eukaryota; kingdom Viridiplantae; phylum Streptophyta; class Magnoliopsida; order Poales; family Poaceae; genus Melocanna; species Melocanna baccifera. The sequence goes on along the minus strand of CM070682.1, from coordinate 23,164,861 downwards.
GGAGTAGGGGTGGCTAACAACATCTCAAACCAACACACAAGAACCAAAGCAATAGTTGAGAAAACGCAACTTTGAATTTCAAATTAGTTTTAAGAATGGCTGTACCACAAGTGCATAAGGCTCGGTACATTCCATTTATTACATCACAATAATATAAAGCGTTCTATGACGAAAACAATCTCCAAAAGGGTACTACTGCCTAGCAGCTACTCATCCTCCACGATGATGCGCTCCTCTGGATCCTCCTCTGGGTCCTCCTCTGAATCAGCCGAGTGACTCTGTCCACAAATAGGGTAGTTGATCGAAGAACGGGACCATGACCGGCTTTGGCTGAAGACAGGCGATCTGGAGCGAGAACGCTGACGGCCTCGGCTAGATCCTCCGATGTCAAGGTTGGGTAGCGGACTGGGGCGTCGCACACTCTTCCTCGCAGTAAGCCTGGTGCGAGGTCCCACAAATCTGACCGGTGCAGCAACGGGGACTGGTAAGGTCGGTGTAGCGGTGGCAACTCGGAGACGCTCCACCTCTGCCTCGGCAGCCGTCTTCGCCTGAACTGCATCAGCGTGAGCGGACTCACTCTGAAGCAGCTGTGCTCGAAGGGTGTCGGAGTGGTCGTAGCTCGAAGTAAGAAGCATCCGAAGAAGTCCTATCTCCCGTAGTGCTCTGGCGTAGGTTGATAAAGTCGCCTGAGTAAGCTGCACCTGGTGAGATAGACGAGGGTCATCCACCACAATCTGAAAAGGCTCCAGGTGAATCTGTCCTGCTCTCGTAGTCGGGAAGAAGCTGAAGGGTGACTGTCGCAGTTCTTCCTTATGCCTCTGCATGGTCCGCAATCGCCATCGAGTTTGCATCTTGGATAGCATCCGAGCAGTGGGTCCGAGGATGCTCAATATGACGTTCCACCGAGTCAATCTTCCCGTCTTGGGCGTAAATAAACACCTTCATGGACCATGAATCCATAGTCATAATCCTGGTCTTTCGCCCTCTGAAAATGGGCTGCTGAGTGTACTTCAGATGCTGCATCAACTGCCGTAGAAGACTCACAAATGCTCCCTCGCTCTCACCGTGAGAAAGGTGATCCCATGGAGCTGACGACGAAGAACCTGCCATCTACAAATTTGAAAATAGGAGAGATCAGCAAAACTTTTATAGAGTGACAAGGAAGAAAAGAACAAGATACTAAGTAAGAGAAGAATAGAAGCAAAGAAACTTAAGTTTTTGTATATAAATTTTTATTAAACATAACTCCTTAAGGCTTGCCAAAACCTAGGGCTCGTCCTACAGTCAAGTTGGCTCTGATACCACTTCTGTGAGACCCTGGAGTAGAAACTCCCGGACCCCCCTGTGTATTGCAGTACTAGTCCCAGATCAATGCTAGTACACACAGATAATCAGACAAAATGATACATTGCCAACAACGCTTTATTACAATAATAACGGAAATACATAAGTCCTGGCCCAAGGCCTTACATCTGCGGTTCACTGAACCTCTTACACAAAATAAAACAGCGGAAGCAAAGTATTCAGATAAACGGCCCATCAATCTGCCACAGGCAATTGACTTGAGCAACGAGACCTAGTCCTCCGGAAAGAATCCATCACGACCACAAGCGAAACAGTAGTCGTAGTCCCCTTCCTGAGCTTCAACCTCTTCTGAGAATTATTTGAAGTGTAGTATGTCAGTACATAAAGTACTCTGCAAGTCTTGGGAAAGATGCATTAGATGCAAGATTGAACAAAGGAAGGTTATATGGCTCTTTTGCATAAATGAGCATTTTATTTCAAATTTATATACTATTACTAAAAGCATTTTGATAAACATTTTAATTTTCATAATCTGAATTTTTAAAAAGTACTTTTAGTGAAGGTTACATCCACCATCACTGATCAATAGGCTATCTCCGCCAAAATTCAAATTAAAGGTTAAACCACAGGCGAAGTTACATCCACGGACTAACATCACGAGAGTTCCATCCACTCTCTAGTTTTCCAAAACCTTTTTCTTTTTAAATTAAAAATCAAATCTCTACTGTGTGAATGCATTCCTTGCCCGCCCTTGACCGTGGGCACGGCTATTCGAATAGTTTATTACTCTGCAGAGTGTATACAACTTTACCCACAAGAGATATGTTACCTTAACAGTCAACACACTTCCTTTGGCATGAGACCCAGATAAAATATGACAAAGCTTTTCACCTACTCCAGTATAGTTTTATATCACTCGCTGAGGTTTCACCGCTGAAGGGTTAAATCCACCACATTCAGAAGCCCCCTCTTGCGCCATGTGAGTGCAGTAAATCCCTGCCCCTCACTTTGAGTAATCAGTAAATCCCTGATACCCATTTTCCAATAGTGACACAAAAACTAAACTATTATAGGTTAATTAGCTAGGTTGTACCCATTTTAACTTGTGGTTGTACTGTTTTACTCAGATTGGACAAACACAAGAATCGGTCCTTAGACGACAAGGGTGGATCATTCACAAACCCATTTATCGTGCTAAACCGCACCAGCCAAACATCCCATCCACCCTCGTCAATTTCACCTTGACTTTCATTTTTGTTTTTAAAATTTACAGTGGTAACATCTATTACCACTTTTCAAACAAAACATGAAATCCAAAACATTCCTTAATCATTTTTCTCATATGAGCATTTTTACATTTATCAGCTAGACTAAGCATCTACTAATGTTATTAAATTCAACAAAGTAATATTAACTCATTATTGAGTCAAAGATTTATCCTAGGTTGACAAGGGTACATGGTACATAATTTCCAAAAGAGGGCATAACAAATTGGGTGCTTATCTAAATTTTAGAATTTAAATTATCAATTTACTAAACATAGCAATGCAATTAATTTAAAATAATTTGCAAAAACTATTTATAAAACATGGGAGCAAAATGGTCAAGGAGACTTGCCTTCTGGAATTATGTTGGAATCTTCCCGAAGTTGCTCTTGAAAATCGTCGGACCGATCGGATTCGGCGGCAACGAAAACGTGCTCCGACGACTTGAAAACACGGCGGTGACGCATGCGAAGAGGAACTGGAGAGGAGGGGAGTGCGCGAAGGGGTAGACGGGCTCCCCGGCGACGTCTTTATACCCCGCGGAGAAGAAACGGACGCACGAACTCGCCGGAGAAGACGCGACGGTTTCCGACGCTCCAACGGCGGAAACGGGCGACGCCTCGGGGAAGAAACGGCGGCTTATTAATGCGCACGACGAGCGGATGCTCTGGGACCGTTCATGGCGAGGAGTAACGGCCGGGAGCCGAAGAACGCGGAGCTCGGGCGGCGCAGTAATGGCGACGGCGCGGGCGGAGCAGGCGGGGACGACGAGCCAGAGAGAGATAAACGGAGGGATGGCTCGGATGCACGACGCGTGGCGGAGGGAAAAGAACCGGGCCGTCAGATGAGAAGCGAAGGGGTAAGTGAAGGCGGACGGTGCGGATCAGATCCGTCGGCGGGGTCGGACGGCCGAGATCGAGCGGAACGCGCAGGCGGGCGAGGTGGCGATCTTCGCCGCGTGTCGTAGCGGATGCGCGGCAGCGTGGCGCGGCGGCGTGATCGAGCGGCGGCGGGCGCGCGCGTCTTGCGGGAAGGGTGTCTGGCGGTGCGCGCGGGATGAGCGGCAGCGTGGAGGAGAGAGATAGATCGGGCGGCGGGGATATTTTCCAAAAATTCTTTTTTCCAGAAATTCAATTAAACTTCTAGGAGCTCTAGAAAATAGCAAATAAATCCAGAAAATTCACCAAAAATACCAGAAAATTCCTTGAGAGACAGGGAACCCAAATAAAATATTTCCAGCAAATTTTTATGTTGAATTTAATCATATTAAATTCTTTTAAATTCTAAAAATTCATTTAAGCTTGTTTTAAATTCAAGAAAATTCCAGAAATTTATTTTTAAATGCAAGGTTTTAAAAATCTCCGAAAATCAGGATGTTACATCCTAGCACCATTGGTAGAAGATCTTGCAATACTGTGGAACAAAGGGGTACATGTATGAGATACGGACAAACGAGAGAACTTTGCTCTACGCGTCATGTTGTTCTGCACTGCTTAGATTATACCGAGAGTGTGTGGTTGAACAACTCGCGTAAAACTGTGTACATGCGTCACCGTAGGTTCCTTCGAAAGTATCACCTATACCACAAGATAAAGAAAGAATTTGACGAAAAAAAGAGGATGACTCGGTACCAAAACCTTTTAGCGAAAAAGAGGTGTATGATATGGTCAAGGATATAAATGTTGTGCTTGAAAATGGACGTAAATTGAGGAAGAACATGTGGAAAAAGAGGTCAATATTTTGGGATTTGCCTTATTGGGAGCACTTAGAAATTCGCAATTTCATCGATGTCATACACGTAGAGAAGAATGTATATGACAGTTTGATTGGTCTCTTACTGAATATTCCTGATAAAACAAAGGATAGTGTTAACGTAAGGTGTGACTTTGTCTCTATGAATATCAGGACCGAGTTAGCACCGATAGAGATCGATAAAGGCTGGACGTACCTTCCCCCAGCTTGCTACACTCTGTCTAAGTCCGAGAGAACTGAACTGTACCAGTCCTTACATGGTATGAAAGTTCCATCCGGTCACTCCACCAGCATTAAGAAACTTGTTTCTATGGAACATTTGAATTTAATTAGCATGAAGTCTCACGACTGTCATGTCCTAATAACACAAAATGCTACCTGTTGCAATTAGAAGTATTTTATCGAACAAGGTTCAAGTGACAATCACAAGGCTATGTTATTTCTTTAACGCAATGGCTCCAAAGGTCATTGATCCTGATGGACTAGATTGTCGGGACCCGGAACAACAACTCCGAGCCCCTCTGTGTAAATCGCACTATCCCAGGAAAAGCTAGTGCACACAGGTTTCACAGTAAGGTATAACATGCAAAAATAACCACGAGATACTATTAAACGAAAATACGGCCTGAAGGCCAAGTCTTACAATAAGGCACTAGGCCAACAAAGTAAACAAAACAGCGGAAATAAAGTAAAGGTGGCAAAGACAGCCCATCCGACCTCCACACAGCGAATGATCGAAGACGATCCTACTCATTGAAGTAGTCCTCACCGTCGTAGTCGCCTCAAGTCCGCAACAGATTTAGCAAGGTGAGTACGAAAGTACTCCCAAGGTAAGCAAGTAAACGCTTACGCAAGTTACACCAGGAATTATAACAGATTTGATGCATGCATAAGGGATTTCAAAGGAAGCTTAATAGGGTAATGTGCGGAAAGCAATACTTGAATTTAAATACAATAACGTAAGTACGAAAAGCTGAATTTAAATACGATATGAAACATTGTTTTTAACAAGTAATATCGTTAGTGTAGGCTCCAACCCACACTAACCTATCCACGGAATCCACCCGGACCATTACCAAATCCAACGCTTGTTTGCCAAAACCAAGTTTTATGAAAATTCAAGTCTAATCTGTGAAGACTCTACTCAAGATGTCCATGACCGTGGACACGGCTATCGAGATAGTTTGTTACTCTGCAGAGGTGTACAACTTTACCCACAAGACATTCCCTCTCACTTGAGCCACGCGATCACACACCGCCTTAGGTGTGCGGCGGAGAGTTCATGACAAGGCTGTTCCGATGATTCATAGCCAACATAATCACGCCGCCACTAAGGTTTCACCACAACTCGAATCCACGAGTTGGAGCCCCCTCTGGTGCCATGTGAGACTTCCCACAGCCTACGCCGCGCTCACATTCAGCCTATAGCGAGACTATAGTTGGAACTTCACAAATTACTTAGCCAGGTCCGTCCCATACCGGACTTGTGGTAGTACGAAGTGACTTCGTAAAATAATTCACAGAAACGGTCCTTAAGTTGATTTAGGCTCAATCACATACCCCCGTACACGATAATCAACCAGGTGTCACCAAACACGAGGCATACCGGTACCCACCACCTAACCATTAGCCTAAGTCCAAAACATGTTTTCTATTTTCATTTTTAAATAATTTCCGTAAAACCATCCTTGACTTACTGAAGTCAAGATATCGAATTTCCAAGTCCGTCATTTCATGTGAAAGATTGATCCCACCAAAAGTTATACTAAGCCAGGCTAAGCATTTCTATGAAATTTTCTAGTCAATACTATGGTACTAACTAGTTTTCAGCTAGGGTGACAAGGTATACGAATTCAGGATTTCAAATAGGCTATAATCAAAGGATCATGGGAATATCTAAGTTTCAAATCCAATTTGAATTATACTTGAATAAAGATACGCATGCATATACAGTAAAACAATATAAATAATTTAAAATATTAGGTTCAACATGGTCAAAGGTGTAACTTGCCTTGATCGAAGTCCTGCTGCGATTCGTCGAATTCAAACTCTCCGGAATCGTCAATATCTAACGAGAAATCAATTCAAAGCAAATTCAAAACAAAAATTCAAATGGAAACCAAATAACTTCCAAAAATTATCAAATAATTTGGGAGACAGAATTCTGAATTTTTGGATGTGGGTCAACAATTTTTAAAAGGAAATGAGGCTTTTAAAAGAAGTTGGAAGTTTTAATTTAAATTTGAACCTTGGAATTACAAAATATATTCAAATCAAATTTAAATAAGTTTCAAAATTTCAAAATTATTCCAGAAATGGATAGATCATGATTTTAGAAAAATTTAGAAATTTGAATGGGTCAATTTGGAGTTAAAATGCAAAAGTTATAGCCTTCCAAAGTTTGAATTCAAAATAAAAGAAAAAGGGTATTTTCTGGATTTATTTTTAAACCGAAAAGGATTTATGACGTCAGCACGAATTATTTTTCTAAAGGAAATTATAGATTATGACGTCAGCCCTAGGATTAATATATTCGGCAGAGGTCGACAGTGGGGCCCGGTGTCATGGACCGAGTCCATGGACCCGAGGAAGGTGAGGTGGCGGCGCGCGCGCGGGGCGCGGGGTGGCGCTGACGTGGCGCCACGGGCTGCCGCGTGGTCGCCGCGTGGCTGCCACGTCACGGCTTTATGCCGACGTGGCGGCACGCGCGCGAGGTGGCGAGGCGTCGCGGGTGGCGCCGGCGTGGCGCCGACCGCCGCCACTGGCTGCCACGCCGCCGCGCGGCTTCGCCCGACGGCCGGCGTGGCTCGCCGGCGACGGCGGCGCTCGGTTCGATGGTCGCCGAGCTCGGTGAGCGGCGCGCGCCGCCGAGGGTACCAAACGACGAGGAGAACGCGCGAGTGCGTTGGTACCTTGCACGAGGCCGAGGATGACCGAGAGGGAAACCGCGGAGAGGCGGCGGTCGGAGAAGCCTTCACGGCGGCGGAGTAGTTCCGGTGGTGCACGTGCCCGGGGAGGTGGTCGCCGAGGGTCGCCTGGGCACCAGCAAGGCCGGGGAGGTGTCGGCGAGGGGCGAGGGGGCTCGAGCCGGCGGCGATTGCTCGCCGGAGTTGCTTGAAGCCGCGGAGGGAAGTCGGGCGCAGGGGGAGCTTCGGGGCTGGATTAAGCGCTCTGGAGGCTCGGGGGGTGGCGGTGTGAGTGGAGGGACCTCGGGGCACCTCTTTTATAGGCTGGGGAGGAGGGTAACGGCCGCGCGAAGTTCGCCGGAGTGCAACGGGCGGGGAGGTTTATTGCGACGGTGATAACGGCTGCGATTATGCGTGATTATGCCCGTAATGGACGCGGTGGAGGTGCAATTGCGATCGGCCGTTGGCGCGGGGCATAAATTTGGAAGGAAACCGAAGCTTTAAAAGCTTCGGTTTGCGGCAGCAATGGCGGCGTGGCGGAGATCGCGCGAGGAAGAAAGGAAAGGGGCGGGGGAGACGGAACTGACGAGTGGGGCCCGCACGCCGCCGAGAGAGAAAAGAAAGGAAGGAGCGAGGGGACGGCCGATGCTTGACGGTGGCACGGGGAGAGATCGGGACGCTGGCGCATTGCGAAGGGTAAGTGAAGGGGACGGTGAGATCCGATCCGACAACGAAGGTTAGATCGGGCCGACGGTGCTTAAGTGGGAAGGCGGCCGAGATGAGATACGGCAATAGGGGACGGCTTGGATAACACCACGTGGCGGCAGGAGCGGAGAGGAGCGTGAAGCGGTAAGTGGGTGCGGCGGCGAGGATTAAATCCGCGCGGAGTGGACGGTCCGATGCGCGACACGCGCGCCGCACGCGAGAGAGGAAGGCGGGAGAGGGTTTAAGTTAGATCGGACGGCCGAGGGGATTCCGCGGGCGGAGGGGACGCCGATGGTTGACACGCGCGGCGGGAGGGATTTTTGGGATTTTCTTTCTTTTGATTTTCCGAAATGTTATTAAGCTTTAGAAAACTCAGAAAAATACCAAATAAATTTTGAAAAATCCAGAAAAATTCTGGGAACTATCTGGAGCTATTATAGACTTAATAAAAATATGTCCCACTCATTTTAACAAGTATATTTTGCAAAGGTACAATTTGATTTTGTAGGGAGGGTTTTAATTCCTTCTAAAATCCAGAAAAATTAATATAATCTCATATTTGACTTAAGGAAGCTGAAATACAATGGTTTAAGCTTTTAGGAATGCAATAAATTTAATTTTGACTTTTACACAATAAAGTTTAAAATTTTTCTCAAATCAGGATTTTAACATAACTCCAGAAAATCCAAATAAACTTCAGATTAAATTTTCAATAAAGGGACAAAATTTTGGGATGTTACATAGATGCTCTGCAAACCGAGATGGTGACAACTCTATGTCATCTAGAGATGTATTTTTCTCCATCATTTTTTGATATCATGGTCCATCTCATTGTCCACCTTGTGAAAGAGATAAAAATATGCGGCCCCGTTTTTTTATGTCATATGTACCCTTTCGAGAGGTACATGAGAATTCTCAAGTCCTATGTACGCAATCGATTTCGACCGGAGGGTAACATCATCGAAGGTTATATAGCAGAAGTGGTCATTGAATTCTGCATCGGCTATATGGCTTAGGTCGAGCCGATAGGTGTACCTCTATCTCGTCACGAGGGGAGGCTAGAGGGTATCGGGACTATCGGAAGGAAAGCAATAACTCCATATCAAAATACGTATGCTCAAGCCTATTTCACAGTTTTACAACACATGACTGAAGTGACTCCATATATTGAAGAGCACAAGGACATGCTACGTCAAGAGAATGTAGGCTAGTCAGAAGTTTGGATCACGAGACAACACAACCGTAAGTTCAATGAATGGTTGAAGGCGCAATTGACTAGGAGGTCGTCAAGTAAAACCTATAATGGTTGGCAAAAGGGTCAAAATTTACAATTGTGACATGGCAAGGATACGATATTAATGGCTACACATTTTATACAACAGATCAGGATAGAAAGAGCATAGTGTAGAATTCAGGTGTCCACATAGATGCCTATGATGCGCACGTCAGTACCACTAGCCCAAACTCGTACTATAGGCTTGTAGAGGAGATATGGGAGCTTGACTACGTAATTTTCAAGATTCCTCTATTTCAGTGCCATTGGGTCCAACTCCCATGGGGTGTAAAGGTCGACAAGTACGGTGTCACTACCGTGGACCTCAAATGTGTAGGATACAAAGATGAACCATTCGTACTCGTGAGGCAAGTTATTCAAGTATGTTATGTAACCGACATGGCAAATAAGAAGCGCCATGTAGTTCTTCAGGGAAAAAGAAGGATTGTCGGAGTTAAGAATGTTGTGGATGAGGAAGAGTACAATCAATTTGATGATTTGCCTCCATTTGGTGATGGCTTCAGGCTCGAGGAAGAACAAGGCGATGAAGCAAGCTATATGCGTGTCGATCATCGTGAAGGGCTTTATTTAAAATGAAATAGCCAAGTGTAATAAATGTAATTATATATGTTCCATTGTAATTGTAAAATGACTCAGGAACTAAGAAATAGTTTTATTTATGATTATGCTTACATTTTTTATAAATGTAACTATATTCTATTGTAATTGTAAAATGACTCAGGAACTAAGAACTAGGTGTAGTGAACTATCAAAAGCGGTTTATCGGAAAAAATCGTCTGTGATAATACATCACAAACAGTCTGTGATAATCTAATATCACAGATGGTTCTACAAATAGAACCGTCTGTGATAATCTGATATCATAGACGATTCTACAAATAGAATCGTCTGTGGTAACATGCATATCACAGACGGTTCTATAAATAGAACCATTTATGATATTCCAATATCACAGATGGTTCTATATAGAACTATCTGTGATATAACTATCACAGACAGTTTATTTACAGAACCATTTGTGATAGTTTCCCTATAAATACCCACAGCAAGGTCGTAGAGTCCGCACTCACACACTCTCCAGCCCCCCTGCTAGGTTTTGCTCTCTCCCGCAGCTGTACCCTCCCGATGCTGCCATTGGTCCCTCCTGACACAGCTCCCTCCCGCCGCCGCTCTCTCCCGCCGCCGCTCCCTCCCCAGAGCCCAACGCCCTCCTCCCCCGATTCTAGCCCCCTCCTCCCCCGCAAGCCCGACGCCCTTCTCCCCCGAGCCCTTCTTTCTAAAACAGATCTTTTTAGATGAAATGTCATCTTTATAGAATAATGTAGAGCTTATGAGGATAGTTGTTTCATGTATTTGAGGTGAAGAATATTTATGATGATGTGAAGAAGATCTTTCTCTTAAAAATGATGTGAAGATCTTTTTAGATTTATTTCATGTAGTTGTTTCATATTTCATATAGAATAATTAAGATATATTATTTATGTTTCATGTTTTATATATTGATATATATGCTACATTTGTTTCTTAATCATGTACTTTCATATTGATATATATTGATATGTATATATATATTGATGTGTGTGTGTATATATATATATGCTACATTGTCATATTGATATGTATATATATATATATTGATTTAGATGAGATGTATGAGGGTTTAGGGTTAAGTTCAAAGAGCAGTTAGGTAGGACTAGATAAACTCCTTTTGTCAAAGGGCATGAAGCAAGTGATACACTCCAGTGTATCCGGTTCAATGAACTTAATACACTGGTTTGTGTCATTTGCTTCATAAAATTTTGTTTAGGCCTACACCTCACTGTGTCCACACAGTGGTCTAAAAATTTTTAATATATGCCACATAGACCTTCAAAGGGCATGAAGCAAGTGACACACTCTAGTGTATCCAGTTCAATGAACTTGATACACTAGTTTGTGTCATTTGATTCATAGAACTTTGTTTAGGCCCACACCTCACTGCGTTCACACAGTCGTCCAACAATTTTTAATATATGCCACATAGACCTTTAAAGGGCATGAAGCAAGTGACACACTCTAGTTTATCCAGTTCAATGAACTTGATACACTAGTTTCTGTCATTTGCTTCACAGAACTTTGTTTAGGCCCACACCTCACTGCGTCCACATAGTTGTCCAAAAAAAATTAATATATGCTATATAGACCTTCAAAGGGCATGAAACAAGCGACACACTCCAGTGTATCCGGTTCAATGAACTTGATACACTGGTTTGTGTCATTTGCTTCATAGAACTTTGTTTAACTCATTGTTGTAACTCAATGAACTAGATATGCTGCACTTGTTAGCTACAAGGTCTATTTGGAAGGTCTATAGCTCACTGCAGTTAGTTTTTTCTTAGAAGAGAGATGGCATCCACACAGTCTTCATCGTCGTCATCTGGGTCTCACGCTCCCAAGATTGGGAAAACTAAGCGTGGTCGAGGAGTATCGAAAAGGCCAGATGGCCGAATGACTATCACGGTGGTCTCTCCAGATGAGGTCCCTCTGCAACCGAAGAAAGCAGCGGCATCATTTCGGACTTCCTGTGGGATAATTAGAAGGCAACGGGTCCCCATCACCATAGCAAGCTGAAAATATTTGGCAAAAGATCACAAAAATCAGCTATGAGAAGAAATTACAAATTCGTTCGAGATCACAGCAGAAGTATAGGGACTCGTGCAACGACACGCACTCCTCGCAATGGAAAAAGCATGGAAGAATTTTAAGAGCAATCTTGTGACGTAGTACGTGGCCAAGGATCTCACGCCCTTCACGAGGTATCCTTTTATGTCGCTGGAAACATGGAAGGTCTTTGTGCAGATGAAGACAATGACCGAATTTGAACAACAAAGTGCGACGCACAAGGCTCTCAAGTCAAAAAACACTCACCCTCACAGACTCGACACCGTTGGGTACGCGGGTCAAATCCCACAGTGGAGGGTGCAGGACGAGGTCGCAATCCGATCGGAGGCTTCCCCGCCATTTGCCGGGATCGCAAACGAGCGCGCTCAAAACTAGTTAAGAGCGAGGTCATCAACCACATCTTCGGGTGTCTCTTTCAAAAACCCCGTAGATGAGGAAGTGTCCCAACACCTGGTAAGATATGTTAAACTACATAGTTGTTAACACCTCTTGAACTTCATGGGTTCAAAAATAACATGATTAATTGCCTCTTGCAGCAATCATTGACTACCGAATCTTCTTATGGCTCCTTTCAAGAATATAGGGAGAGAGATTTACTATCACAGGCCTTGGAAAACAAGAAGCACCCAGGTCGTACACGAGGCTTGGGGGTTTACGTATCTTAGAGGCACGGATTTCTAGATTACTCCGAGACATATAGGAGTAGGAAGATATCCATAGCGTACCGCAACGAACAAACAAAACAGAAGCTTCGTGCTCAATTTCAGGAACAACTATCTGCCTCACTTCAAGAGTAGACTGCCTCACTTCGAGGAGAGATAGATTCATTGAGGGAAGAACTGAGATAGGTTACGCACCAATCGCAACCTACCCCTACTATTGCGGTACCCAGTCCCCCTCAACGTCGCAGTAGCTACGCGTCCACACCAATTACTGAACATAGCGACGCCCACTTACCTATCGATGACATTCAGGTAATGTACCTCTTTACAATGCTACATAGATCTCTCTAGTGGACGTCTTAACTCATCTTGTGTCGTTATGTAGGAGCCCATGCCTTGCATCCTCAGAGTCAGGCTTGTTGGCTCTATTCCCATTGACACTGGGTGGGGGATGGCATATCTATTGCTGTCAGGGACGCTGGTGCACGGTGTACAAGTAGACACCGGTTTCATAAAGGTCTAGGTGGACATGATTAATGATATTTTTAAGATCGTCTCTCTTGAGAAGCCCTCAAATGAAGAGATTAAGATATTAGAGGATGCCGTCCACACATTCATTCAGTGGCCCAAGAGGGACATCGCCCTCGACTTGTCCGTGCCACGATCTCTACATCCAGTGTCCTAAGAGGGATATCGCCCTAGACTTGTCACATCGGCTCCGGTGGCTCCACCTCCAGCTCCGGTTCCGAAGCTTGTTGCATTGGCTCCCGCTGAGACGCCACCGAAAACGTATCGTAAGCGAGGCTCTAAGTTTCAAGCGAAGAAAATTAATGCGTATCCCAAGCCATGTAAGTTCATTCTAGGAGTGTCGTTGGTCCCGGAGTCACAATTACCCTGACTTAGTTTGGTTTGCAATACATTACATGCTTGGTACATGCAGAAGTCCAACATAAAGCCAAACCGACAGAGTGCATTCACTCTGAGATATACGGAGAAGCATTTCCTCCACGACTCGGGCTACATTGTCGTGCCATTCGAAGACTTATTCTTACTATTCAATCTCGACGAACTTGACGCCTCACTTCTACAATACTGGACACTGTAAGTGTACTGTACAATGAAGTTATACATTCACGTTATACCGATAAATGTCATTATTCTTTCCTTATGTATAGATACATGATCCAACAAGTCCGGCAATCGCGACAACCGGTGGGTTTCCTCGACCCTCACTTGGTCTCTGAGCAAGCTATCAATGAAAATGTATCATTCAAGCAAGATTACATAACGAGGGGATTAATTGCTCACAAAGACAAGGAGTACGTCATGGTACCCTTCAACCAAGGGTAAGTGCTTCATTAGTTGTCACACATGTTTAATTTGTATTTTACATGCAACATGAACTTAGGATTAATCACTATGGCGACACACATGACTAGGTAACACTGAATTTTGATTGTGATTGTACCAAAGTGGAGCAAGATAATATATCTTGATTCCCTACTTAGGAGTAACCACGACTTCATTCGTGTACAAGAAGTAATTAACAGGTAAATTCATTTCCTCCATACATAACTTTATTGTAATATTTTCTTTGTTTGCAATGGCCGAGGCTAACTTTTTTGAATCACGTAGGTCGTTTACCGCTTATGTTGTCCTAGGAGGAAGACACAACAAATCCAGTGACATACTGCGACACAACACGCGATTTACGTTACCCGCTACAACACAACAATCCTATATCACACTTTGTTATAATACCTCTAGAATTGACAATACCTATGTACGTAATGCTATTTTTGCAGTGCCACCAGCAGCTACAGGGCAACATATGTGAATTCTACGTTTGCCTCCATATGAAAGAAATCATGGATACTAAGATCAATGATACAGAGGTTTGTTAGGTCCTTCCAATAATTATTATTTTCTGATTATATATGTATATATATACACACATGCTAATTAATGACTTAACATTGCTCCTAGCGACAGCGGGTGGACTTCGACGAAAGTACATATGATCTTGACCAACTCGTCGAAATTCGTAGAAAACTCTCCTAATTCTTACTAGCACAGGTCATAAACAAGGCTGGATAGTTTTACCCCGGTAATGGTGATAATTAGATGTTGAAACATTAGATTTAATTGTACAAATCACTCAATTGTGCTTAATCAAACAATTCATTTGTCAGATCCGTGTAACGATTTTCATTCTATATATGTATGTTATCTGCTGGCCGTTTGTTATATTCGTAATTCACTTTGAATTGCAATTAACTTATCTGTTATTATCTGTAATCTGCTTGCTTGCTTTCAGAGGGTAAGGTTAGCATATCCTGAGGCTAGCCAAAAAATGGTAAATAAAATTGTTGTTGTAATTGCTATCACAGACGGTTCGTTGTTGAAAATTGTCTGTATATATATATATATATATATATATATATATATATATCACAGACAGTTTCAAAGACTGAACCGTCAGCGATATGAACGATATTACAGACGGCCTTTGTTATTAATCGTCTGTGATATACACAATATCACAGACGGTTGTTATTCTGAACCGTCTGTGATACTGTGTATATCACAGACAATTTTTGTTATTAACCGTCTGTGATAGTCGAGTATCACAGACGGTTTTTTTATAAAAAACCATATGTGAAAGTCGACTGTCACAGATGATTTTTTCTCAAAAATCATCTGTAATGTAAGTTATCACAGGTGGCTTGGGAGCCGTCTGTGATAACTACCTATTATCACTGACACATAAACACAGACGGTTTGGGAACCATTTGTGATGACGGTTCCGAACCGTCTGTGATAGGACTGTCTGTAGCAGTGGCTTTATGCCTTAGCTGTCCGATCCATAGCCAGCGCTACATGTCAGCAATCCACTATCCTGGCTACTGTTCATCTCCTTTCCGTAGATGTTGCCATTCCCATCTCGGCTACACCTCGGTGTTTGTGTCCAAGACGGTCTCTTCCACTGTCTTCTCCGAGTCAAACACACTGCCGTACCTAGCCCCACCTCCTCATTGTATGTGCCATAAATAGCAACTACGCCCTCACTGTTCGCACCCCACCACTGAGCTTGCCCATGCTCCTTCGACGTTCGCACCGACCGCCATCACCCTCGTTCTCTCTGTCGCAGCCGCCGGCAAGCCGCACTTTGTTGCCGCCGTCTCAACTTCACCCAGCCCGCCTCCGGTGAGTCCTAAGTCCATCGTAGCCATATGACCACCAAAGCCATCTAACCACGTCCACGACCAGCCGGTCTATGACCACACGCTCATCTATGACCACACAGCAGCCTTCGAGCATGTAGCGTCTTCGACCACTCGGTGTAGTTCAACCACGCCTCTATTGGAGACCGCTACCAACTTATAGACTGTAAAGGAATTTTTGGCCTATAGCCAAATATACATGAACCTACAAGGTCACACACTTAATGGGCTAGAACAATAAGGGCCCGGATAATAGTTTCGGAGTGAGATTCGATTTCTATTCGTATCAAATAAAGATCTAATTGTAGGCTATATTAAGAGAGGTGTGAGGGCTGAGGGGGGCATCCCGAAACACATCCATCAAAACCCTAGCCACCACCTCTCATAATCCCTGCTG
The DNA here is from genome assembly GCA_036346265.1 of Melocanna baccifera. Taxonomy (NCBI): domain Eukaryota; kingdom Viridiplantae; phylum Streptophyta; class Magnoliopsida; order Poales; family Poaceae; genus Melocanna; species Melocanna baccifera. Next base: position 23,148,690 of record CM070682.1, on the reverse strand, counting down.
TGTGCGCTGGTGCTAACACGCCGACGCACGATGTTCCATCCCTAGATATGTGGACCTCGGTAGAGCCGCTGCTACAACTGTAGCGCTGATCGGGACGATCGTGAGAAGGAAATGGATGGCCGGAGGACGATCGACTATTTCCACTACATCGATGCACTCTTTGTTGGATTGACTGCTTTAACTCTATTTCTGCTGCTTTACGCGTTTAGTGGTAATGATCTATAATCTCTTAATCGCATGGTTTCCCAGTTCACGCGATAAAAAATTTTAATTTGTGTTAATGTAGCCTACCTGTATCCTAACAAAGCAGGCCCATGTAGGGCATGCCAAGGAAAAGACATGTATATCCCTGATTAGTAAAGGCCCCAAGAGGACATTTGTATAAATGTCATAACTGTTAGTGATATGCCCTAGAGGCAACATGGAGATGTTGTATATATCACATACTATGTTTATGATATATTACTTTGTTCCTTGGAATAGACATCATCATTATTGATCAATGAGTATGTGACTTATTCATGAGACTCTTAAATACTAAGATGTTGCTATTTCTAAATGATCCCTGATCGTATATCATATGACGAACAAATATGATTGAAACACAAAGATCAGCATATGTATTGATTGATGATCATGTCTCATGGATGTATGGTGATACCAAATCAATAATATAGACATGTGTTAGTGAACATATGTTGGATAGACATGCCATGAGACACTGCAGAAATTCCATGTGTCATCAGTTGGTCTCAAGTAGTGTTTATGTAGAATCCTTAGACTTGACATCATCATGGTTCCCAACATGAGTAGTAGCTTATTTTGGGACTACTAAACACTACTCCGTAACTAGGTAGTCATAAAAGTAGTCTTCGGGTTTGCCATGAAACATGTAGTGGGATGTGAATGATCAAGATAGAATTTGCCCCTCCCTATAGGAGAGATATCTCTGGGCCCCTCGATGTAATGGATTATGAAAGTGCATGGCCATGCCAAGGTGATTGAGGAGTCAATCACGAGTTTATAATCCATCACGGAATCGAGAAAGAGATTGAGCTATTAAGAGGATGACACAGGTCTCGCCTTGAGCTCAATCTATATCGTGAGGCAAAGGGATTCGTACATGAGAGAACATTACAGGTTCAGCCGATATGATCTTTACATATACTTTGGGGTTAATATGTCTTACTAGAGGCCGCTATTAACATGGTGACCGGAAAGGCGTTTCCGGGTCACGACCAAGTATACGTGAACCTACAGGGTCGCACGCTTAACGGGTTGGAACACTAATTTGAATATGATTCGGATATGGGCTCAATTCGGATAGAGATCCGAATAGACTCCTATTGGGCCTCGGTCCACGAGGCCCACGTGAGGAGGTCTATATATATGGAGGCGAGGGGCAGAGGGGATTCGTCCCTGTTAACATCTAGCAAAACCCTAGCCGCCACCTCTCAAGCCAAACCCTAGCTGCTCACGAGTGCTAGTATACTCGCGATCGGCGTTCCAGCCCCGGACGTGTGGATACCGGTGGAGGCGCTGCTCGTTGCAGTGTGGATCGGCGTGCGTGGAGGAGACGATCTGTTCGGGACGATCGGCTACTTCCACTACTACCTCGACCCGCGTGATTGGATCGGTTTCCAATTCTTCTTCCGCTGCGCTGCGCGTCTAAGTGGTAACAATCCATGATCCTTCCTTAGCATGATGTTCTTGGGTGCGCGGTAGAAAAGTTTTGTTTTCTGCTTCCGTAGCCTACGAGTATTCCTTTAATAACTCATAGCTATAAATATGGCCTATGGGGCACCACAAAGGGGGGACTATTAGAGAAGGAATACACATTTGTCGGATTTGATACAATATATCTACTACACATCTCTTCTCTCTTAGTTTTGAGCTCCGTATACATCTTTTAGGCCTCTGAAGCCCTCTTTCTTACTGTTTGGTGTGTAACTACATTAGTGTCTAATATAAAAATTTGGTGTTTTATATGTGACAATCATGGAGACAAATTACGCGCTTGTGGTGACAATAACATATAGATTACTTTTTTCAGCAAACTGAAAGGCGCCGGCTGTTTAATCAAATTCAATTTGGTTGTCGATGACATCAACGGGGGTACAAATAGTACTGTACCTATCTCAACCATTTAAGAATGCTTGTGCGTCAGAGCCAAAACATGGCAGCGATTGGTATTCGCCGGGGGCATCCAACAGAACGTGTGGACTAAGGAGTGCCGACTGGGACGTTTTGCCGCCTAAAGTGCGGAATCGATGATACGATGTCCTTACGATCTGCTATATTTGCGTCATGTGAGTGTGCGACTTTGGAATCTTTTTCTTGGAGGGGAGATATCACAAATTCGTTTTCTTGTATCGTGTTGGAGTTGAGGGGCATTTTAACTAAGGAGGACGAGCGACTAAAAACCATGGATCAAGATGCCCATGAAACGAAGGAAAGAGCACTCGTATCCGCACACCATGTCATCGTTTTGCTGGCAAATTTCATTCATTAATTTGCGCATAGAGAGTGGCAACTAGCATAATGTACTATTTAAAGCAAGCAATCTACTAGTTTCCGACAAGATGAACCGTCTTCCGATAAAAAAAAGATAGCAAGTTTAGACGCAACGGCATCATGCTGCGCTAGCTGGTCCAAGGATGACGGCACCATCCGTTGTCCACTAAATCCATTCTTTTCTTTTTATTATTACCTCCCGTATCCAAACCCGTACCATGAGCATATATATTCACAGGTACAGCCGGAATCAATCACACCAACCGCTTCACTACAACTCTCCTTCATTCCCTAGCTTCCAGTTGCAAAATTGCAATATTGCGAGTCACTAGCTGCTCACAGTTTCCATCCAACATCCATCACTAGCCCGCATACTTCCATTCCCAATGGCCTCCACCGCTCCGACCAGCAACGGCAACGGCAGCTGCCTCCACCCCTCCGCCGCCACCGGCCTCCCTACCCACACCTCCCACTCCAAGTCCCCAACCGACGAGAGACGCCGCCGGCGCCGGTGCCTCTGCATCAGCCTCCTCGTTACCCTCGTCATGTTCCTGCTCCTCGGCGTCACCCTTCTCGTCCTCTTCCTCACCGTGCTCCGCGTCCGTGACCCGACCACGCACCTCGTCTCCACCCGCCTCATCGGCGTCGCCCCGAGCCAGACCCCTCCTGTCCAGCTCAACGTTTCGCTGCTGCTGACCGTGGACGTGCACAACCCCAACCCGGCGTCCTTCTCCTACGCGTCCGGCCACACCGACCTCTGGTACCGGGGTGCCCACGTGGGCGACGGCGAGGTCGACCCCGGCCGCATCCCCAGCAAGGGAGACAGTACCGTGCAGATGGTGATGACGGTGCTGTCGGACAGCCTCGCCGCGGACATGGCGCAGCTGATCAAGGACTTGGAGGCCGGGTCGGTGCCGCTGGACGCGAGCGCGAGGATCCCGGGGAGGGTGTCCGTCTTCGGGGGGGTGTTCAAGCTGCACGCGGTGGCCTACTCCGACTGCCACATCGTCTTGGGCGTCCCGGAGATGAGCATCCGCAGCCAGGAGTGCCGCGACCACACCAAGCTCTGATCGTTTGTGATGCACGACGCACGTCGTTTGTGAAAAGTGCAGGTGGGTGTCCACGTGCCATCGTAAGTCGAGCGGGTTCGTTTGCATGTGTCCGTCTAGCTAAATGATATACCGACAGTTACATGGACAGGGAGGAGTGATCTGCTGACGCATGATAGTGGCTGTATAGTTTTTATTTCCCTGGAGAGGGATAGTTACATTGTATAGGGTTAACTAATTGTTGTATTTGCTTGTTTTACCTGTACAGAAACAAATTGGATATATACTTATAGGATGTTCTTGTGCAGTGATTGATCGTTTGTTTGATTATTCATGAGTAATAACATTCACTTCTTTTGCTAACATTTCTAGTTTTAGATTAACATACTTCTTTTGCTAACATTTCTAGTTTTTTTACAACTTAGAAACAATAAAATTAAAATAAATATTTTTATAATAAAATTAAATTGGCCAACCATGAAAATGAGGGCCTCGACACAGATTAGAGGCACAGAACACGGCCGGAGCAAAAGCAAGACCAAGACAATGCATTGGAATAGTTATCTTTATGAAATCCATCGGTGAAATGCAAAATTGCTAAAACCACATGGGAGTACGCAGGAGTTTGTTGAACTTCCCCTCTACTGGTACGTGGTTGTTGAAACTCCCGCTGCCGCTCGTTTCATGCAATTTCTGATAATGTGGCGAGGTGGTTTTCTAGTATGACACAAGGGACATATTATTGGAATACAGATAGGCTATATTAGTGTAAATTAAAATTTTTTATAGTGTAAGCTAGGAGGCTATGCTAGTAAAAAATCATAGATCGTTACCACTACACATGTAGTGCAGCAAAAGTAGAGTTGAAATAGCCGATTCAACGAAGAGCGCATCGATATAGTGGAAGTAGTTGATCGTCCTCCGGCCAACCGTCTTCTCCTCATGATCGTTTCGATCAGTGCCACAGTCATAGCAGTGGCTTTACCGAGATCCACACGTCCAGCGATGAAACATCGTGTATCGGCGTGCTAGCACTAGCGTGCACGACAGGGATTATAAGAGGTGGTAGCTAGGATTTCGATAGATGCGTTTTAGAATGCCTCCCTCAGCCCTCGCACCTCTCTTACTATAGCCTCAAATCGAATCTTTATTCGATATGAATAGAGATTGAATCCCACATGGAAATTATCATCTGGATCCTTATCGTTCCAGCCCATTAAGTATGTAGCCCTGTAGGTTCGTGTATATTTGGCCATGGACCGAAACTCTTTTTCGGTCTATAGGTCGATAGCGGTCACTAGCAGGATATAACGATTTCCAAATATACATAAAGATTATATCGGATGAACCTATATAATACTTATGTATCAATCCATTTGCCTCAGAATACCAGATCGAACTCAAGGTGAGAAGCGTGCCATCCAATGATAGCTCGATTCTTCACTCGAACCTATAGTGGATTACTCAGTTGTGATTGACTCCTTAACCACATTCGGTATGGCCATGTACTTTCTTAATCCAACTATATCGAGGGTTCCAAAGATATCTTTCCTGTTATATAGGAGGAGTAAATTTTATTTTGATTGCTTATATTTCTCCGTATGTTTCATACTAAATCCAAAAGTTACCTTTATGACTACTCACTGACAGAGTATGGTTTAGTAACCTCTAAGTAAACTATTATACATGTAGAAAATAATGCCGATCTCAAGTCTAAGGATCTTACATGCACTATGTATGAGATCAACCGATAACACTTAAAAATATAATAATTCTCGCAGTATCTTATGGTGAGTCAATGTAATATCATGTTCTCTAATATGTGTCCATATTATTAATTTGATATCCCACATCCATAATCTGTGAAATATGATCATCAATCAATATATATGCTGATATGTAAATCACAATTGTTCCATATAATGATATAGGATTAGAGATAATTTATAATAACATCAAAACATGAATAGAGAGTTCGACGAATAAGTCACATACTTGTTACTTAATATGAAAGATATTTATTTAAGGAAGAAAAATATATTATTTAAAAGATCATAAACATAGAAGTGATATAATCATCTTTATAATTATCTCTAATGCATATCGCTAACACATATTAGGCATGACACAAAGAGAGATAAACTGTTTTCCTCAGCGACATACTCTGCAACGAAGTCGACTTAAAGCAGGAGTCAACCAAGGCAATCGGAGCCAATCTGAAACAAAACCAAATATTCAAAGTTTTTGAAATTCTCGTTTGATCTTGGTTTCTTGTGATCCTAGCCCAATCCCTCACTAATCCTGGCCATCCACAACAGGTATTTATTACCGAGCCATCCTTGCCATCCATTCTTTGTGCTAACACTATTCATCGTTCGAAAATGCAGCCGCCACTCAATTTTTGCCGTCGCACCACCTCATCCCTTTTCTCGCTGCTGCTATGCCCCTGCCACCCTGTCAGGGATAATAGCCACGCCGGTAGAGCCCCTGACATGCATTAACTGCACTCTATCCTGCGCGTCAGGTCTTTTGGACCACCGCCGTCTAGTTTTGTCTCACGGCTGACCTCCCTCTCTCACAGCCGACCTAACGCACCTCTGCACATTTGACCGCCGTAATGCCACCTCCGAGACATCCAGTACCTCCCCCTCAGTGGGCAAAGCTGCACCTCCCCAAGCTCTCCCAAATCCAATGGCATGTTCTCGTCGCCATGACCAGGGCATAGCCCCAAACCGCCATTATGCCCTATTTAAGGCCCTGGAGCCCTCCGTCGAAAAACACAATCGCCCAGTGAGCACCATCCACTACCAATTGCATAGAAGCTCGTCCCAACATCGGCAATCACTGAAAAACTCGAAGTAAGCCCTATCTTCCAACCCTATGATTTAGCCAATCGCTTTTCAATTGCTTTCGACTGTAGCATCTACAAGCTCCTAGAAACACTCCTAAGGCATCGCCTTAGTCTCTCAAGTTTCCTACTGCCCTGGCAACTAGTGCCGTCGCTTGACCGAAGGAGGCCGCCGTGGACAACCCAACCCGGTGATCCCCCAAACTGAGCCACCACTTTCTAGAGCCTCCCGTATCCCCAAGGATGCTCAAACCCTAATGCTATTGTACCGTAAACCCTTCGATCATTCCTGTGCCATTCAAAAGCTTCACAGAGAAGAAACACTACCGCTGGTGATCGACGGACTTCCAGCCGCTCCCGATCTCAAAAATGGAACCCCTAGACCTCCAGCAACCTGTCCATGGTCTCAAAACACGTCGCAAGTCACTGTAGTGCCGCCGGTCACGGCCGCTCGCTCACTCTATTTTCCTGTTGTGGCGTCGGATGGAGGAAAACGATGAACAGTAAACTGACCCACGATGAATAGTAGAAACCCGTAATGAATAGTAAACCCTACCCGTTACTATTAACCAGACTCGAAAAATGCATATATATGTCTATTTTGACCATTTCAAGCCTGTCTACCCATTTTTAGCTTCGTTTTCCCATACCAGACCACAATAAAAACCTATTGAGCTCAAAAATCATTCTAAGCACCTTATTAAAGCACTATTTTGTTTGTTACTATTCACCAGAATCTAGATGTATATATGTACATGTCCTGATCATTTTGAGCTGTGAAATACATTCTCAACTCAGCTTAGCCTCAATATACTCAATAAAGCCCTAGCCCACCCTGATGTCAGTTCGAACCTATCTAGTGCTATCTTCGTTGTCACTATTCATCAAAACCCTAAAAATATAAATATGTCCTTTTGATCATCATGAAACCATGTAATCCAATTCCAACACTGATTAGCTGTCAAGACCTGAATATGCAAATTTGGACTCTCTGTGAAAACTGCACTAGTCTAGAATCACACTAGTGCACACGGTCAAATATAGATGTGATCACAACTATACACACGCTAAAATAAAGGGAAACCTCAAATATTGATGAATATCCAAAGGTATGACCTTATGGTCAAACTTACAATAGCACTAGCCCGAGGGGCTTAACAAACTAGCAGCGGAAATCCAAAATAAAGCGTAGCAGCCAATCGACATGCCCACAGGCTATCGAGTGGAGAACGAAGTCCTAATCCATGAAGTCGTCGAAGTACTCTCCCTCTGGAACCTTCTGCTGATAGTACTCCTCTTCCTCAACTGAGCAACATAGGCATAAAACCGTGAGTACATTGGTACTCAGCAAGTCGTTTGTAATAAATAAATGTAATATAATATGCAAGGCTTACCAATGGAGGGCTGAAAGGTTAATTTGTATAAAGATGACATTTTGAAGTAAACATAATAATAGATTGAAAAGCGGACTTTAATGAAAACAATAATAAATAAATAATCAACGGAATTGAAATAAACCACTTGTGAACCTCTCATCCATAAGCTAAGCCAATAGGGAACTACTTGTTCACTAACCAATCATAAACCACAAGTTTAAATGAAATTACTACTCCTCGTGTGAAAGCATCGAGCATTGTCCATGACCGAGGACACGGCTATTCAAATAGTTTTATACTCTGCAGAGGTTGCACAACTGTACCCACACGATGCGATTAGCCTCGATCTAAGGAAATCACAATAAGACCTTTACAAAGTTCAGTTCCAACTCAATCCCGCTCGCTAGGGTTTCGCATCACACCCCCCTGCGCCTCATGAAAATCAGCAACCATGTTCATCGCAATGGCGAGATTGAAATTGAAACATCCCAAATTAATTAGCCAGGTCTATCTCATACTAGACATGTGGTTTTCACGATAAAGCTCATATCAATGGCGCATAAAGTTAAGTTCTTAACATTACTCGGGCGAGACTTCCACATCCCACGAAGTGAATCCACACTTTCCCCTTTACTGCACGATCACTTGCCCAAGTGAAAACTAAGTTTGTATAACCAACACCAATGACACACCAATGTCATGACACAAATTTTATAGTTGTGGCACCAACCACGGTTCTCTGTGGCTCCAACCATGATTTAATATCTCATTAAGTCAAATTAATTAATCACATGTGATGATGAACCCTTCCGTCAAATAAGCAAAGCTAAACATTCTAATCGTACCAACCCATGTGACACCTAGCGTATCATCACTATTTAAATTCCCAACCTATGGTGACAATGGTATCAGGGTATTTAAAGTAACAAGAAGGGATTAATCCAAGTAGGACAGTAACTACCACTTACAAGGGTTTGTATAAGATAGCGATGTAAGATAATTTAAAATAAAATAATTAAATAGTAGATTTCAAACTGGGTTCAATATGATCAAAGGACACGACTTGCCTTTGTTATGCTCAGCGGGGTACTCGGGGTCTTCTAGCGTCGCTCCTGCTCCTCCGGAATCGAAATCTAACGAGAAAGAAAACAACCAAAACAATAAAATCACATAAAATGATAAGTAATTGAACTCCAAAAATTATGAAACTAGAACCAAAAGCTAGAGCTCAATTTTAGATGAATTTAGAAAAAAGAACGGGGTCAATCGGAGCTAGGACGGAGGAGAATGGACTCTCGAAAAATTAACCCTAAAGAAAATACTGAAAAATCGTAAAAGTTACTGTGCTGTGGACCGGGTGCACGGGAAGAAAGTGTTCACGGTGGACCGGGTCCACAAAACAGTGCACTAGGGCTGACGGGCCAAGAGGAGTGGATCGGGCCGAGGCCGGGCCGCTAGGGTTTGAAGAGGGTTTTCTTTTTAATAAAATCAAATAAAATACCAGGAGCTCCAGAAAATAGCAGATAAATCCCAAAAATTCACCATAAATACCAAAAAATTCCTTGAGACCTGAGGGAGTCAAATAAAATATTTTCAACTTATGTTAAAATTTATTTTATTTATATTAAATCATTTTAATTTTCAAAAATTCATTTCAAGCTTGATTAAATTCAAAAAAATTCCAATAATTCATTTTTAAAATAAATGCTTTGAAATTCTTCAGAAAATCAGGATGTTACATTAGCCTCGACCAAACATCATCTAAACCCTAGTACCCCCTTATAAAACCCCCTCCCTTGGCCACCACCCCATTTTTCCCTTTCTTGGCCACCACCCCCCTTCCCCTTGCACCTCCACACCTCCCCCAATGCCTCCTCCCTATTGCTTGCTACAAAGAAGAGACCAAAGAAGAGAAGGGAGAAGAGAAGGAAGAGAAGGGAGAAGGAGAGGAGAAAAGAAGAAGAAGGGTGATCTTGAGGGATTCCCCTAGGTAATTTTTTTCACCTCAATTCTCCCTATTTTAGGTGTAATTAGGATTCTTGGCACGAGATTAGTAGGAGATTAGCAAAGTAATTAGCCGATTAGTGATTTCTGCTGTCTGCACGTAGGCTGATTCATACAGCGCAGCTGTTTGCATAGATTAGGGCATCGAAACGATTTTTTCTGTGGATCTAGCCAAAAAGGAAAGTTGTAGAGAATGACAAGATCTATCTTGTGTAATTTTTCTAGAATGTTTGGCCGTGGGGTTTGGGCGCAGCAGAGTCGGGAACATTGTTGTTTGGTAGAAGTGTAGTCCGAGACAGATTGCTGTTCGGGTGTAGATTCAAAGTATAAGATGATTTTCTCTCAATAACAAAAGTTGTAGAAAATCTTGTGATCTAGTTGCTATAAAAAATCATGAATTTTAGAACTTTTGTACAGTAGGTGGGGTGCGTTAGAAGATGTCTGGCTAGATTGCCAAAACAGATTATATCCTCTGTTTTGCGTGTTAAATAACACCATGTTAGCAGCAAAATAAAAATAAGTGGTCTACTTGAAGATTGAAGATATTTCATTGTAGTTTCCAGAAATATCTTATTTGCTGTAATCGGTTTAATAGTTTTAAAGATACAAAAATATTAAACAGTGTTACCACAGTGGGCTAGGTGAAGGATTGACGAACAGAGAGGTTATTGTCGGGCTTGCGGTATAGCGAAGTCTTTATTTTTTCTTAAGTCATGAATACTTTGCTGTAGTCTTGTGCTGAGAGGTAATTTTGGACAGGTGGCTTTGCTCCTGACCATGCGTGATCGCTTCGTTTCAACGGTAGAGGCAAGTAAACGTAACGGATGTGCTACCGTTTAACTCGTTATTATTACTACTTGCGTTATAATTGATTCTTGTGATTTGAGACACTATGCCATGGTTGCATGTTTATTGAATGAGGATTTGGTGGTAGTGAAATGATAATTAAATTGTTTATGGTCTGGATGAACTGCTAGTAGTTATGTGGTAGTATGCTTATTGAACCAATGTGGAATATGAGGTTAAATCCATAATGATTATATGTTTCTCATTGAGGATAAATTCATAATGAATATGATGTTGTTCTTTGAGGTTAAATTCTTGTCAAATATGATTATCATATCATTCATAACATATCATGACATTTGCATTGTGGATGTTTTCACTCATAGCCGCGACCGTACCGGTACAGCATCGTACATTACCGTAGTACAATACACACTCTTACCTTATTAGGCAAGGGTGAAGTGGATCATAACATGCATATGCATTTAATTGTGGATGGAGAAAATATTTGAGATGGAGAAAAGTTACCTATGTGATCCCTTGATATCATCCCCTCTTCTCTCCTCCTCTTTCTTTTCCTCCCTTCCCTCTCTTCCTTCTCTTCCTCTTCTCCTTGCTTTCTCCTTTGCTCCAAAGAACAGGGCAGTAGGGGACTTGGTGGTGGTGCAATGGGGAGAAGGGGGTGGCGGCTTAGGGTTGCGAGGGAGGGGTGCGGCCACACCCTTAGGCCGGAAGGCCCAAGGTGGCAGGCCCACCCTTTGAGCAGCTCACTAAAAGGTTTTTTTAAATTTACTTTCTATTGTACTATTCTATAAAATTTTATTTTACTTTCCATGATCTACCGAAAATCGGACAACTCCGCAATTATGCTAAAACTTCCCAGAGACGTCGTAACGACATTCAGGGCATTACATCAAGGTCGAGTTCGACTCGTTTAAAACTCGAGTCAAGCTCAAATCGAATCTAGAACGAGCCAAATTTGAGTAGTTTGAGAGCCTCGAGTTTTTTTACAGCCTTAAACAGAGATAACAAACAGTACAGAATCGTACTTAAGTAAAATTACACCCCATCAGAGCATACTTGCTAAAGATCAACAGCCGGTTCTGTTTTCGAGATCTCTTATTAGAAAACTTTCTGAGTCTTCTGGCTTTGCGTCTCATCGCTGCTGCCATCTGGTCCACCTGTTAGAATCGGCGGCCACCTAGGCATCACGTGATAGACTTACTAAAACCTTCTTTCTCTTGGTGTCTCAAGCACAGAAAAAGCTGCTGCCTACTTCCTCTTTTTCTGCGGTGTCTCAGCGAAAAATCTGCACAGAGACCGAGCCGTCACTTTGATGTTGCCTCGTTTCTTCTCTTTCTCATGGAAACAGCCGTGCCCTCTCTCTCTTTATTTCTTAAGGAACTGCTTCTTCTTCTTTCTATTGGTTTTCTTCTGATTGCTCTTGCTACTTGCTACATGTTTTCTTCGTTACATGCCCTGCTACTTATACTCAATATACCAACTACTAAACGGACTCCACTACCGACTCGATTTCTTCCTCTACTCGTATACTTGCATACGGACACAATTTGTACACGCCAAGCCGACTCGAATACTACTGGCAACAAGGAAACAAGATTATTCTAACAATCACCCCCATAATCTTGTTTCTCTATCTTGATCACGCCGGTCTTCTCTCTTTTCCGCACTTGAATTGAGTCCATCCATCCTTGCACGTCTGCTTGGGATGGAGCACCTGCTCCCACAGCCGCCTTGGCTTTGCTGTTACTAGAGCCTCCTGCTCCTCTCTTCTGGACAAAAATCCGTCCACTTTTCATGCACGTCTTAGCTGAGGCTACACCGCCTCTTACTCCCGCGCTCGTGCGTCTTGTCTCCAACACTGACCGAGTTCCATCTGCAAAACCACAAAAAAATTGCACCAACTTGTACTCCAAGTCTTCCTCTTGGAACTTGTGCACTTTTTCCTTCTGTGAGCCCACCGCCCGCACGAAGTCGATCATCCGCAGCTGTTTGCGTGCCACCTTGTGCACCCGAGCTGCTCTCGATGCACACCCCCTGAGCGTGCATGTGCCGTACATGGGTCCTACCATCTCGGCCTTCTGCATGCCTTGTTTGGCTGCCCCCATCTACGCTCAATGAATCTCGCCCTTTGGTCTCGTCATCTTCTGACTCTTCCAAGCCGCTCTTTAGACAAACATGCTTACAAGTTTTCAAGGAAATCTTATACAACCGGTTTGGAGATCTTTTCACCTTCATTAACAGATCATTGTTCTTGGTATAAACACGCAAGAACTCATCTTGCAGCACCACCCTACACCCTTTTTCTGTCATCTGTCCGAGACTAAGGATGTTGTTGCACAGACTTGGTATATAGTAAATTCCTGTCAACAACTTCTTATCTCCGTTCTTGCATTGCAGCATCATCGTCTCTTTGCCTCTTATCTCTACCATTGAGCCATCACCAAACTTGACCTTTCCCGAAATCTTCTCGTCGAGCTCATGGAACATAGAGCGATCTCCCGTCATGTGATTACTTGCTCCATTATCCAAATACCACTGATCTGAGTGATCGTTGTTGCCTTCTTTCGTGCGTAGTTTTGGAACTACGTTCTCCTCATTTAGCATCACCATGACCGATACCTTTTCAACATATGATGAGAGAAGTAGTGCTGGATTGTCATCTACTTCTTGGACAAGATTTGCCTCCCCGTTCTTCCTTTTGCTTTGGCAATTCAAAGCATAATGCCCATACTCGTTGCAGTTGAAGCACTTTACATTGTGCAGTGACGCGTAGTGCCCGTATTCGCCACATTCAAAGCACTTGACATGTGACTTATCACGGAATCTGTCACTGCCGTCTTGCCAAGCGTTATCTCCATTGCCACCTCTGTCGCCTCGAGCACTCTGGCCACCTTGCCCGTGCCATCGCCTGCGACTGCTTGATGACACACCGCTCCTTGTATCTCCCTTCATCAGCAACACCTGCTGATTATCATACTGAAACCTCTGTTTAGTACGAGACTGAAACCCCTTCAGTAACTCCTCGTGCGCCTTGAGAGAGCCGGTGATCTCCTCGATCTTCTTCTTCTCCAAGTCAGGGGAGTACATGAGCGTAGTGACGACAGGCACATACTTTTCTGGTAGCACGCGCAGATACTTCTTCACAGCTATAGATTCTTCCATCTTATCACCAAGAGAAACTATCTGATTGTATAGTGAAGTCAACTTACCAGCGAACTCATCTACCGACTGAGTCTCTCCCATCTGGAGATTCTCGAACTCACTCCGTAAATTCTGGAGCCGCGCCTCCTTCACACAATCAACTCCCTCGTGCATCTTCTGAAGCGTCTCCCACGCCTCTCGTACCGTCTCCTTCCCGACGAGCTGAAGCATCATCGAGTCTGGCACCGCTTGGTAGATGATAGCCAAAGCCGCCTGATCCACCTTGTCTTCCAGCTCCTTGTCCTTCCCCTTCGGATCGACTGCACCCCAGACTTCCTGGGCGCGCATGTTCGCCTTCATCTTCATTGCCCATACCGGATAATTGTCGGTCGTCAGAAGAGGATACTGGAGGGAGATTAGCCCACCCTGGGCATTCGTCTTCTCGCTCATATTCTTTAGGTACCACCAAAATCAACACGTTCTGATACCAAATGTTAGAACCGGCGACCACTCTGGTTCCACCGGATCCATTCCTCGGTCTCTTTTTTCTTAGATGGGCTTGCGTTCTCTGCGCACTGAGCCCACGGGCTGCCTACTAGCAAGCCCTCCAAGCAACAACCTTATAAGTGGTGTTGGGCTTTCTCCCCCAAAAGACTAGTCTAATGGATGGAGATCCCCTCACATTTATAAGTTGTGCTTTTTCCTCTCCCACAATCCATATGGGACTATTATTTTTCTAACAATCTCCCCCTCACATATGGATTGTGCACACCGCACTCTTGGGAAACTCCCCCTCCATATGGATTTGTGCACACCGCACCCTAGGAGATGTTAGATCTCTGGCTCTGATACCAAATGTTAGAATTGGCGGCCACCTAGGCATCACGTGATAGACTTACTAAAACCTTCTTTCTCTTGGTGTCTCAAGCACAGAAAAAGCTGCTGCCTGCTTCCTCTTTTTCTGCGGTGTCTCAGCAAAAATCTGCACAGGAGACCGAGCCGCTTCAGCCTTGACTGTTGCCTCGTTTCTTCTCTTTCTCATGGAAACAGCCGTGCCCTCTCTCTCTTTATTTCTTAAGGAACTGCTTCTTCTTCTTTCTATTGGTTTTCTTCTGATTGCTCTTGCTACTTGCTACATGTTTTCTTCGTTACATGCCCTGCTACTTATACTCAATATACCAACTACTAAACGGACTCCACTACCGACTCGATTTCTTCCTCTACTCGTATACTTGCATACGGACACAATTCGTACACGCCAAGCTGACTCGAATACTACTGGCAACAAGGAAACAAGATTATTCTAACACCACCTTCTCCTTCTCTGGATTCTTCAGAAGAACACGCCATCGCTGCATATAAGCAATCATATTATACAGCCACCCTTGTATTGCTAACTTATTTCTAGCCCTCCACAAAGCCCCCAGCAGATCACCCCCAGGCCAAAAAGGATCATTCTGTTCTCTTAGCCTGTGTACTGTAAAATCTTCAAAAGGGCCAGGAGGTTGACCCCAATCCAGAATTTCAGCTATGCTAACCCAGACTAACCTAGCAGTAGGACATTGGAAGAAAATATGTTTAACATCCTCTCTTTTCCCGATAAAGAGCACTCCTCCTACCCAGGCCAATTCTTTTTCCTCAGATAAACCGCAGAGTGAAGCTTGTCTTGAAAGGCTTGCCATAAGAAAATCTTTATCTTCAATGGTAATGGCGACTTCCAAATATCCATCATCATCCTGTTAATCACCCCACGGAACATGATCATCCTATAAAGAGATTGAGTAGTAAAACAGCCATGCTTCTCCAAACCCGACTTGACTATATCTTGCTGCCCTCCATTAATTCAACTTCCTCTAGTTTGTCCATTAATTGTTGCCAGTAGGGTTGGCAACGGGCATAAACCCGCTGGGTTTTGCCGTCCCAAACCCGTGCCTGCGAAAGTTGGACGTGCCCGTTAAAAAACCCATACCCGTGACGGGTACAGATTTTTGCCCAAACCCATACCCACTGGGTTAACGGGTACCCACGGGTCGCCCATACCCAGACCCATGCCCACTAAGTTCATAGTTCATAGTTCACTGAGTTCATACCATACTAACAGAACAGACAACTCAAAATGAAAAGGTACTAAAATTACTTATAAAGGCAAACTACAATGGTAGCTAAGTTCTCAAAAGCAAACATACCCGAACCCGTATGGGGCTATGGGCTGGCTTGCTGAGTTTATAACTCCTATGGGTCGGGTTTATATTACCCATGGGTTTACGGGTTCGGGTACTATAGGAACGTACCCAAACCCGTAGACCCGATGGGTTAGACTTTTTGCCCATTAAGAGACCCATGGGTTAGGAAATTGACCCAGACCCATGCCCTAATAGAGTAAAAACCCATCGGGTATCAGGTTTCGGGTACCCATTGCCACCTCTAGTTGCCAGACCTCCATATCTGTCTCACTCAGCGATCTTCTGATATCTATATGCTATCATCCTCGGTAACATTCAGCTAATGAAATTTCCGCGTCAGAGCAAATATGATAAAGAGCATGATATTGAATACTTAAAGGAGCATTTCCCAATCAGGTGTCCCTCCAGAACTTGGTCTGTGTACCACCCTGTACATTGTGAATGCTCCCAGCTTAAACCAGTTCTTAACTTTCTGAAGTCCCCTCCAAAACTGAGATCCTCCGACATATGAGCTGCTATAGAAATCTCCACTTTGAATATATTTGTTATAGAGCAGATTACACCAGTTAGCATCCTCTCTTTGCATTATTTTCCGGATCCATTTGGTTAGAAGACAAATGTTCATTATCTTAGTGTTAATAACACCCAGCCTCCACAACTTTTTGGTCTACAGATTCTACCCCATCTCACCATATGATATCTAAAATGTTTAGAAGTTACTTGCCAGAGAAAACCGTCTATAATAAATTACAACACAGATGATTTTTCAAAACAACTGTCTATGATATGTAAGATATCACAAATGGCTAATACTAAAAACTGTATGTGATATGTATGATATCACAGACGATTCTTAAAAATAACCGACTGTGATATCTTACATATCATAGACGGCTAATACCCAAAACCGTCTATGATGTGTTTAAGAACCGTCTGTGATATCTTATATATCACAGACGGCTAATACCAAAAACTTCTGTAATATGTTTGATATCACAGACAACTAATATGTCGGGACCTGGAACAACAACTCCAGAACCCTCTATGTATCCCAGGAAAAGCTAGTGCACACAGGTTCAACAGTGATACATATCATGCATAAGAACCTCAAAATATTATTAAGCAAAGGTACATACCTTATGGCCAAGTTTTACAATAAAAGGGCACAAGGCCAAGTAAAATAAAAGCAGCGGAAATAGACAGTAGAAGGGCAGCCTATCCTACCTGCCCATAAGCGAATGACTGTAAGACACGGCCTACTCGTTAAAGTCCTCACCAAAGTCGTTGGAGTCGTACTGATGAGGACATCCCCATTATATACATATCTTCCATTCCAAGCGTGCATGAGAATGTTTAAGAACCTGTGGGCTCAATGATGAGAGCAAGGGCCAAGCTTTTAAACAAACAGGTGCTTTTGTTTCTTAAGGAGTTTCCTTTAATTGATGATGAACTTGGGATAATACCTTATGCTAGTATTTTATGTATTCTTAGGTATGACTCATGTGAAGACTTGAGAGAGCAAAAAAGAGAAGCCCAAGGATATAAACTATAAGTTTTGGATAAAATTTTTAAGCCTAATTCGTACCTCCCACAAGCCCAACTAGATTCAAACTCGGATTCAACTCAGAATTCAATTTGGATTCGGTTCGTGACAGCCGGACAGGTAGTTACTAAAAAGGTCATAACTTTCACAAACAGAGTTCGATTCGGGTGTTCTTGTACTTGTTATAAAGATAATTTCAAGGGCTACACATTGGATCTAGTCCCAGCATCAAATTCATCACGGATCAAAAATTATGACCAAAACAATATAATAGCTGTAAAATATAGTTTCCTTTTTGTGAGAGTTCGTATTTAAAACCATATAGGGTTGAGTTGTACTAGATTTGTGGACTCTATGGACGTCCCAAGGGGCTATATAAGCCATGTATTGGCAGCCTTAGGGCTTAGACCACATTTGAAAATAATCAATCTACTGAAGTTTGTTCGAGTTTATCATTGCTGCCGAATTCCATAGGGAATTAGGAGTGTTTTTCAATCAAGATCATTCAGCCTTTCCGTTGGGAATTGGGTGCATGATAGATCTTCACTTGGTGGTCAGCGAAATCGACGTGAGTGTGTTTTGGCGGATTAAAGAGTGTTCGTTCCTTGCACTGGCATTGAAGGATTATTGCGATTCATCAAGACTCCCGTGAGTATCCATCCTACGTCGAGAAGATCGGGTGACCCCGTATCATGTACTCTGGCAACAGATTTAAGCATGGTGAGCACTTTAAAGTACTCCATAAGTTACACCAGGAATCATAACAGAATGAATGTATGCTTATGAAAGTTCAAAGGAAGGCTTAATATGGTTATTTGTGCGGAGAAGCAATACTGAATTTAAATAAAAACATAAGTATAAAAGCTAAATTTTAATACATCATAAGAAACAATATTTTATCAAAGTATTATCGTTAGCGTAGGCTCCAACCTACACTAATCTAACCACGGGCATCCCACCCAGATCATCAAAACTATTGTTGTTTGTCAATAAACCAAGTTTTATGAAAACCAAGTCTATTCTGTGAAAACTCTACTCAGCATGTCCATAACCGTGGACACGGCTATCTAGGATAGATTAAAACTCTGTAGAGGGGTACAACTTTACCCATAAGACGTGTTCTCCCACTTGAGCCACGTGATTAACACACTGGCTTAGGTGTGCGGCGAGGAGTTCATGACAAGACTATTACAATGCTCCATAGCCAAAATAGTCACGCCGCCACTAAGGTTTCACCACAACTCGAATCCACGAGTTAGAGCCCCTTCTTGTGCCATGTGAGACTTCTCGTGGCCTACGCCACATTCACATTCAGCCTATAACGTATCTATGTTTGGTATGTTACAAATTACTTAGCCAGGTTCGTCCCATACCGAACTTGTAGTAGTACGAGGTGACTTTGTAAAATAGTTCACAGAAACGGTCCTTAACTTGACTTAGGCTCAATCACATACCCACATGCTCAACAATCCACTGTGTGTTACCAAACACGTAGCATGCCGGCACCTCACCACCTAACCAATAGCCTAAGTCCAAATCAAAGTTTTCTATTTTTTTTTCAAACCATTTTATAAACTATCCTTGACTCACCGAAGTTAAGAATGTATTTTCAAGATTCATCATTTTATATGAAACAGTTGATCCCACCTAAATTCTTCTAAGTATGGCTAAGCAATTTTACTAAAAATTCTCTAGTTAATACTAATATACCAACTAGTTTTCAGCTAGGTGATAAAGCATGTGAAATCGAGGTCAAATTGGTTATACACAAAGGAACATGGGTGTAACTAAAGTTTAAATTGTCTTTAAATTACATTTGAATAAAATTACGCATGCATATATAGTAAAATAATATAAATAATTTAAATAAGCAGGAACAATATGGTTAAGGGTGTTACTTGCGTTGCTCAAAGTCCTGCTGCGAAAAGTCGTCGAATTCAAACTCTATCGAATCATCGAAATCTATACGCAAAGAACCAAACAAAAATTCAAATAAAATTCAAAAAGAGGCCAGAAATAGGTAGTTCATGATTTTAGAAAAATTTAGAAATTTGAATGGGTCAAATCAAAGTTAAAATGAAGAAGTTATGGTTTTCGGAAGATTAAATACAAAGAAAAAAAGAAAAAGACTATTTTCTGGAATTTTTTTTATACTGAAAAAGCATTTTTGACGTCAGCAGGCAATTTACCAAATTAATTTTCTAAAGAAAAATTGAGATTATGACATTGGCATCCTAATTAAATTTCGGCTGAATTAATTTTAAACAGAAAATCAGGTTTATAACATAAGCATGACGTTAGCTGTAGGATTTAAAAATTTAGCCAGAGACTGACATGTGGGCCCAGTGCACGGTGGACCGAGTTAACGGACCGGGACACGGCTGAGGTGGCACGGGGTTTGACGGGGCACGGGTTGGCGCTGCAGTGGCGGGGCTGAGGTGCACGTGGCATCCACATGGTGGCTAACGTGGCACATGGGCACGGGCGGCTGATGTGGCACGCCGGCCATCGGTGGCGCATGGGGCCCTAGGGTCGCGCGGCGAACCCATGGGCGGCAACACCGGTCGAGGGTACTAAGAGGTAGAGGGGAGAGCGGGGAGCACATGAGTACCTTCCATGGGGTTTGAGGATGACCGGAGCGTGCTGACGGCAGCGAGGAGCGGTGCTAGAGGGAGGTCGTCGGCAGCAAGGTAGTTCCGACGACGGAGGAATTCGGGGAAGAGGTGTCCGATGATTGCCGCAGCACGGGGAAGGTGTAGGTGAGATCAGCGAGGCGCGAGGAGGCCTGAGGCGGTGGCGATTGCTCTTCGTAGCTACTCCGACGAGAGGGGGAGAGGACGCACGGGGCGCGGCGCTACGGACGAGTCCGAGGGGAATTGGAGGGGGGAATGGGAGCGGCAAGTTGAGGGGAAGCTCGGGGAGGGTTTATATAGGCTGGGGGGGTAACGGTCGTGCGTGGCACGCCGGAGTGAAACGGGCGGAGAAGCTCAATGTGACGGTATAAAGAGGCGTAATGGGAAAGATAACGCCCTCGTCAGGTGCGGTGGAAGGGGGATTTGATTTCCCATTAGTGCGGAAGGGCAATCGGGAAGGAAATTGAAGCTTTTAAAAACTTCGGTTTTGGGCACTAATGGCGGCAACGGCGGCGGTGATGGTGTGGGGAGGAAGGAAGGGGGCGGGGAAGACGGACCCGATAGGTGGGCCCCACCTATTGGCGATAAAGGAAGAAAGGAAAGAGGAGACGACGGCTCGGATCTTTTGACACATGGCGCTAGTGATTGATCGGGATCGTCCAAGCGAGGGCGAAGGGGTAAGTGAACAGGAACGGCTGAGATTGACCAGGAGTGGAAAGGTAGGATCTGATCCATTGAATGCATTAAGTGGTAGGGTGCGGTCGAGATCAGATCGGGCGAGCGGGGATTGAATCAGAGCCATCCATAACGGGGGCGAAGGGGTAAGCGACTGCGTGCGGCTAAGATCAAAAATCGGCAGCGCTGGATCGGCTCGATGCGCGACGCGTGTCGGCTGGAGGGGAGAGGAAGGCGACCGAAGGGGTAAGTGGGAGGAGGCGGTGAGGATTAGATCCGGTGGCAGTGGGTTGGCCCGATTTGCGACACTTGGCAGCCCAAGGTTGTTTTGGGGTTTTAATTTCCTTTTTTTGGATTTCAGAAAAGCTAGGAGACTTTAAAATAATCAAAAATATACCAGATAAATTTTAAAAATTTCAGAAAAATTTAGAGAATCTTATGGCACTATTTTGGACTTAAGAAAAAAATATTTTTAACTTATATTAGTATTTAGATTTTGTAAAAACACAAGTTAACTTTAAAGAGAGAGTTTTTAATTTGTAGAAAATCCTAAAAATTCTTATAAATACAGAACTGACTTAGAAAAATGGAATACATTTATTTTAACCTCTATAAACTAGAAAATATAATTTCTCAACTCAAGGCTTAAACTAGAATCCAGAAAATGCAAGCTTAAATTTAATTTAATTTTCCCAACTCAAGTCCTAAATCTAAAAATAAATTTTTGAAATTTTCTGGAATTAAGTCAAGCTTAAAATGAATTTTTAGAAATTAAAATGATTTAATATGATTAAAAATAAATTTTAACATAAGCTAAAAATATTTTATTTGAGTTCCTTGTGACACAAAGAATTTTTTTGGTATTGTTGGTGAATTTTTGAGATTTTTCTGCTATTTTCTAGGGCTCCTGGTGTTTTATTTGAATTTATTAAAAAAAACACAAAGATTCCCCCCAAACCATAGCCAGCCGGACCCGGCCTGGCCCACCTTCCCTCAGCCCACCACACATCGCCCCGGCCCATGCCCATGCAGCCGCACCTCGCTCCCACCCTGCCTCGCTCCCTTCACCCGATTCTCACTCCCCGCCGCGTGGCAGCCATCCCGCGCCCCGCGCCGGCCCTAGATCCTGCTCACCTCTGCACCGCCCGCACCCAGCCTCGCCACCACCATCTGATCCCGCCCCGTGTGCCACATATTGTGAGCCTCCGATTCGAACTCGCCTCAGCGCTTGGTTCGACTCGAGCTCACCTCGGGGTGCGTGCTTATAAGCCGCGTCGCCTTCCGCCGCCTCCTCTCACCCTTGCGCCGCCATCCCCTCGCCGAGCACCATCGACGCCTTCTGTCGTCACCGTTCCTCGCCGCGACCTCGCGCCGCCGTGCCTTGCTAGCCATCTCGTTCTCCGCCGCTGGTAAGCCACCACCGAACACCGCCGAACTGAGCTCCTCCCCGTGCCGCCTCCGCTGCCGCACCGCGTCGTCAACCCGTCAGACCCGCTTCGGTCCGCGAGCCCGAGCCGCACCACGTCCGCCCGCGCCCGCCTCGCGTCCGCCGCGACGCTTTGCTCGTCGTGCCCGCCACTTGTCGACCATCTGACGCCCACTCGCCCCATCTCCACCGTCGATCTAGATCTGGATTGATGGCCCAGATGCCGCCACGTGTCCCACCCTCCACCGTCCGATTCAGCTACGTCACCACCGCACCCAAGCCGCCATGTCAGCCCTAGTGTGGCACGTAACACCACGTGTCATGCCACGTTAGCGCCACGTCAGCCAAAACCGAGCCTCGGTTCCCGTCGACAAGTGCGTGTCGGCCTCGTTGCCACGCCACCCTAAGCTATCACGTCAAGCACCCCGTAATCGCTACGTGGACTGGGTCCACCGTGTACTTGCTTTTCCATACGCTGGGTTCACAGCATAGTGCAATTTTTGATTTTCAGGATTTTCTTTAGAATTTATTTTTCGAGAGCTCGTTCTCCTCCATCCTAGCTCCGATTGACCCCGTTCTTTTTTCTAAATTCATCTAAAATCGAGCTCTAGCTTTTGGTTCTAGTTTCAAGATTTTTTGAGTTCATTTGAATTTCATTTGATGTGATTTTATTATTTTGGTCACTTTCTCTCTCGTTAGATTCTGATTCCAGAGGAGCAGGAGCGACGCCATAAGATCCGAGTACCTCGCTGAGCATACCCAAGGCAAGTCGTATCCTTTGATCATATTTAACCTAGTTTGTAATCTATTATTTAATTATTTTATTTTAAATTACATTGCATCGCTATTTAATTACAAACTTTGTATATGGTAGTTACCGTCCCATATTGAATTACCCCGCCTTGATAATTTGAATACCATGATGCCATTGTCACCATAGGATGGGAAATTTACTAGTGATGCTATGCTAGATGTCACATGAGTACTACGATTAGAATGCTTAGCCTTACAGTTGAAAACTGTTGTTTTTAGTTCTGTTCTTTTAATCCAATCCCTGGGTTCCGAGTTGAGCACTAAGCTAGGCTGTCCAGGAGTTAAGATAGCCATTCAGGGAGTTGAGTTCAGTGCAGATCTAATTATATTGGATATCTAGTCCCTAGATGTGATATTGGGGATGGATTGGCTCAAGAAGCACCAGACAGTATTAGATTATGGAAGCAGAGCAGTGACCTTGATCAGTATAGATAGGAGCAAGGTACAGTTTGCAACCAGCATGGGTTAGCCAGAGAAAGCCATGGTTTGTCAGAGTAAAGTGATCAAGTTGGAGGATGTACCGATTGTCATAGAGTACCCTGACATGTTTCCAGATGATCTTCCTAGCGTGCCACTTGATGAGGGCATCACTTTAACTGATATGAACACTCTTACTACTTCCATGAATGATGGGCAAGGGCCAATCTGTAACATCCTGTTTTTCTGAGATTTTTAAAGCCTGGATTTCAAAAATGAATTTCCTGGAATTTTCTGAAATTAATTGAAGCTTCAAATGAATTTCCAAAGTTTTAAATGATTTAATGTGATTAAAATAAACATCAACATAAGTGGAAAATATTTTATTTGTGTTCCTTGTGTCACAAGGAATTTTCTGTTATTTTTGGTGATTTTTCCGGATTTATTTGCTATTTTCTAGAGCTTTTAGAAGTTTATTTGAATTTCTGGAAAAAGAAAAGAAAAGAAAATAATCCCGCCGCCCGATCTCCTCTCTCATACGCGTCACCCATCCCGCCGCCGCGCCGCCGCACTCTTTCCGCGCACGACTTCGCCCGCCGCCGATCCGCGCGCGCACGCGTCGCGCATCGCTGGCCTTGGCGGCGCAGCGGCCACGCCCGCGCCCCGCGTCGCCTCGGCCGCCCGATCGCGCGCCGCGCGATCGCAGCCGTCCGCCCCGCGCCCGCGCGAACCCTAACCCTAGCGTGCGCCCCGCCGTCCGATCCCTCCCGCGTTGAATCCTAGCCGTCCAAACCTAATCCGCGTTCGCCCCGCGCCGTAACCGATCGGGATTGCCTCGGTTCGCGTGTTAAAACCCGCCGCCTCGCCTCGGTTCGTGTGCCCGTCGCACGAAGCTCTCGCCGCCGCCTCCGCCCGCCCTCGCGCCCGCCGCCGTCGCCGGAGCCGTTCCGCCGCCGCCCTCGCGCCCGCCGCCGTCACCCGAGGTCGCCGGAGCGAGAGCCGCCGCCGCGTCGCGCGCCGGTGAGCTCCGCGCCGATTCGCCGCGTCGCCGCTCGCCTCGCCCGCCGCTCGCCTCGCCTCGCCTCGCGCGCTGCGCCGCGCGCCGCGACCGTCGCCTCGCGCGCCGCGCCGCCACGCTGCCGCCAATCGCCCCGCCGCCCCGCGCCGCGCCGCAATCCCGCCGCCGCTCGGATCGAGCGAGGGCTCGAATCGCGCGTGTCCGCCTCCCCGCCGTCGGATCCCGCCGACGCCGCCCGCGCCCGAGCCGCCAGCTCAGCCGAGCCACGTGGCAGCACCAGCGCGTGCCACGTCAGCCCTAGGCCACGTGGCACGACACGTGGCATGCCACGTCAGCGCCACGTCAGCCCTAGCCGCCTTCCCCGAGCCACGTGGCAGCCACGCGGTACCGCCACGCCAAAGATGCGCCACGTGGCGGCATATGCTTTGCCGCCACGCCGCGATGCCCCCCGCCGTCGACCGCGCGCCCCGTGCCTTTATTCGTGGACCGGGTCCACGGTGAACTCGGAATTTGGTGCACCGGGTTCACAGCACAGTAGCCTTTTTCAATTTTCCCGAATTAATTTTGAATTAATTTTCCGGGAGCCCGTTCTCCTCCGTCCTAGCTCCGATTGACCCCGTTCTTTTTTCTAAATTCATCTAAAATCGAGCTCTAGCTGTTGGTTCTGTTTTTGTGAATTTTTGAGTTCTTTTTCTTGTCATTTTATGTGTTTCTTTGTTTCCGGTCGCTTTCTCTCTCGTTAGATTCGGATTCCGGAGGAGCAGGTTTCGCGCCAGAAGACCAGGAGTACCCCGCTGAGCATAACGAAGGCAAGTCGTGTCCCTTGATCATGTTGAACCCAATTTTACAAACTATTATTTAATTATTTTGCTTTAAATTACATTGCATTGCTATTTTTATTCAAACCGTTGTACAGGTAGTTATTGTCCCAATTGCAATTATACCTCCTTGACACTTTGAAATACCATGATGCCTTTGTCACCATAGGTTGGGAAATTTATTAGTGATGCTAGTTTATTTATCACATGGGTTGGTACGATTAGATTGCTTAGCCAGTTTATATTTACGTTTGGTCTCATCGCACATGTTAAATTATTAATTTGCCTTAATGACATATGGAGCGTGGTTGGTGCCACGTGTATTAAAATTTGTGCCACGTCATTGGTGTGGCGTTGGTTTGGTTATACAAATTGGTTTTGCACTCGAGCGAGTGATCGTGCGAGAAAGGGGGAAATACAGATTGTACTTTGGGGATGTGGTAGTCTCGCCCGGGTAATGCTAAGGACTTAACTTTGTGCGCCATTGATCTGAGCTTAATCGTGCAAACCACATGTCTATTATGGGATGGACCTGGCTGATTAATTTGTAATATCTCAATTCGATTCTGCCATTGTGATGAACATGGTTGCTGATTTCCATGTGGCGCAAGGGGGGGTGTGATGCGAAACCCTAGCGGGCAGGATTGTGTTGAGGTAGAGCATTGTAAAGGCCTTGTTGTGATTTCCTTAGGCCTAGGCTAATCACACCGTGTGGGTACAGTTGTGCAACCTCTGCAGAGTTTAAAACTATTCGAATAGCCGCGTCCTCGGTCATGGACAGTGCTCGGGGATTTCACACGAGGGTTAGTGTTTCATTTATAACTTGGTGGTTTATGTTGGGAGTGGACAGGTAGTTCACTGTTGGTCTAAACTTGTGAATTGGTGTTCACAAGTGGTTCTTGTTTATTCCTTTGATTATCTATTATTACTGTTTTCATTTAACTTTCGCTTTCAAGTTATTTAATATATTTCATCAATAAATGCCTTTATGCAAATTAACCTTTCAGCCTTTCTTTGGTAAGCCTTGCATATTATATTGCATTTATTGTTACAAACGACTTCCGAGTACCAATGTACTCACGGCTTTACGCCTATGTTGCTCGGTGAGGAGAGGAGTACTATCGGCGGGAGGTGCGGAAGGAGAGTACTACGACGACTTCGCGGATTAGGCTTCGTTCTCCACTCGATAGCTTTGTGGCTTGTCGATTGGTCGCCACGCTTTATTTTGGATTTCGCTGCTATTTTGTTAAGCCCTTAGGCTAGAGATATTGTAAGCTTGGCCATAAGGTCGTACCTTTGATATTTTACCGATATTCTAGTTTTCCCTTATTATTGTCGTGTGTATGATCGTGATGACATCTATGTTTGATTTGTGTGCACTAGCGTGATCTCGACTAGTGCAGTTTACACAGAGAGACCGAATTTGCATATTCGGGTCTCGACAGAGATGGTATCAGAGCCATATCGACTGTAGGACGAAGCCCTAAGTTAAATTGGTCGTAGCCCAAAAATTTATTTTCTAAAACAAACCAACTAAACTTGATATTTAGTAATATCTCTATCTTCTTACCTCATTCTTAAGGATTCTTGTCTCTCGCCCCAACTCTTGCAAAATTTGTTTTTCCTAAAATTATAAACTGATCTTTCCTTTATAAATGCATTAGATGTCCCAAACTTCCTGACCTCGACGGGAGGATGGAGGTCACTTCTACGCGCTTTGTTGCGGTGCCTCGGATTTAAGAGATCGCCCGTCTACCTCACCAAGGATGAAAAGCAAAAGGTCAACGATCGGGAGCATCTCGGGCTATACTTCACCACCCGAGTTGGCAAGCGGGTGCTACATCACGATTTCAAGAACACGGTGCGGTGGGAGATGTCAAGACAGGAGTTGCGCACAAAGCCATCCGTCGACTTTGCAAGCTATACAAGATCAACATGGCGGACTCGTCCGGAAGTTCAAGGAGCGATGACGGAGCCACCCCGAGACTATCGAGAGATGCCAGGAGGAGCCCCGACGCGATCGCGATACCTCTACCGTCGCCTACACCGCCGAGCCCGGAGGAGAGCGTCGTATCACCGAGATCGTCGCGCCTACCTCGGTCGGTTCACCCCAGCCCGATCGAGAAGCGAGCGCCGCCGATCCGCCTTCGTGGGTTGTCTACAGCGATTCGAGGACGATAGCGATGTACCTTATTTGTTAGGACCCGAGTGGGAGCCTTCAGAGTAGATAGTGCGAGTAGACACGTTGGATTTTATTTGCAGTTGTGTGCGGTGTGAGCTGCAAATATTGCCTTAAAAGCATTATATTGCGATCATGTCAAATCTTTTATTGGAGTTTATTTTTGTTCAGTTTCTTAGTTAGCCTTATGGCTAAGTGCTTGTTTAGGTTAGGTCTCCATTAAGCAAAACCCCCTTAGACGCATTTACCTCTTATCTATGCTTTTCCCTCTCGTCTTTCACCTTTGGTCATCAATAGATTGTTTTCTTTTGAGCAAGATGGTTGACACCAGAACTCCTCCACCGCAACTGGGGAACCGGGACCCAGAGAAGCGATGCGCGCAGCGGTGCCACTGTCTTGGATCCTGCGCTCGATCGATTCTTGATGGCTCGAACCACGGATGATGCAGACTATGATGCGAGGTATGCGAACTATGATGCACGACAGCAGCAGAGCGATACCACCGCCAAGACATCGGCCAGACCGGCTATGCAGAGTTTATGAGGACGAGATCGCCTGCTTTCTCCAGTTCATCGAGCCTTTGGAGGCCGACGATCGGGTCCGTTCAGATTGAGAAGAAAGCGAACTTGGCCTGCACCGACAGGAGAAGGTCTTTGTATGCAAAGACATCGGCTTGAGGGACCAGCAGCAGAGTGGTGGGAGAACTCTTGTGCGCCCATGAGGATCGACATAATATCACTGGAAGGAATTCGCAAAGGCTTTCCACACCGCTCATGTCATGGAGGAGTGGTTGAGATGAAGAAGGATGAGTTTCGGGAGTTCAGCGAGAGGAACACATCGGTGAGTGAATATCTCAATAAATTCACTCGGTTGGCTCGCTACGCGCTGCAGGATGTAGCGGCAGATGCAGCTCGCGTAAGAGGTTCAAGAAAGGCTTGAACCCAGCTTTGAAAGTGCAAGTCGAGGCAACGCGACTATGCGATTTCAGCTGGTGGATAAGGCCATACTTATCGAGGAGAGTCGCGCGAGCTCGAGGAGTCTCAAGAGGTAGGTTGATCGGCAAGGATCACAGTCACACGATCTCGAGGCCTCGTTTTGGTTCCTACCGGCTGCACGAGCGCAGCGAAGAGCAAAGAAGAGCAGCAGCAGCAGCAGCTAGATCTTGAGGTTTGGACCCGGCTGGACACGCGCGCGATTCGATCGGGCGGCCCTAGTGGTTCCAGTGGACAGCAGCAGCAGCAGAAGAGTAATAATCCAGCAGCATCCATCACTTGCTTCAAGTGTCACGAGGTGGGACACTATGCTAGCAAGTGCCCTCAGAGGCAGGCCCCGACACCAGTTCGCTTTGACTTGGGAGCCACACCTGGTCGTACCCCTACCCCGGGAGCGGGGCGAGCACCCCGGCCGGGGCAGCGGCGGGGACGGTGGTGAGAGGTCAGGTGAACCACGTCACCGCAGAGGATGCCCAGGCAGCGCCAGACGTTGTGATCGGTACGTTTCTCGTACATTCAGTTCCTGCCACCGTTTTATTTGATTCTGGAGCTTCGCATTCGTTTGTTTCTCGGAGTTTTGCTTTAAAGCAACAATTGAAAACTGTTGCTCTTGGATCATTCTTTTAATCCAATCCCGGATCGAGTTGAGGTCAACCTAGGTTGTCCAGAGTTAGGATAACCATCCGTGGAGTTGAGTTGTGGCCGACCGATTTTGTTGGATATCACGGTCCTAGATGTAATCTTGGGAATGGATTAACCGAAGCGGCGCGGTGTTAGGCTGTAGGAGCGAGCGATGACCTTAACCAATTGAGACGGAGTTAAGGTGCGATTCGCGGCGGTGAGTGCCGGCAGAGCTATCATGATTTGCGAGTAAGGTAATCGGTTGGAGGATGTACGGTTGTCGAGAGTACCCCGACGTATTTCGGATGATCTTCGGGTATGCCACCGAGAGGAGGTTGAGTTTACGATTGAGCTTGTGCGGTACGCTCCGATTTCCAAGAGACCCTATCGGATGCCCGCCAATGATTTAGCGAGTTGAAGAAGCAAATTCAGGAGCTATTGGATAAGGGTTACATCGGCGAAGTTCGTCCCGTGGGGAGCGCCAGTGTTGTTCGTCAAGAAGAAGGATGGTAGTCAGCGCATGTGTGTGGACTACAGAGCACTTAATGAGGTCACCATCAAAAATAAGTACCCTCTACCCAGGATTGATGACCTGTTTGACCAGCTTAAGGGAGCAGGAGTGTTCTCCAAGATTGATTTGAGATCAAGGATACCATCGGATGAGGATACGTAAGGAGGACATACCCAAGACAGCCTTCTCGACTCGTTATGGTCTATACGAGTTCACAGTGATGTCATTTGGTTTGACCAATGCTCCAGCATATTTCATGTATTTGATGAATAAGGTGTTTATGGAATATTTGGACAAGTTTGTCGTTGTGTTCATTGACGACATTTTGATATATTCCAAGACTGAGGAGGAACATCAGGAGCACCTGAGGTTGGCATTGCAGAAATTGAGGGATAATCAGTTGTATGCAAAGTTCAGCAAATGTGAGTTTTGGATGAAGAAAGTCGCCTTTTTAGGGCATGTGTTGACAGCAGAAGGAGTCGCAGTTGACCCAGGGAAAGTAAGTGATGTTTTGGATTGGCAGTCACCCACTTGATTACCAGTCGGGAGTTTTCTGGTATGGCAGATACTACCGTCGCTTTATTGAGGATTTTCGGTGTGGCGGACCCTCACGCAGTTGCTCAAAAAGGAAAAGAAATTCACTTGGGCGCCAGAGTGAGAAGAGTTTTGAAACTTAAGGAGAGTTTGACCACAGCCCGGTGCTTGTGTTGCTGATATTAACAAGGATTTTGAGATATTTTGCGATGCCTCGCGCAAAGGTTTGGGTTGTGTCTTGATGCAAGACAAGAGGGTGGTAGCCTATGCCTCACGCCAGTTGAGACCGCATGAGGAGAACTACCCTACCCATGATTTGGAGTTAGCGGCCGTAGTGCATGCTTTAAAGATTTGGCGTCATTATCGATGGGTAACGGATGTGAGGTTTACACGGATCATAAGAGTCAAATACATCTTTACCCGGTCGAGCTTAACCTCGAGCGAGAGGAGGTGGTTAGAGCTGATAAAGGATTATAATGTGGGCATACATTATCATCCTGGAAAAGCTAATGTTGTTGCAGATGCCTTGAGCGAAAGGTATCTGCAATTCGGTGATGGTTCGAGAGAGTCACCGACTTTGCATGAGGAATTTGAAGCTTAGCCTTGAGTTGGTTGAGCGGGATTTTTGGCGGCTATGGAGATGCGACCTACTTTGGATGGTCGATTCGCGAGCACGATCGGATGATGAGGCATTTCAATGGATCGAGAAAGAATTTAAGTGAAGGTAAAGAGTCGGGATTTTGGTGGATGATCGGGGAACCTTGCGGTTCAAGCGGCGTTGTGTGTGCCCAACAAGCGAGAACTAAAGGATGTGTTGCTAAAAGAAGCTCATGAGTCGCTGTATTCGATTCATCCAGGTAGTACCAAGATGTACCAGGATATTAAGGATAAGTATTGGTGGCCAAGCATGAAGCGTGAGATCGCTGAGTATGTAGCCCTTTGTGATGTTTGTCAGAAAGTAAAGGCAGAGCACCAGAGACCTGCAGTTTGCTCTGACCATTAAAAGTCCCTGAGTGGAAGTGGGAAGAAATTGGTATGGACTTTATAGTCAGTTTGCCTAAAACCAAAGAGGGTCATAATTCGATTTGGGTCATTGTGGACCGTTTGACCAAGGTTGCTCATTTCATTCCAGTTAAGACGACTTACAGTGGTGACAAATTGGCAGAGCTATATATGTCCAGGATTGTCAGTTTGCATGGTGTGCCCAAGAAGATTGTGTCAGATCGTGGATCGCAGGTTCACCTCTCGGTTTTGGGGTAGTTTCCATAAGGCCATGGGAACTCACCTGAATTTCAGTACAGCATATCACCCCAGACAGATGGTCAGACAGAGCGAGTTAATCAGATTCTGGAGGACATGTTGAGAGCCTGTGTGCTTGATCATGGGTCTAAGTGGGACAGTTGTTTACCTTTTGCAGAGTTCTCATACAACAACAGTTATCAGGCCAGTTTGCAGATGTCACCGTTTGAGGCATTGTATGGCAGGAAATGCAGGACCCCTCTCAATTGGAAAGAGACGGGGGAAGGTCAGGTTTTTGGCCCAGATTGTTTGAAAGAAGCTGAGGATAAGGTCCGCTTGATTCAGGAAAGGTTGAAAGCTGCCCAGGCCAGACAGAAAAGCTATGCAGATACCAGACGCCGAGAGCTGAGTTTTGAGCCAGATGATTTTGTGTACCTGAGGATCACACCATTCAAAGGTGTGAAGAGATTTCAGCTAAAAGGGAAGCTTGCACCGAGATATGTGGGTCCGTTCAGGATTCTGAAACGCAGGGGAGAGGTTGCTTATCAGTTGGAGCTACCTGCGTCCTTCAGTGGGGTACATGACGTCTTTCATGTGTCCCAGCTGAAGAAGTGCCTGCGCGTACCAGAGGAGGTTGTGCGCTTGAGGCCGTTGACCTGCAGGAGGATCTGTCATACAAAGAGCACCCAGTCAAAATCTTGGAAGTGTCAGAGCGAGTCACCCGGAATAAAGCGGTCCGTTTTTGCAAAGTTCAGTGGAGCAACCATTCGAGGAGGAAGCCACCAGAGCGCGAGGAGGATCTCGAGCGAATTCGAACCTATTCTCTTAGTTGGCCCGGATCTCGGGGTGAGATCTCGTTTAAGGGTAAGGTTTGTAACATCCTGCTTTTTCCGAGATTTTTAAAGCTGGATTTCAAAAATGAATTTCTGGAATTTTCTGAAATTAATTGAAGCTTCAAATGAATTTCCAAAGTTTTAAATGATTTAATGTGATTAAAATAAACATCAACATAAGTGGAAAATATTTTATTTGTGTTCCTTGTGTCACAAGGAATTTTCTATTATTTTGGTGATTTTTCCGGATTTATTTGCTATTTTCTAGAGCTTTTAGAAGTTTATTTGAATTTTGGAAAAAGAAAAGAAAAGAAAATAATCCCCCGCCCGATCTCCCTCTCTCCGCCACGCGTCACCCATCCGCCGCCGCGCGCCGCCATCGTACCCTTTCCGCGCACCGCGCTTCGCCGCCGATCCGCCGCGCGCCACGCGTCGCGCATCCGCGCACGCGTGGCGGCACAGCGCCCGCCCCGCGTCGCCTCGGCCACCCGATCGCGCGCCGCGATCGCAGCCGTCCGCCCGCGCCGCGCGAACCTAACCCTAGCGTCGCGCCCACCGTCCGATCCCTCCGCGTTGAATCCTAGCCGTCCAAACCTAATCCGCGCCGCCCGCGCCGAAACGATCGGGATTGCCTCGGTTCGCGTGTTAAAACCGCCGCCGCCTCGGTTCGTGTGCGTCGCCGAAGCTCTCGCCGCCGCCTCCGCCGCCCTCGCGCCGCGCCGTCGCCGAGCCGTTCGCCGCCGCCGCCCGCGCGCGCGCGCCGTCACTCGGTCGCCGGGCGCAGCCGCCGCGCGCCGCCGCCGGTGAGCTCCCGCGCCGATTCGCCGCGTCGCCGCGTCGCCTCGCCGCCGCGCCGCCGCCGCCTCGCCTCAGCGCGGCGCGCCCGCGCGCCGCGACCCGTCGCCTCGCGCGCGCGCCGCCACGTTGTCGCCAATCGCCCGTCGCCCGCGCCGCGCGCGCAATCCCGCCGCGCTCGAATCGGCGAGGCTCGAATCGGCGCGTGTCCGCCTCCCCGCCGTCGGATCCCGCCGACGCCGCCCGCGCCCGAGCCGCCAGCTCAGCCGAGCCACGTGGCAGCACCAGCGCGTGCCACATCAGCCCTAGGCCACGTGGCACGACACGTGGCATGCCACGTCAGCGCCACGTCAGCCCTAGCGCCTTCCCCGAGCCACGTGGCGGCCGTCGTACCGCGTCGGCGCCGCGTGGCGGCATATCAAGATATGCCGCCGTCACGCGTGCCCCGCCGCGTCGCCGCGCCCCGTGCCTTTATTCGTGGACGGGTCCACGGTGAACTCGGAATTTGGTGCACCGGGTTCACAGCACAGTAGCCTTTTTCAATTTTCCCGAATTAATTTTGAATTAATTTTCCGGGAGCCCGTTCTCCTCCGTCCTAGCTCCGATTGACCCCGTTCTTTTTTATAAATTCATCTAAAATCGAGCTCTAGCTGTTGGTTCTGTTTTTGTGAATTTTTGAGTTCTTTTGCTTGTCATTTTATGTGTTTCTTTGTTTCCGGTCGCTTTTCTCTCGTTAGATTCGGATTAGGAGGAGCGGGTTCGCGCTGAAGACCGGAGTACCCACGAGCATAACGAAGGCAAGTCGTGTCCCTTGATCATGTTGAACCCAATTTTACAAACTATTATTTAATTATTTTGCTTTAAATTACATTGCATTGCTATTTTTATTCAAACCGTTGCACAGGTAGTTATTGTCCTAATTGCAATTATACCTCCTTGACACTTTGAAATACCATGATGCCTTTGTCACCATAGGTTGGGAAATTTATTAGTGATGCTAGTTTATTTATCACATGGGTTGATACGATTAGATTGCTTAGCGATTTATATTTACGTTTGGTCTCATCGCACATGTTAAATTATTAATTTGCCT
Organism: Melocanna baccifera; assembly: GCA_036346265.1. NCBI lineage: Eukaryota > Viridiplantae > Streptophyta > Magnoliopsida > Poales > Poaceae > Melocanna > Melocanna baccifera. The sequence continues at coordinate 23,114,625 of CM070682.1, read as the reverse complement.
TAATGACATATGGGCGTGGTTGGTGCCACGTGTATTAAAATTTGTGCCACGTCATTGGTGTGGCGTTGGTTTGGTTATACAAATTGGTTTTGCACTCGGGCGAGTGATCGTGCGATAAGGGGAAAGTGGTTGTACTTTGGGGGATGTGGTAGTCTCGCCCGGGTAATGCTAAGGACTTAACTTTGTGCGCCATTGATCTGAGCTTAATCGTGCAAACCACATGTCTATTATGGGATGGACCTGGCTGATTAATTTGTAATATCTCAATTCGATTCTGCCATTGTGATGAACATGGTTGCTTGATTTCCATGTGGCGCAAGGGGGTGTGATGCGAAACCTAGCGGGCGAGGATTGTGTTGAGGTAGAGCATTGTAAAGGCCTTGTTGTGATTTCCTTAGGCCTAGGCTAATCACACCGTGTGGAGTACAGTTGTGCAACCTCTGCGAGTGTAAAACTATTCGAATAGCCGCGTCCTCGGTCATGGACAGTGCTCGGGGATTTCACACGAGGGTTAGTGTTTCATTTATAACTTGGTGGTTTATGTTGGGAGTGGACAGGTAGTTCACTGTTGGTCTAAACTTGTGAATTGGTGTTCACAAGTGGTTCTTGTTTATTCCTTTGATTATCTATTGTTACTGTTTTCAGTTAACTTTCGCTTTCAAGTTATTTAATATATTTCATCAATAAATGCCTTTATGCAAATTAACCTTTCAGCCTTTCTTTGGTAAGCCTTGCATATTATATTGCATTTATTGTTACAAGCGACTTCTTGAGTACCAATGTACTCACGCTTTACGCCTATGTTGCTCGGTGAGGAGAGGAGTACTATCGGCAGGAGGTGCGGAAGGAGAGTACTACGGCGACTTAGCGGATTAGGCCGTTCTCCACTCGATAGCTTTGTGGCTTGTCGATTAGTCGCTACGCTTTATTTTGGATTTCATTGCTATTTTGTTAAGCCCTTCGGCTAGAGATATTGTAAGCTTGGCCATAAGGTCGTACCTTTGACGTTTACCGATATTCTAGTTTTCCCTTATTATTGTCGTGTGTATGAGTGTGATGACATCTATGTTTGACTGTGTGCACTAGCGTGATCCTGGACTAGTGCAGGTTTACAGAGAGACCGAATTTGCATATTCGGGTCTCGACACAATCACTCGGGCACGTGCTCATCAACTTAACTATCAGGTAAACTCATTTTTAGGAACCATGGAGAAGAACCAGATGAGCTCAAGTGTAGAAGTGGAACCGTCAAGCGCAATCTAACTTATATTCGCGAGTTCGACTCAGATTCGGACTGCTTGACAGTGCCTACTTCAAACAGCCATAACTTTTGATCAAGAAGATTTCTCGGGGCCTGTGAGTACTCGTTGGAAAGATCTTAGAGTCTACTTTTAGATGAATCTAGTCTCACCTCGAAATTCCATCCGAGCCGATCAGAAACTGTAAAATAAGTTACATCACTTTTCCAGTCCGAGTCAAAGTGGGCCTTGGACCTTGTAATTATACTTAGACTATTTGGGCTGGCACTATTCATGGGTGGTACTATTCATATAAACAGTATCCATGAATAATACCGTACCCCCTTTTGTTAGATAAGTGCGGCCTCCCCACTCCTATTTAAGGAGGTTGCACCCCTTTAGTTTTCTTCGAGTTTTTCTTAAGAGTTTATTCTGCTTAGCAGTCTCACTGCACGTCCGGTTGAGAAACCCCAACTTGTAAACTTAATCTTTATTCGCAATACTATTTGAGATTGCATCTTTTACTCTCTTGCTTGTGTTCTCGATTCGCTTGCAGGAGATAGCCTTCTTGACGAGGTCAACCGCGTTCGGCACGGTTGATAACCATCGGAGTAGTGGTGTAGTGATTGCGAGGGGATCGATCTGTTTTGGTCGAAGCTTTTGGATCATCAACGTCGAGTTCTCCACAATCGACTTATCAGTACCTCTTAAAAGATCGGGCCATATTCACATCACCACTAGAGCGAGAGGTGGAGTTTTTTATCAAGCTTGTACCCGGTATCGCTCTGATTTTCAAGGGACCCTACCAGATGCCTCCTAATGACTTAGCAGAATTGAAGAAGCAAATTCAGGATCTTTTGGACAAGAGTTATATCAGACCGAGTTCATCCCCGTGGGGAGCACTAGTGTTGTTTGTCAAGAAAAAGGATGGTAGTCAGCGTATGTGCGTGGATTACCGAGCGCTTAATGAGGTCACCATCAAGAACAAGTACCCTTTGCCTAGGATTGATGACTTGTTTGATCAGCTCAAGGGAGCAGGAGTTTTCTCCAAGATTGATTTGAGGTTAGGATACCATCAGATAAGGATTCGAAAGTAGGATATACCTAAGACAGCTTTCTCAACCCGTTATGGTCTGTACGAGTTAACAGTGATGTCCTTTGGATTGACCAATGCTCTAGCCTACTTTATGTATTTGATGAATAAGGTGTTCATGAAATATTTAGATAAGTTTGCCGTTGTGTTCATTGATGACATTTTGGTCTACTCCAGGGATGAGAAAGAACATGAGGAGAACTTGAGGATGGCATTGTAGAAATTGAGGGATCACCAGTTGTATGCCAAGTTCAGCAAGTGTGAGTTTTGGATGAAGGAAGTCGCCTTCCTAGGCCATGTGATGTCAGCAGAAGGAGTTGCAGTTGACCCTGAAAAAGTGAATTATATTTTGGATTGGCAGTCACCTTCATCAATGATCCAGGTCAGGAGTTTTCTGGGTATGACAGGATATTACCGTCGCTTCATTGAAGGATTTTTCGGTGTAGCCAGACCCCTTACACAGTTGCTCAAGAAAGAAAAGAAATTTGCATGAACGCCAAAGTGCGAGAAGAGTTTTCAAAAAGTAAAAGAGAATTTAACCACAACCCCAGTGCTAGTGTTGCCATAAACAAGGATTTTGAGATCTATTGCGAAGCCTCTCGCAAAGGTTTGGGATGTGTGTTGATACAAGAAAAGAGAGTGGTAGCTTATGCCTTGCGCTAGTTGAGACCGCATGAGGAGAACTACCCTACTCATGATTTAGAGCTAGCAGCCGTAGTGCATGCTTTAAAAATTTGGTGTCATTATCTCATGGGCAACCGATGTGAGATTTACACTGATTATAAAAGTCTAAAATACATTTTTACCCAGGCTGAGCTCAACCTCAGGCAGAGGAGATGGTTGGAGCTAATAAAGGATTATAATGTTGGCATACATTATCATCCTAAAAAGGTCAATGTTGTCACAGATACTTTGAGCAGGAAGGTTTATTGCACCACGGTGATGGTTAAGGAAAATCAGCCAGCTTTGCATGAGGAATTTCCAGAGGCTCAGTTTGGAATTGGTGGAAGAAGGATTTTTAGTCGCCATGGAGTTGCAGCCAACTTTGGATGGTAAGATTCGTCAGGCTCAGTCAGGTGATGAGGTATTTCAGCGGATCAGAGAAAATATGAGTAAAGGAAAAGAGACCGGATTTTCAGTGGATGCACAAGGAACCCTGTGGTTCAAACAACGTTTGTGTGTGCCCAAGAAGAAAGAGCTAAAGGAGCTATTGCTAAAAGAAGCTCATGAGTCATTGTACTCAATTTACCCAAACAGTACCAAGATGTACCAGGATATTAAGGATAAATATTAGTGGCCAAGCATGAAGCGTGAGATCACTGAGTATGTGGCACTTTGTAATGTGTGTCAGAAAGTAAAGGCAGAGCATCAAAGACCAGCAGGTTTGTTACAGCCATTAAAAATTCCCGAGTGGAAGTGGGAAGGGATTGGTATGGACTTCATTACTGGTTTGCCGAAGATCAAAGAGGGTTATGATTCGATTTGGGTCATCATGGATCGATTGACTAAGGTTGCTCATTTTATTTCAGTCAAGACAACTTACACCGGTGACAAGTTGGCAGAGCTGTATATGTCGAGGATTGTCAGTCTACATGGAGTGCCAAAGAAAATAGTGTCAGATCGTGGATCGTAGTTCACTTCTCATTTTTGGGGAAGTTTTCATGAGGCAATGGGAACACACCTGAATTTCAGTAAAACATATCACCCCAGACAGATGGTCAGACAAAGCGAGTCAATCAGATTCTTGAGGATATGTTGAGAGCATGTGTGCTAGATCATGGATCTAAGTGGGACAGCTGTTTGCCCTTTGCAGAGTTCTCGTATAACAACAGTTATTATGCCAGTTTGCAGATGTCACCATTTGAGGCACTTTATGGTAGAAAATACAGGACCCCTATCAATTGGAAAGAGACAGGGGAAGGTCAGGTGTTTGGTCCAAACTGTTTAAAAGAAGCCTAGGACAAGATCCATTTGATTTAGGAAAGGTTGAAGACTGCACAAGCCAGGCAGAAGAGTTATGCAGATACCCGACGTCGAGAGCTGAGTTTCGAGCTAGATGATTTTGTGTGTCTCAGGATCACACCCTTCAAAGGTGTGAAGAGGTTTCAGTTAAAAGGAAAGCTTGCACCGAGGTATGTTGGACCGTTCAGGATTTTGAAACGCAAGGGAGAGGTTGCTTATCAGTTGGACCTACCTACGTCCTTCAGTGGAGTACATGACGTCTTCCATGTATCCCAACTAAAGAAGTGTCTGCATTTGCCAGAGGAGGTTGTGCTAGTTGAGGCCATTGATATTCAGGAGGATCTGTCCTATAAAGAGCACCCGGTCAAAGTTTTGGAAGTCTCATAAAGGAATACGCGTAGGCTACGGAAGCAGAAAACAAAACTTTTCTACCGCGCACCCAAGAACATCATGCTAAGGAAGGATCATGGATCGTTACCACTTAGACGCGCAGCGCAGCGGAAGAAGAATTGGAAACCGATCCAATCACGCGCGTCGAGGTAGTAGTGGAAGTAGCCGATCGTCCCGAACAGATCGTCTCCTCCACGCACGCCGATCAAGATCGCAGCGAGCGGCGCCTCCACCGGTATCCACACGTCCGGGCTGGGCGCCGATCGCGAGTGTACTAGCACTCGTGAGCGGCTAGGGTTTGGCTCGGGAGGTGGCGGCTAGGGTTTTGCTAGATGTTAGCTGGGACGAATCCCCTCCGCCCCTCGCCTCCATATATATAGACCTCCTCACGTGGGCCTCGTGGACCGAGGCCCAATAGGAGTCTATTCGGATCTCTATCCGAATTGAGCCCATATCCGAATCATATTCGAATTAGTGTTCCAACCCGTTAAGCGTGCGACCACAGCAGGTTCACGTATACTTGGTCGTGACCCGGAAACGCCTTTCCAGTTACCATGTTAATAGCGGCCTCTAGTAAGACATATTAACCCCAAAGTATATGAAAAGATCATATCGGCTGAACCTGTAATGTTCTCTTATGTACGAATCCCTTTGCCTCACGATATAGATTGAGCTCAAGGCGAGACCTGTGTCATCCTCTTAATAGCTCAATCACTCTCTCGATTCCGTGATGGATTATAAACTCGTGATTGACTCCTCAATCACCTTGGCATGGCCATGCACTTTCATAATCCATTACATCGATGGGCCCAGAGATATCTCTCCCATAAGGAGGGGCAAATTCTATCTTGATCATTCACATCCCACTACATGTTTCATGGCAAACCCGAAGACTACTTTTATGACTACCCAGTTAGGGAGTAGTGTTTAGTAGTCCCAAAATAAGCTACTACTCATGTTGGGAACCATGATGATCTCAAGTCTAAGGACTCTACATAAACACTACTTGAGACCAAGCGATGACACATGGAATCTCTGCAGTTGTCTCATGGCGAGTCTATCAACATATGTTCACTAACACATGTCCATATTATTGATTTGGTATCACCATACCATGATCCATGAGACATGATCATCAATCAATACATATGCTGATCTTTGTCTTTGAATCATATTTGTTCCTCATATGATATACGATCAGGGATCATTTAGAAATAGCAACATCTTAGTATTTAAGAGTCTCATGAATAAGTCACATACTCATTGATCAATAATGATGATGTCTATTCCAAGGAACAAAGTAATGTATCATAAACATAGTATGTGATATATACAACATCTCTATGTTGCCTCTAGGGCATATCACTAATGAGCCTGCCGCGGGTTCGAGGGGAACCTCACAGAATTACATAGATCGCATCTATGAAATCGCTATGAAAATCTTATCGAGCCGATCAAATCAACCCAAATTTGAGCCATTCAAAATGTCTCAATTTTCATTAGATCAATCATATTGATCATCGCGATCGGTATACTTGAGGAGACCACAACACAAGACCTCAATCTGTTGGCTCGATCTCACGATTGTGCGTGATTAGTCCCGATGGTGATTCCAGCGGTAGGGGCAAGTCGCGTACATCAAAGAAGGAACACGAACTAATCTTTTTGGCCTTATGATGCTATCAACTCATACCTATTTCAACCCCTTATGACCGATTGATCTCATCAACCCGTGCTACGATTTAGGCGTAATAGATCCAATCTACTACTATCGCATATCAACATATGCGCTGATCAGATTGCAAACTAAGCAAGATGGCTCGATACCACTAAAGGAATACGCCAGAGGCTACGGAGGCGAGAAAACAAAACTTTTCTACCGCGCACCCAAGAACATCATGCTAAGGAAGGATCATGGATCGTTACCACTTAGACGCAAGTGCGCAGAAGAAGAATTGAAACCGATCCAATCACGCCGTCGAGGTAGTAGTGGAAGTAGCCGATCGTCCCGAACAGATCGTCTCCTCCACGCCGCGCCGATCAACGATCGCAACGAGCAGCGCCTCCACCGGTATCCACACGTCCGGGGCTGGAACGCCGATCGCGAGTGTACTAGCACTCGTGAGCAGCTAGGGTTTGGCTCGGGAGGTGGCGGCTAGGGTTTTGCTAGATGTTAACTGGGACGAATCCCCTCAGCCCCTCGCCTCCATATATATAGACCTCCTCACGTGGGCCTTGCGGACCAAGGCCCATTAGGAGTCTATTCGGATCTTTATCGAATTGAGCCCATATCAAATCATATTCGAATCGGTGTTCCAACCCGTTAAGCGTGCGACCCTGTAGGTTCACGTATACTTGGTCGTGACCCGGAAACGCCTTTCGGTCACCCTGTTAATAGCGGCCTCTAGTAAGACATATTAACCCCAAAGTATATGTAAAGATCATATCGGCTGAACCTGTAATGTTCTCTCATGTACGAATCCCTTTGCCTCACCACATAGATTGAGCTCAAGGCGAGACCTGTGTCATCCTCTTAATAGCTCAATCACTCTCTCGATTCCGTGATGGATTATAAACTTGTGATTGACTCCTCAATCACCTTGGCATGGCCATGCACTTTCATAATCCATTACATCGAGGGGCCCAGAGATATCTCTCCCATAAGGAGGGGCAAATTCTATCTTGATCATTCACATCCCACTACATGTTTCATGGCAAATCCGAAGACTACTTTTATGACTACCCAGTTACGGAGTAGTGTTTAGTAGTCCCAAAATAAGCTACTACTCATGTTGGGAACCATGATGATCTCAAGTCTAAGGATTCTACATAAACACTACTCGAGACCAGCGATGACACATGGAATCTCTGCAGTGTCGATGGCAGTCTATCCAACATATGTTCATTAACACATGTCCATATTATTGATTTGGTATCACCATACCATGATCCATGAGACATGATCATCAATCAATACATATGCTGATCTTTGTCTTTGAATCATATTTGTTCCTCATATGATATACGATCTGGGATCATTTAGAAATAGCAACATTTTAGTATTTAAGAGTCTCATGAATAAGTCACATACTCATTGATCAATAATGATGATGTCTATTCCAAGGAACAAAGTAATGTATCATAAACATAGTATGTGATATATACAACATCTCCATGTTGCCTCTAGGGCATATCACTAACATCTCAAAGCATGTGACCCGGAATAAAGTTGTTTATTTTTGCAAGGTTCAGTGGAGTAACCATTCAAAGGAGGAAGCCACCTGGGAGCGCGAGGAGGACCTTCAAGCTGAGTTTTTGAACCTATTCTCTTAGTTAGCCTAGATCTCGGGGTTGAAATCCTGTTTAAGGGGGTAAGCTTTGTAACATCTTATTTTTCTGGAGTTTTTAAAGTCCTGAACTTAAAAATAAATGTTTAGAATTTTCTGGAATTAAATCAAGCTTAAAATAAATTTTTCAAAATTAAAATAATTTAATATGATTAAAAATAAACTTTAACATAAGTTGAAAATATTTTATTTGAGTTCCTTGTGTCACAAGGAATATTTTAGTATTTTTGGGATTTTTCTGCTATTTTCTAGAGCTCTTGGTGTTTTATTTGAATTTATTAAAAAGAAAAACACAAAAATTCCCCCTAAACCCTAGCGGGCCGGACTCGGCCCAGCCCACCTTCCCTCAGCCCGCCACGCGTCGCCCGACCAGCACCCACACAGCCGCACCCCGCTCCCACCCTACCTCGCTCCTCGCCACCCGATTCTCACTCCCCGCCGCATGGCAGTCATCCCGCGCCCCGTGCCCGTGGCGCTCTCTTGGTTCTTCACCACGGAGCCAAGCTCAATCTACGCATGGGAGCAGATCCGCGACCGCCTCTACAACAACTTTCAGGGGAACTATATCGAGCGTGTCCACGCGGATCAGCTCTTCGCAATCAAGCAGCAATCGTCGGAAGGGCTCCGTGAGTACTTCCGAGGCGTTTTGGAAGGTGCATTGCCCGGTCAAGGCGTTAACGAGACCACGATCATTAACGCGGCACTGCAAGGTCTCCGCCCGGGGCCTCTCGCCGAGTACAACGCACGAAAGTCGATCAAGACGGTGGCAAAGCTCTTCGACAAAGATGGAGGAATATGCTCGGGCGGAAGACGACGCGAAGCGGCGCCGAGGTAGCGACGCCGGCGCTAACGCAGCGGACGATGCGGCGATAAGCGCCAACCAGGCGAAGGGAAACTCTCTGCGAAGCAAGCGTCGGCAGGAGCTGCCTAAGGACGCCTCCCACCACACGAGCACATCAACCGATAAGCCTCAGCGTGGTCGCCAAGCATCCCGCCGAGCCCGTCACATCTTTGACGTTGAGGGCGGTTCGGAAGACAATGCCCCCGCCGCGGGGTAGGGCTCACGCAGTCGCGGCGGGCTGAAGGCGAGCGCAGCAGGTGGACCGGGCCGAAGCACGGCGATCAGCATCGCGCGCAGTGGTGCGAGGTGCACGGCCAAGGCAATCACGACACCCGCTCCTACACCACTATCGCAGCGCTCCGGCAAAGCGCTGCCCATGACAAGGCGCTGGAGGCGTGGCCATCCGTCGTGGCACACGTCCAGCAGCCCCTGGACGACCCCCTGTGGATCCGAGACCAGGAGCTGCAGGCTTATGAAGGTCTCCGATGGTTGCCGGCCCAAGTACAGCAGCCTCCAGAGAGCCCGCTGCGCGTCCACATCCTAGAAGGCGCTCCGACTAGAATCATACACGTAATCTCTGGAGGCTCGTCCTTGGAGTTCGCTTCGGAGCGACAACGCAAGGCGTACGTGCGGCGACTACACCACGTGGCGGCCTACCCGCCGCGCGCCGCGGCCTGGGCCCGACACGATCACCTTCACGGCAAGCGCCGAGGCGTGGAGTTCCTCATCAAGACCCACAGTGCGTCCGAGCCACGATCGCGGTGCGGCGTCGGCGAGTCCTAGTTGATGGAGGAAGTTCTGCGAGCGTCTTGTTCGCGGCAGCCTTCGAGCGGATGGCGATTCCTCGCGGCGCCAGGCCCCTCAAAGATCCGCTTCAAGGTTTGGAGGTGAGTCCTTACTGGCGCAAATATGTTCGGTCAAATATGTGCAGGTCTCCTTCGGACGGGGCGACAATGTGGCGGATGCGGACTCTACATTCGACGTTGTTGACATTCAGTACCCCTACAACGCCATACTGGGAAGGCCGACCCTCAACTCCTTGGGGGTAGTCCCGCATCACGGCTTCCTATGCGTCAAGCTGCCAGGCCCGCGGGACATCATCACTGTCCCCGGTGACCAACATATGGCCCGTAACATCGAGCATGGCACCAGAGGCTTGCATCAGGAAGCTCGGAGCGGTTCCTACGTCCGGCGCGCCCCTCCAAGAGCTAGAGGCTCCATACCTCACCGTCGCGACGTCCGGTCAAACGGTTAGTTCCTCGCCTTTTGTAACTGCCTACCCGCGCAAACGGGGCTTTAATAAAGTTCGCCGTTTGCGAAGTTGTTTGTTTCTTCTGCAAAGCCGCGCGGGGGCGAGTCCTCGCGCGCACTCTCCCGCGTATGAATAAGACGCGCGGTCTCCGCCTACCGGGTTCACGTGTGCACTCTGCGGAGTCTAAGCTAGAATAAGACGCGCGGTCTCCGCCTACCGGGTTCACGTGCGTGTTAGTGATATGCCCTAGAGGCAACATGGAGATGTTGTATATATCACATACTATGTTTATGATACATTACTTTGTTCCTTGGAATAGACATCATCATTATTGATCAATGAGTATGTGACTTATTCATGAGACTCTTAAATACTAAGATGTTGCTATTTCTAAATGATCCCTGATCGTATATCATATGAGGAACAAATATGATTCAAAGACAAAGATCAGCATATGTATTGATTGATGATCATGTCTCATGGATCATGGTATGGTGATACCAAATCAATAATATGGACATGTGTTAGTGAACATATGTTGGATAGACCTGCCATGAGACAACTGCAGAGATTCCATGTGTCATCGATTGGTCTCAAGTAGTGTTTATGTAGAGTCCTTAGACTTGAGATCATCATGGTTCCCAACATGAGTAGTAGCTTATTTTGGGACTACTAAACACTACTCCGTGAATCGGGTAGTCATAAAAGTAGTCTTGGGTTTGCCATGAAACATGTAGTGGGATGTGAATGATCAAGATAGAATTTGCCCCTCCTTATGGGAGAGATATCTCTGGGCCCTCGATGTAATGGATTATGAAAGTGCATGGCCATGCCAAGGTGATTGAGGAGTCAATCACGAGTTTATAATCCATCACGGAATCGAGAGAGTGATTGAGCTATTAAGAGGATGACACGAGTCTCGCCTTGAGCTCAATCTATATCGTGAGGCAAAGGGATTCGTACATGAGAGAACATTACGAGTTCACCGATATGATCTTTACATATACTTTGGGGTTAATATGTCTTACTAGAGGCGCTATTAACATGGTGACCGAAAGGCGTTTCCGGTCACGACCAAGTATACGTGAACCTGCTGTGGTCGCACGCTTAACGGGTTGGAACACGATTCGAATATGATTCGGATATGGGCTCAATTCGGATAAAGATCCGAATAGACTCCTAATGGGCCTTGGTCCACAAGGCCCACGTGAGGAGGTCTATATATATGGAGGCGAGGGGTGAGGATTCGCCCCGCTAACATCTAGCAAAACCCTAGCCGCCACCTCCCGAGCCAAACCCTAGCTGCGCCACGAGTGCTAGTACACTCGCGATCGGCGCCCGACCCGGACGTGTGGATACCGGTGGAGGCGCTGCTCGTTGCGATCTTGATCGGCGCGGCGTGGAGAGACGATCTGTTCGGGACGATCGGCTACTTCCACTACTACCTCGACGCGCGAGATTGGATCGGCTTCCAATTCTTCTTCATTGCACAAGGCGTCTAAGTGGTAACGATCCATGATCCTTCCTTAGCATGATGTTCTTGGGTGCGCGGTAGAAAAGTTTTGTTTTCTGCTTCCGTAGCCTACGCGTATTCCAATAGTGGTATCAGAGCCATCTTGCTTAGTTTGCATCTGGATCGGCGCATATATGTTGATATGCGATAGTAGTAGATTGGATCTATTACGTCTAAATAAGGTAGCACGGGTTGATGAGATCAATCGGTCATAAGGGGTTGAAATTGGTATGAGTTGATAGCATCACAAGGCCAAAAGATTAGTTCGTGCTCCTTCTTTGATGTACGCGCGACTTGCCCCTACCGTTGGAATCACCATCGGGCTAGCTGCGCGCACAATCAGTAGATCGAGCCAACAGATCGAGGTCTTGTGTTGTGGTCTCCTCAAGTATACCGATCGCGATGATCAATATGATTGATCTAATGAAAATTGAGACATTTTGAATGGCTCGGATTTGGGTTGATTTGATCGGCTCGATAAGATTTTCATAGCGATTTCATAGATGCGATCTATGTAATTCTGTGAGACGCCGTGTATCCCCCCTTGTATAGCGTCTTGGGTTCACATCGTTAGGTAGAATGCGATTCTACGTCTAACTTGTTTTTGCAGAGAATGATGTGAATAGTATGGCCCTATAGCTTATTTGAATGTATGAGATGTATGTGATGCATGTAACATCTGCTCATGGCCTGCGTGTCATGATTATTTCAGCTATTGTTAGCTGTATATATTGTATTTAACGACTGCGTGTCGACCTTAATGCTTGAATCTATCTTTGTAATCTTGATTTCTAGCTATTATAGGTAGTAGCCTAGTTTTGAGGTTACAAGCTTTTAAGCATGGTGGCCTAAAGGAGTGATGTGGAGGATGGAGATCGTCTACACCTACTTGGAGATGGATATCACCATTTTTGGGCCATACTACTTCACAGTTAAATGTGTTTATCTATGATGTTATCTATCTTATTCTTATGCAATGATATATGTGATATGTTGCTTTGGTAGGATAGAATCCTCTTAAAATTAGGTGTTAATGCCCTTCCATATGTTGCACCAAAGATAATGATCACCGCATGGTAGGTCTACCAAAGTAGAGTGCCATCGGTTATCATCATCATTTGGGGTAGATGTCGGACATCTACATGCGGAAGCATTTGGTTTACTTAACAAGGTTATCAAAATAGTTTTGGACCTTGGGGCATAGATTGGGGCCGAGGCATACTAATGTCACCCAAAGTAGAGTCACATAGGGATGTGATTAGCAAAGTGTTGCTTACCCATGTCACTAGTTTTCTAGCCGTGATGCCAAAGCTCACTAGGAATTAGTGAAATGAGGATCTTTACCCACTATGTAACTTAGAGGAGTTTTTGTTGCAAAACTCATAGTGGGAGTCTTTTGCTAAATAGTTTAATAAAAGATGAACATAAACATAGTGCTAAACTTTGCATATTCTTGTGTTGTAGATCATGTCACCTAACGCCGCATCCAAGATTTTTAATTTGCGATCTGTTCTTGAGAAAGAAAACTCAATGGAACAAACTTTTGGATTGGTATCGCAACTTGAGAATTGTTCTCAAGCAAGAGCGCAAGGAGTATGTCCTTGAGTCTCCTTACCCCAAGACTTGCTCGATAATGCTACTATGGCTGCACGGAGAGCTTATGAGAAGCAAACGAATGATTGCCTTGATGTGAGTCGTCTCATGCTTGCCACAATGTCCTCTCGAGCTTGAAGCAATATGAGAACACAGATGCCTACAATATCATTGTGGGGTTACGTGGTATGTTTGAGAACCAAGCAAGGGCCGAGAGGTTCAATACTTCAAAGTCCTTATTTGCGTGCAAAGCTTGCGTATGGGAATCCGTCCACCCTCATGTGATTAAGATGATTGGCTACATTGAGAGTCCGAAAAGCTTGGTTTCCCTTAGCCAAGAGTTGGCTATCGATGTGATTCTCCGCCGCTTCCCGAGCTTTGAGCCATTCATAATGAACTTTCACATGAACAACCTCGACAAGACCCTGGCTGAGTTGCATGGGATGCTAAAATCTGCCGAGGAAAGCATTAAGAAAAGCAGCAATCATGTGATGATGATGCAGAAAGGCAAGGGCAAGCCCTATGTCAAGAGAATCGCGGTCAAAAGAAAGAAAGCTCCTGATGCGATCGCGAGCAATTCTAAGGCCAAGAAAGACAAGAAGGGCGATGCTCATCCTGATGCAGATTGTTACTACTCGTAAGCAATCGTGACATTGGAAAAGGAACCGCCAAAGTACTTGGAGGATCTTGAGAAGAAGAAGGGAAGTATGACTTCCACCTGTATAAATGTTATAGAGATCAATCTTGCTACTTCATCAACCGATTCTTGGGTATTTGATACCGGATCGGTTGCTCACATTTGCAAATCGCTGTGGGCTAATAAGAAGTAGAAGTTTGAGGAGGAGCGAAGTGGATCTTCGCTGGCAATGGAGCAAAAGTTGCTGCGGTAGCTGCTGGCACCATGCCATTGTCTTTACCTTCGGATTAGTTTTGGAATTGAATAATTGTTATTGTGTTCCATCTCTTTCAAAGAACATTATTTCGCTTCATGTTTGCAAGCGTAAGGTTATGACTTTAAATCTATGGACAATGGTTGTTCTCTTTATTTCAAAGATATGTTCTATTGTCATACTCCATTGGTGAATGGGTTATACGTTCTTACTCTTGAAGGGTCACCGGTCTATAACATTAATGCAAAGAGGCAACGTCCAATGATTTGAATCCCACGCTTATTTGGCATCGCCGCTAGGTCACATAAATGAGAAACGCATGCGTAAGCTCCATAGAGATGGTATTCTGCACTCATTTGATTTTGAATCATTAGAGACATGCGAATCTTGTTTACTTGGCAAGATGACAAAGGCACCTTTCACCGGTCAAGGTGAACGGGCAAATGACTTATTGGCACTTGTACATACCGATGTATGTGGACCAATGAGCTTAATAAACAGAGGTGGTTTTCAAGATTTCATAACTTTTATCGATGACTTTAGTAGATATGGGTATATCTACCGATGAAGCATAAGTCCGAATCCTTTGAAAAGTTCAAAGAATTCCAAAATGAAGTGCAAAATCATTTAGGCAAGACAATCAAGTTTCTACGATCCGATCGTGGAGGCGAGTATTTGAGCCATGAGTTTGGCAATCATCTAAAGGATTGTGGAATTGTTCCACAATTGACTCGCCAGAACACCTCAATGGAATGGGGTATTCGAACGAGAAATCGCACCTTATTAGATATGGTGCGCCCATGATGAGCCAAAGTGATCTTCCGTTGTCTTTTTGGGGTACGCTCTGAAACAAACCGCTCACACTAAACAGGTTCCATCAAAATCAGAGAAAAGACACCATATGAGATGTGGACAGACAACGCCCTAGCTTGTCTTTTCTTAAGATTTGGGGATGTGAGGCTTATGTAAAACGTTTACAATCTGATAAGCTCACTCCTAAATCTGATAAATGCTTCTTTATCGGGTATCCTAAGGAAACAAAAGGATATTACTTTTATAATCGAGGAGAAGGCAAAGTGTTTGTCGCTCAAGATGGTGTCTTCTTAGAGAAAGAGTTTCTCTCAAGAAGGGATAGTGGGAGCACAAAGGCAACTTGAAGAAATTCAAGAAACACCGATAACGTTTCAGCTCCTACGTAACCACAACAGATGAACAAACCGTTGAAGAACTGCTGTGGACACACCAGCACCACGTAGGTCGAAGGTCACGCTGCACCGAGAGGTACATGTTCTTGACTACTCAACAACGGGACATATTGTTGTTAGACAACGATGAGCCTAAGACCTATGAAGAAGCAATGGTGGGACCAGACGAGAAATGGCTTGAAGCCATGAGATCCAAATTGAATCCATGCACAGAATCAAGTTTGGAACTTGGTTGATCCACCTGATGGTGTTAAAACCATTGAATGCAAATGGGTTTTCAAGAAAAGATAGACATAGATGGAAATGTTCACATCTATAAAGCGCGACAGGCCAAAGGTTTCAAACAAATTCAAGGTATTGATTATGATGAAACTTTTTCGCCTGTCGCAATGCTAAAGTCTATTCGATCATTCTAGCGATTGCTGCATATTTCGACTATGAAATATGGCAAATGGATGTCAAAACAGCTTTCCTTAATGGAAATCGAGTGAGGATGTGTACATGACACAGCCCACAGGTTTTGTCGATCCGCAATCGCTGGAAAGATATGCAAGCTCCAAAGATCCATTTATGGATTAAAGCAGCATCTCGGAGTTGGAACATCTGCTTTGATGAAGTAATCAAAGGGTTTGGTTTCATCAAGAACGAAGAAGAGCCTTGTGTTTACAAAAAGGCTAGTGGGAGCGCACTCGATTTCTCGGTCTTATATGTGGATGACATATTACCGATCGGAAATGACATTCCTTTGCTCGAATCATAAGTCTTCATTAAAAATAGTTTCTCTATGAAAGACTTAGGAGAGGCAAGATATATTCGGGCATCAAGATCTATAGAGATAGATCAAAAGGCTAATTGGATTAAGCCAAGATACGACATTGACAAGGTGTTGAAAAGGTTCAATATGCATGATTCCAAGAAAGGTTTTCTACCTATGTCACATGGTATAAATCTTAGCAAGAATCGTGTCCTAGTACACCGATGAGCGGATAAAATGAATGCGATTCCATATGCTTCGCTATTGGGTCCATTATGTATGCCATGCTTTGTACACGCCCGCATGTTTCAGATGCTTTAAGTGCTACGAGTAGATACTCAATGATCCAGTGAAAGTCACTGGATTGCCGTAAAGAACATCTTGAAGTACTTGAGAAGAACTAAAGATGTGTTCCTTGTCTATGGAGGTGAGGAAGAGCTCGTTGTAAATGGTTACACCGATGCTAGCTTCCAAACCGACAAAGATGATTTTAGATCGCAACTGATTTGTGTTCGCCTCGAATGGCGGTGCGGTAAGTCGGAAGAGTTCCAAGCAAGCAGACGGTTGCCGATTCTACAATGAAGCCGAGTACATAGCAGCTCTCAAGCCGCCAAAGAGGCCGCTTGGATCAAGAAATTTATTTCGAGCTTGGTGTGATGGCTAGTGCCTCCAGCCCAATGGACCTCATCAGGACAATAGTGGGGCCATTGCGCAAGCCAAAGAGCCTAGATCGCACTGAAGTCCAAGCACATTTTACGGCGATTTCATCTCATCCGCGAGATAGTGGAGAGAGGCGATGTGAAGATATGCAAAGTACAAACGGATTTGAACATTGCAGATCCGCTGACAAAGCCGCTCTCACACCAAAGCATGAGGCTCACACTAGGCAATGGGTATTAGATACCTACATGGTTGACTCTAGTGCAAGTGGGAGATCATAGTGATATGCCCTAGAGGCAACATGGAGATGTTGTATATATCACATACTATGTTTATGATACATTACTTTGTTCCTTGGAATAGACATCATCATTATTGATCAATGAGTATGTGACTTATTCATGAGACTCTTAAATACTAAGATGTTGCTATTTCTAAATGATCCTCGATCGATATCATATGAGGAACAAATATGATTCAAAGACAAAGATCAGATATGTATTGATTGATGATCATGTCTCATGGATCATGGTATGGTGATACCAAATCAATAATATGGACATGTGTTAGTGAACATATGTTGATAGACTCGCCATGAGACACCGCAGAGATTCCATGTGTCATCGCTGGTCTCAAGTAGTGTTTATGTAGAGTCCTTAGACTTGAGATCATCATGGTTCCCAACATGAGTAGTAGCTTATTTTGGGACTACTAAACACTACTCCGTGAATCGGGTAGTCATAAAAGTAGTCTTCGGTTTGCCATGAAACATGTAGTGGGATGTGAATGATCAAGATAGAATTTGCCCTCCTTATGGGAGAGATATCTCTGGCCCTCGATGTAATGGATTATGAAAGTGCATGGCCATGCCAAGGTGATTGAGGAGTCAATCACGAGTTTATAATCCATCACGGAATCGAGAGAGTGATTGAGCTATTAAGAGGATGACATGTCTCGCCTTGAGCTCAATCTATATCGTGAGGCAAAGGGATTCGTACATGAGAGAACATTACAGTTCAAATTGATATGATCTTTACATATACTTTGGGGTTAATATGTCTTACTAGAGGCCGCTATTAACATGGTAACCTGAAAGGCGCTTTCCGGTCACGACCAAGTATACGTGAACCTGCTGTGGTCGCACGCTTAACGGGTTGGAACACTAATTCGAATATGATTCGGATATGGGCTCAATTCGGATAGAGATCCGAATAGACTCCTATTGGGCCTGGTCCACGAGGCCCACGTGAGGAGGTCTATATATATGGAGGCGAGGGGCTGAGGGATTCGCCCCGCTAACATCTAGCAAAACCCTAGCCGCCACCTCCCGAGCCAAACCCTAGCTGCTCACGAGTGCTAGTACACTCGCGATCGGCGCCCACTCCGGACGTGTGGATACCGGTGGAGGCGCCGCGCTGCAAGGTTGATCGGCGCATGCGTGGAGGAGACGATCTGTTCGGGACGATCGGCTACTTCCACTACTACCTCGACGCGCGTGATTGATCGGTTTCCAATTCTTCTTCACGCGCGCTGCCTAAGTGGTAACGATCCATGATCCTTCCTTAGCATGATGTTCTGGGTGCGCGGTAGAAAAGTTTTGTTTTCGCCCGTAGC